>OX376372.1:184991532-185591532 GCA_947369275.1 Nemotelus nigrinus | reverse complement strand
AGTTTTAATGCACTTATAAAGATATGTAATGCCTTAAATGTCTGATTTTTATTGCAAATAATGCATCATTAACAGCTTTTCATATCTTAATGTTATGAATCGAGTGGAAATGATGTTTGGGGAGATTATGTAAAATAGTCATGATTATTTTTCATTAAAAAATATATATGTACATCATTCCGAGAATGAGATGCATTCCGAGAATGAGATGAAAGTTATTATCAGCAGCATGCCTTTTTTGGCATGCCATAGCAAGGCGAAACTTGTTAAAGTTGACGTTGACAAAAGAATTTTGTTGGTGTCACAAGTTTTATATAAATGCATTGGATACTAATCTTTATAAAATACCTAAAACGACATAGGGAAACATGAAAACACATACAGTGGCTCACAGCTTATTTGATACAGTGCTTCTTGAAAAATTTAAGTTGCAATAACTCAGAATGTACTAACAATATCAAAAAAATATGATTGTCATTTTGAAGAACTATGTTTGCTGTTTATTAAACAAGTTTATTTTTGTTACAAAATTGGTGTTTTACATAATAAAAAACCAAAAACCAAAATTAATAACAAATTTCATATCACAGATTATTTTTTTTTTCTAGGATGATGCCAAGGCTCAGGTGATGCCCTGTTATGCTATAGCACAGCCTTGGCGGAAGGAAATTTAAGGAAGGAGAGAAAGGATGGGTTTAGTTTGCAGGAGATAGCGATGCACGATTCGCTTGAACAATTGTGGCTTATAGTTGGCGGGGAAAACAGTAGATGGTAGACTGTTCCATAATCGTATTGTCCTAGATAAGAAAGAATCGTGAAATTTGACGTTAAGACTGGCACTGATCGAAAGAGTATGAGAGTGAGCGCGTTGGCAGGCTCGGGTGTTGCGTATAGGAGGTGCTCTACAAGGAAGCAGACTTGATATTTCATCAGAGCAAAGACCATAATAATAGCGATAAAGAAGAGAAAGGCAAACTACATTACGTCGGTGCTCAAGGGATTCAATACGTGAGGTAATAGTTTCATCGCCCATAAGCTTGAAAGCTTTGCGTTGGACTTTGTCTAGTTCCGCTAAAGCAGTGCGGCCTGCCCCAGCCCATATATGGGAGTTATACTCAAGTCTTGGTCTTACCAGAGTCTTATAGATGTGCGCTATGTCTGATGGTGTAAAGTATTTCTTCCATTTCTGGAGGAATCCTAAGCATTTCATGGCATTTTTCGCAATTTGACAAATGTGGCTGGTCCAGCTTAGTTTGCTGGAGATGTTAAATCCTAATAGGTTCAGTTCAACGGAAATAGTGTGGCTTGTAGGGGGAGGGTAAGGCTTGAGCGAAAGACAACAGCATTGGGTTTTGGACGCATTAAACACAACACGGTTCGCTGAACCCCAAGCGACAATGTTTAATAAGTCCCTGTTTAGCGATGCAAACATGCGATCTCTACTACCAGAAGTAGCATTTCCACGGGAGTCGGCTACTCTGTCAAAAGAGTATGCGAAGTGAAGGGTGCTGTCATCGGCAAAACTATGAATCGGATTGAAAGGGTAGAAAAGGAGGTCATTTATAAATAAAAGAAAGAGAGTTGGTGAAAGAACAGTACCTTGTGGAACCCCGGCATTGGTGGTGTGGACACAAGATTTGTGTCCATCCAGAACAACTTGAAAGGAACGATCTACGAGGAAACTTTCAATCCACTTGACAAGGACTCAGTGAGAAATGTAAGTAAGTCCCCAGTGGCGCGCCTAGAACGGAAATCATACTGGCGGTCGTTGATAAGATGGTTCAACTCAAGATATTTCATTAATTTTCAATTCACGAGAGATTGGACTACCTTAGACACAACCGAAACGATTGCAATAGGTCGATAGTTCATTCATTTATTAAAGTCGTCTAATGCAGACTATACACATACAATAAAAATTAATTATTCTTATACAGAATTCGTTTAAGTGATGCTGTAGATAAATGAAAATCAAACTTATAATAAGCTTCGTTAAAGCATCTACTTATTGCAGTGACTGGTTCATTGCAACCATAATTGGTCCGATGTTGAGGGATCGACAAAAAGTTAACGCGCCTGACACGTTTGTTATTAGTATTAAAATTAAGTTGGCTTAAGAAGTAGTTTGAGTCAACGGTGCCATCCAAAATTTTCGCGACAAATAAGATTTTGGAATTTTGACGTCGAGAGTCCAAGGTATCCATTCGTAAAAGATTTAAGCGGTCTTGATAAGGAGGTAGATGTAAAGGGTCATACCACGGAAGACCGCGGAGGCAGAAACGTAAGAACCTCTTTTGAATAGACTCAATTTGGTCTATGTAGACTTTTTGATATGGTGCCCATACAATACTTGCATATTCGACAATAGGTCTGACTAAGCTGCAAAAGAGGGTCTTAGTTAGAAAAATGTCGTTGAATTCCTTCGAACGTCTTCTGACAAATCCTAAGGCATTGCTAGCTTTCACAACAATTGAATCGATGTGATCGTCAAATGTGAAGGATTGATTCAGCAATACTCCTAAATCGAGTACTTTCGCTGATCTATTTAAAGATGTACTCAAAAGTGAGTATTCATAGATTACAGGATTATTTTTGCGTGTGTAAGATATAACCGTACACTTGTCAGGATTAATTAGGAGATTGTTATCGGAACACCAGTTGGCAAATCTGTTTAGATCCTGCTGCAAATCATTGCAATCGTTAAGGTTTCTCACAACTTTGAAAATTTTAGCGTCATCGGCATAAAGAAGAACAGAAGATGACTGTAAAATGGAACCTACGTCATTAATAAATAAGGCGAACAGTAAAGGGCCTAGATGACTACCTTGTGGAACACCAGACGTGGTTCTAATTTCAGATGACAAGGCACCGCGAAAGGATACACGTTGGGTTCGATTCGTCAAGTAAGAGTCAACCCAATTTAAAAACAAGTAAGGGAATTGAAAGGAATGAAGCTTAGCTAAAAGAATAGAGTGATCAAGCTTATCAAAGGCTTTCGTCAAGTCTGTGTAGGCGCAGTCAGTTTGGAGCCCAGCTTCAATTGAGTTGGTTATTTGGTGAGAAAATTCAAGCAGGTTGGTTGTGGTTGAACGACCTTTCACGAAACCATGCTGATACGGAGCCATAATTGATTTGCAATGAAAGGCTACAACATTTGTGACTATGGCTTCAAAAAGTTTTGCGACACAGGGAAGTTTTGCAATAGGTCTATAGTTGCAAGCGTGATTACGACTCCCTTTCTTGAATATGGGAGTGACGGTGGAGTATTTCCACAAATGAGGAAAGATGCCTGTTTTTAAGGATGTATTGAAAATATAAGACAGCACAGGTAGTAGTGACGACACACAATATTTCAAGACCAAGTTAGGTATGCCATCTGGGCTAGGTGTTATATTATTGTCAAGTTTATTAACAAATGTGATAATAGTGACCTCGTCAATTTTTAAATCCTTCATCTCCAAAGAAGAAACTGCTGAGTTCGTCAAGTAGGGTGAAAAGTGTCTGGAGTTTGGAAAGTCCGTACGATAAGCTTTACGGAAAACGGAAGCAAATAAATTACTAATATCAAAGGGATCATCAAAATAAGAGTCGTCAGATTTAAATGTGAGTGGATACCCATCGTTATAAGTCTTAGAATTAACAAAATTCCAAAATCTCTTAGGGTGAGCTTGAAAATTAAAACTTAGCTGTTGCGTATGTCTATGATATGCAAATGCAGCTTCTTTATGATGCAGATCTCGTAATGTGGAAAAACGTTGATAGTCAAGTTCTGAGCGAGTTAGGCGAAACTTTTTCCAGGCTTTGTTTTTAGAATTTTTCAAATGGCAAAGCTGTGGAGACATCCAAGGAAAACGAACCTTGCTTTTAGTGAAGGTAGTTGGCACGCACCGTAAAAAACAGCTAAACAACGTTAGTTAGAGGGATCATAGGCCTCACCCTTTTTAGGTATGGGCTGAACGTGTGCCAGCTTCCATGCGGAAGGAAATATTCCGGTCGAATATGACAGGTAAAATAGTTTGCGCAGAGGTTTAGCCAAAGCGGAGGCGCGGCACTTTAGTACGAGGGGCGAAATACCATCAGGACCGGCAGATTTGGCGAGTATTGCTTACCTCTCTTGTGCGGGAAAATAGAGGCCCTTGCTTGAATACGCACATTGGAGGAGTAGGAGGACTCAGTGATGAAGGTGGCAAGTAAGAGTTTGTGGCAAGCCTTGAGCAGAGCCTGGAGCCTATTTGGCATTGAGTTAACGAGCTGTTATGTGATGTCAGGATTAATTTTTTGCCATTCTTCTAGCAGTGCTATCTTCAGGTCTAGTTTATTAGAAATCTTGTGTTTTCTAATGTTGTTTAGAGATTCTCAACGACGTTCATATCTGGTGACTGTGCCGGCAGAGACATCAAATAAGGGCAGTTCCAAATTAGCCAGGACTGCACAATTCCCGACTTGTGCTTTGGATCGTTGTCTTTGGTAGAACCGAAATTGGTTGTGAGCACCCAGTTTTTCAGCACTGTGCAGCAAATTGTTTTTAAGTATATTGATGTACTTTGTCTTGTCCATTATTTCCTCAATAAACTCTAAATTTCCGACTCCAGCTGCGGACATGCCGGCCCAAACTATCACATTGCCACCACCATGCTTCACAGTAGCTTTGAGGTTATCCTTGTTTAGCTCAGTGTTTGCCTTGCGACAGACATATGACATTCCATCGGACCCAAAAATGTTAGCCTTGGACTCGTCCGCAAAAATAACCGTATTCCAGAACGCGGATATCTTTTCCACATGCTCTTTGGCAAAAGCAAATCGGCTTATTGTATTTTCTTGAAAATGAATGACTTCCTACGAGCTAGTCGCCCATTGAAATCATGGCCGCAGAGCACTCGTTGGATGGTTTCAGCACTACAAGACTTTCTTAATTCACGATGAACCTCAGTAGCCAATTTTGGAGCGGAGATCTTCGGGTTTGCTTTCCCTTTTCTTACAATGTATCGTTCGTTCAATATGGTGAACATTTTGTTTGGCGTATTTCTGCCCTTATATAGTTTCGTGTGCGAAGCGTTCAATTATGTGTTGCACTGTAGAGGCACTCAAATTTACACTTTCAGCAATTTTCCGAACATTTTGTCCTTTTTTAAAGTGGTTTAATACCAATTCGCGCTGTTTAATTGTGGTGCGATGACCCATTTTACAATTTTGGCTCATTTTGGCACTTCAGCTTACAAGATCTTGCTAAAAATTACTCAAGCCAATGTCTAAACACAATCAAAAATTCAAGAAACAAAAACAAGACAGATTAACGGCGCGACAAATAGAAGTTTATTCGATTTGAAGTGTCTGTATCAAATTAGCTGTGAGCTGCGATTCTATTACGGCAGTGGTATTTCTCTTTTGCGTGACGCGAAAGAATATTTCTGGAAATTTTTTTGTTTGCATTGTATTCATTGAACATTCATCTAGTCATTTACGTTTAAATTTTTTAGACAAGGTTCCTTATTTCAAAGTTACAGTGATTTGCATTTATAAATAGTCACTGTATCAAATAAGCTGTGAGCCACTGTATTTAAATCTCCATGTGAAAAAGTACAAACTTGTGCATTCTCAGCAAAAATTATGACTAGATAGAATACTATGGTTAAAACGAAAAAAAAAAATGAAGTATATCAATGTTTTTACATCCTTTTGTACTTCAATTTTGTTCTATTGAATATATTTTATAGGCTATCTTGTAAGTGGCTTGAGTAGTTGAGTGAGTAAAGTGATAATCTTACATCAGGCTTTGAGTTAAACTGGCTCTATTTAAGTGCCTGAGAGTTGTGAATGAAGTCTCTATGAACTTCAACTTCCATACCTGACAAGGATTTTAGTGGTTTTCTTAATTTACTTTTACTTACTGATACAAAAATTACTCAAGAGGTGTTTCCACAAATTTACTTTACGTTGAGTTCTCTAATGATATGCCAAATTTGTTATCAGCTGAAAACTGTATCGCTAAATTTGTGTTAAGCCTGTTGTTGCTTTTAAATATCAGACAATTGGCTTGGCCTACTGCTAAAGCCTGCGAATAAGAACTCTTATGGCTGTATTAGCTTTGTTACAGCCAAAGTATACGATTTGTTTGCTAGATCTTTTACAATATTAGAATTTCTACAATACTTACTACTAAAACCGCCATCATTACTTGGCCTGCACGAAAAAGCGTACATAACTTTTGGATTTGGCAACGGAGGATAAACCTTTCAACGATTTACACACGAGGTTTTGCGTGGACTCGACTATGAAATTGTCAATCCTGACGACATTCTGGTGTTTTCGGCAGACAAACGTACGCACAAACAGTTTCTTACAGAAATCTTTAATCGCCTGAGAAATTATGCTCTCATACGCCTAGCGCATCTCGAACCTTGAGCAACTTGGTCATTACCCGTGAGCGCTCCAGACGAAGGACTTGGAGCCGTTTTACATCAGACAACAATAAATCACCGCATAGCACCTGTTATAGGGAATTACTGACGATCCATGAAGCGATAGCAATGGTCGGAAAAGGCGTAACCGAGGCAAAAATGGACTCTATATGGCACTTCGTGGTGGATATTCGCCATATGCCGGGCTGAAATAGCACGATAGCTGATTACTTATCACCGGTGAGCGCTATTAATAAAATTAGCTTGCCATCTCTTGTTTCAGCTCAGAAAGATGACCACAAACCACGGTCACTGCCAAGCCCACCCATCCCAGCATCTGGAATCGGAGAAGAACAGATATACCGTGTCATCACGGTACACAGGTCGGGACAACGATCATGTAAATGATTCATAGGCTGGCCATTTCAAGCGGCCGCGCTACAAGGAAGCTTCGGGCTAGTCATGACGTGGACCTCAATAACTTTGTCCGAAGTTGCATCGACAGCTAAAGAAATAAGGTAGGACACCAGGTGAAGTCACCACTCTAACGATATCTTCCTTCAGACTCCAGGTTCGACCGCATCAAGATTAACCTCACAGAGAGCGAAATTGCGAGAAGATTGAAATAGATAGCCTAAAACTATTTTTTAAGGCGTTGATGGGCTTACGAGCTGTGCCTGTGTGGCTAATTGCTCAAAATTATCATCGGGCCTTGGCCGCCTGGATCGATCTCCTCCAATTATCTCGGTTACGTGACCGCGTCTTACAATCTTGGAACCCCAATAGTTGCTCTGCGTCCGCATATACTGAGCTCTCCCAACGAGCTCTTGGTCTTCCTCTCGGTCTCAGTTTTCGGAGGCTTGGGTCAGGGTCCACGTTTCGCAGCCATAGTACAGCACAGGTCTTACGATAGTTTTATAAACGCGGAGCTTAGTCTTTCTGTGCACATATTTCGATTTCCTAATGGGGAGGACCGAGAAGAACGTCTTATTTGGTAGTAGTATCCGTAGCTTGATTTCGTCAGTTTCGTTGGCGTCATTCAATAGCTTGCTACCCAGGTCAACGAAGTTGTCCACGAATTTGATGCTAAGGTTTGCTACGTTGATGGTCGTGTGCGCTAGCGTCATTGTCCTAGATTGCATCATAACTTTCGTTTTGTCCTCGTTGATTCGTAGTCTAACTTCCTTTACTGCGGTGTCAAGTCTAAGCAGAAGTTCTACTGCATCGGTCAGTTTTCGAGCCATGATGTTAATGTCATCCACGTACGCTGCCAATTGTGTCGACTTAAAAAGTAGCGTGCCGCTGCTGTTCAGGTTCATTGCCCGAATAGCGAACTCAAGTGCCAGGTTGAAGAGGGTGGGCGCTATTCCATCGCCCTGCTTCAGGCCAAACAGGATTTCAAAAGGCTTTGTCAGTCTGTTCTGGATCCGGACCTGCGAGACGGAGTTGGTCATCGTCATCTTTGGCCGGTATACCAAATTGCAGCAATTTGCCATATAGTGCGCCTCGGTGGATGCTGTCATATGCTTGTTTAAAGTCGACAAAGAGCTCAAAATTATATTTTTCAAATTTTTGGTTGTTTTAGATATATTTTTAATAATTCAGATTTACTGTTGATTTGAAATTACAGTGTACTAAGTGAAAAGGAGACGAGAGAATGTCGGTTCGTGTTCAAATGAATGCTAATTCTACTAGAAATAAATTGGTAAACTACATGAGGAGTTTTATTCAATTTCGGCATGTTCACTTAGGAACAATTATGTTCTCTTAGGAACTTCAGTGTAAATGGGTTAGTAGCTCATGGGACTATGAGTTGTTCATGAGATCAATTGTGATCGTTAAGACCTAGGTTTTGAATATAGGGATCGAACAATGGATTTGAGATGTTTAATTGCACGTCGAAGAGCTTTGTTACGTAACTGAAGTAACTACCTGAGTAACGGTGTAAAGGCGTAGTGTTCTTATAAAGGTTACTATTTCCGTAATAGTGACCATTCGTCTTAAAGTGAAGGAAGGACATATTTTGAAGGATGTGGCGTTCAAATTTCACAAATTTCTTGAGTCAAAAACTAAATAAAGGCACTATATGTCAGGATTAGAAGAATCAACTGTTTTTAGGCGATAACCTTTGGTTTTGTGGAGATAATGGAATTCGGCTTGAAGATACAGCTTATGAGATGGTATGCAATTGCTGCCTTGTTGAGAATTGACTGAAAATGATGACTGGGATTTTTTAGACCTAGGTATTTAACGGTCTTTGAAAGGGTGATCGGTTGGTTATAAATAATAATTTTGACTTTTTTGAGAGCCTTTGCTCTCTGCGATGTTTTTATAGCCATCAGCACCTGATTAAATTGGAAACTTCTCCGAGATGCTATATTTGACTGCTCTTTTCCAAATCATTGGGATGTCTACTGTGGAGTGGAGTAGAGTTTAAAGCCGAACTGTCTCTCGGGTATAATTAGGTTCTCATCAATGGAATGGGTTGACTGTCTTAGAATTACCTCTTTGAACAATTTTTCTCAAATTTGAAAGCAAAGATATTGAGCGAGTGTTGAGCAAATGACATAGTCCTGATGCTTGGGGGATAGGGAGTATTTTCATATTTCTTCAAAGCAGTGGGAAAATATCCAATATTGAGACAAGATTCAAAGAGAACACAAAGGTTTTCAAAGAAGTATAAAGGAAGGTTTGTTATAATGCAGAAGAGAGTTTGGAGTAATCATTATAGAAGAAAATGCAGAAAATTTAAATTTAATTTAAACTAAAACATATTTAAAAGAATTGGACTAAATGTGGGATAAAAAAATTAAAAAGTAATCTTAAAATGTGAATGTTATATCAACTCATTAGACTAATCACAAATAAAAGTTTTATCAAGCTGAGATTATCTAAACTAAAAGCAATATACATTCCTATATGCATAAATTGTAGATGATTAAGATCATCAAATGTTTTTCTGTCAATTACTTTTGAGCCTAAGATCTGAAGTTTCAATTTTTGTCAGCATTATACCTCACTAGACTCGATTTCGATAAACCTTTTGGCAACTCGGACCAGAATTTAATTTCGCCCTAGTTAAACATCTCTTCTCTGTAAATCAACATAGCGAAATTCCAATTTGATCAAAGTATTAAGCAGAAAGTCCTTGCTAGCCGGAAAAAAGCAAAGGTTTCTGTTCACTTATTAAAAGGATCAAGAACAACTTCTCCGGTTCTTTCATGTCACTCCATCTTCATGGTGCTAGCCTATTTACTAAGTCATTGGATGAAGCTAACCTCTTTGCTGAGTTTTTTCCTACTAACTCTTACTTTACCACCTTCATCGCTGAATCCTCGTAGCTCTCTAATCTGTGCTTTCAAACAAGGGACTACATTTCCGCAGAAGAGAGATATTTAAAATATTCGCCAAATTCGATGTTCCAAATCAGCCGGACCTGATGGTATTTCGCTCCTCGTACTCAAGTGTTGCGCCTCCAAGTTAGCTAAACCTCTTCACAAACTATTTTACTTGTTTTACTAGACTGAAATGTTGCCTTTTGTGTAGAAGCCTGCACACGTTCAGCCTAAAACCTAAATAGGAGGAGGCTTGGGATTCCGCTAACTATCGACCAATTGCACTCGTTTCGGTTACGTTTAAGGTATTTGAATCTCTTGTAAATTCAAAATTAATTAGCCATCTTGAGTCGAACCATATGAACACTTCTCACTGAGAGATGCCATAACATTAGTGAAGCAATGGCCGTTTCTCTTGATATTTCGAAGGCCTTTGACAGAGTCTGCCTTATTAGCCAAGCTTCGTGCATTTGGTCTTCACCCCGTACTTGTCAAGTGGATTGAAAGTTTCGTCGCAGATCGTTCGTTCCAATGTGTCTAGATGGGCTCAAATCTTGTGTTCACACTACCAAAGTCGGGGTACTGCAAGTTATTGTTCTCACACCAAATCTCTCTTTTTATTTACAAACGATCCCTTTTCCTTCACTTTCAATCCGATTTATTGTTTTGCCGACGACAGCACGCTTGAGTTCGCATACTCTTTTGACAGAGTGGCCGGCTCCCGCGGGAACACTACTTCTGTTAGCAGAGATCGTATGTTTAGCTCGTTAAAGAACGAGCTATTGAGCATTATCGCTTGGGGCTCAGTGAATCGAGTTGTGTTTAATGCGTCCAAAACCCAATGCTGTCTTCTTTCCTTACTATCCTTTCCTTACTTTCCGTACTATCCTGCTGTTTGTCACACTATTTTCGTTTATGGTGCATGTATTTCTGAAAAACACTCGGTAAATCTATTCGATTTTAACATCTCCAGCAAACTTAGCTGGACGCTCAATTGGCGAATAATGCCATGAAATGCCTGGGATTCATTCCTTCAAATAGGCAAGAATATTTTACTCAATTAGACATAGTGCCACGATAAGACCAAGTTCTGAGCATATCACCCATATATGAACTAGAGCAGTTCGCATTCCTTTAGCAGAACTAGACAAAACCCAACGTAAAGCTTTCAAGCTTATTACCGATGAATCCATTACTGCACGTATTGAATACCTTGAGCATCGGCGTAGTGTGGATTGCCTTTCTCTTCATGATCGCTATTATTAGTTGTATTGTTTAGCTAGGTTGAGGTATCACAGCAAAAAGTGTTTCATGAGCAATTCGGTTGCTCTAACTTGCCCGAAGTTGCTCTAACTTGACTGAAGTTGCTCTGATTTGAGTTTTTTGAACCTTCTCTAAGTTGAACCAGAGCAATTTAAGTACAAATCTCTGCTCTACCTTTTTTGGGCAAGCAACCAGCTGGTTGTCAACTGTCACAGAACCGACTGTCAACAAGAAATTCTGACTGGAGTAGAATTTAATTGTGATCTGACAATTTCAACTTTTGACAAGCATACAACTTTGAGAATTGTTGTCTAAAAAGTGTTCCATAAGATTTCGTGCTCTCAATTGCTCTTCTTTTTTTCACAGCCGCTTTAGTATTACTTGCCTTGAGAAGTTCTGCTCTTTTTTCGGGCTCATTAAACACAGCTATTATTGTTGGCAACACTAAACACTTAAATAACTACTGACTTCATAACAAAGTCTACGGAAAATGACAGCTCTCTTCGATGTCGGATGTCAGGCGGAAAACACGAATTCGGAGCAGTACTTATTAATTAATATAATTCAATTCTAATATTTTGTTGTTTTTTTTTTTTTTTTTTTTTTTTTTTTTCTTTATTTTTTTTTGTATTTTTTTTCTTGTTTTGTTACAGCGGATACTTCGGTTGTGCACCCTCCCTTGTCGGTTGGGGCCTTCAGTTTTGCACCCTCTCCTCGTCGGCTGGGGCCTTCGGTGTTGCACCCTCTCCTCGTCGGCTGGGGCCTTCGGTTTTGCACCCTCTCCTCGTCGGCTGGGGCCTTCAGTTTTGCACCCTCTCCTCGTCGGCTGGGGCCTTCAGTTTTGCACCCTCTCCTCGTCGGCTGGGGCTCTTCAGTTGCGGTCAGCTCTCCCCTTGTCGGTAGGGCCTTCCGTTGCAGTTAGCTCTCACCATGTCGGTAAGGCCTTCGGTTGCAGTCAGCTCTCACCTTGTCGGTAGGGCCTTCGGTTGCAGTCAGCTCTCACCTTGTCGGTAGGGCCTTCGGTTGCAGTCAGCTCTCACCTTGTCGGTAGGGCCTTCGGTTGCAGTCAGCTCTCACCTTGTCGGTAGGGCCTTCGGTTGCAGTCAGCTCTCACCTTGTCGGTAAGGCGTTCGGTTGCAGGCAGCTCCCTCGTTGACGTAAGGTATTCATAGAAGAATCTTCTCTTCTAACCGTCTTGTCGTCAGTCAAGTCGCGGTGGTCCAGGCTGTAGTACAGGCGTCAGCCTGCAAATATTGCTTGTTCTAACGAAATATCTAGTCTAATCCCATTTAGAGTACCTCCTACACGCAACACTAGAGCCTCTAATAGATCTCACTCTCACACTCTTTCGGTTAGTTGCAGTCGTACCGTTGAATTTCCCACCGGAAAAGAGCTAGAGGCACAGGTGACCCTAGAATAAAGCGGGAAGCAAACCGGCTTACCAGCTACGTACGTGGTCAGATATCCCGACACCAGAATGAACAGTGGGAGAGTTTGATGCAAAGCATCGAGCTTAGGGATAACACCCTATGGCGACTGTCTTGATACTTCAAGACCAAAAGCAAACTTTCAATGCCACCAATCTGCGGCACTCAAGGCCTCAAAAACACCAGTGCAGATAAAGCTAGTGTTTTTGCAGAAACCCTGGAGACACAATTTCTGGAGAACATCTCATCCGAGGACGACCTAGAGTATCAAGAATGCATCGAACGAGCGGCCGCAAATCTTCTCAGCCTTGAACCTCGGGAGGTAGAATCTTTAAGGTGTGCTGACCTTGGGGAAGTGAAAATATTGGTGAACGGACTGAAACGACGAAAATCACCTGGGATAGACAGCGTTACCAACATGTGCTTGACTCACCTACCAGACAACATACTACAAAACATAACAGACATAATCAATGCCATCTTCCGTCTGAGGAGGTATCCATCACTATCGTTATGCCGAAACCTGGTAAAGACTTAACATTCCCCCAGAACTGGAGACCAATTAGCCTCCTGTCATCAATAGCGAAATTGGCCGAACGCGTTCTCCTTCGAGAGCCACATTCTCCCGGAAGAAGTTTCTTCACTCCACAGAACTCCAGCTAGCAAGGGTGATTCAACACATCCGAACAGGGCTTAACCATACAGCATCGACCAGGCTAGTTATGTTCGACATAGAGAAGGCCTTCGACAAAGTCTGGCATGCAGGACCAATTTTCAAAATGCATGAGTTCCGAGTACCCCTTCCTCTTATCCAGATCATTGGATCTTTTCTCAAGGGCAGAAAATTCTGTGTCAGAATTGACAAACACTTATCATCCGAAAGGCAAATTGCAGCTGGAGTTCCCCCTATTGTCCCCTATTGTATAATATCTCCCCTAATGCCCGTAGCTAAACTATCATTATTCGCCGATGACACGTGCATCTTCCAAAACCGTTGTTTCACATCTCCAATTCTCCATAAATACGCTTCTAGGGTACTTCCACAAATGGAAGATTAAGATCAACTCAGACAAAACTCAGGCAATTTTCATTACGCGGAAGAGGAGACAGACAACACGAAAACTGGCTGTGAACGAACAACAGATTGAATGGCAACGGAAAGCCAAGTACTTAGGACTTACGTTTGACGACCGACTAACTTGGACGATACACATACAAAATAAACGCAGCACTTGCAATAGACTCCTCCATGCCTTCTTTCCCGTCATTAAATATCAAAGACTGAAAATACCAACAGATTACTTATATACAAACAAACAGGTGCATTATTATAGGCAAGAACCGGCATTATTGTACGGAAGTCTTGCATTCGGACAAACCTCAAAAACAGACAAAACCTACAAGCCTCCCAAAATCTCGCACTGCGGAGAATTTTCCGAATTCCATGGTATAAGAAACGTGACATACATAACGACTTTAGAATAGAAACAGTACAAAAATACATACGCGACAAAGCTTTAAAGCTCTTCGACAAGATAGACCGACATACTAATAGCACCATGGATATTATCAGATTCTCGACCAGGGCACATGAAATCTACCCTCACCTCAGAAAAATCGCTAGCTAGTGCAAACCATCTGCACACTAACAAAATCTAAGTACCCAATGTAGCCAAGATTCATAGCTGAGCGCAAGACCGCTTGCCGAGAAAAGTGGAGTGAGGGTGAATCACTTCACCAGCTGCAAACGAATCCAGTTCCTCGTCGTTGTCGTTAAATTTCACTTTTATTTTTTATCTAGGTAAATATGATTGTGGAGCAGCCTACCACCTGGTGTTTTCCCCGGCAATTATGAGCCACAGTTGTTTAAGCGAAATGTGCACCGCTATCTCCAACACACTCAACCCCTCCCGCAACTGTTTCTCTAACTTTCCTTCCGCCAAGGCTACGCCATAAAATATTAGAGCTTTCTCTTATCCTTGGCATCATTATAGACAAAAAAAATGAAAATGAATATCACACCAATAAAGTGGATAAGTTTCTAGAAGTGTCCAAATTGGATTTGTAAAAATTTGTATTGTTAAAAAAATTGTTCATATTTTGGTGCGTAGCATTTTAAGCACCGATTTCTCGTAAAATAAGAAAACAAACAATATAAACAATTATTTGGCTTTATGTTTTTTCTATTATAGTTTACATTTGAATGTTATGTGGAGTTCATTGTCAAATCTTAAGTTTTTGCCAGGTCTAAGCCACGACCATAGAATAAGACAAATCGAGTTTATATGGCGATGAACTTCGTTCTAATCGGCTTTATGCACGTTTCTTTTGAGTAGCTTTGTTGTGGACTGGTATCAGTATGACCTTCCAGTATATTCGACCATGTACATATTTCTGTCTCGTTTTTTTTCGAACTGTTTAATTAAATTAATATTTTTTCGCTAATATCCTCATTATTTATGCGATTAACGATCTCGCATTTATGGGTTTTCGATGGAGGAAGATATATAAACAATTTTTTTCCAATTTAAAAGTTGTCGAAATGAAGATGATTCTACTTTATTTCCTGAATTTGATGTGGAATGGTTACCCGAACATGCTGCACTTTGTAACCTCAGATTGTAATACCGTACAAAGGTAATTCAAGTATTAAAAATTACCGCGTATCATAAAGCCTCTACGTATTTCTATGTCACGCATGCATGGATCGCTGCACTATAAAGCATACCGCCATTTAATAGGCTATAGCTTCTCGCCCACCGTATGTGCCAGTGATCGTTCTAAATGATTAGCATTTATTTAGAATAAAGGGTTATCACGAACAAAATGGAAGGTATATAATTACATTTTTGCACTTGCAAACAGATGTGCGATTTATAGAAACTCTCCAGACAGGTAATTAAATATTTTGGAGACTGGGAAAAGCATATTGCAGACAAGGCAAAATTTTAGGAAATTTAAGAACTGGCCACATTACATACATGTGGGGCATTCCACGTGAAGCGGGCAGGTAAAAAATTTTGATGTTTCCGATTTTAGTAATGTTTGCTTATGTTATACCTATATATATCCTCGATCTAGATACAAAATGTTTTTACAATACAAAGTCTGGTTAACGAGCTAGAGGTCCTTAAGGCCGGCGATACATGTAAAATTTTCAAAAATTCGAGTTTTTTTTTTGCATAAATACTTAAATTAACATCTAAAAAATAAGCGTACTGTATGGGCCTTGAATCGCTGATTAGTTGGTAAGTCGCTGTAATCATAGAGTTTCTGTGTGTCAAAACTACGCGTTTTTCTCGATACGACTTTTTTTTAGATTGGCAGGCAAGATAACTCAAAAAGTTCTCAACCGATCCTTATGAAACTTGGCACACTTTTTCTATATAGTACAAGCTTCTATCTCTACCTGTCAGATTTCAAGTCGCGACCGGCCTTCTATATGACGGCCAGGCTTTTACGCCTATTATGAAACTTAGCAAGAATTATCTATTCACTTTAAGCTGTTTTTAGAAAAAGAAATAAAAAAATTAAATGGTCTAACTTAGTGAAATTCAACTTTCAAAAATTTAAATATGTATATTTAAAAAAAAATGTTTTTTGAATATCCAAAAATGCATTTCAAAAGCTCATTAAATGAAGTATGGATTCAAGTTTTTTATTTATTTTATTGTAACTTTTTAATACTGGATAAAAGGATTCCAAATAGCGCACACCTGCCAAAAAGTTAAATCTTTAAGGACCTCTACCTCGTTAATCAGACTTTGTATTGTAAAAACATTTTGTATCTAGATCGAAGATATTTGTGCAAAACTTAAGCAACTCACTACATGTCGGAATGAAAGGGAAAATTGCAATCAAAATATAAAGAATTTTTTTCCCTTTTTTTTAATTTACACGTTAGCATGTTGCTTAAAGCTATGCAATAAAAAAAGTAAATCAGTATTTTAACTGTTCTTAAAAAAAAACAACAAAAACAAAATACACCAACAAAAAGGCTGTGCAAAATCTAAGTAACTTTTATTAATATTTCGTGTAATAGCGGTTATTTTTTACAAAAACGGCACATCTGCGAGGCATTGATTCAACTAAATTATTTAAAATTGATATGCCAATTTTTTCCCATTCGGTTTTTAGGTTTTTAAACAATTGGTCCTTGTTTACAAACTGTACTGTTTCCATACGCCGTTTCAATATACCGAACAAGTTTTCGATAGGATTCAAGTCGGGCGATTGTGCCGGCCAATCAAGAACTTGAATACTTTTAGAGCTAAGCCATTCTTTAACCAACTTCGATGTGTGTTTCGGGTCATTATCATGTTGAAACACCCATCGAAGTGGCATATTCGACTCTGCATAAGGTAACATTCTAGATTCTAAGATGTCCTTATACATGAATCCGTCCATAATTTCATAATTTCTGTTATTCTATGAAAGGGACCAAGACCTAATGCTGAGAAACATGTCTAGACCATGACGCTACCTCCCCTATGTTTCACCGTTTTCCTACAGAAGCGTGGATTCAGTTGTCCCTTCTCACGCCTCACACGGGATAAGCCATCAGAATTGAAGAGGTTGAACTTGGATTCGTCGCTAAATAAAACGCTCTTCCATTTAGCAACTGACCAGTCAAGATGGTTTTAGCAAATTCAAGCCTACATGATTTATAAAACGATATAAATAGTAAAGTAATAATGTTTAAAAGTGTTGTTCGAGCAGTTTACCTTTTCCTTGCATGTCTTTGTCAGCAATGGTTTTTTTAAAGGTGTATAGCTTTTTAGATTGAGTTTAATTGCCCGTGTGCGAACAGTGCTTGAGTTGACATTTAAGCCTAGCTCTTTTACAACTTCTTTTGATGAGATAAACGGTTTTATTTTTATCAATTGTTTAATTCGTAAGTCATCTCTAATGGTAGTTTTACGCGGCCTTCCACCAAAATTTACACTTTTCACACTACCCGTGTTTTTATATTTCGTAATCTATCTTGAATTTAAAGATTTTTTTATATTTAACGATTTGGCAATCTCTTTATGCGTTTTTCCAGAATAATATAGCGAAATTACATTTGATTTAAATCTATTATCGTATTGATTATGCTGCATTTTAAATTCTATTTTTTTTTAGACACAACTAAACCCAAAGGGAAGACGATCTATACTGATCTAATTGACACGAACATTGACACGAACATCAGATAAAAAAAACATCGGGAAATCCCCGTTATCTTTTTTTCTGACTGGGAATCGTAGCTGCGTTGTGGAAGTTGCTTAGATTTTGCAGTCTTTTTGTTGGTGTATTTTGTTTTTTTTTTTAAGAATAGTTAAAATAATGATGTACTTTTTTATTGCAGAGCTTTAAGCAACATGCTAACGTGTAAATTAAAAAAAAGGAAAAAAATTCTTTATATTTTGATTGCAATTTCCCTTTCATTCCGACATGTAGTGAGTTGCTTAAGTTTTGCACAGCACTGTAGGTATAACATAATCAAATATTACTAAAATCGGAAACATCAATATTTTTTGCCTGTCCGCTTCACGTGGAATGTGCCCCATGTGTGAAAATGAAATACCTACAAATAGGCGATTCTTTCTTGAAACATTCTGCCGCGCTTAACGGTGGAACCAGCTATGGTTCCTGAAACACTCTGGTTCCAAGATGCCTAGTATTTTTCATTTTACGATAGCCTCTAATCGCACGAATGAATCACTCGCTGCAGCTGATTAGTAAATGAACGAGTTTTGTAGGTTTTTTTTTTCAAAATTTCCTCAGTGCAATAATCGAAGACACCGTCATTTAACCATTCCGGTTTGGAAAGCAAAATCAAATTGGCATATTGCATTGAAATATCACCTTGTACATTTACAAGTAGGAGAAGAGTAGGTAGATATTCCTCATATGACATGTATAATTACTGAAAGGTATCTATGCAAAATCACTTACCTCCTCGAAATTCGTCATTGTGCCGGAATTCTGTATGTTATCTGTAAAACAAAAGAATATCACGTTATTTAAAACTGCGCACTTTCAACATTAAACAACATTATAAACAATCAAGCATTAAAGCTGACTCAGTGAAAAGCATTCAATTGAATCAAACACAAAACTAATTACGAATTTGTCATCAACATGTACACAAAGCCTGACACGCTAGAATCCAATTTACAGTTCCAAAGACTTTTTTTTGCGCACACTGAATCGCACAAGAGCTAATTGCCGGTCATTTTGCCAACACTAGCAGCCAGAGAAAAAGTTAAGTTCAACGGCAATATTAAATTATCTCATCTTGGGCACATGCATCAAACAAATATACGAAGCGAATGAACTGCTCTACGACACTCGATCCCCGCACTTCTCTATCCAATGCAACGGAGAAATGTGAAATACTTTCCACCACTTCATCGTTTCTTTTCGCTAATCTACTGATATTTTCCACTTAATAAAAGATTCCTTACTTTGTCAACAATTATCCAGCTGATTTTATGCTTAAATTTTGTTCTTTAAATAATGGATACGCCCTCGGAACAACACTACACCGTAATTTTGCACAATCAAACGAAAACACTTTCGCGAATGATGCAAATGTCAGTCCGACATTCGTACCGTGCCAGACCAAAGATATGCCAGACAGACAGATAGTTGTCTAGTGTAGTTGAATTGAATTGAATTAAAATGCTACGGAACCGATGTGGAAAGTAGAAATCAAAACAACAACGCTACAAATGTCACGACAATGGGAGAATTCGAAATAAGGGGAAAGTGGCTGGTGGACTGTGAAATAGTTTAAGTCTAGTCAGCGCTAGATGTCGTGCTAAAAAACCGGAAGTGTGTATTTGTAGTGACAGTTGGGTGAAAGCCGGAAAAAGACTGCCGGCTAAAATTTATTTACCGGTTTTAATTGTTTCGGGGCTTATTATACGTTTGTTCGTTTGCGTTCGGTCTTCTGTTTGTTAACATCTGACTATCCGCAGAGCAGTTTTATTACTATTAAATGATTCAGGTCATCTTTTTTAACTTCCACACAGCGAATCTGATGATATTTTGCGTAATGGTGGGATAAGCCAGTAGCTATGACATTAATTCTGCTCATAAAATATCTATCAAACAGGCAGCAATTAAAACTACGTGCGTATAATAATACAATCGGTATTGGTTGAAAGTCACATATATAATTAAAAGTGCTACTACATATTAATACGCATGATTGTACAAAAAAGGCAAAGTATATACAAATCTGAATAATAGTCGAGGTGTCAAGTTCTTTTTCGTTTTTATGTAGCTGAAGATTATGTAATTTTGGCGCACTTTGGCTTTTGAACTAAAGATATGACGCGTAAACGCAGGTGTGTGCCGGGTATATGCACAAGTAAGTAAATATTGTACCCTTAGGAAATGCCAAGGTAAGCAAAAAAATTGATTTTGTATTCAATTTGATTGCTGGAAGAGCAGGAGAGGTAACAAATGGTCCAATTCGAAGTAAGAGAAGATGATTTGGAGAATTTTTGCAATCACGCTGAAAATATTAGCTCAGAGAAAAGTAAATTGAACCGCCAAACCCCATAATGTTTCAAAGACTGTGGATACACGACCGAGGTAAAAAATTATTTGAGACTTGCAAATGCTGATCGCAATCAGATCCAGTGAGGTAGTAGAAATGGAGTGGACATGCCCATAAGATTTACATTGAAGGAGATGGTAGTAATTTTTTGTCCGCTAAATATCAAATCTGGTCAAATCCAAGTAGTTCCTCTCCAGTTTGACATTGAACGGAAAAGATGTTGTTGTTTTGTTGTTTTATGCGCGAAAGAATCGAAGCGGCTAATGGTGGAAAGCTATACCGTCGATGTCATCTCTACTTCTACTACCTCTCTGATCAGATCTGGGTAGAGAGATCGGATTGATGTCACTTTCTTGGACATACTCCTTCTGTTAATTCCAAATCGAAAATTTGGAATCAAGACTGATATTAAGATAAGCGTGAAGATAAATTTTGACAAGTGTCTATTATCTGGTTATTCTTTGAAACAAAAATTTGGATAATGGAGGAAAGCGGAGACTTTGCTGATTTCTGATAAAGTGTCACGTAAATCAATTTTCGATTAATTTTTTTGAATTACTTGGTGCCCGAAGATATTGTCAAAATTCAATTTTAGAATGGTCTGCACATTGTAAATTGGCGTAAAATAAATGAACAACTGTACAGCTTTTTTTTGATGCGAAAATTTTAGTACCGCTCTGAGAAAATTTCAAGCAAAATTTTAGTCAAAAGAAGTTTCACGTGAAACAAATCTCAGTACTAGGCTTAGTGAAAATTCTACAAGGAAGAAATTTGAATTTCGCGGAAAATACCAAATATAGCATTTATGGTTTTTATAACATCGGTGAATGGAAGAAAATTCGGCAAAAGGTAGGATACTGATGGCAGTCCTAAGCACGGTTAAAAATGAAAAGGGAGGTGCATATTAGTAGATATAGAATACCAGTTCTGTATCACAAAAGAGGAGCAAATGAGAGGAGCAAAGAGGAACACTTAAGAGGAGCAAAAGAGGAGCAGAGAGGAGCACGATGACGTTACAAATGAGGATGACGTCCGCGGCAAAAAAAGAGCAAACCGGTTCTAATCCACTTAAGAGGAGCAAAAGATAATGTATGACGTCAGCGATTCATCACTTAAGAGGAGCGAAAGAGCGATAGCAAGAGGACCAAAAGGTTGGCACTTACTGAATGCATTATGGTTGAAATGGTGTCATGTGTTTGTATGGTGGCCACGCATGACGTCAGCGATTATGCTTCCGAATATTATTACTGGTAAACAGGAAGCATAATCGCGGATGATAGCAGCTGTTTATCAGCTCAACTGGCTTGCTCATCAGCTCAACTGGGCTGTTTATCAGTTCAAAGATGATCGTTTACGTCATGCGCGTCGCTGACTTCGTGAGCCTGCTTATGACGTCATCTTCCTTCTCCTCATTTTGTGATCCAGAATCTCCATTTTGGTTAGGTGTGGAATATGGTTAGGTGATAACAGGAAACGAATTTCGCAATATGAGAAGTGTTAGCTTGATAGCGTTGTTTTTAGCATTGATGCGATAAGAGAATGGGATTTCTCAATCAAAGTTTGATAAAATACCAGTTGTGGATCACTTAAGATCTTTGAACTGATAAACGACCCTGTTGAGCTAATAAACAGCCCTGATAAGCTGACAACCCAGTTGAGCTGCTTATCCGTTCAAAGATAATCGATTACGTCATGAGCGGGCCGATAATCGCAGGCACCAGGCCCTTATTGCTCCTCTTTTTTACTCCTCTTTGCTCTTCTTATTTGCTCCTCTTAAGTGATTCAGAACTGGTATTATATTAAACTTGCATTGAGAAATCCTATTCTCTTATCGCATCACTGCTAAAAAACGCTCTCAAGTTAACACTTCTCATATTGCGAAATACGTTTCCTGTTATCGCCTAACCATAAACATAATAGCTGCCATCGTCCGTGATTATGCTTCCTGTTTACCAGTAATAATATTTGGAAGCATAATCGCTGACGTCATGCGTGGCCACCACACAAACACATGACAACATCTCAAACATAAAGCATTCAGAAATTGCCAAACTTTTGCTCCCTTTGCTACCCCTCTTTTGGTCCTCTTAAGTTGTTAATCGCTGACGTCATACATTATCTTCTGCTCCTCTTAAGTGGATTAGAACAGGTTTGCTCTTCTTTTGCCGCTGACGTCATTCTCATTTGTAACGTTATCGTGCTCCTCTCATTTGCTCCTCTTTGTTCCTTTTTTGCTCCTCTTTTGTGATCCAGAACTGGTATTCTATATCTACTCAAAAACTTATGTTCGAATTTGCGCCCTAAACTAATGCTCCCGAAACAAGTAACTGATCTATGCCCCAAACATTCCTGGAGATAAGCGATCCACCGTATAAACAGTTGGGTCCTAGCGGTTGGGTAGAAGAGTTTGATTCTGATGCAAAAAAAAACTAAACAAAAAAGTGGTTTTCCCTTTCTTCAAACGAATTCTAATGTAATGAGATAAGAAAGCAAATCAAAACATGGTATGTATACCGAGATATATGGGAAGCTTGAATAGCCCAGTGGGTAGAGCACTTGATTCTTTTCTTTGATTTCCTGGTTTGAATCTAGGTTTGAACGAGAAACCACGCATGGAGCTTTGAATAGGGAGCTGATTTAAATTCAGGGGTAAAGTGAGTCGTGGAACTAATCACTCCACACTTATATTTAAAAGATCTCTAACTGCTCCAGGACCAGACAAAAGGTTGTCATGAGATTACTTTACTTTACCAAAATATATGGAAAAATATTAGCCGGTTTCGGAAAAACTTGATGATTGGTCAAATCACTTTTGTGTTTTATTTGAAAAGAGCAATAAGTAGAAGAAAAAGCGATAAGGATTTTAAGAAGAAAGATTGGTATGCAAATAATCCTTGCATTGTGCTCTGAAAATCTATATGTACAGATTAACAGGCCTAAATCTGGAAGAAAAGATTTTATAAAAAATATGGGCGGTGTGAATCGTGCGGATCGATACGCTTAAAACACCAGTGTGATATTATAAGGAAGGGAAAACGCTGATCGCAATTAAGGAAAACTTTAGGCGTGTTTTTTTGCTCCCCTATCTATAACAGAACAATCCTATCCACTACAGACGCATTGGGAACAACAACAGCTCTTCTTATTCATAACAGGAGTTGTTGTTGTTTCCAATGCGTCTGCACTGTTTAACATTGTTCTGTTATGGATAGGGGGAGCAAAAAAACGCGCCTTTTATTATAAGTTTGTCAAATTAATCAGAATAGAGGTAATTTTCGAGAGCTTAGAACATGTGCATCTACATCTTGATCGGATGACTGACTGATAACTTTGTTCTATAGGAGCTGGTGTCGAGCACCTTTGCTCCCTTACTCTGGGCGAGTGTTTTTTTTTCATTTGGCTAGCGTCTCAACTAATTTTGGAGGTTAAACGCTAACGTAATATTTGCAAAATATCCCTTAAGTCGGGATCAGTTTTTTTATTCGATCATTCCAGAGCTGATAGATGATTCATTGTAGGGTGCGAACGACGATTTATTGTGCGAAAAGTTTGATTGCTTTGACCTGTATGAATTCTTCATTTGTTTCAATTCTTAAGTCTTTGTTGATGTCTTTATTCCTCACGTACCATGAAAATCTAAAAATTCTTCGCAGGGATGTGTTTTGGCAGATTTGAAGCTGGGGTCTCTGGGTTTTATTTTTTAGCTGAATTATTGTTCTACCATACTGTAGTGTGGAATTATCTGTTTGTAGATAAGGAGTCTGATTTTACCATACAGACTTTTGTTTTTTCTTTATTGTGTTGTTGATATTTTTGCTTTCAGGGTTAATGTAGCGCAGGAGCTGTAGAATTCGTAAAATTATTATTGGCTCTACGTACGTTTTTCTTGTATAATTCCTTTCCCAAATCTCTGTCTGAAAAGTTTATTTTCACAGAACTGTAGCTCTACTGTGTAAGCAAATGCTTCCGCCTTCACTTTTTTGTAAAGGTTTCTTTTTACAGATGCCGCATTT
The DNA here is from genome assembly GCA_947369275.1 of Nemotelus nigrinus. Classification (NCBI taxonomy): domain Eukaryota; kingdom Metazoa; phylum Arthropoda; class Insecta; order Diptera; family Stratiomyidae; genus Nemotelus; species Nemotelus nigrinus. The sequence continues at coordinate 185,567,541 of OX376372.1, read as the reverse complement.
TGAAGCTCACCACTGCCAAAGGAGCTGATGACAGCTATCAATGTCACTGTCATTTTTCATCAGTGAAGTCTGACAAATCGCCATGGGCAGATTTACATCGCAGTAGCATCTACAAATCATAGAAACTTATTCCCGCAATAACTGTTTAGAGTTTTGCGGACCGCATAATCGGCATGTGGTTGCAAATTTTTGCAATCACTTCCATAGGCCACCGTAGGCCAACCACAAGATTGAGAACAGTGGATTCTGAAGAGAATATCGTAGCCGTGGAAGCCAGTGTTGCTGAAAGCCCAGATTTGTCGATTCGCAGGGGTGCGCAAAATGTTGGAATTTGTCCGTTCACTTTGTGGGAAATTTTGCGCAAAGATCTCGGTCTAAAGGCTTATAATATGCGACAAGTGCAAGAATTAGAGCCGTATGACTGTCGGATGCGTCGCACTTTCGGAGAATGGGCCGACAATCAAATGGAAGTTGATCCTCTACTTTACAGGAAAATTTTGTTCAGCGACGAGACTCATTTGTGGCTTGATGGCTACGTCACTAGCAAAATTGCTGCATCTAAAGCAAGGAAAATTCCTATCAGGTCATGAAAGTACCGTTGCATCCACAAATATACACAGTATGAATGCTGGTGGCATCATAGGGCCATACTTCTTCAAAGATGAGCACGGCGAGAGCGTTACTGTCAATGGCGACCGATACAGAGCGATGATAAACCAGTTTTTGTTACCGAATTTGTGACTTATGGATGTGAGAGAGATGTGATTTCAACAAGACGGCGCTACCTGCCATACAGCGACCGCGATCATCGACTTATTGAAGACGAAATTCAGAAATCCTATTATCTCCAGAAATTTATCCGTCAATTGGCCCTCGAGATTGGACTTCGTTGGATTACTTCTTGTGGAAATACGTAATTTGTCTAGGCTGACAAACCAGTTACAATAGATGCTTTGGAAGCCAACATAATACGCGGGATTGACGATATACGGCCCCAGTTACTTCAATAAGAGGTCGAAAATTGAAACTTTAGAACTGGCTTCTTGGGAGGTTGTTGCGGCAGTCATTTGCACAAGATAATTCTCAAAAATAAAAGTAGAGACAAAATTAAAAAAAAATATTGGTTGATGTCTGATCCTTTTTGTTTTATTCAAGTTTGAAATCAGGACTCTCTATAAAAAGCCGTTTGTTTCGTTAACCTCGTAAAAATGCTCGCCCCTGGTTCAAAGCTTTTAAGAAAGCTGCCGCGTTACCCAAATGAAATACAGGAGCTGATTAACCTCTCTTTTGAAAGAATTATTCTACGGATTCTGCTTTGTCGAATGAGGGTTTTTTACAGACCCTTGAAGTTCATAAGGGCTGTTTCTCGATATTATTTCCTATTCATTTTAAAGGATCGGATAAAGTGGTGGTACAACCGCTTCAAAGATGGCCGGTCTTCAGTGGAGAGTGAAGCATGTTTTGGGAGGCCTTCAACATCCAGAAATGATGCTGTCATCGTTCAAATAAGGACCCTGGAGATGCGGAAGCGTCAAATCACAATCAGAAAACTTGGACAAGAGGTGGGCATTAGTATTGGATCCATTCATTCTATTTTGGCTGACGATTTGGCTCTCAGAAGGGTGTCAGCAAAGTTTTTGCTGACACTGCTGACAATTGAGCAAAAACAACTTCGTATTGAGATCGCATAGGACATACTGGAGATCGCAAGCCACAGGACATACTGGAGATCACAAGCCACAGGACATACCGGAGACTGAACCAGACTTTCTGAACACTGTAATTGCTGGTGATGAGTCCTGGGTTTACGGATATGACCCAGAAACTGAGTTCACGTCAACACAATGGTAGCATTTGTCATCCCCGAGGCCCAAAAAAGCTAGGCATGTTCGCAGCAATGTCAAGATCATGCTGACCATCTTTTTTGAGTTTAGTGGGGTGGTATGCAACCTACGGCACTACGATCACCAAGAAATACTACCAAAAGGTTCTGCGCCGCCTTCGTGATGCAGTGAGACGCAAACGGCCGGATCTGTGGGCAGCGGGAAATTGGCAGCTCCATCACAATAATACTCCCGTTCATTCTTCAGACTTGATTCAGAGTTCCTTGACAAAACACAACACACCACTGGTTCGTCAACCTCCCTATTCTCCTGACATTTTCCCCAAGGTGAAAATGCCTTTGAGAAGGACCAGATTTCTGACCAGAGAGGATATCATGGATAATGCGACCAACGAACTGCGCGCCATACCAAAGGAGGAGTACCAACAATGCTTCCAACAGTGGCAGAAGCATTGGGAGAAGTGTGTAACACCTCAAGAGGACTACTTTAAAGGGGATTAGTGTTTAAATATTATGACTCAATAAAGGTTGACTTTATGAATAAAAGTCCAATACTTTTTGAATAGACCTCATATACTTACTGTTGTTGAACCAAAGCAGATGCAACAGTATTAGTAAACGACAAAAGATTAGAAAGAGTAGAAATTCCTTTAACAAAACTATGCTGCTCTTGAGGAAGGAAAAGTTGGATGTGGGGATGTAGCTTGTTATATGCAATATGTTCGACAAATTTACTAGGGCGGTAATTGGAATAAAGGGCGGTAATTGGAAATACAAATACAATCCCACGGCTTATATATAGGAAAAACATTTAGAATCTCCCCTTGTGCCGAAAAAACGCCAGTGGCAAGGCTACAGTTAAAAATAATCGATAGTGGAACACCCAAGAAGGAGTAGAGAGAGATATCATCAACCCATTGGGAATATCTTCATATCCATAATCAGTGTTATTGTCGGACCAGATCATTAAGGATTCAACTTCCAACGGATTGGTGCAAAGTGAAGAAAAAGCAAGGTTATAGGAGGTAGGTGCTGAAGACTAGGAGCAAAAGGCTCAGAAATAGTAAGCGAAAAGCTCACACAGTTTTTGAGAGTGTGGATGTATCGTCAGAAGAGTTTTGCTGATTTGATTGGATACGCAACTCAACTTATAGGAACTTTGGAACCTTGGACCATTGGGAAGCAGCTGTTGAGGTAACTGAAGAAGTGTAGCAATAATACACTGAGATAGGGCTGGTGCAAGGAATATAAACAGAGCCACCAATTACGATTAGTTAGGGATATCCGACTTACAATACATTCAACAGGGGGGTGAAAATAAGAAGTCACTGTGAAAGGTTTCTGTGTCAGTGAGTAAACGATCACGGGTTTTACAGAAGGGCACATGCATGCACTGAAAAAAAATCCACATGGCGCCCAGAGCCATGTAACATAGCGCATTATTTATGGCGCCACGCTATGTACATAGTACTCTGAGCTATGCAATATGGCTCCCAGCGCCATAATGTCAGAATCTACATAGCGCGTGGTCCTATGTAACATGGCGCAGCATTTATGGTTCCAGACGCTATGTACATAGTGCGCTGAGCTATGCAGTAAGGCTCCCAGCGCCATAATTACATGGCACAGAAATTATGGCCCCACACGCTATATTACATAGTGCCATGAGCCATGTAATATGGCTCATGGACTTAGGAATCTCGTATTACATCCATTTTTCATTAAATATAACATTTGGATGGAAAAAAGCCCTTATTTGATTCCTTCCAACCAGCCATATCTCTTTCTTTTCAATTCACGTCATGCACAAGGTGTATGTTTTTGAGCCATTACAATTTTCTGTATGTGTTGCGAAAAGCAAATTTGTGGAAAATTTAGTGCATCAGCCAATTCTGGTTGTGTTTGGGATGAATTTCCATCGAGTAATGCTTCCAATACGGCATATTGATCTTATTTTTGGTTATGTCACATGCACTTTGTTCTCTACGTAAATTTTTTTGTTTTCAATCCTGAAAGTTGTGTTCTATGGGACATGCTCATCGTGAATTTTTGCAAGCAAACTATGTCTACACGGCACTTGTTTTGCAATAAAATAATGTTATAAAACGCCTTGAATACGTTTGAGAGAAGGGTACTGCGAATGATTCTCGGTCCAATACGGGAAGAAGATGGATGGCGAATCCGATTCAACAACGAGCTGTATACCATATATGACGAGCCGGAAGTCTATACCGTCATACAACTCCAAAAACTACAATGGGCTGGCCACGTCGAACAAATGAGCGACAATCGAATCCCCAAACGATCTCTCAAGGGGCGAGCGAGCGGAGCCAGGCCAGTCGGTAAGCTACGCAAGCGCTGGGATGATTCGATAGATGCTGACAGCAGGTTACTTTTGGAAGCAACGAACTGGAGGACGCGGTCACTGAACCGAGACGAATGGAGGCGAAGCATTAAGGAGGCTAAGGCTCGATTCGGGCTGTAGTGCCCATGATGATTAATGTAATAAAACTTTTCGCGTGTAATATTTAGTAGAAAAAAGGAATACTGGTTTGCACCTCGTGCAAACGTCATTTTCTAAAAACGGCAGCTAACTGTCACACCTGCCAAGCACAAGCATAGTCAGATGTAATAAATTCAACTAGCAGGATTACCAGCATCTATTAAATAAAGTGGTCCAATATGGTACAGCGCTTACAAAAAATGCTCCATTAGATTAGAACTATTAAAAGTTGAATATCGTGCAGAAGTGAATTTAATTCTATCTTATATACTATTGTTAGTATGCAAAGCGTATAAATATGAATGTTAGTTTTGGTTGATAAAGCAGATTCCATTTTTTTTTTGCAAATAACAGAAGAACATTGAAGCTAGTTACAAATTTGGGTTTTCATTCCGATCCAACTGAGCCACTTTCATTGACAATTATTCCAACCCTCAAAAAAAAACTTGAACATACATTGAATATTTGCACTGTTTTTGCTTTTTCGTTTATCCTAAACACATACTTATGCAAATAGTTTAGCACAACATTGAATTGGTTCGATTATTCGCAGAAAGTGTTCTCATTAGCAACAACAAATAAAAACAATTAAGCCCAATGTGAAAATGATTATATACGATGACATTTTGTTTATTTGTTGACGTTTTTGTTTTGATTTCGATTCGAACCATGTTGATCGGAATCAAACATTATCAAACTTACTCCGAAACTTGAAATTGAAAACGTTCCCAATATTACCATCTACACTCACTGACATTGTTTTCGAATTTTGATCTGATCTGATCTGCAAAATTTAGTGATACTGTAAAGAAATGTAATAAATGCATTTTGTTAGAATTCGCCAACGAATTTTTTTTCACATAAATCATTTTTCGAATGATACACGACAATAATAATTTAATGAAATTTGGATTGCAAATTTTAAAACTAGTTGATAAGAATCCGGTTGACTTATTGCAAAAATATGGAATATTTGTCTGATAGCATCCTTCACACAAGATGATCTCCGTGATCACAGTCTCGGGTGGTTCTGGTTATGCAGGAAATATTTCGGTTTAACCTACAATCACGGTGTTTTCGAGTATTAAATAGACTTGACTTTTATGACTGAAAAAAATGTTCTATTGAATCTAAACTGCAGGGGCCTTAAGAATCGAATTAATTTGCATTAATTAGAATTCCATCGAATCTTTATAGGTTTGGGCTATGCATTTTGTATTCAGCTCAATGAATAAAATATGCGCTTAATACACACTCCGTCAGTCCTGAAGAATTCACGTTTTTGTAAGGTCATCGAAAGCAAACGGGCGAAAAAAAAGCGAGAAAACCTGATCGAAATTTTAATGAGCCTCGTACACGCTCCGTAAAATAACATGTGCTTACGCTTTTTATGTGTGTCGACAAGTGGAAACGGAAAGTGGCGTGGAGAAGAGTAAGTTGTTCTATATTTTTTTCGATGCAGCACACTTAAATACTGTGAATGGTGTTGACTGGGTGGTTGTACAATAAAAGGATTTGCATTAGTTTATATACATTTTAATTAATTTTGGACCATTTTTTCGACATATATCTAAACTAATTTTCCTTTTTTTACTCTCTACAAAGTATACTTTTTCAGTTTTCAGTTCAATTAGATATCAATGAACTCTGCTATGACCGAGAAATCATTTCGACTCGTTCCTTACTACCCGTTTACTTACATATGTACATGATTAGCCTCAAATGGTTCTGATTCGATACAGATAGCATAAGCTTGGCATAGTTGGCATCAACTGTTAATTGAATCGAAGTCATTATACTTCAGAGTAACAGTAATGACTGTTTTAGCATTGAATCTAATAATAAGTGATATGGTTGGCCAAGCTATCTTTGGCTCAGTGCACACCTGTATGGATGCAAGCTCAAAACAAATAAACAACATGTGAGGTCATCAGTCTGTGGCTATGATGCCGTTCAAAGATGATCTGATTTCGTGCTTTCTGATGCATGCATATATCACTAGGCCGAAGTAACTGATGTGCTTTTATGTAATTAGGTATGATGCTGTGCTTGGTCTGACCGTTTTGTATCTAATTAAAGCTGCAGCTATGTCTAACTATTGAGTTCAATGCATACAAGGTAGAATCTACCTAACGGTGAAGGTGGTGAACCAATGACGATTTGAGCTTTATGTCATATACCACACTTTCGTGTAATGAGCACCTATGGGTGGCACAAAAGCCTTTTAGAATAACATTAAATTATAAAGTATATAAATTTTAAATTTTCAGTATAAAAATAAATAATGAAACATTAATAGAAACATGCGTAATCGTTCCACCTTACCCCCATCCTTCGCTAACCAAAACGTAATTATGTTGAGATCTTAACGTCAAAATATGTCGGGAGTGGTTATTCATGCACCTTTAGTTTGCACGAAAACATTAATGACAATGAACTAAGATTCATAGAACTAGCAGCATCGATGAAGTTGGTCGCTACGAATACCAGGGTCCCGTGGAAAGATATCCATAAGGCCACCTGGGTATCACCTGATAGATACATAGATTGCCGCCTCTATTCGAGCCTGACGACAGTACGAACGTACCGAGGTGCCAACATCAACTCAGACTAGTGATGGGCAAAACCAGCACACTTTGCTGTGCTAGCACACTTCGCACTAGACATGGGTAACGCAGCGAATTTTGAGGCGCTGATACACTGATACCGGCGCCAGTAGTGGTATCAACGCATTGCGCTGATACCATAGCGCTATGATACCATGATCGCATTCGCTTTTCATAATGTTTACTTTGCGGTTCTTGCTTGTACATGCAGCCTTTGCGGTACATGCAGCCTTTGCGGTAGATGCAGCCTGTAAAACTCAAGCGGCTTGAGTCGAATAGATCAGAAACGAAAATATGAGTTGATGGTATCTCTCCAAGCGTGCATTAAACAAACTTGAGGTAACTATCCTCATATCGTTGCGTCGCGCCGTAACATAACGTCAAGCCAAACGGTGTTGGCATTGGAAAGCAGCAGTGCCAACGCCATTGATACCGAAGTGCGTTACTGCGCTACTGATACCGACAATCGGTATCAGCGCAGTGGTATCATGGCTAGTGCTTCAACGCAATTGCGCGGTGCAGCGCTGCGTTACCCATGTCTACTTCGCACACCACACTTAAGTGTGCTAGCATTGTGCTCCCAACACACTTAGCACACCAGCACACCAGCACACCCAGCACACCTAGCACACCTAGCACACCCAGCACACCTAGCACACCCAGCACACCTAGCACACCCAGCATGCCAAGCACACCTAGTATGCCAAGCACACTAAGCACACCAGTATACACAGTACGCGTGTAGAACCACTTGTGAAGAATAGATTTGAATGGATTCGAAATACGATTTAGTAGATTTTTGCATACATATGGAATGTAATGATCAGATATGCATGAGAATTTGTGTGGCTAGCATTTATCATGGTAGTTTTGCTAAAACCATTAAGTCTTATTAAAGTGCACACCTAAGTTGAGTTTTGTCATACTTTCAAGCAGGGGCGGATTTCCCACTAGGCCCGGTAGGCCCGGGCCTACAGCGGCGAATTTTCGATTTTTTTTGGGGCGGCCCCTTTTCGATTTTCTTTTTGGGCGGCAGTTTTTTTCCGTCGTATATGTACATATATCTGAGTCGAATAAGCCTAACACCTCAAAAGCCAACCGAATTATCTAAAAAATCAATGCACGCGAAAATTCACCTCTAATGATTTTTTTCGGACATTAAAAAGTTTGACTTATAATAAATATCGAATTGCGATCTCGGTAAAGGATCAAAGAAACTCAAAAATACCTGATAAGTACCTAGAAAGTATCTGAAAATGCCTAAAAAGAGCCTAAAAAGACCTAAAAAGATCCCAAATAATACCTCTTTAATTTAGGAAAAGCTTATCAGAGGTATATATTTGCGTGCATTGATTTTTCAGAGAATTTTTTGTTTATTTTTATGGTACAGGATATATCAACTACATACTTTACTTTTGACGTGTTTTTCAAATGTACTCCATCACTGAAATTAATTTCTATAAAAAAATTTCTATAAAATGAAATCTAAAACATAGGTCAAAATATTTCGGGTTCATCTTTAACTAATAACATATCGAACATTAATTTACAATAGTCGAGTTCATAGATGATCTCCAGTCAAGTGCGGAAGCAAACTTTGAACGGAATAGTAAACTTACTTATAAAATTTTTAGCGAAGACGTTGGAATTATATGCGATCCAAAGATGTATACGGGTTTGGACTGTTAAAAATTGGTATTTTTGGATTCTTTTTTTTTTTTTAGGTACTTTTAGGTTCTTTACCGTGTTTGTATTTTAATAAGGGCGTAATAATAGGGAATTTTTACGAACGAACCGGTGCGGGTTTCGCTCTGATATTCCTTTTTTGTGAGCTCAGGCGAAACGAAAAACAGCGAAGTATTCTGGGGAATCGAAAAAAAAATCACGCATTGTTACATATAATAAAATTCACGAAAAGGGCGGCAAATATTTCTGAGGCCTAGGGCGGCGAAATGATCAAATCCGCCCCTGCTTTGAAGTATGTTAAAATAAAATCAGCTTTTAGATAGTGAAAGCATTTCAAGTATCCATTATTTTCGTATTTGCGAGTATTTTATTTAAATATTCAAAAAGTTTTTAGGGCAAAAGTAGCTGAAATCGGCTAATTTTGGGTTAAAGTGGTTTCGGACATAACGGGCCAAGACCTATTGCTGTGATACAAACATTTCGGTTTTGTAGGGGAGTAAGGGGTTTTTTGGCCATAGTTTAGCAAAAACTGCCTTTACGGCGCTTTCAATGATTGAAAGTAGTCGGGGTAAATAGTGATATTTTAAGGACGAAAAAATTTTTTGATAGGGAACATTAGGCAAAAACGTCCAATTTTCCCAAAATTTTGTTCTTGTCTAGCATGAATTCGGGGACCTTTCTGAGTTGTTTTGGGTGAAATTTCCATACAAGTATGGGGAAAAAGCGGCCTAGTTTCGAAGATATGGCAAAATGCACAGCCGGGGAAGCCAACTATCGAACCAAAAAGGATCTGAACCTTTTCCTACTTAGCACTTTTAGTACTACTTTCAGTTTTTCCGGACGGTTTTCCGGCGGATTTCATTCGGAACGTCAGGCATTGAAATTGAAAACCTTCAAACCATCGACTCAATGAAAAATTTTCGTCTTTTACAGTGAAAACTAACTAAAATAAAAATCTTATATTATATCTTAAATCTTTGGTTATACCTATATCTTAAATCTTTGGTTATACAGCCAAAGCAAAACTTTTGAAATTTCACACCGGACAAAAACGGTAACCTTCCTCCAATTTACCTATATTTTAAGCTCCAAAAACTTCTGTTCACGAGAATACACGACCCAATTATCTGTTACAGTTGAAATTCACAGAATGTATTGGTATTAAGCAGGACCAGATCTGATAGAAGCGATTTGAGAATGCGGACAACTCTATGCCAGTGGTGCCATCTTGAAAAATTATAAAGAAAAAAAAACCTGCTTTTCGCCCTATGAATTCTGATTCAGTTACCAGATTTGCACGGAACTGACACAGTAGCTGAACCTTACTCTAAGGCGTGTTTAGTAGAAATTTGGTTGAAAAATTCGGTTGGTGCTGCTAGCTATGATAATTTTGGTGATTTTCGCTGAGGAAAATAAAGCTTTTGCCCGATAACTTCCAGTGCAGGCATTATTCAGAAAAAATCTGGTTAAAAAAACCATGGAAGGGTTGCCAGCTATCGTTGGTTTTGTATTTATTTACAACATCTTTATTAAGCGATTTTATCGTAAAATTTTTGAACGGTAATGGTCTTGTAGTGACAATGAACAACAAATATTAAGTTTTCGAAAATTTGAAAACTTTTGCGACTGGTAACCTTAAATTTCGTTGTACCCCTATAACTTCCAATGCCGCTATCGGATCGAAACGAAATTCGCAGGGTAGGTTGATTTTGATGTGAGACAGATGTGATATATTTTTGGCTTTGATGCTAGCAAAGGGTTGCCAGCACGAGGTGTTTTTTTGTTATTTTCGTATCAATAAATCCTTACATTAAGTATTCATATCGCGAATATTTAAAATGAAAATAAGCTACCAATTGTTGTTCTAGAAATTTTTCGGTCCCAAACGTCTTTCGTTTTTTGATCCCAAACATCTTTCTATCCCTGTAACTTTCGACGAAATCATCGGAAAAAATCGAGATCGATAGAGTCATTTGATTTTGAAGTGAGGCAAATGTCGGAGAATTTGAGCTGTAGTGCCCGTAAAGTGTTGCAAGCACTGAGCATTTTCTTTGTTTATGTTATGTTATGCTGCTTTCAAAGTTTTGCAGTGTTTGACTTTACTTAATCTTGAAATTCATTCAAGTGGTAGTCCTGAAATCCTTTCCACCCTATGCATTTAAATGCATTGTTAAGATCAAAGTGGTTTTGCACTTGAAACAGGTTGGAGCACTTGTGGTAGAATATGCACTCAAAATCTGTGCGATTCTTCTGTTTTTCATCGAACATTAGTATTTCTATCGGTTCAGGTGCGCTAGAGTTTTTTTTACATATACAGGGTTTCCCAATAAGAGTGATAGAATTCGAAATTGAAATAAAATACGGATATTTCGGCCAAAAATGGTGCGAAATAGCTTTATTTGATGGAAAATTGTATGCCATTTATGATTTTAATAAAACATAATTCAAATAACCACCGCGACTTTTTTTGCATTGGTGTATACGCTCGCTCCAATTTTCTCTGTGCACCATTTCCGCTGAAATGGCAGCAATAGTGGCCCGTATGTTGGCTTCAAGTTCATCAACAGTTGCTGGTTTGTCGACATAAACTTTAGACTTAACATAGTCCGAAAGAAAATAATCCAATGATGTTCAGTCACACGATCTCGGTGGTCAGTTGTAAGGGCCATTTCGCGATATTATCGAATCACCGAACTGTCCGCGCAATAAATCCATCGTAACTCTGGCTGTGTGGCATGTTGCACCATCTTGTTGAAAGAAAATGTCATCAGCATCGAATACATCAATTTTCGGGAAGAAAAATTCAATCAATATTCCACGATAACGCTCGCCATTGACGGTAACTGTGCTCCCTCAGCATTTTTGAAAAAGTACGGCCCAATAATGCCACCATACCAAAATGCACATTAAACCGTGAGTTTCTGTGGGTGTAATGGAGATTCGTGAATCACCAATAATGGCAATTTTATTTGTTTACATAGCCGTTCAGCCAGAAATGCGCTTCATCTGAAATCACGATTTTTCTTGATTTCTGATTTTACGTAAATTTTTCGAACTTCTTGATTTTTAGTAAAAAGTTTGAACTATTTCCAAACGTTGTGGAAGCGTGAATTTACTTAAGATTAAATGGCAAACTTTACTAAACACAATTGACAGCTATGTCAGATTTTCAGAATCCAAAATGACCGCTATGAGCTGTCAAACTCCTATCATCCCTATTGGAAAGCACTGTATCTTCTTACTTTTACTCATATTTTTGCTGCTTACGTTGGACCTCCAAGAGGGAAATGTGGCGCATTTTTAGTTATAATTTTTGCTTCTTGAAGCTTTGTAGCACCTAGATGCTTGTTTTAGTAGTTGTTTTAGTAAATTCATTCGAGGTCAAGCACTGTCCATCATCCCTTGGCGATTCAACACATCATGAGCCAATTCTTATCATCTAAAAAATCAATACATCTCTGAGTATTCCTTTGCATAGCTCACCGTGTCAATTTAATTTTAAGAAAGTCGACTTGGATGTACTATATGGTCTAATTGCGAGGTGTGATTGGTCCTCTGTGATGTAAGAAAAAGACATTAATAAGGCAGTGTACAATTTTCATTTGATTCTTTTCGGATACTTGGCCCAGTTCGTACCAGTCTCTTTCCCTCACAATTGCAATAAAGTTCCATGGAAATCAAAGGCAATACGCCACATAAAAAATTTAAAATCTAAAGCTTGGAAAAGATATTGCTCGTCTCGTTCTGTTTCTGACTTTTTGGTTTTTGTAGAGTTGAGAAATATTTATCAGTCCGCGGTAGAAAATTCGTACCAAATTCACCTTAAAAATCTTAATTCTACTTCTCAACAGCAACCTAGAAGATTTTGGAATTTTATTAATTGCAGGAGATACCACGATGGGTATACGACCACGTTTAACTCAGACGACATGGCCATTTCCGACCCATTAGCTATTAACAATATTTTCGCTAATCATTTCGGTACAGCATACAATACGGAACCTTCTACTAATAGTAATAATTATAATGACAACTTGACAATGATCCCAACATCTTCTTTGCGAATGAATGACTTGTTTATAGACGAAGATACTATTTTAGCATTTTCTGGGAAGCTGGACAATAATTTGACACGAGGCCCTGACGGCATTTCTAATGCTATCTTAAAATATTGTATCCCCTCCCTGTCTCCTATTCTTGTCTACCTATTTAATCTTTCTCTGTCGCTCGGTATTTTTCCTAGTGGTTGGAAATATGCAATCGTCACACCTATTCATAAAAAAGGCGAAAGAAATGTTGAAGGCAACTATCGTCCCATCGCAGAACTTCCATGTGTTGCTAAACTATTCGAAGCGATAATCAGTAATGTTGTGGCCATTCATAGCAAATCCATATTATCTCCTTTCAAACATGGTTTCATGAAAGGCAAATCCACAACTACCAACCTGCTTGAGTTTTCCAATATTGTTATCCCATCAATCGAGGCAGGATTTCAGGTAGACTGTATTTACACTGACTTCACGAAGGCTTTTGATAAGCTAGATCATTCCATTTTATTGTGTAAATTGTCCTCGCTTAACTTTCCTCAGCTATTTATTTCCTGGATAGCATCTTATTTGGAATGTCGTACCCAAGGCTTATCCTTTCATGGCGCGCTTTCATCAGAAATTGATGTCATATCTGGTGTTCCTCAAGGTAGTCTCTTAGAACCTCTACTTTTTCTTTTATATATAAATGACTTGCCATCTGTCCTGAAACATTCGTCAATTTTAGTCAATGCAGATGACGCCAAAATTTTAAAAAAGATAACTTCAAGCTGACCTAAATAACCTCACGACTTGGTGTGACCATAACAAATCAGTCATTAATATTGACAAGTGTACCGTTATTTCGTACACGCGTAAAATTAATCCGTTGGCCTTTGAATACTCTTTGAATAGTATTTCCTTAAGTTATTCTCACAAAGTACTCAATTTAGGAGTACTTTTAAATAAGTCTTTTACTTTTGAGGATCACATTAACGCCATCTTCTTAAAAGCATCATCTACCTTGGGATTTGTGAGGAGGTGATCCAAAGAGTTTAATGACATACATCTTACTAAGATTCTTTTTTGTGCGTTAGTAAGACCGATACTTGAATATGCGTGCATAGTTCGGGCGCCTTATCAGCAGGTGTACGTGGACCGTATCAAATCCATTCAGTTAAAATTTCTTCGGTTTTGTTTGCGTGAATTCGCTTGGTCAGATCCTCTTCGCTTGCCTCCTTACATTGATCGACTTAACTTACTGGCCATGAATATACTTAAAAACAAACGTGAAAATTTCAAAACGATCTTTGCTGCTAAGCTCCTTATGGGTAATATTTCATCTGAACACCTTTTAGGTTTATTTGGCCTCAATACTAAGGGTCACAGAGTGAGACACGTCAACATTTTATCTGTCCCTGCCTATCGGACCAAGAGCTTAGCTAAAAATAATACACTTTAACTGATTTGTTTATAAGTTTTTAATCTTTAATGTGAATGCTACTAGTCTGTATTAGACGAACTTTTTTGAAAAAATAAAAAAAAATATATAGGTATATCAGAAATGTTGTTGATAGTGCTGCCAAGTCAAAAACCATTGATGTAATGAGGAAGTCCTACGATGAAAACGGCACTTATTGTTTTAAAGTGAGTTTCTGTACTGAGAATCAACATGTCCTAAGTTGGGGGTTTTGATTCTTTTTAATGGGTAGGTATAATCCAGCCATCAAATTTATATAGTACTTGAATTGAACGGGCCTAGTTCTACAGATAGTCCCTTTTGAAACATTTCGATGCTGTTGAAGTTTTTGGTAACCAACTTTTCATTGAAGTGTACTTTTTTTATAAATTGTATTCATCAAATACAATCTGTAATGTTACAAGCGTCATTAGATGAAATTCGAGAATTTTAAACAAATTTCGATCATTCGCTTGTGAATAAAAGATGGATGCAACTCATTCAAATTCATTTGAATTAGTCTTTCAGACTTAATATTTTGTTCGCAGTAAACCCCAATGACTTTAAAATTAATAATTATTTTTTTAATATTTGTCTTTAATACACAAATAAAACAAAATTTCCAAAATAAACAATTGCTAATTCACGCTCTTCACCTTTAATTCATTCACAGATAGTGGGCGTGGAGCTTATTTTCCACGAATATTAACAATTTTCTTCAATGACAGTTACAAAATAATATAAATCAAGGTTAAGCTGTTATGATGCAACGAATACAATGCCCCCAACAGAAAAGCGGGCAGGGAGCTTTATTGTAGAGAACAATACTGCATATTGTAAAGACTGCAAGCATTGTTACTAAGAATTTTCAATAGTAATTTTTATTGAAAATTCAGTAATTGAACTCTGAACACTAACAGTATTAACTACACACTGTAGATAACATTTCTTCACTGATCGGATTTTATGCCCGTCACGATACAGTATACAATATTGAAACAACCTTATTGATAACGGGGTTCAAAAGTACACTGATAGCGTGTCGCTTATCTTTTCGTGCTCCACACCCAACCAATTCGCTCGTAAATTCCAGATACTCAGCAAAAGAATGTGAACTTTTTATCGCAATGTCCCGCGATCAAATTTCATCTCATTCTTATGCAAGTGCTAATTGATATGCTGGATCGATTCGTACCAAAAAAATGTCGTATGACAACATGTACTCGCGAGAATAATAGTAAAAATAAACCTAGCGATTTGTGGATTTGTTCGCATCATTGGAACCGACTGGATTGAAAATGACTGCCAATAATGGCCGCGGACACCAGGCGTCGTACTAAGGTCGAACCGACAGTTTTCTATTCAAATCTGCATGCAGCTAGACACTGAAGCCTTGACTGAAGCCTTTTCTTGCAAGTACGTGCAATCTTTGGCTCAGTTGAAGCTATGCACAATACGAGGTGTTCAAATGCAAGTTGAATCAAATAATTGACACTTTCTGATGCAACTCACGTACGAAAAAAATGTTGGGAAATTGTCCATAATAGTTAAACAAGCATGACAATTAATACGAACCGATTTCAAGCTGCAGGCGGGACGGACAGGAGAACTGAAACCAATTGTTGCTATCTAAAAACAAAACTGAGCGAGCACTGGGTCGAAGGTTCTGCACTCTATTGTGAATTTGAAATGTTTGCGGTTTCAAAACTACTCAAAGAACGCGCACTGGCCAAAAGTAGTCACACTCAATACACAGCTGTAAATAAAAATGCGCGCGCGAAACCGTTTCAAATTCCAACAATTTCGTCAGACTTATTCACTTCACACCCCGTTCAACAAGTCAATGAAAGTTATTTGCACATAAAAGTTGCACGATTACAACTAATTCGAAATAAAAACGAACGAAATTTGCATGTCAGATCCGGTGAAGCACAGGAGTGATGTATCTGGGCTGGTTGCAAACAATACCGAACTCAGAATATAACGTTACGGAACGAGAAACGTCTGATCGCAAAGTGTTACGACTACGAGCATACTGTGCTGTGTTTCCAGAAACCGCTGGCTTAGCAGGCTACTAAGCCTACAACAAAAAATACCGAAAACGGAACGGAAATTGATCGCATCGGATCGTATCGCTCGATATAGTAGATGGAAAGGTTCCCGTCAGACGATGTTCTGCGGCTTTGGAGCACCACACTAGTTCGTTTTCGTTGGTGCTTTGATTTCGGTTCGGCTCCGAACGCAATGGCTGATTATTTCGACCTTCGGGCAAAAACTTTGAACTTGGCTTTTGATTATAGACTGACGAAGGACCTTGGAATCAGTACCACACACAGCGTACTAGACTCGCTCAGTAGCCGACGAACGAAATAATGAATTTTCGACGTTATGATCTGAAAAGATATCTATCTGTGGGTAAAATGAGATAATATGGAAATGTGCATGTCAGCGTATTTGCATTTCGCATGGCAGTTATCTGAGCGGAGCTACGAGTATCTGTCGATTTGGAAATAGATGTTAATTTGAAAATGGGCATACTTTGTTTGGAATACTTCTAGTCATTGAGTCATCTATTTTAGTCTGGAAATTTCTCTCTGTCCTCGGTACTTAATTTTTTTTTAGCTTTTAAGCCTTTCTACTTCATATTAAAACCATTTTCCAACATGCCAAAATATCTCTTTTAGCTGGTAAGTATCTTTTCATAATTAAATAAGTGTTGCACACCAGCAATAACAATTGCATCAATGGTGCCGTCCAACATAAACCTACTTTTTGGTGAGAAAGATCTCCTCTATAGGTCAGAAAAACCAGAAGTCTACGTATTTTTTTTTGTTTTCGCGCGAATGTAAGTAAGCAAGTATGCATTACATTTCCATGTTAAAACTGGATTGTAAATAAAACTGAATGTGTTACGTTCAAGTGGCTCATTTACATCTCCTCCAGCGGTAACCGATCTTCTTCGAACCGTGTTGTTTTGCGTTGGATCGGATGGCGACGGCTTACTGTATCTTATAGATGCGAAAACGACTGTCGTTTCAGTGAGTTTTAACTGCTCTTGAATAACAAAACATGCCTTAATACGATTTTCAGATAATACTAATTAGCAGGTACTTGGTATTTACTTTAGGTTCGAAGTATTATCATGAAATCGGAATCTGATTTAATGCAAACATCTTCACTTACATACATGTTCATATAAATGTTGGCTTTGAAAGCTACTAATGGACAATTTGTGGCTCTAGAAATACAATTTAAATTATTTCGGATTTAAAAAATTATACTGGTGTGTGCTTACACTGGAATTTGTTAATTTTCCCTTTTAAATACACAGTTATAACGTCGAAAACATTCATGACCTCATGTTTTCTGTCATCTCAAGTCGTTGACTTAGCATTGTAAAAAGTGCCAAAAATTCATTAGAGTATTTATATAAACGAAAACGAAATGATGTGGCAGTATAGCAGTACAAGATCATAATTAATGAAGCATAAAAAGCGATCAAGCGTAGACTGATACCATATTAACTTTTGCTAGAATTAATTTCAAATGTTGTTTTCGGCAAGTGATTCATGGCCAGGCCAGTCGATGAGTTAATAGTAGGAGAAAGACATAGTTTTTTCTAGAAACTGATTTCAGCATGACTAGTAAGTGGCTTTAATAGAACCATATTTGGAGTCATTAAAACGCTTAATGTTGTAGCTAAAAACTAAAAGAATATCAACATCTACCTTGCGGCAAAACGGGAGCATTTTATTACTCTTTGATGTGATTTTCGATATTTTAGGTACATAATATGATTATAGTATTAGTATTCCGGATAATAAACTGTATGGGAAATTAGAAGTGGCGGGAAAACCGGATTCATTACCTGCGATGTGTAAACCAACATTACTCTTTCATTTATACTTGAGGCTTTTGTACGCTCTCAATGCACATAAAAATCTTCACGTGTCTTCAGAATCAAGTCTCAATTCACTAATGAGTATATAAAAAAAACCCCTAGCGCATCACCACCGCTAGAGACACTATTGTTCGAAGAATAGTAGAGAATTTGTGCAGATTTTGAGTGTATATTCTACCGCTAGCTACTTAAGGGTGTATTCTGGTCTAGAAATTTGATCAAATCGGTTTGTTTTGTTTGCATATTTTCAAACTTTAGGCGTTTAAGAATAAGCACTTAGAAGGATTTTTGAAAATTCGAATTATTTTTGGAGTTACAGCTATTTTTGTGATGAGACTTCAAGTTTTAAACGCGTTTTTCTCGGAACTACTTTTTTCGACACGGTTGACATGATATCTCTAGTTGTAATAAACCGATTTACGCGAAATTTTGCATAAACCCTCTCAACGCTATTAGTTATCGTCTGACGTAGAGATTTTTCAAATTTTTTTCTACTATTTATTAAAAATCCCCAAAGTTGAAAAAATGAGGCAAAAAATGACTTTTTTTACATGGACGCCATTTTGTGAAAAAAAAACTGTTTTCGAATCGCCTACGTCAGACGAATTTCACATTCTTTTTATTACAGAATTCATCAAAAAGTTATGTTTCAGACCACCAGGAAGGTTGGAATCATGTCAACCAAGAAACAAGTTTTTTTAGCCTTCATTTTGCCGGCCTGTATCTACATCAATTTTAATTTTTTTTTATTTTTTGAATACATTTTTGTACTTTCGAAATGTTAATAAAAGACTGGTAAAAAAATATATACCAAAAATGTTTATGGTTTTTTTTTATTGCGTCCGTAAAATCACCTCAAAATCGAGCCTCTAGACCAGAATACTGCCTTAAGATCACTATCACTAGCTACTTCTCCTACTTAAGACCAATACACTCTAAGTAAATAAGACCAATACACCCTAAGTCAGTTTAATTTTGATGACTTCATCGAAAGTTGCAGCGATGAAAGGTTTTTGGGGTGGCTATCCGAAAACTGTTCAGACCTTCGAAAGTTTAAGCATTGTTTACTTATTTTCATTGCAAATGTTCGTAATATTTGTTGTTTATTTTCACTACGATATCACTATGATTTGAAAATTGTATGATAAAATCGCTTACTACAGATATGCAAAAAAAAAAAAATTTAAAACCAACCCCAGCTGCCAACCCTATCATTGTTTTTCCAATTAGATTTTTCCTGCGTATTGCCTACAATAAGTTTAATTTGCCATATGAATTTCGTCATGGTTCCATGACTGCACTGGAATCCATAGGGCAAAGAGCTTTATTTTCCTGAGCGAATTTTCAAAATTTAAGACACCAAAATTATCATAGCTGGTAGCTCCAACCTAATTTTTCAACCAAATTTCCAAACCAAACGGGGTTTAGAGTAAGATTCAGCTGTTTTGTGAATTTCGTCAAAATCTGGTGACTGAGTCAGAATTTATAGGGCTAAAAGCAGTTATTTTTCTTAGTGATTTTTCAAGATGGCACCACTGGCATAGAATTGCCCAAATTACAAAATGGCTTCTATCAGACCTGGTCCTACTTAAGGGCAATACATTCTGTACATTTCAACTGTATCTGATTATTGGCTCATGAGTTCCCGTTAACAGAAGTTTTTGATGATAAAAATACAGATAAATTGGGGAAGGGTTGTCGTTCTTGTCCGACATGGAATTTCCAAAGTTTTAATTTGACTGTGTAGACAAAGCATAAGATTTGTATATAAGTTGCTTTTTTTCTTAAAAACAAAAATATTTCAGGAGAGTCGATGGTTTGAAGGTTTTCACTTTCAGCGCCTACCGTAGCTACAGGGCTGCCAGCACGTTCATACAAAACTACATAAGTATACAACTTAGTAATATTAATATGTTGTGTAAGTTTTGTAATGATTCAATAGCTCTGTCAAAAGTTATCGCAATTCTAAAAATTTCAAATTTCAAACAACCTAGTGCACACAAAGGGTTAAACATTTCCAAAACCTTATCAAATTTTGTTTAAGAACACGTTCAAAATTCATTTAGCAAACTTCATTATTTTGAAAACTATTTTTTGATAGAATAGTAGGCATATCTAAAATATCACTAAAACGGCCGCCGGCGCCAAAAGGTTAAAGATAATTATCATTTGGTGAAACCTAGACCTATTCTGCATATACACAAATGTATCCTTAAAGTTTCAGTTTAATCGGATGATATATATATATATATATATATATATATATATATATATATATATATATATATATATATATATATATATATATATATATATATATATGGATGCATGCTCTTTGTTTTTATTTTTTATTTTTTATATTTTTTATTTTTATTAGCCTTGGCGAAAGGGTAGTTAAAGAAAGCGATGATGTAAAAGCTTAGTTTGCATGAGATAGCGGTGTACACTTCGCTTAAACAACTGCGGTTTATAGTTGGCGGGGAAACAGAAGATGGTAGGCTATTCCTTAATCCAATTGACCTAGATAAGAAAGAATTTTGAGATTCAACGGTGGCATGGACAGAAAGGTTGTGTCTCCGCTCATGATAAAGGGACACTCAGCTAACGTAATTTAGACTGACTTTTAAAAAGCCTTTGACAAGCTGCTTCAAAATCTCAGTTGTACAGCATATCCGGTTCTGTTTCTTCTCGATTCGCATCCTAAATATTAAATTATACTTGTAAAGTTATCGTAAATCGCTGCTATTTCCATCCTTGTCATATCTCTTCCGGTGCTCCGCAAGCCTCCATATTCAGGCTTCTACTTTTCACTTTCCTCGCTAATCACCTTCGATGTATGTTTGAATTTTACTTCTTTATGCCGAAGAAAATACCCCTCCTCTTTGTCGTCTTGTCCACAAAAGCTGTGATTGCCGCGACAATTATTCATATGGGAACAGGCTTGACTTATGTTCGAGTTAAGTTCGGTTACTCTTACACGGGACAAACTCGACCATAAATTAATTTCTCCTTTCTGCGTAACCGTTAACTCTGGAGTTATTGATATACTGAAGAGAACAAATACAAATAACGTGCTAAACTCAGGCGTCCAAAGCAAACCAGCTCCAGGTTCTGTAGCGATACAGAAACCGAAAAGAAAACGTTTAAAATACCGTTGCGTTAATGCACAAAGAAAAGGTGTTTTTTGAATTTCTCTACCTATGAAGATGAGGAACGTCCGCGCTGCAATATGGGAATACTCATTGCAAAGTTTTTATGTCGATCAATTGTGTAATTCTAGTTATTAGTGCATTTCGTTGTTAGTGCAGAAAATGTGCTTCTGTGTAGTATATTTCAATACGCTGCAAAGAGTATGTTCCGACTTAGAATAGTACGTGATGCTTGGGGTTTTCACTAAAACGCATGAGTTTCCATTGCGTTACTGTAAAGTTACCGATAAACAATGTACTTTGGCGTTAAAAAATTAAAAGCATTTTGCATGAAAGTAAAACTAAGACGCATGTAGCATGAACGGAGTTTTGTAAGATTTTTTATATAAAAATAAAATCAAATAA
Source organism: Nemotelus nigrinus (assembly GCA_947369275.1). NCBI lineage: Eukaryota > Metazoa > Arthropoda > Insecta > Diptera > Stratiomyidae > Nemotelus > Nemotelus nigrinus. The sequence continues at coordinate 185,545,964 of OX376372.1, read as the reverse complement.
TTTGTTTTGAATTTCAATTTATAGTGGTAAATTATGTTTTCGTTGAGTAAGGAATTTTTAGCAAGGGAAGCACTGCTTCTTTGGCGTATAACGACAAGCCACTTCTGATTCCCGTCTATTGAATGGGGAGATGCTTTAAACCTTAATCTTAAAATCTGCTATAGAGGAGTGAGCGCCAAATATAACGATATCAAGCTCTCTTGTACAGTAGTGTCACAAAATCTGCCTCACAAAAACTAGGATGTTTGGTATATCAGCAACGAAATTTTACCGCTCTGCACTGTTTTTTGCAATGATCAAGACCATTCTGTAAGCCAATTGACGTTAAAAGGTGGCATTTGAATTGGCGTCCTTAAGTAAAATATTCAGCAGTGAATTCATTCTTGCTTCTCATGTTAAATGTGTGCTTGCCTGTATTTCTCTTTCCAAATCCCCAGTATTGTTTGTCGGTCGTCTCAATTTACATATCTTGTAGTAAATCGGCACTGATTTATTATATTTATCTTTATGGAATTCTATGTGCCGTTCTACTATAGGTAAGCTATAATTTACTTGCACTTTTTGGTTTAATTTAGAATGGATGATGTTCTCAGCAAATTTTACTCCTTCCTTTTTAATTCCTTTCTCTTATGTCCCAAGAAGATCCAGCTCGAATAGGCAGGATACCAAGGAAATGATAAGGATATCCAGTTGGACAGCAGTGGCGCTAAAATTCTCTTCTGCAGCAAGCCTAGACCGATTTACCGATTGTTGATAAAATAATTTCTATAGGCGAAATAAGCCAGCAGCGGGGTGTATACGAGCAGTAACCTAGTCAAAATATTTGTCAATAAAGCTACCATTAAGTTTGAACCTATAGAGAAATCACTACTATTTTTTTAAGAACATTTAGTAGTATGCCGATTACAATTGGTTTTTCTGTATATCTTCAACCGACGTCTTATACTGTTCTAATACAGTTTTCTAAATTTTAAAGCAATAAGTGCTTCGAATGCTTAAAGAATCTCCTATGAAAATTTCACATCTACTACGATTTTTCGCTAGATCCGTGCTCAAAGTGTTGAAGGGGCAGCTCTGATCAAAATGGACAATTCTCTGTGTTAAGAGCTCAAAAAAATTAAATTTAGCCGGGTCTCAGAGCAGCAGATCTAAGCGTCAATGGTTACGAAATTACTGATGTTACGAAAAGGTTCGTGTAACTGGATTGCAGTGGACCAAGCAAGCAAGAAAGCCTGGAGACAAAGTAAGTATCTTCCAATGATATTGTAAGCATTTATAAGCAGAAACATCTTCAGTTGTTTTTGTTGTCGAGAGTGCTTTTTTAACCGGTGGTTCAAAATATTTCGACCAGTTCTTAAACTGAAAAACAGTCTTTTAATCAGAAAAATGAATTGCCCACAATAGTACTTTAAAAGCAAAAATGAAAGGATAATTTTGCATATGCGGATAATTTTTCCACAACAACAAAAAAATAATAAAAATTACAGAACAATTCAAGGTTCCTTTCACGCATGAAAACATTCACTTATGACAAAGAGAAATATATGTAATGAATGTCTGAAATTTTCTCTTTATTAGTAAATGTATGTTTCAAGCCAACCACACTCATCCAATCTGATGACATCTAATCATACCTCAAAAATAGATCCACCTCTTACCAACATTCACACCTATGGTGCATACTTCGCTTTATGCTCATCTCATTTTCATGCATAGTTCAATAAGATGTAGTCGCAAAACTTAAAAAAACTTACCAATCTCTATGACAGCAGCTTCCTTTGTAACCCCTACAATTTTCTCTGCATTGCCCGATTTCCTTCCTAGAAGAAAAGAGATTAATTAGCTTTGAAAGGAAAGGAAACTCTGTTTTTTATTTACCATTCTCCTTGATCTCGACTTTTCCGTTAGCCTCCGAAGCGTCTGGAATCTGCCCAAACAGTTGGGTCTCTGTTTTCTCGTCAACTTTCGACATTTCTGAAATATGAATTAACATTTCTATTAAAGTATCTAAACTTTTTGCAGAGGTAATAAATGATTGGTTATTTTTCTTTTTAACTTATACAATATTGTACTTCTAACCTTATGCTCCTTTTCTTTAATATTTTTTCCCCTTAGTGTAAATGGCCAAAAAAAAGTCTGCTTACCAGATTCCCGGGTGACCTATCACAACAAAGTATGTGAGGTTTGACTCACTAAAAAAAAAGACCACCTACGAGAATAGGCGTGCCGTGGCCTAAAATCTGGCAGGGGCCAGGGACCGAAAGGTTCAAAACTTGCGATGATTTTGTCTTCCGTAAGGTACACGTACTTTTCATACAACTTATATAATTTACTAATACATTATATGTTTGTTAACTTATTCTTTGTTATTTGCTAATGCATAATGCATTATCAAATAAACTTTGTGTCTGTGAATACCACATGCATATAATGTGAACGGTTGGTATGAACTACACATGAATTATCTACGACCGCTAACACATGAACGATTGTATAAATTATACGGGAATAGAATGGAAATAATTAGAAATATAAGACTATGTTTTTGTTTAGAAGCTAAATATATTTCAATTTATACTTGAAGAAGGGGATAGCTTACTTTCAAAATATCTTTGAAGAAATTGGAATATATTAAGCTCATAAGGAAGAAATTGATCTCTTGCTTCAAACAGTTGTTACCTAGAATACCTAAAAAAAGCGTAAATAATTTGCCAAGATGAAGAGTGATGTAATTTACTCTTTTAGAGCCATTTGATTCACAGGGATATGTCCGAGGCTAGATGAAATATCAAAACCTTTCAAACTAGTGCTTTTTGCTGTTTTCCGTTTTCGTGATCCTTTGGGGAAAGTGTGATCCAGACAATGCTTCCCTGCGAATGATTTAATTTTTTCCCAAACTACATAAAAGTGTTCTCGCTCACTTAGTAGTTCCATTCACAAGATCTATCCTATCCCTAAGAGTTGCATTTTTAGTTTGGAAATATGTGCTTAACATGTTTTTTATAGAAAGAACATAGTGAAAGATGAAAAGATTTACTTCAAACTTAGGATTACTGATTGAATGAAAGATCCCCAATGAATAAACTGAGTCGTTGTGTTTTCCCTCATTCATTTCTTTTTCTAAAGCCTCTTTCATAGTCCCATAGCTATCGATCACATATTTGCAATTGTGAAATCTCATTGACCAATGGGTCGAGCTTAAACTTCTCATTTCACGCCTTGTATTTAGACCAACTGTCACTTCAAGCTACTTCAACAATTGGTGTTATGATGGCTTCGAAAAGTGTTAAGTGTAGGTAAAGGGATTCGACGACATTGAAAAAGGATGTACACGTTTCGATTGTGAAAAATGTGTCCATCACAACAAAGATAATTTTATGAACTAGACAGTGTACAAATGTGGCTGCAGGGTGTTTCATCTTAATTTAGATTTGTACACCATTTTTTTGTCCTCACATGACACTAGCACCATCATAAGACTGTCCAACAATAGGCAATTTGCTAAGTCCGTAGCTGTCTAACAGGCTCAAAATTATATTTGTTAAATACGAGGCATTTCTAGCTCCTGAACAGTCTACAAAGCTTAAGAACCTTTCTTCGACTGCTAGCTCTTTAGCAAATCTGACCATCCCGGAGAGTTGTTCCTTTTTGTGGACCCTTGTTTCGTCTGCCATAATCGATATCAGTCCGCACACTTTTATTTCAGCTGTCATGTCGTGGCGAAAGATTTCAGCAATTGTTTTTATCAATTTATTTTTTATTTTGCCACTGCAGGAGTTCACAACCTTATTTTTAAAATGTTTTTCAAAAGTTGAATCATGCTTAGTGAATACGGGTCGTAAGGTCGATAAACTTTTCCAAATAATTTCGGTTCATCTTGACAATATTCTAAGACTGTTCAAGCACCATATCACTTACTGTCTTCCAAACACTATTAAAGTTTTATTATTGTAGAGTTTTTATTATTGTATGCAATATGTCCTTGAACACATTGTGCATGTATTTTATTATCCGGATAATTTATCCGGATCGCGAAGTTTGGTCGAGCTGAAATTTTGGTGTATTTTTGGCGACAATGGAAATTTTTATGGAGAATGTCGCCTTGAACTTCACACCGAGTCATCAGATCATCACGAAATTCACAAGACTCATCAATGGGCATAAAACATAAGTTTCTGTCGTTTTTAAATAATGTCTGGGCAACCTTGTAGCTACCATAAGTACGTAAGTACAAATCTTTCACACCATTGACTCTCTGGTATTTTTTCGGTTTTTAAAATAAAATGCAAATGATTGATGAATTTGATACTATATTTATACAGTCAAATCTAAACTTGTAAAATTCCCAATCGCACAAAAATCGTAACCCTTCACCGAATTATTTATTTTTTTAGCACCTGGAACTTGCGTTTACGGTATGTCGCGACCGGGTAAAGTTCACAGGATATATTGGTGTTGAGTAGATACAGGTCTGACAAAAGTTTAATGAATATAATAGGAACCATGTGGCGGTTGTTTCGCCATGAAAAAACGCTCGGTGAAATTGAAGTGCTATGCATTTTAACTTCCGATGCAGTTATCAAATTATAATGAAATTCACACACATTTAACCTGAGTGTAAACCAAGTAGGTCAGAGTTTTGGTTGTAATGTTAGGTCCGCGCTGCCAGCATTAACGATTTGATTCATTTTTGTCCTGGAAATCGGTACTATTAATTTTCAAATAATAATGATTTCGTGGTGGAAATAAACCGAAAATATTTCAATTTTAACACATTCGAGGAAGGTAACTCCAAACACTCTTTTTTTCTTATAACTTCCAACGCTTTCAATTTATCAAAACCAAAGTTATGGGATAAGTTATTTTAACGGGATGCAAATTTGGTATAGTCTTTGTTCTGGTGATGTCAAAAGCCTTACAGTAGCAATATTGGACTTTCCGAGCTATTCAGTATGGACTTTTTGACTCAAACCTAATAAGTACACTTTATCATACGCAAAAGTCAAAGAAACATGCTCTCAAATATGGAATGAGACTGGGTTGGTTTTGCTTAATGTTAGGTATGAATGTGCTAATTTTATATGATCCCATCAAGAAAGAATAAGCGCAGGGAAAATTGCTCGCAATAAACAACATTGTCTTGAATAGATAGCATAAAAGTGGCAGGGATGCCATTTTTATTCTCCAAATGATTTCGAAAATTGTATTCTACGTTAAATACCTTGTTGCCTGCCATTTTAATAGTCAGACTATGTTTTGTGAGAGACATAATTGCATAAAACGCCAGTTTATAAAAGTGTTCTTATTTAAATACGCGTATATTGCCTAATAGGAATGAACAGATAATCTTAATAAAAAAAAGGATGATATACGAGACACTTTTCGTCTTTTTCTTAACGTGTAACTTGTCGAAATTAAATATTGCCGTCCATTTCTCGAGATAAGTCCTATAACATCGTAATTAATACCACAAATAACACAGTCTCTATGTTATAAGTAGTGTGTATGCTTTGGTATAGGCTTACACTACTGCACTGCACAACTCTTGCTGTAACCACAAAAACCAAAGAGGCGAACACTTAAGTGTCTGCTGTTGGAAATATTTATTTTTCTCGGAGGGGCCAACCTAGGGTCTGGGGGGATCCCGGCCCGCTGCCCCCCCCCCTACGGCGCGCTTATGCCTACGAGCCAATGAAGTTCCGCGTCGGGACCCGCCTAAGAACTGCTTCAACCCGTTCGTTCCAGAGGTCGGGTCTTAAGATCGACCCCTGTGCCGTACCTGAGGTAACAGAGCTCCTGCTAGCTCCGTCCTCAGTGTCGCAGAGCAACCATCAGTCCCCGAGGTAGTCCCACATCATGGCTGGGTAGCACCCAGTGATACGGAACCTCCGCTCAAGGGCCCAGAGGATGTCCGTCCACCTCACCGAGTTGAAGGCGTTTTGTACGTCAAGCGTTACCAGCATTATGAATGATTTGGCTTGATGACATGCCTCTTCCGCTCTTGCTGCAGCCCCAACAACTTCTGAGAAGGGTCACCAGCAGATCTTACTGCTGACAGGAACCGCTGCTTGAGCAATCGTTCGAGAAGCTTCCCCGCAGTGTGCAGCATGCACAGTGGGCAGTATAACGATGAATTGCACAGGTTTTCCTTCGCCTTGTCTCCCAGTACCAGTCGGGCCACTTTTCAGCGCGACGGGAAGACCTCCGCGACTAAACATGAATTAGACGGCTGTCGACTCTCCGCCACGACTTTAAGCGCCTCGACCGGCCCCTCCGTCAGGCCCCGGAGCCTTCCGGTTCTTCATCATAGAGATACTGCACTGTTTAGCTCCTCGTCCGTAAAGGGAGAAACATCGATGATTTCATCGTTCCACCAGCACGCATGTTGCCTCCCACGAAAGGGTTTCCATTTGGGCATTGAAGCCTCACACGCCCTGCGATTCCACCCTATGGTGCTGTGAGCAGCGACCTCTACTACTGCATGAGTCATTGGGGTCCCAGATGTCAAAGGCACCCCTTCCAAGCTCGAAACGAGCGATGAAGTTATCTCCTCTCTGTCAAGTTTAGCGGCATTCCAGTCTAGCCACTTACAGGGAGAGCGGTGGAGTCTTTGCCTGTTCTCAGCGATTTGAAAGGTGATGTAATTGTGATCACTTGCAGTGTAATCTTCCATCACCCTCTAACCGCTGACGAGTGCCGCAAGTCTCTCCAATGTATGGTGACATCGGAAATGGATTCACCAAATCTGGCCTTCGGAATAAAACACCAACAAACCCAACCTCGATGCCATTTCGACTATGCTTTACCCACGAGTGTTTTCGGTGGACGTGCCCCACTTCAATGCCCTTGCATTGAAGTCACCCCTACGATGACATTGCTGGCGATGCTACGGAGAGAGTCCTCCAGTGAACTAAGCTTGTCTCGGAATTTCTGCATTGAGTCATTCGGGGACAGGTAGCAGCTCACTAAGCTGACCTTTCCGCGTGTCACCCACACGTGACCGTTGCTTGAGCCGCGGCAGTTAATGCGGGCCTTTGGCCCGTCAGCGAACCAAACCGCCGCATGCCTAGTAGCATCTGCCAGCCAAACGGACGAGTTCCTCCCCCTATAAGGCTCGCTGATCAGTACGATCTGAGCCCTTGTTCACAGACTAGGAGGAGGAGGTCGTCAGCACCTGTGCAATGACCAACCTGTTCAGACTTTCAGTAGCTGGCACTCTGTATCTGGCGCCTTGTGTGGTCGTAGCCTAGGCACCGATAGCAGCGTGTCACCTCAGCCCACTTTCACAATCGGGCGCTTATCATCCCCACCCAGACCCGACCAATCTTGAGGATTTTGGATGCACCACAGTTCTCCTTTGTTCCCTTGTGTTAGGGAGGAAGAGTGTGGTTTTCACCTCGCCGGATCCTTCCTCATCAGCCTCGCGTTTAATAGCAGATGTCACCTCCTCCCTGACTCGTAATCGAGGTCAAGTGGCTCGATCTTGACTCTAGGAGTCACAAGCTTCACGTCCCCTTGGCCATCTATGGTGGCCGGATCGAGTCCTGCAATGTAGCGCGGTCCCCTTAATACGCTTAACTAGAGTACCAGTTTCATCCAGGGAAACACTTTGGCGGATGGCCCCAGGGCCTCCGCGTAAGTCTTTCCTGGAGCTGGTTTCACGATGACATCTATTTTTTTCTCTCGTTGTCTTCGTCTGCTCTTCTTCTTTTTTTTCTCGCCACTTCTTTCTTTTTGCCCAACCCTCTTTCTGAGCCTTTTCCGGTCCAGCGGGTACTGCAGGTATTTTGGTGACGTCTCCTTCTTTTTGTGGCTAGCCATCACCCACTTCCTGAGGTCTGAAACGGGCACCTCCCTGCTCACCCAGACTTTCTGAAAATCTTCAGGGCTGGATTCAGCCACGCGCTTATTCTGCCGTGGCCGATCTACTCCCGGGACCTCTGCAGGAGTCGCCGTCTCAGCGGTCTGTTCTTTCTAGACCCGCTGATAGCCCATCTCTGCCTTCTGCCAGTTCATCCGACAGGTGAAGATAACCTGAAAGGCCCCTTCCAGCTCCAGCATACTCATCCTATCCTACCATTCCTTGACGTGCTACGAGATATTTCTCTACGCGTTAAGCTTGAACCATTTTATGAAGGATATGTTGACACTTCCTCAACATGTCCTCCTCAGCCACTCGCTCGTGCTTTATGTGCTCCCTTTTAGAGGACAGCGGTATATTTTCCTCTGACGCTCTCGTGTCCGTATTCTCCCAGGGATGACTCTTCGGAGTCTCTACAGCACTACGATCGGGGTCAGCAGGTTTGGCTTCTTGCGCATCTGCTGCGGACCCGGAACCGATTGCTCCTTCAAGTCGCGTTTGAATGTTCGAAGGTGCTGGACCCTCCGCCTCCTCGCAAACACGAAACGGTCGATGGCGGCACGTCTTTGGCCCTGCATCGTCATTGTCGTCACCACGTCTTGTTGTCCGCCTGTCTTGTCTGTCAGTTTTGTTGTTGTTTGTGTCATCTGTTTTATTGGGTCCCAACTCAGATTCGCTATCTCTGCCTTAATGACCTCCTTTGCCTTTTCTTTAAAATATACAGGTTTTAAAAGAAACTATCAATTATTTTAATGTTGTCAATATTTTATGAAAATTGGGTATATTTTTTAAAGTAATTCCTTTTTCAAGGTCTCAACAGAAGCACTATCAATGTACATAAATCAGCACAAATTTAAAACAAACAAACAAAACATCATTACGATAGGGGGGAATCAAAAGATTTCACGTGTCTAGAATCTGATTTCAAAAGATACACAAATCGACTCCGATCAATTCAATTTGCTTCCCGATTATGCCATTGGCATTCAATCTTCAAGCCGGCCCATAAACTATTTTATTGCGTCATCAACCAAAATCGTTCCGATACAACTTGCCAAGGAAATTGCCAAAATCAATAGAAAAAATTTGACAAACATTAGCATGTGAGCAGGCATTGCTAAAACCCAGAAGGTTGACCAGCAGCCGTCAGCCGACCGAATCACATACTCGAGCAACGTGGAACCCTTGGCTAGATACAAGCATGTGTCTTAGCGTAACGGTAGATATCTACAGTATGCGCTAGCTAGCATAAAAAGATTTCGGTCTTGAATTGTGTGGCTGAGAGTAGTCGCCGATCGCGGAGCGACATTTGCGTTTTATTGTTGGATTGACTCTTGGCATTGACCTTGACTTTGACGAAAACATGAGATTCGTTGAATTAATCGAAAGCTGATTTACAATGCAATACGTTCCAGAGAAACATTTCAATCCATTAGTTCGCTAGACGAATAATGAATAGTGATTTCGCCCAAATGTTAGAGCTTTATACAAATTAATATTGCAGTCAAATTTGATGGAAGTGTTTGAACTTTTTTTTATACGTGCCAAACGGAACGAACGCACTTAGTATCCGGTTTGTGTATCTTATCGTTAAATTACGAGTTTTTACGTAGTACGGCGTTTTGCAAAACATGAACGAGAAATTGTACCTACTCGGCAAAGTGATTAGCGTATAACTAATGAGCTAACTCGACTTATGAATTAATTTCTTATAAAATGTAACCTCACCGTGTGTGCATGACTATTGTTTTCCAGAGCTTTTATGAACATTATACATATGTATGTATCTTTGATGATTCGACTAAGCAAATGACATCTAATATCTTTGGGGGAAACGAACCAGTTTTTTTTTGTTATAATATTTAAATAATGTGAGATAACTTTCAGGTTCAAAATACCGATCGGAATGCATTGTTCTGGTCGCGACTTTGATATATTTTTAGAACTGTCCGACCTGATTAGGAAAACCGGCATTTAATTCGGGGGGCGTTGTTTCGTGTATTATTTATAAACAGAAACTAGCAAGACATGAGTGAAATAATTTGCATAGGTACTCATAAATATGTCATTTAGTGCAGTTGATCGGTTTAACGATTTAGGATTGCTTGGAATACGATTTAAAATCATGTAACAAAAAATTTACATAAATAATTTCACATAATAATATATATGAATAAAATCGTATTGTAATACCCGATAATTGAACCTTTTCACGCTTTTGTGAAAGGAAAGTCAACAGTATCCAATTTACTATCGTTCTTTGACAATCTTGCTCCCGCCTTAAACCAGCAAACTATGCCAAGACTTTCAACTCTGCGAACCACGAAATTCTCCTCTCAAAGCTCGATGGGTTCAATATCTTGGGTCAACCCCACTACTGGTTCTCCTTTTACCTTTATGATCGTACTTATTTCATAATGGTTAACTCTTGTTCTTCTTCCCTCTTCTATCCTACTTCTGGTGTTCCGAAAGGCTCGATTTATGGCCCTCTGTTTTTCCTCCTGCTGATAAATGATCTCCTGCCCCTATTTAGATCCTATAATTTTCGTATGCTGACGATCTAAAAACATTTAGGTTGATTGAATCAGTGGATGACTACTCCCAGCTGCAAAATGAGTTGTGTGCACTGTGCAACTAAAGCTCTGTTATATGTATTAATCTTAATGTTGCTAAAAGCTACCAGATGTCTTATACATGTAAATTAACTCGCATCTTCATTATTGGCTCATTTTCAGGACCTAGGTGTTGTTTTTGATACTAAACTTAAATTTGATGATCAGACCTTGCATGTCATATCCAAGGCCTCGCGATTAGGCAGCTTCATTCTTAGAGCGTCCAGACCTTTTGCTGATATTTCATCTTTTGCACGCCTGTACAAGGCCAGATTTAAGTATGGACACTTTTGGGCAACTGCCCAGGGCGGCAAATATTTGGGAGGAGTGGAAGGGCGGCAAATTTTCGAAAAGTTTCATATTATCTAAGACTTAAGTCTTTTTTGCAAAAATATAATTCTAATCTTAGAAAAAACAGCAAAAGCTGAATCAAATAATATATAGTATAGTCCAGTTTTCGGGTCGTGACATTTTTAGATTCAAAACTTTCAACGCCATACTGGATAGGTTTTCAACTGAGCTAAAAGAGAGATGTAAAAAATATCAAGTTATCAAAGAGACCTTTACCATCATCATTCGATTCGATACGCTGGAATCTGATGCAGCTCGTGAGAAAACAAAATTGTTGAAATAAAATCTATCACTCAGACTTCGAATCCATGTTGGACGATGAGTTTGTTCACTTTCACTCATTTTGTCGTGCCAAAAAAATTTACAAAAAGTCTTCGTTAGCATTATTTAGATTTATCGATGAAAATGATTTGTCTTGTGTGTTTTAAAATGTTGAAATTGCCTGTCGAATATTCATTGCAATTGCTGTGGCTAACTATAACGCAGAAAGGTAGTTTTCTTTTCTTTTAAAAAATTTAGCACTCAAACCGATTCTATGATACCTATATAATCAATAACAGCTAAATATTAAAGTATTCTTCTATAAAAAAAAACCAAAACTTCCGTACGCATTCGTTTAATTTTTCAGGATATACGATGACGGAAGATCGCCTTAAGGCAACGTAGCACCTCCAAATTTTTAAAAAATCGATTTTTGTTTTATGATTGAATATGTTAGAATGAAGGTTTTAAAACATTATTTTAATAATATAAAATTGAAATTCTAAAACGAAAAAATTTTATGAGTATATATAGCGAAGCGCCCCAAGATCATTTTTTCTATGATTTTCGTTCACTTCGCTATATCGCTACATCGACTTAAGCCAAAGTGTAGACAAAGATAAGTGAGTCATCTCCTTTAAAAGAAGCAAAAAATAAACTAGCCTTGGCAAAAAAAAACCAAAAAAATAGCTGTAAAAGATGTTTCTAAAAAAAGTGTAGAATCTCCAAAAAAAGGTCTGAAAAAAGTTCACCTGACACTAAAATTAATAAAAAATTTAGCCACGTATTATGGCCTAACTATACGACGAAATCCTGATTCAGTTGAAAATATGCGCAAGGAAATTTGGGCAGCATATTACCACAAAATTTCAACTGATGAGAACCCTCAACACTGTTATTATCCTGTAGGAGAAAAGACTTGGTGTAACTGGCGCAAGGCGGAGGCAGCTGGTGGTAATACTTTAAAAAATTTCAAGCATCCTCCACCTTTAGATGATGAGGTACAAGAAGTTTTAAAGCCTATTTATGAAGATTTATCATCAAAAGATTTATTAAAGCGCTGCTTGGGCAATTTTAATTTTTAATAACGAAAGCTATAATTCTTGTGTTTGGAATTTGGCCCCCAAACATACTTTTTGTGGGAAAAACGTACTAAATATGGCTGCAAATATTTCTGTATGTACATTTAATGAAGGATTTATGACTATCTTGAAAATAATGCAAGTCATGGGAATTACAATTGGCCAATGTGCGCTGGAACATGCAGAGCATAAAGATGCTGCAAGAATTAACCAGGCGGAAAAACACTCGACTGAGGCATCTAAAGAGGCCAGAACTGCTCGAAGGGAGCAAAAATCTTTAGAAGAGGAGGAGTATGAGCAAGAAGAAGGTGTATTGTATGGTCCAAGCATCGCAGATTAATTTTCGGTAAGATTTATTGCAAAAAATATTGAATTTTAACTTTAAACGCGATTTTCTCGAAACAACGTTTTTCAAGTTGGCGTGCATGATTAAGAAAAACAATATTATCCAATCGTTTTGAAATTTTAACACGTTAATCTGCACATGTTAATGCTCAGAATGAACTACGGATGAAAAAATCGGCATTAAACTTTTTTAGTTATAGCCGATTTTTGGGGAAAAAAACACCTCGATTTTCGAAAAAACGCCACCATTTTGTTATTTTTCAACCAAATTTTTTTTTTAGTTCATTCCAAGGCCGCTTTGACGTTGGTCAAAACCCCGTTTTTGTTTTTTTTTTCAGACTTTCCTGAGAGCAGTTATCATGCACGCCAGGTTTTTTTGGTGTATTTTCCAAAAAATTGTAACAGGCGACAGGGGGCCACAAAACATTTTTAACAATTTTGTTTATGTAGTCAAAGACAAATAAAGTATGTGTAAAAAGTTTCATTAAGATATGTCTTTTTATTCAATTAAAAACAAGACTTTGAAAATAACATTTTTTTTCAATTTGAAGGTGCTATGTCGCCTTAACAGCTCAGCAATTTTGTGTATTGAATCTGAGTTACCCTATTGGACTTTGCTAATAAATACATTAGAAAAAAAATATAAGTATTTATCTAGTAAAAAAAATGTTGGCTCTCTCAAAACACAACATTTTTTTTTGCTAGTTTCTGATAATCGTGTTTGTATTGTTATTTTATATTGCATGGTTCGTTTCTTATAACTGAATTTGTATTCTGTGGTAGTGGTGCCATCTTGAAAAATCAATGAGAAAAAACTGCTTTTTGACCCATGACTTTCGATTCAGCCAACAGATTTTAACGATATTGACATTGTAGCTGGACCTTACTTTAAATCAAATTTGGTAGAAATTTGGTTGAAAAATTAGGATAGAGCTGCCAGCTATGACCATTTTTGTCTCCTAAATCTTGTAAATTTGCTCAGGAAAGTAAAGTGTTTTCCCTGTAACTTATATAGGAGATGCTGTCATAAATGTGTTATATGATAAGCATCCTATAATGAAAATAAGTAACAATGGTTTTGCTTTCTTAAATTTTAGAATTCATACTAACGGTTACCATAGAAACATTTCTACCCTCTGAGTTTTGATACCAACATCGGATCAAAGTCATACCTGACGTTCAAGAGTGACTTTTTTTCACTCAAAGACAATTTTTTCGAAAATCAGTTTTCTAGCGGTTCTAGAGTTTTGTTTGAAATTAAACGGTGCGCGGAAAGTAGTATTACAGGCGATTTAAAAAAAAGCTGCTACTTGACAATTAATTATTGGCTATTGTTCCCAAACTATAGATTTCCGAAATATGTGGTGGCCAAAGAAGGAAAACAAACAATTATAATATGCCCGGAAATACTTTTCTGGCAGTTTTCTGATGATGGAAAAGAGGTGATCGATCACCAAACCAAAACACGTTAGAATAGTGCCAAGACAAACACATAGAGGTAATAGTCAATCAGCTCCATTGGCTGAAGAATATTTCCATTATAAACGACCTACAAGATCGTCTGCTTTTTTAATTCACTACTTAATTTACTTCAGCCAGGTTTTTTTTTTCTAAGGTCAGGTATACAAATGAATAGCTTGAGTTTGCAAAAGAACAAGTATTTGCAGACTAACGGCTAACAGATAGCACTTTAATTTAAGTAGCTTTGAGTAAGCCTGAACTATGAATGATCCGGTGACAAACAAGTTAGAAGATTCTGCAAATCATTTCTGATTTCATCAAAAGATGTGGCACTGAAATGTGTCCTAACGTTAAAGTATTCTTCATAAAAACGTATCAGTCGACGCCCGAACCAAGGAAATTTATCATTCGTAAGAGCCTTTGTAGCTCTTTGGCCAGGTTTGGCGGGGGTATTTCTTCTATTTCAATATTTTCTTACTCTTCATACGATAGTGTAACTAGAGCAATCAATCGACAAAAATAAGTATAAAATGCAATATATCAAAACAAAATAATGTATATTGTTCCCACGCTGGGCGCTAGAAATTTCTTTAGATTGACAACATAATTTTCCAACATATTCTTTGAATATTCCAGCATAGCTATATGTACTACCCATTGCCACTTTTTGTCGGTCGATATTCATAACAAATTCATATTTTCGCATCACATTTATTGAACAAGTTCTTTAGAAATTGTGCCACAAACTTTTCACATCGTGAGAACTACTAGTACATTAGCTGTTGGATGTATTTACTGAACGCGTTTCTACGACCTTGTATATATATAGAACGAAAACACTTTTATTGATTGCAAATAGCTTTTGACATTTAAACTCTAAGGATATGCATTAGTTAATAATGAACAAATCAATTCAAGCATTGGTTTTCATTTATGAGAACCTTGCAATACTGCAATACAGCTATAGCTGAGAACTAGAAATGCATCGATTAAATCAATTTTTTATCAAAGTGGAATTAACTCCGTTATATGTATTTTATATTATTTATATAAATATATATATATATATATATATATATATATATATATATATATATATATATATATATATATATATATATATATATATATATATATATTTATTTATTGTCTAAATCAACAGACACAAATCCAATTAAAGACTAGACAAGGAATAAACTTATATATAAAAAGAAAAGAGACTATAAATTAAAACTAAACAAAGTATAATAAGGCGGTGAAATTTAATCATAATTCAAGATAATATTTCATAGAATAAAACGCATGCTCTTAACTTATTTTCAAAAGTGCGTAACGAAGACGGAAAAGGAACAATATTCAAAGAATTATGCTGCCTAGGCAAGCGTAAAAGAGGAGAGTAAAAATATGTATGAGTACGAGCAAAGGGTAAATGAAGACCTGGTAAGACGTACCGAATCACGAACCGAAAACTGCGTTCTGGGGATATATGTAAAAGAACCAGTAATCATTTTGTATAGGAGACATTCGTAAAAATACACTCTGTGACAGGCTGCCTCCACTAGCGATTTCCCATTGCATGAAATTTGAAATTGCTAGTGGAGGCAGCCTATGGCATGCAATATTTTATGGTATGCCATAAATGGCAGGCAATATGGTATGCAATTTGCTCGGCAATCTGCCTTGCAATATTTTGACAGTTCTTGGTTTCAAAATGGCGCTGAACCATGGGAATGCTTTATTTCTTATAAGAAGATGTAGGTATTTTGAATTTAAAGGGATTTTTAGATGTCGTTGAACAATGAAATGGTGGGAAATTGCGAAAAAATCGAATTTGCATTTCAAATAACTCCTTAAGAGCATTTGACGCTCAGATACAGCGCACGTCCTTCCCGCTCAGAGGAATTTTCGAAATGAAATTGTATGCCATGAAATTCCCCACGCACAGATGGCATACCATAAATTTGACAGTCGTTGCAATCGGAAATTGCAGAGAAAATTGCTAATCGAGTCCCGGTGTGAAGTATAAGGAGGAGGGTAGGGATTTCAAGGATGGAAAGACGCATACTATACTCACAGGAGGGAGGTATAGTGAGCGAATAAATCTACGTTGTACCGACTCAACAGCATCAATTAAGAAACGGTAATGAGGACACCAAATTTGACAACAATATTCGAGGACACTACGCACGAAGGAGATGTACAGACGTACAGACGAGGAAATATCAGTAAAAGGTCTGGACGCTCTTAGAATGATGCCACACAAGCGTGAGGCCTTGGATTTGACACGCAAAATGTGGACATCAAATTTTAATTTAATGTCAAACACAACACCAAGGTCCATGAAATTATCAACTGGATTGAGGAAGGAGCCAACGATAGAATAGGAAAACGTGATGTGGGATAATTTACATGTGAAGGACATCTGGAAACATTTAGCAACATTGAGGGTAATACAATTGGCAGAGCACCAGCTACCCAGAGCAGACAGGTCATCCTACAACTGGGAGCAATCATGCACTGACTCAATAACCCTAAAAATGTTCAGATTGTCAGCGTACAAGAGACAAAGGGAGTTGAAGAAGAGAGGGAGATCATTTATAAAAAGGAAGAAAAGGAGAGGACCAAGAATCGACCCTTGCGGAACACCACAAGTAGGATAGAAGGGGGAAGAAGAACAAGAGTGAAACGTTATAAAACCAGCACGATCACGAAGGTATAAGGAAAACCAGCAACACAGCTGACCCGAAATATTGAAACCATCGAGCTTTGAGAGGAGGATTTCGTGGTTCACGGGGTCAAAAGCTTTGGCAAAGTCTGTATATACTACATCCACTTGCTTTTGCTGGTCGATGGCGGAGGCAACAGTATTGATGAACGAAAGTAAGTTGGAAACTGTTGACCTACCCTTGACGAAACCATGCTGCTCAGAAGCGAGAAGAGGTCCAATTAGAGGATAAACCCTATTGTAAACAACTCTTTCAAGAAGCTTATTGAAGCAAGATAGAAGGGATATGGAACAGCAATTGGAGACGCAGGATGAATTTCCGGTTTTAAGGATGGGAAAAATGTTTGCGGACTTCCAGAAAGAGGGAAACGTGCAGGAAGAAATACTTAAGTCAAAGAGGACAGATAAAGGAACACACAAAGATGATGACAGTGACTTGTCAAATATGTTAGGTAAGCCATCGGGTCCACAACAAATAGCAAACAAATCCGTTCGGTTGTATTAGAGTTGGTCGAAATGTTAAAAAATCGTAACATGTCTGTGGTCCGGCAAAAATATTCTAGGTCATTTATAATTAGTGATTAAATAGTCGTAATGATTTCCGTGAAAATTTAGAAATTGAATCTTAAGTGAAAGCAAAATGGTGTCCTCAATGCACCTTACTATAAATTCTTACTTAAATAATATGGAAAGAAGATTTGACTTTCGTTACTACATATGCTTATTTCCTTTGATTGCTTTCGTGGGGTGGACTGTAGTTTGAATAAAATAATGTGTAACGCTGAAAGGAAATGTTAGTGATCAGCCGCCAATTTTATGACAAAAGACAATATACGAATGTATGGGGGATCCTGATGCATTTTGGTTTAGGCATACTTGTTTATTAGATCCCTTGTCACCGGAGACAAAGTTAATTGTAATACTCGCAAATGAATCCTCTATATTTGTTTTGGAATATTTTCTTTTTTTTTGTTTGATCCACTCCTAATGAAAAAAAAAGTAGTCAAAAGGAAACATAAAAAAAAAATTCGATTAGATTTACATTTTTTTGTGGAATTATGTCTACTTCAAGAAAATAAAAGCATAATGTTGGTTTGAATTTAAAACTCGGCCTTCTTATTGGGCGAAAGCCCTGGAAGTTCTCTTCTCGTTTTCAGGGACTGCGACTGGCCTGTTATGACTGAATAGTGTTCTTGTGAATTTTTTTTTCAGCAACTTTCTTACAAGGGGGGGATACTGGCCAATCAATTAGTTTCCGGTTCGGTATTAGTTTTTGATTGTTTGATATTTAATGGCCAGTATCAGAGGGTGGAGAACCCCAGACCATCGGGGTTAGGGTTCCGCCACCATCGGGGGGCTGTCTGCCTCACCCGGGTTCCTCTGAAAAGAGAGGCAGCGTTTTTCCCTCTTCCTTTTTCAGATTTTTTCCGTGCGTCGTCACGAGCACTGGGTCTGCTTAGTCAGCCCATGTTGCAGAGTCATGGGTGGTTTTCTTTACGGAACTATGTCCCCTTTGTCCCTTGGTATTCTATTATACCAGTTTGCGGCTACGTATTCATGACGGATGAATAATAAGTAGCATCCCGTTCTCTTGAGAGCAAACCAACTCCATTATTTAATGAACCCACCCCAGCCGCAGCGAGCTAGCAAAGCGGCACCCCAGCATCCGTCGGGGTTGGTTGAAGGGTGCTCCGCTAATGCGGACGAAGGGCCTTCACGGCCATTTCTAGGGCACCCTGCTCTCGGGGCAATTCTTTTTTTTTTTGCCTCTTGAATGGCATCAGCCATTCCCACTTCTGCTGAACCTTAGCCATCTTGGTTCCAGACTTCGGTCTGGTTCTGAGTTGTGCTAAGTCTAGCAATTACAACTTTCAAAATCGCTACAAGTTAGTGAGAACAAAATCAAATATTCTGTTATTAACATTAGGAACATTATTCAACTGAGAAAAAGAGCAAAGAGGGAAAAAGGAAGATGTAGCTAAAGAGATATTGCTCCTCGATAAAATTTCAGTGAAGGTTGTATCCCAGACCAAGCTGGGAATATTAAAATCACCACATAAAAGAACGAAAGAAGAGGGATCACTGAAAGAAAAATCTTGGTAAAATCAACAATTTTCCTTAGTTGTTTTTGCGTCAACTACGGGCTATAGTTAAAACAACCATAAAAAAATAGTTGATTACTTTTATGCACCATGACGCGTGGTTGATAAACAACGTCCGTGGTGCAAAAAAAGTAAGCAACCACAAACAATGGTATTCCAACCATATACATAGTACGAAATATAGGCAGGGGAGGCGTGAATGCCGCAGTTGAATTTGGTGTATCACAATGCAGCGACAATGTCGCTGTCAATGCAATCAAGGCACCAACCAAATTCATTTTTTTTTCTTTTGTATTGCTAAATCCTGTTGTACGAGGATTAGGTTGGCCAGACCATTCAACCTAATTCATTTACTTCAACCTAGTGGTGATGCCAACTTATGGTAGGTATCACCGCTAGCGGTGCGGCAAAATTAGAAATTTGGCAAATTCTGCCGCTGCCGCAAATTCTGCCTCTGCCGCAAATTCGGCCGCAGCC
Source organism: Nemotelus nigrinus (assembly GCA_947369275.1). Classification (NCBI taxonomy): domain Eukaryota; kingdom Metazoa; phylum Arthropoda; class Insecta; order Diptera; family Stratiomyidae; genus Nemotelus; species Nemotelus nigrinus. Next base: position 185,526,687 of record OX376372.1, on the reverse strand, counting down.
ATTGTGCGCGTTACCATACAAAACAGTGCATACTAATTTTTTGACTGCGCTTTGCCGCAGCCCACTGTTTTGCCACAGCTGAAAACGCTGTATTCTGAATAATATAGCGTCATGCAACGTAATATAAAGGCTTCATAGCATAACATGAATATGAATTATATCGAAGCAAACCGAACACAATTTTGCCATGTATCATATGAAACTTCTATGATAGAATAGGAGTATGAGTATGAGGAGTATGAAAAATCAACCGTTTTCCTTAGTTTTGCCATCAACTAGGGCTATAGTTAAAACAACCATAAGAAAATGGTTGATTACTTTTATGCACCATAACTCATGGTTGATAAACAATTTCATTCGGAGCATGAAAAACGTCCAAATGTTGAAACTATTCTACTTTGCGTAGAATAATTCCAAAGACTTTGCTCACTGAATTACGTTTGTTGAAATCAACTATTGCAAAGTAGTTTAAGTACCATAAAAACTGTTGATAATTCGAAACGTTGAAATTTTGAGTGAATTGATGAATATTTTCTATTTATCAACTAATTTTCGTGGTTATGAAGCAATTAAAACAGTTGATTTCATGAACGTTGCGATATTTTTTGTATAACCAGAGCCAACTACTTTTATATCGTTAAATTAACTATATTAACATAGTAAAAATAACTATTTTCCTTAGTTCATTTAACGATTTCGAATGAATCGTTGCAATACTATTAAAAATAGTTGAATCAACCAAGAGTTTTTCTTTCAGTGATATAAAAGGAAAGAAGATATATATATACATATATATATATATATATATATATATATATATATATATATATATATATATATATAATATATGTCTTTTTTCTTTTTATGTATTCCTCTTCTTTCGTTCTTTTATGTGGTGATTTTAATATTCCCAGCTTGGTCTGGGATACAACCTTCACTGAAATTTTGTCGAGGAGCAATATCTCTTTAGCTACATCTTCCTTTTTCTCTCTTTGTTCTTTTTCTCAGTTGAATAATGTTCCTAATGTTAATAACGGAATACTTGATTTTGTTCTTACTAACTCTTTTTTCTCGTTAGTGTTCAAATCGTCAATGATTTCTTCATCAGCTAAAATTTCGAATCCAGGGTCTTCACTATCGCAGTTCAGCCACTCCTTAATATTCTCTTTATCACGCCCTTCACCAATGCTAAGAATTTTCAATGTTTCTGTAATTTCTTTGAAATTGTCGTGCGGTTTAATTGAAGAACTGGATGGAGTCTTTAATAATTTATTCCATGCCCTTTTTAATGTTTGCAATTCCACAGAGTTCCACGCTTTTACCAGCATATAACAATTATCTTTAAAATTTATTTCTTTAAAAAAATTCAACATCGTTTCTATTTCACTACTGTCTGCTGACAAAAGACGACGCAGCAGCTGCTTTCTGTATAAACGCTTTAAAGTTTCAATGACACTTTGGTCCATAGGTTGCAATATCGATGTTACGTTAGGGGGCAAAAACTTTACTGTAAACTTCCCATTTTCTCGACCTAGTGTTTCAGCCGAAGGGTGAATTGGCGCATTACCTAACAACAATAATACATCGCTCTATTTTCCCACGTCCTGTTGAAATTTCTTCACCTCAGGAATAAATGGATTTTCGTACCAAGTAAGAAAAATATTTGTGTTCATCCATGCTTTTTGTTGGTTAGCGTAAGTCAAGGTTAGCCTAAGACATTTTTGAAACAGCGTGGATTTTTTGATTCGCCAATAAGTAACAGTGGCAATCGATGTGTTCCTATAGCGTTCGCGCAAACCATAACAGTAACTCTGTCCAGCACCAGGGCACAAGGTGCTAAATTTTCACGACGCGATGCCAATGATCTACTTGGCAGAGCTTTCCAATTAAGACCTGTTTCGTCCGCATTGTATACAAAATCTAAATCGTATTCCTTTCCATCTAGAAATGCTTTTAGCTCGTCTACAAATGAGTCGGCTGAGGTAACGTTAGCAGACAGTTTCTCGCCCTGAATCTCTAATTGCGAATTCCATGTCTAGATTTAATTCTTGCTAACCATCGACAGCTCGCCTTAAAACAAGTATCATCACCAAGCTTTTGATTAAAATTCAATTCTTTTTCACATAAAAGAGGTCCAGATATGGGCTGCCCGCATGCTCTCCTTTGTAAGAACCAAGTAAAAACTGCGTTCTCCAGAATTTCATTATGAGATTTTTTCATGGCTTTACTTTCCGAGCTTCCATCTTCGTTCTCAAGCGTGCAGGTGCATTTCAATATGAAATCAGAATTCTTTTTGATATCTGATATCGTAGAAGCTCATACATCATAGATTTGCGCCAATTTACTGCCAGATTCACCATTTTTTAAACTCTCAATTATCTTTACTTTGTCTTTAAGAGATAACACTATTCTTTTTCGCTTAGGTATTATAGATTTCTAACGCAAAATGTACACAAAAATAAAAGACAACCTATCAGTTGAACGCTATCAAATGTAAAATGAAACAATAACAAACACTATCGCGCAAACAAATGAGAGCGGGAGTACCTACACGTCGGATGCGGGAATAAACTCTTCGTTACATGTCTCGTTGCGCCATCAAATCATTCCAAAATCGGTAATTAGAGCTGTGAAGAATAAGTCCGGATAATCGAATATTCGGATAATCGATGTTCGGATAATCGAGATTCTACTGCATACAATAGCTCCTGATTCATTTTTCTACAGTTTAGGCAATCCTCAAGCGCACATCTTTAAGGCTATTTGTACCTATTTTTCTAGGAAAACAGTTTCTAGTCATATAATTATGTGCGTTTTCAAATAACATTCGTTCCGTTGCATAACTAATTCTTCGTAAAGCGTTTCAACTTGATATTTCATATATTTTGTTGTCAAAACTCACTTGCTCCTCGATTAGCCTTTGTAAATGACTGCAAGATTTCTTCACAGCTCTTAGTTGAATATTTTCTGAATTGAACGTTTATTTAATGCGAATGTTTGCACTTCAACTAACACTTATCTGACTATTAACCGAAAATAGTTAACTACGAGCACATAATTATGAATTGATCAACCAACCGTGTTCAAAGTCACAAATTCAAAATAATTTCGAAAAAAATCTTCATCAAGTGTCTTCGAACCGTATAGCAGTTTGATCAGCAACTGGTCAACCGAAATCCGTTTTTAAGACAATCCTAAAAGATTACCTTGTTCGTACTGCTTATCTAAATATTAACTGACGACCGCTCTATGCACACATAGCACTCGTAGCTTTGTTTGTGCACTTGTCAGTGCGTAATTCGAGCCAACTGCAGTGCAAATACTGTCTCCTACTTGATTCAGTGCAAATTTACATTGTGGTTTGCACTGAGCGCTACAATCGATGACGATTAGGTCGTTTCGTTCATTTACGATTAGGCGACTTGATCTTACCTAGAAGTAAGGAATTTAATTTAGTAATTTTCAGCACGACTGGATTCGCACTGGCGGTGACGAGAGCTGCTGGGCTGCTGCTGCAACAAGTGGAAAACACGTTTGATATGAGAAAACGCTAGCGGCCTCGAACAAAGCGCGATTCGAATTAATTTCTAATTCAGATAGACGATCGATATGATGCTATCGTTCGTCGGTGAGTTTTCTTTCAATTAAGCATAAAAAAAATTGAAACTGCCTCAAGATCGTCACCTGGCGATAGCTTTGATTTTTAATTGGACTGCTGTCGTTTTTGGGAAGATGCCGTGTGGAAATGTGGAAAACCTGAAAACCGGCCATTGCGTGTAACTACTACACTACAGCCAGACATTTTCATTGCGAAATCGAAATCGACCGCTTTTCAAACGTCCAAGTCCAGTGGAAAACATTGTCGAGCGCTTGAATAGTTACTTGCGATGCGAACCATATGGAAACTATGTCGGCTTGTATCTATTGCAGGTGGTACGGTATTTACTCGTACGCTGGTGAATTGCAAGCATTTGCGGTTGCAGAAATTATAACGTTGTCGTTACAAAATTGCAGGTTTCGTGTTTTGATCTTATTTCTGTATGTAGTTTTCGATTTCACAAGAGCTCTTTCGTTCGAGATGAATGCACCAGAAGATTGGAAGAGATATTTCATTTACATCCAGCTAAGCACTTCTGTATATGTATTTGACAACACACATACATATTAGATGTAGTTTGGTGACATTAATTGTTTCGACAAAATTTTGTAACGCAAAAATTATGCAAATGTTGTTCCTCAGCCGTATAAATGGGTTTACATTTGACAAATAGTTTATGCCAGTTGACCCCGTTTATGTGTGGAGTTTGATAAATGAACCTTATGTGCGGTGTGACAAGGCTAAATGAAGAACAACGTTCGAAAAAGTATAATTGGCTTGTATGCTGCAATACTCTGGTCGTATGGGTGGACTGAAGTCAAGAAACTTGTTTCCAAACGAAGCCGGTAAGAAAAGGTGGCTGTTACTATGCAATACTATAGTAAAACTTTTAATGAGAGACTTAGTATTTGAAATATTCACTAACGAGAGGAAATTCGTAATAACATTAAATTGATAAAAGATTTAAGTATGCAATAGTGTTTTTTTTTTCAAATGGAATAAACAGTTTCTACGACAGGTCAGCTGGCAAAATTATGATCGCTTTTTAGATTTGGATTTTCAATTATTACCTAAAAAGAGTTCCACAATTCAATTCAAACTATAAACAAAAAGTAAAAGGGAAAAAAGAGCTAATGTTTTTTGTGCAATGATCATCTCTAGATCTAGAGTGACCAGCCCGAACGTAGATTCAATGGTGAGCGGTCAAAGTTGCAAGCAACTACACACAAAGAATGTGTACTAAAAATCGTCGTATACAGCCACACAGTACCAGCAGTACAGTGAGCTAATCTTATTCATTCTGTTTAGAAATTTCCTGAAGTAACCGTGCCCTGTCAAGAATTGACAAAGGTAGAAATTCACCTCTATGTTGGTAATCCAAGGCTCCTTTAGACCAATTACCTAAACCGTTCAGTGTCAATTGCTACTTTCACTCCAACATTGATGCCAAAGTTGAAGGTTATACCTCATTCTGAGCCGAAGAGATACCTTTCCTTGCGTACTCGCGCTGGATGTACTACTCAATAGATCTACCAGGATTACTCCCGATATCATCATCTCGACCCCTTCTGAGACTGTGGTAGTTACACCCGATTCGCAAGGCACCATTACTCTGAGCGTTGGCAATCTGCGTCCGGAACTTCATAGTTCAGCGCACGACCTCCCCAAATTTCGGCCCCTTAGAGCAAGACGGAATTGATCGTCACTACCATTAACCTTCGTCTCATCTCATTGGGTCGACCGGTGTTGGGCATTAGCCTACTCAGCAATGTGTTGACTCTTAGAGTGCTATCACATGGCCTGCGGATATAATTTCGACAAATTGGTTTGATATCCAGGGTCACTACCAGGTACCTGATTGACTTACTACTCCGGACTTCGACAGAGCCCACTTTCGTGAACGTGACAGATGGGATCCTTCGCCTCGTCAGCATGAAAATTTCTATCTTTCAGATCGCTAACTGGAGGCTATGCCCGGTCATCTACCATGCTATCCTCCTCATGACTTGATCAAGTCTGAATTGGGCGAAATCGGGTTTTGGTAGTGACTATCGATGCGGCGTCATCAGTGAGACCTACCGGAAATATATCTACAGGCATTTCTAGGTGAAGCAAATCATAATTCATGATGTTCCGGAGGCCAGGTCATAGAATCGATCCCTGAACCACGTCCGCGGTAACAGGTCTCATTCTCACTCCATCATCGCCGAGTTGAAGGTGTTTTACATGTGTTGCCGACAAAGAGAATAGTGTAGCGCTCTGACAGAAGTAAATATCCAACGGGAATCGCTGTAATGCATTCCCGACAGAATTGATGAAGCAGACATTCTTGGTAATGAAAATGTAATCTGCTTTTCCAAAAGTTCATGACTGGCCGATGAACATTACTCGCAGAAATAAGGGGAAAAGAACGTGCGAGTATACATCGGCTATGGGTAGTGTGCTATATAAAACGGAAAGATGAAAATCTAGAAGCATTTTAAATCATCACAGTTAAGTAAAATGTAGCTGCGAGAATACGCTATTGAAATTTCCAACGAGCGTCACAGGCTGCCTCCACTAGCAATTTCCCATTGCATGAAATTTGAAATTGCCAGTGGAGGCAGCCTATGGTATGCAATATTTTATGGTCTGCCATAAATGGTAGGCAATATGGTATGCAATTTGGTCGGCAATCTGCCTTGCAATATTTTGACAGTTCTTGGTTTCAAAATGGCGCTGAACCATGGGAATGCTTTATTTCTTATAAGAAGATGTAGGTATTTTGAATTTAAAGGGATTTTCAGATGTCGTTGAGCAATGAAATGTTGGGAAATTGCGAAAAAATCGAATTTGCATTTCAAATAACTCCTTAAGAGCATTTGACGCTCAGATACAGCGCACGTCCTTCCCGCTCAGAGGCATTTTCGAAATGAAATTGCATGCCATGAAATTCCCCACGCACAGATGGCATACCATAAATTTGACAGTCGTTGCAATCGGAAATTGCAGAGAAAATTGCTAGTCGAGTCCCGGTGTCACAATTACTCAGCATGCAATAACCACACATTTCGGGTCAAGCAGAGGTACGATCGGCCGCCGGCCAAAGCTTCAATTCGTATTCATTCTAGATGACGGACTTTCCAAAAAGTTCTTTTTATAAAGCTATAAAACTGAAAGCTCAAACTTCCCCTTGTCACTTCCATCAAACTTCCCCTTCACGAAATGCAATGTTAAAAATAAATAAGCAGACTATAAATCGGTAATGTTTCCATGCATTACGCGAAAAACTTACCGAATATATGCCGACGCATTACTGTTCCCGTTGTGTACTATAGATAGCGCGGAAAGAACGGTATGGTGTGATATTTGCCCGATGGCCGAGAAGGATAGTACCATCAGCTGGCACCTAAAAATAGCCAAAACCAAATAAGTTCACTTTATCATGTGCAAAAGTGAGAGAAGCATACTCTTAAATGACAAGTGAGAATGTATATATTCGTGTAGCTGATAGGTGAGAGTGTGTTGGCGTGCGTATAATCCCATTAAGAAATAGTTAATCGAAATATTTTTACGTTGGCACCTGCCACGAGGGCTTAATCCTACGATCTAACATTAAGATAGTAGTTATGAATTTGCATAACCGACACCGTATTCTACACTACAATACTTCCATTTTTGATCAAACCTATGGAGAATAATTTACCAATGGTAAGGTAGCATACCTAGCCCATTTACCCGGGTCCAGGCGGAGTGTGTGCTTTCGCTCACATCACTCCTAAGCAAGCGCTGCATCCAGAAATGATTGGCAGCCAGCTAGCCTAACAATTCTATAGCAGATAGCCTATAAACCACAGTCACTGCGGAGCTCCCACTAAGGGGGCCTCTCCCAGCGACAGGATGTAACTTGTACAGTTAGGGGCCGCAGTACCGACGCTTAGTCACATAGGTCGTTCAAACCAAGTGACTCTTTTCTTTCGGGTGAAGCTGACATCTTTATTATATGAAGGCATGAAAACCTTATTCATACAGATGTACTCTGCATTACCTTTCCATAGTCGTAATTCAAGGCCAGGTCCTAATGTTTCATGCTTTTTCTCAAAATATATAATGCTTAATATCATCTAATCATACATGATTATTTAATTTACCAGTGAGGGTTTACCAGATATAGATAATTGCTGCACAGAGCGCTTACCCATCAAGAAACAGTAAGCGTAGCGAACATTCGCTGGCAACAAACGAAATTTTCTGTATTGGGTTGCATAAAAGTGTCGGAGATATTTCTTTTACTTGCCAAATGGTATCTTATTGCTTACTAATTTAGTACTCAGAATAGGTTTTCAGAAAATCAATATTGCATAAATTGCCATTCGTTAAAATAGTCTCTTTGGGCACATGCATATTGCCTAGTGGGAATGACAAACGTATCTGATCGTATAAAAGGGGCGTGTCTTATCTTGGAAGGGTCGTCTTTTTTCAACTTGGACTTGGATATTGATATCTATTTCTTGCAAATGAGTGGGGAAATATTGCAAATTGTATCGCAATTCACGTACTTTCCGAGCTATATATAGTTCTTAAGCTATGGCCGAGCCTTATAATGATCAATTTTTACCCATAGACCCCATAATTATGTTTCTCGTATGCTCTTCGTGCTGGTTTTGGTCAACTCCTTCTTTCCCTCCTATTGAATGCATAGTACCAATATGTACCAGCCTGTTGTGTTATATTATAGTTCCTTGTAAATGCCTTGTAATGCCTCTCTCATTTCGTATGAAAGTTTTTTTTTTGCTAAACTCCCTAATTTCATTCTTTTCCGATTTTCATCAAATCTCCTACTTAATTTTGGCAACTTTAACATATCGTCTGTTGAATGGAGCTCCAATTTTTATGAGTCCAACAGACTAGCGTTAATTGCTCAAAAATACAACTATTTCGCTGGTCCTGAAAAGCCTCAATTTTCGCTATGCAACTGTTTACTCTCCTTTAATCACCTCTCTGTTGTGACTTCTTACACAGAAAAAAAATCGGCATAACACGTATTCCTTCATAACACAATGCAGCGTTTATGATCTTATAAACTATAAACATAACAGACTGAGCTATAAAATAAAGCCTCCTGACCTATAAAATATAACTTGAAAATACGCATACTTTTATCGAACATAGCCTGGCGATTTTGGTCGTGTATTCTATGTGCATAGTAACCTTTATACAATATAGCTCCTTTGGAATTTAGCGTCGAATTCAATGCACATAGAATGAAGTCCCATACATGAAGTCCCGGCTGTAATGTTATTTATAGAGGACTATATTAGTTCAAGTTTACAACAAGCCTTGTAGGTAAACCGCTGGCTATCAGGCCGTTGGGCCCCTAGTTCAAATCTAGACTAAACGGCAGTGATATTTCGCTTTTTTATCAGGGTCTGTATTATATGGCAATGAGCGCTGTAATAGATAGTTTTGCAAGCTATAATACATAGCGCCTAATCCAATAAATAAAGTGCTCACTTTGGATAATTTTCTGATATAAATTATGATGCTAAGCGCTGTCATTTATAGCAATCCGAAAATCAAATATGTGCAAAGCACCAGAAGTGTATAATTTATGGTTCCTAATTTCCAACGTTTCCCCAATTGTTCCTTAATAGTGCCATTGCTGCTAATTCTCAGGAAATTTGTGATTTCGCTATCTTTTCCGAAAATAATCCGATCACGTCTTATCAATTCCTACATTTTCCTCCGTCATCCATTTCCTGTATCCGAACCAACCCGCTATATATTGAGTCCTCATGTCGGTTGTGGTTCTGATGGCATTCCGACCCTGCTGGCCAAATCTCTTTCGCCGTCTTTATTATGGCTGTAATGAACCAGTCACTGTAATAAGTAGACGCTTTAACGAAGCTTAAAACGATTTCTGCATAATAATGATTAATTAGACGAATTTTCCAGTTAAATAAATAAATAAAGCAAGTTACAACTAAAACAACATCGTTTCTGTCTGATACAATCACTCGAGATTGCTACCAAATATATATTTAAAACGGAAAACTATAAGGAAAAGAAGAAAATTTTAGAAGCAAAAACTTGAACTAATATTATGTTTTGACTATTTTGGGGAAAAACAGCAAATACAGACTTTGGATGTTTCCGCTGTTAGTATAAACGAATACGGAACAAACTGCAAACCAGGTACTGGCTTTTAATTACGTTAAATTTAATAGCACTGGAAGTTTAATGAAACTTGATATTTAACAGCAATTGGTGAATTTGTTGTTCGTAGTTTCCGTTTAGTAGGTAGCTTTTAAATATTTGTTAAATCGGCTTTAATTTCGTAGGCATTACGAGTTAAGTCTCAAGCATTAACTAAATCATAAAAGTATCAACTAGTTTCAACTGTGAAAAAATTCCACTCCAGTAAATAGATACTTGCAGACTAAATTTATTTGATACGTTTAAGTATAGTAAAAAACACCAAAAACTAGTTAAATGCAAGCCACTTAAATACTCACTCAATATGAACAAGCTTAATTAGATAAAGTACTGGAAATTACTTATCAACAAAAGTTTCATTTCCAAACCCATGGCGGCGGTGGAGATTTTTGTTCTGTTTACAAGACTGAGTAAATAGACGGAAGACTAAATCGAGGTGTGATTTGAATTGTTTTCATTGTCACATGAAGTGGGTTGAAGAAGAATTTGATATAAGCTCAACATGAAAAATTAGAGAAGATTTAAATTCAATTCGAATCCGATTTTCAGAATCAAATAGAAGTATACAAAAGATTTGCAACAGTAATTTCTGATACTTCAATTTCATACCTAGCATATAATTGTATCACGCGCAAGCATTAAGTCCAGGAAATTATAAATATCCGATTAAGATTCAAATCACAGCCACAAGCACGGGTGCAGATTTATATCCACTTGAACAATTTTGTGACAAACAGATTCTGTAGATTTGATTATTTTAATTTTATGTTTTAAATGTTGGTGTGTTGAATTTTTATTTGTGATTTGTTATTTTTAGTCAAAGATTAGTCAATTGCAAATATGTAGATATGATATTATTTGCGCACTATTTTTCGTTTCGAAAATCTAAATTTAAAAACTGAGCATTTTGCATTTGAAGCTACTCATCGCTCCGGAACGATTTGATTCGACAAAGCAATAGAGCTTGACCGTTTTATTCACTGGACAGATAAAAATATCAGATAAAACGAATTCAGTAAAACGATTTTTAGGTAGTCTCTATACTATTTATAGCTTTTGTCTGAGCCTGAAAATAGTTGTCAGGTTTGTAATGTCATAAAATATTGTAGTCCTGAAAAACAAAACGAGTCCATTTATTAAACAAAAGCTGCAAAGCAATTAACTATAAGTGCTGCGGTTGATTTATAGCCCAACAACACAACCATGCACTTGATACAATATTTTAGTAAAGATTAATTAAAACATAACGATTCGAATTTGAATCGGAGAAATTAACATTACCACCCACTAATGAGTGTAATGATTAGCTGTCAGCGTGCTGGTGAATGTGCTGAATGATCGAGGTTGTTAAAGTCCATTGACATTGAAACTATTGGAATGAGTATACAATATCCAAGCGTTAATTAATATCGTACCTTTTGTTTTGCGGACAGTAATTAGCGGTTGTAGCGGCTTTCGTAACTTTTATAACTATTGCAAAGGTCACAACTTGCTGTGGAAATTTAAACTTGATTAATCGTTTGCTAGCCTGAGACTTCAGTTTTATTTAGCATATGGCAGATCTAAAAATAAAGTCTAGATGCCTTATTACAATTCATTCTGTCTTTGATGGTTGAAGTTGGGAGAGAATTCATTCGCACTCAATGAGTGTGTGAAGTGAATAATTTTTACCTACTCACAGCTAGGATTACTCTTGACTACTCGACCATAGCTGGATTCGAACTTGCCTCACGCAATAAAACCCCTGATTTCACCGGCATGGCGATTGAAATAAATAGAATTAACTGGTTTTCTTTTTTTCGTGGGCTTGACGTTAATGATGCTTTGTGCAAGTTGTATAATTTCCTATCTAACCTTATTTCACTATTCACACCAACTAATCGTCCTAATAAACCAAACGATGCTCCATGGCTCAGCAGTGAAATTTCAGTCGCACTTGAAGCCAGAAATGCAGCTCGTTACTTATATAAAAAATCAGGTTCACCTGTTGACCTTCTTTTGTATAAGGATCTTCGCTCTAAAGCGAAAGAAGTTGTCAGACAGGCGATGCGCTCCTACATTGCTGGCGTTGAAGCATCAATTAGAAACAATCACCCGAAATCCTTTTGGTAATTTATCCGTTCCTTGAAAAATTGTCCTAGTATCCCGAATGGTATGCACTTGGGTGATACAGCTACCTCAAATCCACAAGAAGTGTGTGAGCTTTTTGCTTCCTACTTTTCCTCATTTTTCTCACAACAATCCTCTTCTAATTCCTTAAATCTTCCCTCCACATCCTCTCCTGAATTGCACTCAAGATCATTCCGTCATCGATTCCAAGCGAAAACTCCTGTTGAATGATATCGATGCCAATACCAAATATCCTGGCTAAATGGCTTTCATCATCTCTGTGCGTCCCAACTTAAGTATATCTTGTCGCTCTTTTCCTTCTCGCTGGAAAATTGCCAACATATTTCCTATACATAAAGCCGGTGATCGTACATGCATCTCAAACTACTATCCCATTTCCCTTGAAAAAGTGCTTTAGCAAGATCCTTGAAAAAGTGGTTAACAAGCGAGTCTACTCCTTTATCCAGCCTACTATCGCTCATGAGCACCATGGTTTTGTCAAAGGTAAATCCACTTTAACCAACCTTCTTTCCTTCACACACACGGTCGCATCCGCTCTTGACCATCAAAAGCAGGTTGATGTACTTTATACCGACTTTTCCAAAGCCTTTGGCTCCGTCAGCCATAGCCTCCTTCTTCAAAAGCTGAGGTACGATAGCATTGCTGGTCCTCTTCTTTCCTGGTTTAACTCTTACATTCTCGACCGTACCTGTATTGTAACTGTTAATTCCTCCTCTTCAATTCCTTTTTATCCTGCATCAGGTGTTCCGCAAGGGGCTATCCTTGGTCCTCTTCTCTTTCTTTTGTACATAAACGATCTCCCTCCTTTAATCCATTCTTCTTGTCTTTTGTATGCAGACGATTTCAAGATGTTTCGAGTGATTGAGTCACAAGATGACTATGGTTTTACAAAACGATCTCAACAGCCTACAGACTTGGTGCGCTTTCAATGCTCTCACTTTGAACATCGTGAAATGTCACAAAATGTCATTCTCTTTGAAAATTTCACCTTTGATATTCTCCTACTCTGTTTGTGGCTATCCTTTTAATGTCGTTCGTTGATAATTTTAGATATCTTAGCGTAATGTTTGATTCTAAGCTCAAATTTGATAAGCATATTTCTTATATTACTGCCAGGGCTTCTAAATTATTCGGTTTTATTATTAGATCCTCTAAAACTTTCGGTAATATTTCCACCTGTGTACACCTTTTCCTCTCCTTTGTACGTAGTATCCTTGAATATTGCTGTCAAGTTTGGTGTCCTCGTTTTGTCTACTTAAATACAGCGTTGGAGTCGGTTCATTCCGACATCAGCAGCCACGTTTCTGCCCGTGTTGCAGTGCATGGCACCCGCTTTTCGTTTGAGTTTAGGGTGCCATTGGTGCGCACTGATATTTTTTTTTATTCTCCGCTGTTGCGATTACTGAGGCAACATAATTATCTACAGTTTGGTCTTCTACCGGCGACATTATATACCTTTAAAACTTTTTTGAAAAATAATGTTTTGCTTACTACTAATTCAATGTAGTATTTTTTCCTCAATTTCTTTTTCCTCAATTTTTCTTATTTTGAATATGTACTTTTTCACTTTGATTTTGTTTATTATTGTTCTTTATTTTGTATCATTATCATCTCATTATTATTTTGATCATTTTTTCATTATTTCGTTAGTGAATTATTTGTATTTTATATTGTCTATATTCAGCAATTGGATTTTATCTGTTGAAAAATAGTAATAGCAAATAAATAAATAAATAAATAGCAGCCGATAGTATACTGATCTCCACCTCATCATCATCATCAATTTTAAACTCAGCGCATTAGCCTTATCTATAAAAGAAAATTTTTCGTTTCTTATCCATTCCAAGAGGACATCTACATCTATGACAGAAGGCCACTGAGGTCGAAAATGGGCAAAAAGAAAAGTTTGTGTCTCATAATGTATCCATTTCGTATCCGGATGACTCATCGTATCTTCGTATCAGATTGTCTAACCATGTCTCATACTAAATTTTTGACTACTTTTGCTGGTTCCATTCTTGTCCGTATCTTAAGATTAGAATAGCGAAAATATTACTAAAAGTAAAGCATATATGTAGCTTGATTATTCGAGTTACACCGCACACCAATATCAAAGCCAAATCAGCATGAAGCTAGATTTTACTGAAATCTGGATCAATTTGAATCTATATCGATCAGCTGCGAGAGGTGATAAAACGATGGAGGGAATCCAAATAACTATCTACTATTTCATTTATAATAATGATGTTTGGCATGCTGATGATTGTCGTTCATACTACATAACTATTTAATACTTGTCATACAGTATAAAAATTTTAATTTAAAAAATGATAAGCACATATTTATCAACAAGTCAGAGAGCATGTTGAGTGTTTCCATCAACAAGTCAGAGAGCATGTTGATTGTTTCCAACAATATGAGAAGTTAAAAATTTTACTTTGGCTATGCAGACAAACCACAAGATTTATATATGAATTGTTTGTTTTTCTAAAAAGCGAAAATTTTTCGGAAGAGTCGATTATTTGCAGGTTTTCACTTGCAATGCCTGCCGTAGCTACAGGGTTGTCAAAACGCCCACAAAAAACAACACAAATTTACAACTTTTTCATATTAATATGCCTTGTAAGTTTTATAATGATTTGATAGTTATGTCAAAAGTTATCGCAATTCAAAAATTTTTAAATTTTTCCGATCTCTTTTTAGGCACCAAGCGCACTCTTATATGGTTAAAAATATCCTTAATTTTATCATATTCATATTGAAAACACGTTTTAAATTCATTTTGAAAGATTTTTTTTTAAATTAGTTGCCGATAGAATTATAGGGATATTTAAAATATAACTAAAATGGTCACCGGCATCAAAGGGTTAAAGTTGATTAGCGTTTGGTGAAGCCTGGACCTATTCTACATGCACACATATGTAGCGTGAAAGTTTCAACTCAATCGGATGACGCGTTTCCGAGAATTTTGAAAAAACTGAATTTTTATAGTAATATATATATATATATATATATATATATATATATATATATATCAGTGGCGTATCTAGGATTTTCGTTCGGGGGGGGCCCGGTAGCTTCAAACGATTTTTTTCGCAGGCGCAAGGGGAGGGAGAGATCAGTTGTCTAAAAATTATATAAGGAAAGCTGATGATTATCTGGGACATGATATTGTGAATACGAATAACCTTTGTTAGAAAAGAGAAAGATTATAGATTATTTGGACTAAGTTGTTTTCTTTTAACAAACATAGGCAATTTTTGCTAGTATATTTATTTTTTCTTTTATATATTACTGTAGTATCACACTTATAGCACATCAACGAGTTTCACGCAACAAGCTCTACAACAAAACTATTCTACGTGACTTCTTAGCAAACATGTCAATAATGGATTCAGGACTAACTGGTATATTCCGATGTATAGTCATGAGAGCCAAGCCTGTAAGACGCTCCTCACTTGTTCGGTTACGAAGATAAGTCTTCACGCGCTTTAAGGTTGAAAAACTTCGCTCCACAGATGCAGTCGAGACAGGAAGGGTCGCTAAGAGTGTAAGCAGGATATGCACGTTTGGAAAGACTTCATTATCGCACAGTTTCAGTGCGCTAATTGCACACTTCGGTATCTCTTGCTGATCATGAGTCCATCTCATCGACCACATATCCCATTCGCCTCGAAGAATAGCTTCATTTGAATGTTTTAGATCATCTTTGTAGAATTCTATTGCTGGCTTTAAATCTTCGAATGTAAACTTACGAGTATTCACGTTTGCTGGTACGAGACACTGGAGTCCAATAATTTTTTTCTTGTGAGATAAAAATATTTCGCTCAGAGAAGATCCGAGTTCATCGAGGTACGGTATGAACAGGATTCGTCTGTAATATTCTTCAGGCGTATCTGCGGGATGATTAAATCGGTATCTGGATGTACCACTGCGTCGTTGAATCGACGGCGTTACTCCTAAAGGCTCACAAATGTCTGAGGCTCTTTTGTAAAGTTTAGCGAACTCCTGGTCCGCACTGGCCCTGATATCCGTTACTTTTTTGCCCACGAGCTCGACTTGCGCCATAGCTCTACTTAGATCAAGTGATTTGCTTTGCAAGTATTCTGAGAGTGTGTGTGTTAAGCCTAACATTTTTTCGCACACAATAAGAGCAACTACGCAATCAAATCGGCATAGGGTACTATGAAGGCACTGTGCCTTTGGAGCATCGTCTTTTTTTGCCTCCACCAAGTCTTCCAGCGATTCGATCACAAAGGACAAAGCATCCACGAAGAGAGCAACAGCGTCATGCCGCTCTACCCACCGAGTCTCGCAATACCTCATAAGCCCGGAAGAAGCGACAGACGACTTTTCTAAGTTATCTTTGAGTACCGCACTACGTCGTGCAGAGTCTCTGAAGAACGTGCAGACTTCGGAAATTACGAGGAAGCAATGACGGACGGGTACCACTTTGGAAGCATCATTGAGGCAGAGGTTTAGGCAATGTGCTGAGCAGTGTGTATATACTGCCTTCGGATATTCATTATGAATTATAGCTTGAACACCACGAAATTCTCCTCTCATAGCAGATGCCCCATCATAACCTTGACCTCTCATCGCGTTTAAATCGAAGCCAAGGACTGTAAGTCGTTCTTTAATGGTTTTCGCCAACCCAACTCCAGACATATCGTAAACTGGAATAAACTCCAGAAAATCTTCACGCAGAGCCATGCTGTCATAATCGACGTATCTGACACAAAGCGAGAACTGTTCTATTCGGTGAATGTCAGTTGTCTCGTCGGCAAGAACAGTAAAAAATTTTGCTTTCGATGTTCGAACTATTATTGCTTGCTGGATGGTTTTTGCAATGAGTCCAACGATCTCATTTTGAATAATTGGACTCGTATACATTGCGTTGCTACCCGATTTCTCGATATGGTCTAGTAGAATCTTATCGCCACTTGTAGCACGGTAACGTAGAAGGGTCCTAAAATTCCCATCGTTGTGTTCTGGCTCGTTCAGTGATAAGCGTCCATAATCAACGTGACCTCTAAGTGCTATCTCTTGTCGTCCACAGAGAAAAATAGTTTCGACAATGGCAAACAATTTTTTCCTATTCTCAAAAAATTTTCTTTTCGCTTGTTGATTCAATTGAAGAGCAACTTCGTCTTGCTTCCCATCATATACAGCGAGAAAGTTAGCGGCATCGATTGCCGCTGCTTTGTGAAAATTGAGACGTGAGTGATTTTCAAATGCTTCAATAGCCCTCTTCCAATTAATAAATGGCGATTGTACTAATGATCCCACTTGATGGGAACCTTTGCCGACGCCAATATCACGATCAGAGTTACGTCCTAAAAGCACGCAAAATTTGCATAATGCTCCCTTCAAAACGTCAGAATAAGATAACCACGGAAACCTCTCTAGCCACTTCAGTTGAAACGTTCGTTTCTTCCCCGCTATACATTGCGGCTCGAATTTGTGCGATCCATCTGGTTTCCACGTTTTCCTTAGTAATTGTGCTTTTTCCTCATCCTTCAGATGCCGATTAGTCTCAACGTAATTCCCGACATCATATTTATTCACCGTAGCAGACTGTGATGTTTGCGATGTATCGGGCAGTTGCTTATTTTGCAACTCAGAACCAGGTTGTGACAAAACCGTGTTCACTTTAGACTCTGTTGACACGAGCTCTCTTTCTCCCAAATTGAGTTTCGAAACATTCGTAATCGGCTGAGAATAAAAATACACATATGGTTGAATCGCAAGCTTTAAAAATACCATAACATTTTAAAGTTTGGATCGATTCCTACTAAGTTCATAATGCTATTAGCCTATTCGTATGTAACTATTTAGCCCAATATCACAAGAATTGTAAATTCTAGAGTGCAAGCCGATATTTTTGACGAAATTTAAAAGCACGTAAAACTTTAATGGCTGTATAAATGTAATTAAAATTCAGAATAAAAATTCGGAGTTGATCTGTTTATTTGTGTGAGAAAGGTTTGAGTTTTCAGAGCTAGTAAGCTACACATACAAACAAGTACATACAGACATTTTTTCAAAATGGGTTTTGAACGTTCTGAAACATTTTGAACATACTGCCATGAAAATCTGCATGATAAAGCAAAAAATTAAGTAAACGAAAGCTTTTTACGTACCTCTTGTATGCCTGCCTGGTTCGCGATCGCATCTGTATCGCAGTTTTTCGGAACTTTGGTGAAAAAAGAGGTGATGGGAGGTGTTTCTGTCTATCTTTTTGCACTCATTATTATACGTTACCCGAGTTTCAAACTTCAGTACAACACAATAGAGTGCTTGAACTTTAAAACAGTTTACAAAATTCAGCGTGCTTGCTGTTCGCTGTCGTTGATGTTTTGATGAACTGAGATGGTAAGGGCAAAGATTGCGAGCATTTAAGAAAAAGCTCTATGGCTCGAACGCGCTAAGAAATATAAGGTCTGTTCCCGTACTACGATTAATTGCAATTAATTGCAATGAAGCGTACTAAAACGGACTAAAAAACTCTGTTTTAGTACGTTTCATTGCAATTAATTGCAATTAATCGTAGTACGAGAACAGACCTATAGAGATGCATGTATGCATGCTCAGTGTCAGAGTACGGCCGCGTAGCGTGCGCATATATAATATACAAAATACCTAATAATGCCGCTCATCGCTATATCCTAGGCGAATGACACACTCGGCGGTTCTACCGAAGCGTTTCCTCAAAATGAAACGGATAAGCAAAGTAAATAATAAATAATTTCATATAAGTTAAGTGCTCATAGACGAAATATAACTCAGTATCCAGTGTTACAGTTCAGTTAATACTTAATCTGTTTTTCAGAAGAAAAAAACTTTGGCGAGGTTTCGGGGGGGGCCCGGGCCCGCGGGCCCACCCCCTGGATACGCCACTGATATATATATATATATATATATATATATATATATATATATATATATATATATATATCGCATTCTCCACTCTGTCCTTTCTTGTATGGGGCCAAAAATTCGTCGTTTCACTTTGCGCTCGAATACTTTAATTTATTAAAAATTATCTACATAATAAAGCCTTTTCGGAGTCCGTAGTCAAAGTCCAGGCTTCGCTTCCATAAAGAAGAACAGGTTTAATGAGTGTTTTGTATATGCGAAGCTTATTATTCCTGTGCACGTTCGTAGGCTTGATTATGGGGATTATAAAATAGTACGCCTTGCACTGAGAAAACACATGGCACCAGACGCCATAATTTATAGAGTTCTGGCGCCATGTACATAGTCGATTTAGGGATTGTGATAAAATATGGCGCCACACGCCATAATACATGGCGAAAAGTACATAGGCCTCCACGCCATGTACATGGCGTGGCAGACTATATTACATGGCGTGGCAGACTATATTACATGGCGTGGCAGACTATATTACATGGCGTGGAGAACTATACTGTATGGCGTGGAGGACTATACTGTATGGCGTGGAGGACTATACTGTATGGCGTGGAGGACTATAGTACATGGCGTGGAGGGCTATAAGCATAGCGTCTGCTCCTATGCACTATGGCGTGTGGAACTATGTGAAATCGATTATGTACATGGCGCCAGAAGTCTATAAATTATGACTTCTGGCGCTATGTGTTTTCTCAGTGCATCTGAAGATGATCCAGTTCACATCCAACAAAACGCCACGAGTCTTCTCAGTTCGATGCTCCGAACTGAAAATTCCCGAGGGATAAATAACTTCAAGAAGCTTGCTGACATTTATACAACTCCTCACACAGCATGGCTGCGAGTTATAATTGTAGTGCCATGAGCCATATTACATGGTTCATGGCACCATGTAATATGGCATGTGGGGCCATAATTTCTGCGCCATGTAATTATGGCGCTGGGAGCTATACTGCATGGCTCAGGGTACTATGTACATGGCGTGTGGCACCATAAATGCTGCGCCATGTAACATGGCACCACGCGCTATGCAGATTCATATTGCATGGCCCAGAGTACTATGTACATGGCGTATGGGGCCATAAATAATGCGCTATGTTACATGGCTCTGGGCGCTATGTGGATTTTTTTCAGTGTGTTTGCTGCATTTATTCGCTTCTGGTATGGTCCGTGCCATAATGTTGACGTCATCGGCGAATGCTACTATTTTGCGTGGACTTGAACAGTAGTGTGCCTGTTGTATCAGCTGGTATTTTTCTGATGACGTGTTCCAGAGCAAGGTTGAATAGCATTGGGGCAACTCCATCTCCTTGCTTTAAACCTGAGTTAGTGTGGAAGCTGTTGGTTCGATCACTGTTGACTTTGACCTGAGGTTCGGTAAAGAGATGATTCGGTAAAGAGTATTTCTATCTAAACTATCATATGCTTGCTTGAAATCTACGAAGATCTGGTGCACGTTGATATTATACTCCCAGCATTTTTCAAGCACCTGTTTGACTGAGAATATTTGATCTATCGTAGATCGTCCGGACCTGAAGTCACCTTGATACTCTCCTATGATGTTATCATAGAAGGGCTTCATTTTGCGTTCAATAATTTTGGACAACACTTTATAGGACGAGCATAATAAAGCGATGCTTCTATAGTTTTCGCAACGCAATTTGTCTGCTTTTTTTTATAATACTTTTTATAATACTCATATAATACTTTTGGCAACTGTTCTGCTGCCCAAATTTTTAGTATTAATTGGTGGAGAATGTTGCAAAGAAGAGTTCCACAATTTCTGAGTAATTCGGGAGGTATTCCATCTATTCCAGGAGCTTTACTTATTCGAAGGCTATGTATGGCTGCCTGAACTTCTTCGAATGTTGGTGGAGAGATGTTAATGCTCTGCTTCAGGGATATTTGGATCTGCTGAGTATGTCGTCGGCGCGGGATTAAGCAGCTGTTTAAAATACCGTGCTCATCTTTCTTTAATCTCGACCGAGTTACTGATGATGGATCCACTTTCATCCTTACAAAGGCTCATTCGCGGTTTGTATCCCTCGCAAATACGCAGCTCGTAGATCGTTACAGGTCATGTTTTCGTTCAGTTTCTGGATCTTGTCGTTGGTAAGTTGGCGTTTCTTTTGGCCACACATTTTTTTGCCTGTCGCCGGAGGATGTTATAGTTTTCGGTTTTAGCCCGTGTTGATCGTTGGATTAACTCTTTATAAGCCTAATTTCTCTTTGTAATAGCATCTTCACACTCATCATCAAATCCGTCATTCCGAGGGTTTTAGCGGTTATGTCCTAAGGTCTTTTCTGCTACTGTTTTGATTCTTTCTTTTACCTTTGTCCACATGGTTTCTATATCTGCGTCGTTTTCTCCCGCCAGCGAGATATCTTGGAGTTGATTTTTGAGCGTCGACATGTATGTAATAGCTACCGAGTTTTCCTTGAGTTTTTCTAGGTCGTATTTCGGAATTCGTGATTTTGAGTGTTTTCGTGATTTTGAGTGGCCGGAGTCACAGTTTGCGCCACGTAGTGCCCGGACATCAAGAATGCTGTTTTTCTACGAGAACGTGGTCTATTTGATTGTAAGTGCGACCATCTGGCAATGCCCACGTTCGTTTGTGTATGTCTCGATGTGGGAAGTATGTTTGTTGAGTTTACAAGAAGGTTCCTGCTAGCTGCGAAGTCAATCAGACGCTGCCCGTTTTCGTTCGGAATTGGATGAAGGCTGTGTTCTCCTGTGGTTCCTCTATGAGCCTTCTCGCGGCCGATTTTTGCATTGAAGTCACTTAGAACAATTTTCACGTCATTCGAGGGCAGTGCGTCAACGGTGCGTTCTAAGGTGCTGTAAAAATCGACTTTTTTTTATAGTGCTTCCTTCCTTCCTTTCTTCCTTCCTTCCTTAACGGCGTTTTCCTTGTCTTCGGTTGGAGCATGGCAGTTCACCAACCAAACATTAAAAAATATTGTTTATATGCGGATCGCACACAGTCGCTCATTTATTGGTTTGAAATTGGTGACGCATTGTTTGAATTTATTGTCTACTATAAATGCAACTCCAAACTCTCGATTTCCCGAAGTTTTTCCACTGGTAAACACTGTGTGCGTTCGCATCTCATTAATTTCGCTGCCAAGCCATCTAGTTTCTTGAATCGCCCGAATGTTGATGTTGTAGGCTGAAGCCTCATTAAGAAGCTCTCGAAGTGCACTTGCTCTATATAGCGATCTAACGTTCCAAGATCCGAAAGAGTAATCCATGTTTCATTGCCGAAGTCGTTGACGTTTAGTCAATCCGATCCGAGGCTGATCTCCTGGTTCCGTGACAATTAATTTTATTACGGGGATGCGTTCTCAGCGCCTTGCCCAATCCCCAGCCTGAAGGGCCGGTCCGACGGAGGACTCTGTTTTGTGGCGCGGAGTGCTCACCATCACCCTTTCTCATTAGCTGCGTTAGCATTTCCAGGAGCCACCACGTGGAGGTGAGAATAGGATTTGGTAGTGGCGCTGTAGTTGACATTTCAGCATGCTTTTCTCAGTTTTTCGACAATGTACAGCGTCGGATTCATACATTATCTTGAGACACAAACCTTTTGTTCAGTTTTTTGTTCAGTTATTTTGTTCAGTAATTTTGTTCAGTTTTGCTCGCTAAGGTCCAAAAAGCGGTGTACTTCTGCCTGGCGGTTTGAATTCACTAATGCTCGTGGTGGTAATTCTCCGTTTTTAATATAAACAAATAAATAAATATGCATGGCACTAATATTAATAGTAATAGAGAGTAGAGCTTATTCGAAATCGATGTCATATCTTTGATGAAGAAAGGCTAACACTATCATTGGAGAGGATAATATTTGGAACGCAAAAAAGTCAATTTTGAATAGGTTGAAAATAAATATTGCTCGATATCACAAATTGAAAATTATTCGTGTATTATTGTATAGTTGTACAGTTATTGAAACAACGACCTTGCAGACAACCACATATTAATACTATTTGAGCGAAATTATAATTATTAATAACATTATTTTTATTCAAATTTTTCGTCCATTGATCGAGTTTTTTTAATTTAAACTGTAAAAGTAGTGCCTATCAAATAAATAAGTAGTGACATTAAACCTGAAATATTCTTTAATGTAGTAAAAAAAAAGTCCCAGAAGACTTCATATCGTGCACCTAAATTTTCGCAGACTAGAATTAAACTAGCAAAGCAAGAATATAGCATTTTCCTTTATTCATTCGAGAAAAGGATTTTTTTCAGCTGGGAAATACTATAGATAAACGGGCGCTTAGACAAAGAGCATAGTACCACCTTTATCATTTTTTCGCTATCACTAATTTCAAATCTACCAAACATTTTGATGTTAACTTCATTTCGCTTTCTTATATTAAACGCAACACAGTGCTTTTTAAATGCACTTAACGTTTCAGTTACATAAAAGATGCATATGTCAGCAGCAATTTATTCAATATGGTAAATAATTTGCATGCAACATATTCTATACGTTGTAAAAGTTGCTGCCACGTTGTAGGAAATAAGAGAAAACATTTCATGCATTAACATGCATGAAATTTACAATATGTTCCTACATATGAATTTATAGTGAGTCGTGAAATAGACAGTAAATAAATTCACTATCAACATATACAGTGAGCGCAAAATTTATGAAGAAATTTATTTATTTCTAAACTATATTTGCAGGCCAGAGCTCAATCACAAAAAAAAATTCTAAGTTTAAAACAAAACAAAAGTGTAGAAAACAACGTTACTCTAAAGGGCAAAATAATAGTTATTAAAATAGTCTTAAAAATAAAAGTAATAAAACAATAATAAAACCACTAGCAACAATAAAAAATAATTAAAGATAATCTGTGCATTTATTTATTTATTGATCATATTCAACAGATAAAAGCTCAGAGCTCATTGTTTTTCTAGGAATGCGCAATAGAAATGAGTGAAAATATCCATCAGTTTGCGCGAAGTGTATACTAAATATTCAAAATGATCCATCAGAGCATCAATAAAGAATGGGTGAATCTACCATGTATGTGTTCCAACGCCTCAATCATATACATATTTATAGTACAATATGTAATTCAGTGTGATATGTAATATTTCTGGATGATATTCAAATTTTGATTTG
The DNA here is from genome assembly GCA_947369275.1 of Nemotelus nigrinus. Lineage (NCBI taxonomy): Eukaryota > Metazoa > Arthropoda > Insecta > Diptera > Stratiomyidae > Nemotelus > Nemotelus nigrinus. Next base: position 185,502,702 of record OX376372.1, on the reverse strand, counting down.
AAAGTTAGAAAATCAGAATCAGTTTGATTTAATTTTAAAATATATTCGAAGAATATTGGGACTCGAAAGATAAAAAAAACTCTAGTTCATAGGAACCACTAGAAACATCGATTTTCGAGGAAATCATGGAGAAATCATGCAGATTTTGAGTTCATATTCTACCACACGTGGTCCTCAATATAATCAACCTACTTCGAAGGTCATGTACCATTTTCATTCGAAGACTGCATCGAAGCTCATAGGCTAGAAAGGTTTTTACGGTTCCCACTCGTATGAATATCCAAATTTAGAAAAGTAAAACACTTGTTGTTCAAAATCATTATCGAATGTTTATCTTAGAAAATTTTGGAAGCAGTATTGCCGATCATGCATATGATCAAAATGCCCAGTGCTTGCAAGACTTTAGCAGCACCGAAAACATAAGTCTACCACAACTGCTTCACAACCTGCTCTGCGAATTTCATTTTGATTTGATGACTTCATCGAACGTTACAGCGATAGAAAAATGTTTGGGGTTGCCATCCGAAGAATGTCTAAAACGTGGCAAATTTAAACATGCCACACTTATTTTCATTGTAAATGTTTGCCATATGAATATTTAGTGTTAGCATCGGTTAGCATAAAAATGACAAAAATGCCTGGTACTGGTAGTCCTTTGCTTACACCCAAGCCAAAAGTATACCAAATCTATTTCACATTGAGTCCAACTCACTCCGTGCATTTCTTTTCGATCCGATGATTCCATTGGAAGCTAATGGGGTACAAATAAATTCAGATCTAATAATATTTGTTTATTGTAACTGAAAGTTCATTACCATTTGAAAATTTATAAAATTTATAAGTAATGACAAAAAACTACCATAGCTGGCAGCGTTATCAGAATTTGCCTCTTCAGGCAAGGCATGTAATTTATGAAAATGTTGCTTCATTTCTAAAAAGCAAATTTTTTCAACAGGGTCGTTGATTTGAAGGTTTCCTGTACCTCCCTTTCCCGTACCTGCTGAAGTTGCAATGTGTCCTATGAATCTGATGATTTAAGGATTTAGTGCGAAGTTATCCCACTTTGAAATTATACAGATTTTCTTTGGCAGGTACTTAGGGCTCGTATGAGGTTGAAAATGTTCAAAATATCATAGCCAAGTTGAAAACATATTTAGATTTCCTTTCCTATACTTATATTTTGCAAATATTGATTTCCATAGAAACATAGTGGTATTTACTAAAATGACAGCTGTCACCAAAGGGTTAAAAGTATTAGATAAAGAAAATACAACTCATCACTACCAATATCCCGTTTGATCAGATAACGTGATCCGCAAAAAAAACCCACCGAAAAATAGGCTTATGTATATGTATGGATACATCTATATATATATATATATATATATATATATATATATATATATATATATATATATATATATATATATATATATATATTTATTTATTTATTTATTTATAAATATATATATACATAGGAGCGAAAATGAAATGCGCCACTCTTCCAGGTTCTCAAGAGTTGACGCACCGACCAGTGTTAATACACAAGAGATTATCCCTTTTTAATAGTGGCAATTGATTGTTGTAATTCATTCATTAATAATCGCTGATTTGATTTCATACTATCTTTAGAACTTTGTATTGCACAGATTTCTGTCCGTCAGCTTCGTCATTGCTGCTCGCAGTCTTTCTCGTCAAACGGTTTTCTTCCGACTGTTGGTAGTTCCAATACCTTCAGATCTTTCGGTGATTTCGATCACCGTCAATGAATCGATATTAATTTTCACATCCTCACACGTTGCGTTTCTTAACCGCTCATAGAATACTGCTTTGCTCCTGTTTAAACTCTCCTTTCGATAACGAATCAACGTTAGCGTCCGTCATTTCTGATAGAAGAATAGGATTTCGGCCTTCTACCGAATTCACCTATTCGCGCAATTAAACTTCTATGAAAAATACTGCCTCAGGATCTTGTACAAAAAAAACTGTGCCTTTCTTCAATGAGTAATGGTTTCTTTCAGTTTTACGCCGATCTAAGTTGAGCCCCATTTGTTAAAATTCGTGGGGACGACCCAACATCTGAGCACTCTTAAAGCCGGGCAACCAAAGTGCATAACCTCCTTCCAGTTTTATTCGCATAGCCGTTTCTTTTATTCATCAGGCCTTTACACAAAACCCATCCTCTACATTTTTAAATACTTCGCGTGACCTTGCCTTTATTATCCATTAGTTCATAGGACGCTTGACCCACCGTCCGCTTAATTGCCACCTTAACAAACTTCGGGGCTAGTTTAGCAGCGAAACGATCAGCTGCACAACTGAATGCATGATTAAGCACCCACACATCCTGTCTGGCGGCAAAACGTTTTACGTGACTACTTAAATTATATCGTTGCACTCGTTTGGCGTATGTCTTAGCCAGTTTCGACTTAACTTGATAATAAATCCATCGTAAACGGTCACAGTTGGGTGTTGTTAATACTTCCCCATCCTCAAAAACCTATAAAGACTTCAAAAGCGCGTGCTCAGAGCCATGGTGGATAGGTTGGTCATCGAGAGAGGTGAGAAACCTGTAGATTCCTGTACCACATTGTGAAATGCGGCTCATAACTCTGCCAGATTAGCATCCCGATTCCGATGATCGTCCCCTATTTAGGCTCGACTAGCAGTGAGGATAGATTGGTTCGCCCTTTCAGATGCGTTAACTTGGAGTGAATAGAAAGGAATGTAACAATGTTTAGGATTGAATCCTAAAATTGATAATAAGCTATAATAAAATCTTTTTTATTGCATAAATTATAATTTTTTTAATTCTAAATGAATTTAAATTAATATATTCTATTTTTCACATTTTTAAAGTACAAACTTGCAACGGTCCAAGAAAAACTAAACTTTTTGCAATAGAACCTCTTGGTAGTCTCTCAACAAAACATGTCTCACAATTTTTTTTTTTTTTATATTACATATTTTCAACTTAAGCTACTTGTGTTTTGATGTATGTGTAGCCACAATACTCTCCTGTCAGCGTTTTACGCGTTATCGTGAGTCGTAGGAGAGTGGCACCTTTGTGGTTCTACCAGCTAGAAAGACATATGGTGCAAAAGAGACTCTCCTCGATAGTCTCTTTTCGGGAGCTGAAGACAGCAATGGTGCGGTTGAAGTTCCTGATGTTTGCTGCTTTGTGGAAGGGTTGTCAACAGGTTGCGTGGAGGACGATATATAACAGGGCTTGAGCCTATTAATGGAAACATTGACGGATTTTTGTCTAATGTCCAGAGTGTAATAGTCAGTATGTTTGGCTAGGACTTTGAAACGACCATCATACGGTGGAAGAATTGGCGGATGAACAGAATCGGCTCTAACGAAGACGTGAGAACAAAAGTCGAGTGGTCTGACAATAAATATCTTCGATCTCGTTTGATGATTTGCGCCCGCTGGCCGGAGTTTTGCCATATTTGCCGAAAGTCGGTTTGACTAACCTTCCTAGGATTTTCATGAAGAAAATCACTAGGGAGACGTGGGTTCTCTCCGTAAAAGAGTTGTACCGGTGACGCTGTGAATTCTTCTCCGATTAGAGATCGTAATCCAAGAAGAATGAGGGGTAGTGCTCTGGTCCAGGACGCATCGTTGTGAGCCATGGTAGCCGATTTTAGGGTACGATCCGTCTTTCTAAGAAACCGATGGCCTGAGGGTGGTACGCTGTGATACGATTGCGTTCGAAGCCCAAGAGTCGACCATGCTCAGCATTGAACGCTGACTCGAATTGGAACTCCAAATCTAGCAATCCAGCTGCTTAATGAACCAGAATCACAGTCATTGGCAGTAATGCTGGCTAAAGGAATTGCTTCAGGCTAACGCGTGAAACGTTCGATTATGGTGAGACAGTATGGTTATCCCTGTGAGTGTGTTAGGGCACCAACTATGTCGATGTAAATGACAATAAAACGTTCGGCGACCGTTGGACAAGTCGATACAGGTTTGCTTACATGTCTGGTTATCTTGCATTTTTGACAAGATAGACATGGTCACCAGTTTTAGGATTAAATTTTAAAATTAATAAAACATAATAAATTTTTTTTTATTGCATAAATTATAATTGCTTTAGTGCTAAATAAATTCAAATTAAAATATTCTATTTTTCACATTTCTTAAGTACAAACTTGCAACGGTAAAAAACAAAACTTTTTACAATAGAAACTCTTTGAAGTCTCTCAAAAAAACATGTCTCTTCTTTTATAATTTTTTTTTGAAATTACATATTTTTAACTTAGGCTACTTGTAATTGAATTTGATCACGGTTCCCTTCTTGTCTATAAATCAGCATAGACAACGTATATCATTTCTACAGCTGATCGAAGCCGAGCATATTGAAACGGGAAACTCGATCGTTTTGCGGAATCAGCCTCCGAAAGCAGAATCAAATTGGAATTGTTTTTACGGGATGATTAAAATTGAACAACTTTTTATTAACATTAAACATTTTAATCAACATTGAAAATTCTATTTTTGACAAAGTGGTTTCGAAAGTATGCACTGTTTCTCATCAGACACCAGCTCATCAGACACCTGCAGGTGGAAATCATTACATTTTTATTTATGCTAGTTGTGACAAATCAGCTGTAAAAATGATATACGTTGTCTATGCTGATTTATAGACAAGAAGGGAACCGTGATCAAATTCAATTACCTTTACTAAGTAAAATTATATCCATGGATATAAGTCGGAGATGTTAAAATTTGTCACAACTAGCATAAATAAAAATGTAATGATTTCCACCTGCAGCTGGTGTCTGATGAGAAACAGTGCATACTTTCGAAACCACTTTGTCAAAAATAGAATTTTCAATGTAGATTAAAATTTTTAACGTTAATAAAAAGTTGTTCAATTTTAATCATCCCGCAAAAACCATTCCAATTAGGCTACTTGTGTTTAAATTTTGATGTGTGGTGAAAAGTACAGTGTTTGTGGAGAGTAATGAATTGTATGTGAAAAGATGTGTATTTACAAATATCCACAAATGATTTACCCCATACTGAGCCAGGAAACCCAATAAAAGTTTGGACACGAATTGGACTCCGTTATCTTAGTGGACTGTTTTGGGCACGCCAACGGTCAGAATATATTTTCTTACAAAAATTTTACCATCGACTCAGCTGTTTGCTTCAGGTAGGGCTTCGAGCCATATAAATTAGGTATAGTGGTCAAGCACCACCAGCATTTGGGTATTTCCGAACATGGGGAGAGGATATGGGCGCACAAAGTCAATAATAGGTGGTCTCGTTGCCTTGACTCGTTTGCCGGTAATTAACGTAATTAATCACATCTTGATGAAGTCGTGGCCAGTAATTACTACTGATTGGGCAAACATATTTAAAAGACACTGTAAAATCCTGAATGAAAGAACATTCAAAGACAATCGCAAAATATTTGTGGAGAACTTTCGATTTTTTACGGAACTACTCGAATTAGAAAGAAAGTCCCTCTGCGTGGCATTGGCTATTTTAAGTGGGTATTGTTTGTTTGGTAGGTATGCATCGTGGTTGAGTGCTCTTTACAACAACTTTTGCCAGAGCTGTACATGCAAGGAGGAAGAGGAAACAGTTCTACACTACCTGTGTGAATACCGGTCTCTCTCTGGACGACAGAAAAAGTCACCGGCTGTTGTTTCTTCGCAAGCTAACCGAAGTAGCTTCGGTGAACCTGAAAACTAAAAACACCAATTTTGTCAAAGACTCGGGATGGCTTTCCTCTTAATACGGTTTGTGCACTAATCAATGCGGTATTACAGTCAGCCCTTGTGAGTCCAAGGCTGCCTTTTCCAGGATCTACCTGAAACAAGCAGCTGCTGAGCTCGACCTACCCTATTGTCTAATAAATCTCACAACTACTCTAAAAGGTTTATATTTGGACAAAGAAGAGGAGGGTAAAACTCAACTTGATAGTCCTCAGCCGTGAAACTTCAATACCAGAGGGCGAACCGGTGATATCAAGAGTCAAAAGCAAAGAACCACAAAAACATAACTTTACTTTCCAGTCAGAAATCTATGAGTAAACTTGACTAAGAGCTAAAGGAAACACGAAGTCGAACTTAGCTCAAAATTTAAATTTGTTTTTATCCTTGAAAATAACTTCTTTCCAACTATTAAGGCTTTTCTCTTTGGTTTATTTTACAATTATATGCACATTTTTTCATCCGATTCGCTCTGGATACAAAAAAAAATAATTTTTGCAATTGTCATGATATCCAGTTTTTATATGGGTATTTCTAACACAGCCTGCAGAAAAAGCTTTTCTCGTATTTTTTTCCAACTTCTCCTAACTATTCCATGCATTTCTCTTTGAGTTATTCTTAAAAATCAAAAATGAAACGAGACATTCAACACTTCTAAGTTTCAGAGGCTGCCTATTTCTTGGTCTATTGTCAAGATTTTTCCTGCGTGTGCAAACCATCTAAAGACACAATGTATGGTCGACCGTGTTCTTTCAAAGATATTCACGATGCTATTATATGAGTTTGCTTCTTATTTTCGCTTTTTGCGCCGCTGTGAGGCGTTTTTTCCCTATTTTAATTGAACAAATTTTATAATGAAGCCCTGGATTTTGGACGCTTTCCAATAAATGATAAGCTTATTTTGAGTTTCTACTTTCCAAAAGAAAACAGATTGATTTAACGATTTTAGCTATTTTGTTTTTTGTTTTTGAATGAAATGTTGAAGAACGTCATACCGTTAGGAAGTAATATTTATCCAGTACATTCATTTGGTTGAATAAATATTATATGCTGTGTCTTAAGGAAAAACTATTAATGCATAATATTTGCACTCACTGTATATTTTTGAAAATGTTTGATGTCGAATTGAGATTTTGGGCTTTATTGTTTATTAGTATGGGGCGTTTGTGGGTGATTTGTTACTAAAAATTTAAAATTATAAATAAATCAGTGGACATTATTTCAATAAAAATTTGTCGTTGAACTTTTCATTTCAGGTTGACATTTCACTATTTAATGCTTGCCTTAAAATTACAGGCATTCCGAAAATAATAAAATGCGTGCAAAGGAACTTTTCAAATACGTCGGTACCTACATGACAGTACTGAATTCGTACAAAATTCGTAATCACGTCACTTCGAAAACAATATGGTTCACTTATAGCTCCATTAATAAATCATTTTTCCTATGATATCTTCCAACTGTCTCCATAAATCGATTATTCATTCATACATATGCACATATATTGAAAATTTTATCTCGATTTGCAATTTAATAAGTAATTGCCACATCTTTAAATTAAAATCCAAATTCCATTAGCACATTTGTGATAATTCATTTCGACAACTGACTTCTTATAATCAAATCGAAACAAACCTAGTCAATTTAAAGCCAATATTTTCATTTAGCAATCGTCATTTTGTATATGTATTTTGGTTTTTTCTTCCAAACCTACCTGCAATACGTTGCTCAATTCTTAGTTGCTTTTATTCAAAAACAACCGATTTGTTGCAGCACCAGCGATTTTATTACACAAATACGATACAGGTTGTCGCTTGCAACGAACGATATGGACGCGTTTTATCGCTACGTAGATATGTGTCTTCTGAACGTTTTCAACGGCGCCGCAATGTACCGAATTAAAAACCTTTACAATGTTCACTTTCACTTTTCTTAAACCACCAAAGACCGATTCGACCTTTCGCTAGCACTTCAAGTCACCACTGTTGTAAGTTACTGTAATTGCGTACAAGTAACAGAACTGATATTCTTTCAGAAATTACTGAAAATCTTAAACGAATCGTTAAGATGCTGCTCGCAATACACTTCAAGTATCAAACACTGTCACCGTTCACATCCAACAAAACTCACTGATGGGCATTAGCTGCGCTGGTCACGTCTGGACTCGTAGCGTTTTTACGATTTTATTGCAAAATTACGACAAGTCACCTCGCGATCTTCGATTAGTACGTGTAGTAGTGGTGTTCAAAAAGTAATGAACGACTTAAAAGTAATGGTTACTCAAAGTAACGAAAAGTAATCATTACCGGAAAACGAAAGTAACCATTACTTTTCTCACAATCGTTCCTTCGTCGTTCTAAGGCCAAACGACACACAAAATGCATTTCGTTACCGAGTCAACGGGCAGCAATGATATCCAAGCTTGGGGTGATCTAGAGACCGGTCTCTACTCTCTACGTGTGCAAAGTAATGGTTACTTTTCGTTCCTTTGAGGAATGATATGAGTAACGAGTAACGAGTAACGATAATGAATTCTGACCATTTCATTACTTTTGAATTCGTGATCGAAAGTAAGGAATGAAATGAGTAACGAGTAACGAGTAACGATAATGAATTCTGACCATATCGTTACTTGTGAATTCGTGATCGAAAGTAAGGAATGAAATGAGTAACGAGTAACGAGTAACGATAATGAATTCTGACCATATCGTTACTTGTGAATTCGTGATCGAAAGTAAGGAATGAAATGAGTAACGAGTAACGAGTAACGATAATGAATTCTGACCATATCGTTACTTGTGAATTCGTGATTGAAAGTAAGGAATGAAATGAGTAACGATAATGAATGCTACCATTTCGTTACTTTTGAATTCGTGATCGATTCACAAAGTAAGGAATGAGATGAGTTTTTTTGCCGATTGCTGGATGTTTGATGGCTTTTGAATTCGTTATCACGAGTATTTCGTACTTGCAAGTGTTTTCGTATCGCGTATTTTTGTATCGAGTATTTTCGTACTGTCGAGTATTTTCGTACTTGGAAGTATTTTATTCAAATATTCAAAAAGTTTTTAGGGTAAAAGTAGCTGAAATCGGACAAAATCGGCCAATTTTGGGTTAGAGTGGTTTGGGACATAACGGGCCAAGACCTATTGCTGTGGTACAAAAATTTCGGTTTTGTAGGGGAGCGAGGGGTTTTTTGGCCATAGTTTGGCAAAAACTGCCGTTATGGCGCTTTCGATGATTGAAAGTGGTCGGGGAGCACAATAGTAATATTTTAAGGGTGAAAAAATGTTGATAGGGAAAATTGTGCAGAAACGTCCATATTTTCTAAAATCTATTTATTGGTCTAGCATGAATTCGGGTATCTCTCTGAGTTTTTTCGGGCGACATTTTCATGCAAGTCAGGAAAAAGCGGCCACGTTTCGAAGATACGGCAAAAGTAGCTGAAATCGGCTAATTTTGGGTTAGAGTGGTTTGGGACATAACGGGCCAAGACCTATTGCTGTGATACAAAAATTTCAGTTTTGTAGGGGAGTAAGGGGTTTTTTGACCATAGTTTGGCAAAAAATGCCTTTGCGGCGCTTTCGATGATTGAAAGTGATCGGGGAGTACAATAGTAATATTTTAAGGGCGAAAAAAAGTCGATAGGATGAAATTGGGCAAAAACGTCAATTTTTTCCAAAATCTTTTTTTTTGTCTAGGGTAAATTCGGGAACCTTTCTCAGTTGTTTCGGGCAAAATTTTCATACAAGTCTGGAAAAAAGCGGCCTAGTTTCGAAGATACGGCAAAATAAAATCTGTCCGGGAAAACTGAAAGTAGCACTTAAATTGCTAAGGATTAACAGGTTGAGATCCTTTTTGGGTCGTCAGTTGGCTTCTCTGGCTGTGCTGAGGCCATCCTCGTGACTGCAGGTTGCCACGAGGGTATCTCCAACCCCACCGGGGTTGTAAAATTTACGAGACCGCGGGAGGTAAGATGCCCCTGGACTCATGTCCAGCCTTACCGAGGAGGTTGGCTCCCTAGTGGGTGCATGTTTCATAAGCGAAACATTTAATAAAATTTTCCGCAAACTTCTTGCTTCAGTGAGGTGAAGTGAAGAATCGACTGTTTAAGATTATTCAGGAAAAGTTTGGTATCCATGAAAAGTCATAAAGATGACAACAGGGTTAGTTGGTCCCATTTTACCAAAGCAACATACTTAAACCCGCGTTTCAAAAAGTATGAGTTCGGCGATGAATCAGCTTTGACTGTAGTGAAAGAGAAGGACGAAATGAAGGAAGAAGCTGAACAAACTAACATGCAAGCTTCAGTTGATGTCATTCAAACTTCAAGTAATGATCTTGGGACTGAAAAATCTACAGCCAGTTCAATCCCAAGCACAACAACTACACCTGATGATTAGATTAGATTGTGGTCGGTATTAGAAACAATAGTTGCATGTGCCAGATCAACCCCAACATTCGGAAGACCCTCATTTAAATATGACAATTCAGTGAAGAGCCCAACAATCGGAGGAATCAAAATCCTCTTAAATAGTGGAAAACAAGGTCACAAACTTATCCAAGATTAGGAAAGTTCGCGAAAAAAATATTTAGGAGTACCATCAACTTCTGTGTGAGAGAATATTTCCAAAAACAGGCCACATAATATCGGACTGGCGAAGTAGACGAAGACCAAAAAATTTGCGGATGATGGTTTATTTTAATTTCGAATAAAAAATTTTTAAATTTTCATTAAGCTTGGTATAAAGTTCCTTCTCTATTGGTATTTGTCAAGAGCAATTTATTTATATTCTTAAAAATAAAACTGTTTTCTTACTAATTAATCTTTTTTAAATCTTTTAAGAATGTCATGCTCATATATGCTACATATTTTCCGTTGTTGTCGTAAGGGTACACATTTTTTTTGAGCTGTCCTCGCAGATAGTAGTAATAGTAATGAGTAACGATATAAAAGTAATGATTACTACGATTGAAAGTAATGATTCGTTATCATTACTCAAAAGTAACGAAATTTCCCATCACTAACGTGTAGTGTAAATCGTTAAAACGTTTATTCCTCACCGGGCTGCAGTAATCAATTCAAATGAACACTTTGTATTCGCACAAGTGCGCTGCGTAGAGTGCGTCGTTCCCAGCTGAAAACTAGAGGTCGGCAAATGCGCGTATTGCTGCCCGTTCTATGCGCGGAGTTGGTAATCGGAGGCTTGGGCAAGAATCTGAAAGCTAAGTTCGGCTTCAGTTAGGTTCTCGGTACTCGGATGGCTCGAAGAAGTCGCTCAAGACGTGTGCCCTCAGCCAAAGCTCGACGGCATATTATCGTCAAGGTGAACGAAGAGACCCGGTGGGCCGACAGGGCGCTGCTAAGTTTATCTATCCATCTATCCCAGGTACGTTCATAGCCGATTCGTGGCCAATAGATCGAATTAGCACGCACACTACGCTCCATTGTGATTGCTGCACAGCACACTCTCCACTCCATCGCTTCACCATCAGCCCACCCGACTCCATACTAGAGCAGGCCAGACCGTCGTTGCAATGCTGTTATGGTTATTAATGTTGCTGAAGCTTATCTAAACTTGACTATCGGTTCCAGGAAAAAGTGAAAGAAAAGTAGATTCGGACGGATTCTTTTGTCATGGATAGCTGGAAATACTAATGAACGTCTAGCGTGTGTCCCGAAGTGACTAATGGTTGGAATGAGAGGCTAAGGTCAAAGGATATTTCTGACAAGCGAAAGTGTCGGTCAGGACACGTAGCCTGTCGACTGCAACGTAATTGAAACAGACCGTACAAAAGGAATGGTGTTCGTCAAGTGGGAGCTGGTTCGTTAATAATTACAGTTCTATAGGAGCAGTTCTACTTTAATCACCATTCACACACCACGAACATGAAATCAAACCATGAATTTTGTAGTGTTTATTGAAGTATATTTCGTCTGTTTGGGTTCCAAAGTAAACACTATCTAACGTACCGATACTTACGTACTTACCAATGCAATCAAGATTCGTTAATTCTAGTCATATAAGTTACCTTAAGCACATCAGTCATTGCATTTTACCATTGCTACTATTATACAAACGTATTTAACATGAGAGCCATTAGTGTTTCTTTCTTGCTTTCGTTCGATAGCTCCGCGACTAATTTGAAAGACTTCGCTGAGTAACCTTTAGATAATTTTCCGCGCTGTCACCGCGTGTACCTTTCAACCTTCTGAAGTAGATGCTCGCGGCTAAATCGTTAATGAATTTCACCTACAAGATGCTTGATGGCAAATAGACAATCACTTACCATGAATATGCTTCGGCGCTGATCGGACGATAAGAAAGTATTTTTTTTTTTTGCTAAAGTACGCATAGAACAAGAGAAAATAGCGCATTTGAATCGTTGAATGTTTTCTTCGAAAATGTTGAAGTTACCGTTGGAAATCTTAAATGAAAGGGGGAGACGGGGAACCGTTTTTTTGGTGATGCAACGTGTCCTCTACACAGAATCAAGTTGGCTTTTCATATCTAGTAGCAACCGATGCCACATATCGTCGGGATTAATTTTTCCATACTTTAAAAAAAATAATCACTGATCATTGTTATAAGTTACACAAGCACCGGGTTTATGTTCGAACAAAAACAATATGCGAAGACCAAACCAAACAGTACACCTTTGCGTTTTTCTAGTGTGATTTGTCAAAATGTATTGATCATAAATTTTTCTATAAAAAACTATCAAACAGTGGCGGCTCGTTGTTTTGAGACTTAGGGAAGCACAAACAGAATATATAGGCATATAATATAGATAAGCGTTTGCAGCGAGTAGTAACCCAGTAGGACTTTGTGGAATGTGTGATAACATAAGCAACGAATTTTTGCATGAATAATTTCCGGAAGTATGCGCTTACAAAAGTAATGAGCTAGAAGCGAGAAAGTAAAGGGTTCAAAAAATCCAAATTTTGTCACTATTTACGTATGTAACCAAACGGTGGCGAGGAAATAATGAGATGATGAAATATGAACGGAAATTCTAAGAATTTTTTGTTGCAAATGCAGTGCTAAAAGTCATTCGTTGTTGATATTTCGCTGTGTTTGGAACATTTTGTGAAATACAGTGAAAAAATATTGAAACAAAAGTTGTGCTAAAAGAAAAAGTAAGTTTTACATTATTGCGACCACACTGTTTTCCTTTTTTTATATGAATTTTCCACTTTCTGAAATGATGCAATAATTCATCGTAAAAAAACAAATTTATAATGTTGACAAGTCAATAAAAAAATATGATTTTTTTTTCTTCATTAATAATATTTGTTTGATTGTTTTTCTGATGAAAATTTTTTGATTCTAGCGTGTCAGACATTCAGAAAATTTTCATTTTAGTTATTTTTCTGTACTATTATCTGCAAAATAACTTCCTAGTCGCAGATTTTTTGTATGGCACTTCATTCTATAAGTATATATCTTTGCATCTAACACCTTTCTTCACATTTGGTAACTAAGCCCATTGACATAATGAACGCAACAAAAATAAACTGTCGTTGTTCACTTAAGAAAAACTCAATGCATTTCTAATTGATGTTGGTTTTTATCAAACTGCATTTATTATTTTTGGCATCTTATCTTATAGCATCAAATGGATAAGAGATACTTGCGATATCTAATCAAAAAAGAAAGGGATAATTTACAAAGTAGAATAGACGCCATTGCAAATGAGCCCCAAAGTAGCTTAGTCGAGAATGCAAGAATTGCTGAAAGCAATAGCGACGCTAATGCAGAATTACAAAATGCCAGAAATACTCCAGAAAGTAGCGAATGCCAGGATGATTTGGTAGTCAGTAATGTTAGGCATGAAAATATACCACGATCTGAATCGCTGAGAGTGAAATTATTAAAGTGGTATGTAGAGTACCAACCCCCTAGAGATTCGGTCGAAGCTTTGTTGAAAACTCTGAATTCTGAAGGGCTGGAAGTTCCGAAAAGTCTCAAGGGCTTGCTAAAAAAACGCAGTAGCAAAATAATCATTAGAACTGTTCCACCGGGGGAGTACTGCCATTTTGGGCTGGAAAAGGAATTACAAAAATGCGGCAGTGCTTTAAGTGAAGTAGATGAATTGGTGCTTGATATTGGTATTGACGGCATACCACTTTTTAAAAGCTCTAGAAAAAGTAAGTGGCCAATACTCGGGAAGGTGGTCAATCAAAGATCTTAATGTCAACAAGGGTCCTGGTCCTGATTTACTACCTCCTAGTTTCATACTCGAATGCATCTTACCCGTGTATTTAATTTTCAACAAATCACTTTCTTGCGGCATTTTCCCCTCCTTCTGGAAATCATCCCATCTGACTCCGATTTTTAAATGTGGTGATAGGTGGTCAATTGATAATTACAGAGGTATTGCAATACTATCAACATTGCCTAAACTATTTGAAAAAATTGTCTGTGATAAGCTCACTACTCTAATAGAACCTCTTCTAAATGAACAACAACATGGTTTTAGAAAAGGCAGGTCAACTTCTACCAACCTCGTGATTCTCGTCTCAGATGTTCTCTGTGGCATGGAAAAAGGCATCAAATTGATACCATCTATACAGACTTCAGCAAGGCCTTTGATCGTGTTGATCATGATATTCTTCGAATCAAACTACAGAAATTTGGTATCTCGGGTCTCTTATTAAACTGGTTAGACTCTTATCTTCGAAATAGGACGCAGTACGTTAAGTTTCAGGGTATCCTATCCAAAAAAAATTGAAGTTTTATCAGGTGTACCACAAGGTAGTCACTTGGGGCCACTTTTATTCAATATTTTCGTATCGGATCTTTCTGAAGTTTTAGCAGACATCCCTCACCTTTTTTATGCAGATGATCTGAAAATGTACCACACAATCAAATCGACATCTGACTCAGTTTTCCTTCAATCGAAACTGCTTTCTCTTGAGCAGTGGTGCAAACAAAATAATCTCGACATTAATGTCAGTAAATGTCAAGTCATTAGTTTTTCCCGCAAAACCAGTAATATAAATTTTGATTACCGCCTCAATAATGTTGCAATCAATAATGTTGACAATGTCATCGACCTCGGGGTTACTTTGGATAAAAAGCTGCGTTTTAATTTACACTATGACAAAGTCTTAAGCAAGGCTAATAAGCAGCTTGGATTCATCAAAAGACGTGCGAAGGAATTCAAAAACCTATGGGTCACGAAGACTTTATACATAGCTCTAGTTCGGCCATTGCTCGAATATGCATGTATTGTCTGGCACCCTACCTTTGACATCCATAGCGATAGGCTCGAATCGGTGCAGAAGCAGTTCTTGCTATTTGCGTTGAGAGATCTGTATAATCCTTACGAATTTGATAATCTATACAGGCTAAATCTCTTACAGATACAGGCTAAATCTCTTAAATCTATCAAGTCTATCTTCGCGGAGGATAGTCATATGCTCCTGCTTTACTTTTGATGTTATTAGGGGCTTGACCAATGTTGTGTCCCTGTCCAATAAGATTACCTTCAACGAATCAGTAAGGCAGACTAGGCACACACGTTTAGTCCATGAATACCGACACCACACAGTTTACACCAACAATGAGCCAATCAATAGACATTGCAAAATATTCAATAGCTTCTCAAAACATTATTCCCCAACCATTTCCCGACCTAGGTTTAAAACTGCTCTGATTAAGGTGCTCACGTCATGAACGCCCTATCCAATTCCCTACCAAAGATGGTTAAATTTTTAAAATAGGTTCGTTATTGTTTATTGTACAAATTTATATACATTGTTAAATATTAATTGTAAGTGTTTTTTTTGTACGCCTTGTTTGGTTGAAATAAATAAAATAAAATAAAAAAAAAAAATTTGAGCCCAATTTTAATAGGTACATATTTAAGCGGAAAAAAACCATATAATCCAGATACCTTTCTTCATGATTTTGTGACTGAAATACGCTATCTTATGACTTATGGTGTAAAAATAGGTGAAAGAACTTTAATATTTACCATAAGAGCATTTATTTGTGATGGACCAGCACGCTCTTTCATACCAGGAACAGTTGGACACAATTCTTTCAATGGATGCAACAAATGTGCTCAAATAGGGCGCAAGGAAGGAAATGTTGTAATCTATAGCACAAAAATCAAAGAATTGCGAACGAATGATATCTTTGCAAGAAGAATTCATCAGAGCCATCATAAACCACTTTTTCAAAATTCAAAAGCCGAGCTTGATCATGTGGCATTGGAATGATATCTCAATTTCCACTTGACCCGATGCATTTAATCGATTTAGAAATCACACGTAAAATTTTGCTTTCATTATTGCAGGGGAAAGGGACCAAATTGAGTAATGAACAAAAAGGTAAACTGTCACATCAATATATTTCACTTGCACCTTCTATCCCAAAAGAAATTTGTCGAAAGCCCAGATCATTGGATGAAGTTTTAAGATTTAAAGCTACAGAATTTCGACAGATAATTTTGTATACTGGAATTGTCGCTTTGAAAGACGTTGTAGATGAAGAAACATACTACCACTTTTTGTTGCTTCATTGTTTTTATAGAATTATTTCTTTCCCTAAGAACTATATTGACAATTTGAATGTTGCTCAAGAGATGATCGAGGAGTTTGTCAAATATTTTACTGCAATTTATGGCGCTACAAGTATAACATATAATGTGCACAGTATACTACATTTGGTACAGTGCATAAGGGAAATCGGTTTCATTCACACGTTCAGTGCGTATTCGTTTGAAAATTTCATGCAAAAAATCAAACGGAAAATAAAAAAACCAACCAGTGTTTTACAGCAACTGAGCAATAAATTTTCGCTGGAAAATGCGGCTTTTGAAAGAGGTAAAAATGGATTAAAAAAAAAATGCTAATGGTCAGATTATGAGTTTTTCTTCGGATCTCGCATATTTGTCTTCATTAGAACCTGACAATTTTTGCTGCATACATCCTTTCGTTCCAATCAAAGTACTTGGATTCAGTGACACAAATGGCAACTTGATTACTGGCAAACGTAAAATAGATTTTGACGATTTTTACACTGAGCCAGTGAAGTCATCTTTGGGGATTGTATCAACGGACGGTATTACTTCTGAGGAAGAAGAGACTTTCTCAATAGAACAAGTGTCTTTCAAATTTGTCTGTTTACCCAACAAAGACAAATTTCTCCTCCTACCTCTATTGCATCAATATATTTAGTTGGCATGAATATGCAACCATGTGAGTAATAGAAATTGCTATATTTTTTATAATTTTCTACAATTATTGCAGAGTAACACATAAGAGAAAATTTAGAGCCACTGAACAAAATTATGCAGGTTCACCGTTGCAATGCTACGATTAGAGACCCTATCTCTAAAAGATGAAATAAACAATTTGAAATTGGATATAACTCGACAAATGAACGAACTTAAAAATGACAGCAAAATATTAAAATCTCAAAACCATGAATTAGTTAAAATTGTCGCAGAACAAACTGAATTAATAAAAAAATTATTTGATATAAACTGCCCAAGAAATCTTATTGCATCACGATTTCCAATCGACACTGAAGAAGATCTTCAGCAATTAGAGAATTATTTAGAGGAAAAGGAAGAAGATATCGTAAGTTGAAATAAAAATTATGAAATTTAAATTTTTTCAATAGTAGTTTTATTTCTCAGGTTGCAATAATGAGGCGAATAATATGCCCTTCAAACATCAAAAATAAATTTTGCCAGCTTTTTGGTAAGCAGATTGTGATGCGGTACAACTTCGACGGTATTCACATGAAAGCACCCTTCAAGAGCTTGGAAAATATAAATTCAGCGCTCTTCAGTAAGTTCTTCATATGTGATTATTTTTCAAACAATAAATTGTTTAACCACCAGAGCTGCTTCACGTTGTGTTAAACCCACCCTATGAATTTAGTTTCGATTGAATGGCTGCGCTGTAATTTATAGGAGTGAATATAATTTTAGGGTTACCAACGTCCAAACTTTTCAAATTTTTGAAACGTAAATATTTGTTGTTAATTGTCATTGCAGGATCATTCCCATTTGGAAATTTTATGACAACATCGCTCGATAAAGAAATAAAAATAAATTATGAAATTCATCATAGCTGGCAACCCTTTCACGATTTTTCAACGAAATTCCTACAAAACTAGATATGCAACAAGATCCACTTATCACGCGAATTTCGTTTTGATATCGTTACTACATCGGAAGTTATAGAGAAAAAACCTTTATTGTCCTGAGCAAATTTACAATATTTAGGGGACAAAAATTGCCATAGACTCGATGATTTGAAGGATTTTTTTTCAGGAGCCTGCTGTAGCTACAGAGTTGCCCACACCGTCTCAAAAGCCTATGTGTGTTAAATTCTAGTCTACATCAATACGCTCTGAAAATTTCACGATGATCCATTGCTTTTCTTAGAAGTTATGACAAATCGAAATTTGAAAAAAAATCCTCGCCTACTTTTAGGCACTCAGTGCCTACACAAGGTTCAAAATTTCCAATTCTTTATCATAAACAAACTAAAAACATAATACGTTTTTATTCCTAATACTTTTTTTTAACAAAAATTTACACTGCTTGGAAATATAAGAGTACTTGAAAGTTCACTAAAATGCCCGCCGACGCAAAAAGGTTTAAGATATCTGAATTCTAGCAAGTCATGGACCTACCTGTTATATACATCTATGTCCTTCAAAAATTTCAGTTCAATCGGATCAGCCACTCCAGAGATTATCTCCCTTAATCATTTTGCTGATATATATATATATATATATATATATATATATATATATATATATATATATATATATATATATATATATATATATATATATATTTACTAATGTTCTTCGAACATTAGTAAAAATCAAACTGCATAAATTGCTTTGTTCCGAGGAAAATAAAACTATTTTTGTTTTAAATCTATATATCTATTATACTTTTGTATTAAATCTATCTATACATCTATTTGTATTAAATCTATATATTTATCTTCCGCCGTTTAAAAACTCGAGTTGAGCTGAAGAATGTATGTAAAAGAGGTCTTACTTTTAAGGCTTTAAGTAATCATTCTCTTCGAAGCTTACTGATCTTCAATGAAGTAAATAGTTACTTGTATGTAAATATGAAGTAATTACTTAAACGTTTACTCTTCTTCCATGCAATCATGTCTTGCAACTCATGTGTCTGGTTAGTATTTACCACCCTAGGATATATAAACGTTAAAGTAATGTGTTCTATAATTAGAAAGGTAATTATTGCTCTTTACTATCTAATCTATACGTAATCGATTCCGTATATACTATTACTGGTCCTACTGGGAAACTATACATGCGAATTTGTTGAAACATCGTGTAAAAAAATCAAGTAAGTATTTGAATGCTGACCATATTTGTATTAATTGCTAGCTGTGTAGGGTAAGAGCGAGTAATGGGAGTCAGCGGGTAATGGTGGTCACTCACATATTTATGATACTACTCGTCCGAGTGTGATGTCGATGATCTTTCTGCCCCGCGCTGCACCTCCCACCACTTTTACGGACGGCTCTTTATTTTCCTCCGGTTCTTTCTGCATCTCGCAGAAAAAGGTCCTGGCTTCCTGACTAGCAGACAACAGCCAACGTTTACACGATTACGAACGACTCGAACTAGTTGCGTAGCGCGTTTCTGAGTGACAGTTTTGTTTTGTTGCCTCGCCAATGTAAATTTTCGTTTTAATAAAATTAACGGTAAGTGAATTTCTTATCGTACCTTAATAAGTATTTTATGTGTATTTAGTCTTTACATTCAAAATTGTGATGTGCATCTTCGATTTCGATTGAAATAACAATGTTTTTTTTTCTAGAGAGAATTTAAAAAAAGTCTAGCGCATCAGAATCGCTAGAAAACTAATTTGCGAAGAAATTGTCTTTGAATGACAAAAAAATGTGGAAAGACGTAATACACTTTTTTGTAGAATCATATCAACCATTCCTTATCCAAAGCAACAAAACTCAACTATAACACAAATGATGAAAATGTTCAGTGCTGGCAATACTTTTCCAACGAAGCAGCAATAAGTTTACCATGACAAGCTCATACTTAAATCAACTTATACTTTGAATTTCGCTCTCATCGGAGGATTTCATCGAAAGTTTCAGCGGTTAAACGTTGTTTGAGGCTGCCATCCGAAAAATGTTCAAAACTCGGAAAATTTAATAATTGGTTTCTTATTTTTAATGCAAATACTTTGCATATGAGTACGTAATTTGAAGCATCTGTTGGTGCAATATTTAGGAAAATGGCCAATGCTGGTTACCCTGTGTCAGCAGCAAAACAAAATATATGCCAAATCTGCTTCACGTTAAGTTAAACTCAACCAGTAAATTTCGTTTCGATTGAATCACTGCGCTGGAAGTTATACGGGTGAAAAGAATTTTAAGGTTTCCACCCTCAAAACTTTTCAAATTTTTAAATCGTTAATATTTGTTGTTAATTTTCATTGCAGGATCATTTCCATTTTCAAATCTAATGACAAATCGCTCAGTAAAGAAATTCCAAAAATTGTCATAGCTAGCAGCCCTTTCATGATTTTATTACAAAATTCCTACGACATTTGGCTTTCATTAAGGTCCATTTACTACATGAAGTTCGTTTTGATTTCATGACTGGACCGGAAGTTATAGGGAAAAAAGCTTTATTTTGCTGAGCAAATTTGCAAGATTTAGGAGACGAAAATCACCATAGCTGGCAACTCTATTCTAATTTTTCAACCAAATTTTCACCAAATGCTATCTAAAGTAAGATCCAAGTACTGTGTGAATGTTGCTAAAATTTGATGGCTGAACCGGAAGTTATAGGCCAAAAACCGGTTTTTTTCTGGGTGATTTTTCCAGATGGTACCACTGCCTTAGGGTTGCCCGCATTTCAAAATCACTTCTATCGGACCTGGTCCTAGCTAATACCAAAATGTCCTTTAAATTTCATTATGATCGGATAATCCGGTCGTCAGTTCTCGTGAACAGAACTTTCGAGTGCTGAAAATAGAGGTAATTTGGTGATGGGTTGCCGTTCTTGTGCAAATCTGAATTTTCAAAATTTTAATTTGACATGATGGAAAAAGGTCAAAATTTATCAATGATTTGAAATTTTTGTCAAAAATCAAAAATTTTTGAGGAGGGTCAATGATTTGAAGGATTTTTTTTCAGGAGCCTGCCGTAGCTACAGGGTTACCCACACAACCTTGAAAACCCATATGTATAAATATACCGAAGGTGGCACATCCGTGCACACTCGGCTTAGAGTAAATAAAACACATTATAGGCGGTTTACCGCCGCGCCTTTATTGCACTATTTTGTTTAGCGATACATTGAACTAATTACATTGCACTTGGTCGCGCTTGCACCGACATCGCTCGCTCTACCTGGGCACCAATTGGGAACTGGCTCGCGTCACGTCCGCCATCGTCGTCGTCGTTGTCGTGGCCACACCGAACGGTGTTGCCGTTCGGTACACTCCCCAAAAGCACAAGCAGGCTGGTCTCATCTTCGTTTGATGTTCGTGCGCACCGCTTGCCTTGCTTAATATGCTCATCTCGAACTTGCACCTTGTGATTAGCACTGCTCTTGTTGTAACTTGCACATAGTAATTCGCACAGCTCTGCTCTCTATTCGCACCTCGCACGCTGTATCTCGCACCGCTCCATTTGATCATCTTGCACTTCGCCCATCTTGCACTTCGTAGATCGTATCGCTCAATTTGCTCAATTCGCACCTCGCACATCTTAGATCGCACAGTTCGCATTGCTCATCGTAAATCGCATCGCTCGATTCGCTCAGTCACTAGCTACTGGTAGCACGCATAGCTTTTGCACTGCTCTCGCAAGCTCTCCTGTCGCTGTTCGCACCACTGCACTTCGCACTAGCCCATCCGCACCTTTCTTCACTTGCACCACTCTCCCCATTGCCCAGTACGACGGAGGAAGATTTTCGCCCTTGATTAGCACTAGTTGTCCTGCTCTTATATTCTCGGATTCCTGGCGCCATTTCTTTCGTTGCTGCAGCGTAGCCAAATACTCAGACTGCCATCGCTTCCAGAAGGCTGACGTCATCTGTTGCATCTTGCGCCATTGTCGTAGACCACCCTTGCTCAATTCTGGCTCATTTCTTGGCAGCGGCTGCACTAACGCCTCTCCTATGAGAAAATGCCCTGGAGTTAGCGCATTCAGGTCTTCGGCATCATCCGATATCGCATTAATCGGCCTCGAATTCAGACAAGCTTCGATGTCAATCAGAATCGTGCACAACTGCTCATACGTTACCCGTTGATGTCTTAATATCCGTCTTAGATGATACTTCATTGATTTCACAGCCGCTTCCCATATTCCGCCTTGATGTGGAGCAGCTGGCGTGATAAATTTCCACTCCGTACCTTGCACGCTCAGTTGTCCTAGCACTTCTGCGCTCTGCCATGTCTTTATTGCGCTCTTCAATTGCTTGTCTGCAGCCACAAACGTCTTGCCATTGTCGCTCCATAATTTCGCGCAGCGGCCTCTTCTTCCCACAAATCGCCGGAAGCATGCCACAAATGTATCCGCTTCTAAGCTCGTAACCACGTCCAAATGCACCGCTCTCGTTGATAAGCACACAAAAACCGCAACATAGCTCTTGGTTTCAACTTGACGCCCTGCTCTACCTTGTCTCGCTATTGTTGTGATTGGACCCGCAAAGTCCACGCCCGCATGTAAAAATGGTCTCGCCGGTCGCACTCACTCTTCAGGAAGATCGCCCATCAATTGCTCACCCATTCGCGCATCTAGTCTCGCACATGTCACACAGTTATGCACCATTCGCCGCAATGCTCTTCTTAGCCCTGGTATCCAGTACTCACTTCTTATATATTGCATCATGATCTGCACACCACCATGCTTTGTCCTCTGATGTGCTTCTGCCATCAATAAATGCGTCAATCTCGAATGTGGTGGTATAATAATAGGGTGTCGCTGGTCGTAGCTGCACTCGGCTCTGCCGATCCTTCCCCCCACGCGCAGTAAGCGATCGTCGCTTATAAATGGTTTTAACGCTGCTATTTTGCTCTTGCTCGGGAAGGTTTGTCGATTTGCTCTTATGTAGTCTAGCTCAGCACGATAATAATCTCCTTGCACTTGTTGCACCCAAAAATTTCGCGCTTCTATTTTTTCTTCGCTTGTTGGCAGCACGTTTAGCCTATGTTTATGCTCTTTCTTGCGTATATTGCATATGTATCGCAACACGTATGCTGTTATATTGATAGCTTTGCTCATGTTGCCCGCTCTTTCTAGTATCGACGTTGCTCCTACGCTCATTCGCACCATTAAATAGCTCTTCACATTTTTGGCATCTTTGCATTCGCTCATAACTAGCTCTGTATTTGCACTGCTTAGTAGCGATTCAGGCCATTCTTGTTCTGCCTTGCCAAGCCATTCTGGCCCTCTTAACCATAGCTCATTGTCTACTAGCTCATTTGGCTTTGCCCCTCTGCTCAATAGATCAGCTGGATTTTCAGATGATTTTATATGCGCCCATGCTTTTAGCTCAGTATTGTTTTGTATCGTTGCCACTCTGTTTGCTACATATTGCTTTAGCACATTTGGTGATTTTCTCATCCAGTGTAACACCACCATTGAATCGCACCATAAGAAGTATTTATGATATTCGCACTCTAGCTCTTGTCGCACTTTTTTCATCATTTTGCTCAATAGCTCTGCTGCACTTAGCTCAAGACGTGGAATTGTCATCATTTTAATTGGCGCTACTCGTGATTTTGATGTTATTAGCGCTGTTGAAATTGCTCTTTGCCCATGCTCAATTCGAATATAAATCGCTCCACCATAAGCTCTTGTGGATGCATCAGCAAACCCATGTAACTGCATTTTGTGGCCTTTTCTGATTCCTAGCCAACGTGGAAACTGAATTTTCTCCACTATCGGTAGCGCATCTCGTAGCTGGAGCCATTCATCTTGCATTTCTTTTGGCAGCTCTTCATCCCAATTCAATTTTAGCTTCCATATGCTCTGAATTAATATTTTTGCACGCACTATGATTGGTCCTAACAAGCCGTTCGGGTCATATAGTTTCGCCACTTGACTTAGGACATGCCTTTTCGTGATTATTCTTGCTTCATCATTTTCACACACGCGGAACACTAGTGTATCTCGCTCCATAATCCATCTCAGCCCAAGCACCTTTGTCTCTATATTGTCGCACAGCTCTGTCGATTCTTTGCTCACTTCACTCCTGCTCTGCATCATTTGCTCTTTGCTCATTTCATGCTCATATTCTACATTGCCCATGCTCCGCACTACACGTTTACTGTTTGATGCCCATTTTGCTAGCTCGAATCCTGCACTTCGTAGTATACCGTCAATGCCCCTGCTCAGATTTATCGCTTCTTGTTCACTACTCGCACCAGTCAGACAATCGTCCATATAAAAATCGTTCAATACAGCTCTCGCAGCTCTTGGATGCTCTTGTTCGCTCTCTTTTGCACATTGCACCATTGCTCTTACTGCACTATGGGCTGACGAGGCCATTCCATATGTTATCACTTTCAGCCAATATTCACGCAGAGGCTCATTTTGATCTTCTCTCCAGAATATTCTTTGGCAATCCCATTGCTGGGGATTGACCATTACTTGTCGAAACATCATTTTTATATCGGCGCTCACCGCTACTTTATGTCTTCTAAATCTCATTAGCACATCGGCTACATCTCGCTGCAGTTTTTCTCCGACCATTTGCACATCATTGAACGATATGCCCTCATCGGTCTTGCATGATGCGTCAAAGACCACTCTAAACTTTCTGGTCACGCAGTGGTGTGGGATATAATATACCATTGCTCCTTGCATTGGCCCTCTATTCGCTCTTTGCATGTGGCCCAACTGCTCATATTTGCGCATAAATTCGACATACTGCTCTCTTAGCTCAGGTATTCGCTGTAATTTTCGCTCTAGCACCATGAATCTTCTCAACGCTATTTTCCTTGAGTCCCCAATGGTTTTATACTCCGCTTTAATTGGTATCGTAACCGTATATCGGCCATGCTCATCACGCTGATGTGTTCTCATAAACAGCTCTTCTACTTGCTCCTCTTCTTTCGTTCTAGCATTCTTATTCTGTATTTCTTCTTGCTCCCAAAACTTTTTAACAAGCTCATCTAAATCTTGCTGTTGCGCAATCGCACACGTTTTTGCTCCTACTAGGCCTTTGCTCGGCACCGCTCCCATCAATATGTAGCCAAGCACCGTCTTCTGTAGCACTGCTCCCTTCGGTTCGCGTATTATTCTTGCTCTTATTATTTTCGCCCATATATTTGCACCTAGTAACATTTCTATCTCACCTGGCACATTATAGCTCGGATCAGCCATCGGCATATCAATTTTGTTCTCGTTCACTGCATACTCAAGCTTTTGTGATGGCGTTATAATTAACCATCCTTCTTGCGCTACTAATAGGCAACACTTTATTTCCTCGCACGTCCCGAACCATGGCTTGATTACCGCCATTATCTTTCGCTTTAGCACCGCTCGCTCGCCCGTAATCGCACGTATCTCAACTCGGTCATTCTCGCATTTTAATCCATTTCTTTTCACGCACTTGCTCGATATCGCTCGCTCTACCTGGGCACCAATTGGGAACTGGCTCGCGTCACGTCCGCCATCGTCGTCGTCGTTGTCGTGGCCACACCGAACGGTGTTGCCGTTCGGTACACCATATATGCTAAGTCCTAGTCCTAGTGGTTCTGATGCGCTAGGGTTTTTTTTATTTATTATATCGATTTTAATTTGGCATGAAATGAGTGGTTTCATGTGAAATTTTGTATGAAAATTTCACGTGAAATCGAAGAGAATATTATGCTTAACGAAAAAAAATTCACTTCAGGGATTTTTTTGAGGAATAAAGCGAAAGGTAACCTGGCATCCCTGCAATAAGGAGCACGTGCTGTAGAATATGCACTCAAATTCTAAATTATCCTTCCAATTTTACTTCGCAAAGTAATGCTTATAGCGGTTCCTATGCGCTAGCGTTTTTTGCATTTCTTTTGGTGAATATTTGAAAGAGAATATGCTATGTTGCTTTACCCCTAAAAATAGGTTCAGGTGAGCTACGTTTTTGTGGCCGCCTGATTCCCTTCCAGTAGGTTTTCCTCGTGGTATTTCATTTTTAATGCGTGACCGAACTGGGGCTTGACCCGTCCTTTAAAGTCACCGGTGAAAAGCAGGCACCATGCTAATTTTCTGTTGTGGTGGCGGCTGTTCACACCTACTGACAATAAGAGGATTTGGCCGCGAGAAGAAAATGCTAAAAAGTTTTGGTTTCTGGTGTCTTACCATTGGTCATTGATCTCGAATGTTAAATATTTTTATATAGTTATTTGATATACAGATTTTATTAATATAATTGACAACATTTAAGTACAACTTATAGTTTTAGAAATACAAAAAAAAAGTAGTTTCATTGGCGTTTTTTCCTAAATTTTTATAGGTCAAAAGAGAAATAAATAATGGTGCAAAGAAAAATCTGCTATAATTATTAATATGTTTCCGTTTAGATAAAAAGTTGAGGTTGGCGTTGAATACGAGTAAGAACCGGGAACGAAATTAGTACAGGAATCTGTGAAGCTGTTGTGGTAGATGTTCAGCAACAGAAACGTTGTAGTTCCTGTTACTGAAGATGGCCTTCTTGTTGTTGCTCGCCTTGGCGTTGTCAATAAATCTGTCGGCATCGAGAATCAATGAAGAATCTAAAAATGTATCATAATTCTCACAAACAGGCTAGATATGCTATCCAAGGCTTTTTCAGACAAAAAAGTTATCAAATTATCGTTAATTCATATCGATATTGACATTTAAAATAATTCTAATGGCTGTGGAATTTCGTTTGTGCAACTTTCAAACACCTCTTTTAAGAACAAACCAGATTAAATAGATGAGGAAACAAATGACTTTCCTACTTCTGCAATATCTTTTATTTAGACGCACAAAACAGATTGATTTGATTTACAATATAATATACAAATAGCTATTTACCAGACATCGCATAAAATTTCACATCGATGACAATAGAATTAACACTTTTGTTGTAATTTCAAGTTCTTCTCAGAATTTTAAACAAACGTGCAATTAGTTTTTGATTATCATCAGCCAGAATCTATTAAAAAATATCAAGGAATTATTTGCTGGTCGTCTAGAATAGCTTCAAAAGCTTAAATTCGGAGCATAAATATGTATTAGTTAGAGTACTCGATGACCCTCGCTAGTTGATTGCCTTGTCAATAATGTTAACTGTCGTTCAAAATTACGTTTTGAATTTCATTTAAATAGTAGTGTAAAAACTTTAAGCATTCTTCAATTCTCTGTAGGCTCTGCTGAAGCTTACCTTGAAATCATTAGTCTCCAATTTCTAGAAAAACTCCTGTTCGTTCTTGTTGAAAGAATGATAATGAATGCTTATCAGAGCCGAAATGAGGGATTTACATAACACGATATTCAAAACTTTTTTCGATATCGGACAATCGATTGCGTGATTTTATATTTTGATTGTTGGGAAGATGAACATAAAGTGCGAGTCATTTACGGGGAGGGTAAATTTCGTCATGGGATCTGGCAATCGTGTTGCATCAATAAATTTTTTCATAGTTTTATTTGTTTGCATCCCATTATGAGCAATGAAATCTCAATGCTGTCCACTTCATATGCTCATAGACACGTTCATGTGGCGTGCAGATAAATAAGTACATGCTTACATCTAGCTAAATTTAGTCATTGTGCAAACGTGATCACCACACTACAACAAAACACTCAAAATCAATCAAGTCATATTTTCTATGATTAATTTCTTCTCTCCTCAACCGGTTTCGTGTTAATGAATTTTTTTATACTAAATTCCTATGATTGAATAGATTGATGAAGTACATGCACACGTTCATTTCTACATGGTGTTAAGACTCGTGGCTGGTGTTGTTCGAGTTCTTGCCGAAAAATAAAAGATTTTTTGCTTTAGCCCACGAAACTCGTGGAAGGTGAAGCAAATTAGTTTTAAAAAACAATCCATACTTTGTAAAAAAAATGCAATCGTGGAACTAATAGCCGTAGTAGAGTGAAAATTGTTTATCTGTTTTTTTAATGCAGAGAAAATTTTTCAGCTTTAGGTGCATTTTAGTACTTGCGCTAAGTTAGTTTCCAAGCAGATCTTACCTGAGACTAATTTGACCACACGACGAAAGTTTTCGCTCCGATTCAATTGTTGCAATTCGACCGTTTGAAGGGAAGTTGAACTTGGGAGCGAGTGGCGATGGCCATGATTTTGGCATTAAAATCATTTTCAAGAACTCCAAGCAAAAACTTTCGGCAAATTTTACTTAGCCTTGGAACGGTCAAGTTGAGGATTTGATGTGGTGCTGAATGGAATAATATGTAACTATCAACATATGTACATATATGCATGCTCAGTATAATGCATGGAAATAAATGTCGAAATTGCGAGCTGTTGAAGTTCAATTGAGGCTATCAATCGAATGCGATTACCTATGCAATAAAATCAGACATTATCATTTATTAGTATTGCGGACAATCCATATTAGTCAATAAACTTTATTTCAAACAAAAAGATTTTATTCTACCTCCAGGCGATCTCCGGAGAAGGGGACCCATTGCGATACCAAATTTAGTAGTGGACAACTCTTATTAAATGGTCATAAGCGGTTCAGAGCAGGTGAAGAAGAGATGGGCGTCCTATTTCCAGCAATTACTGAACGGGAATGTCCCAGCACCACACGAATCGCCATCACTAATTGGCGCATACCTTGACAGTGCCTCATCCCATTCTACATTAGATGAAGTCCGACAGGACATGGACCGCTTGAAATCCAACAAAGCACCGGGCATCGATGGGATCCCCGCAGAGCTCCTGTAGACAGGCGGGATTTCCGCTCTAAGGCCAATCCATATATTGGTGACGAATATCTGGCAACAAGAAACGATGCCGGATGAGTGGCGGAAAAGTATCATATATCCCATTCAAAAGAAAGGAGATAAATTACTGTGCGAAAACTAAAAGGACATATCACTACTTTGTACTTCGTCCAACTTTTGACAAAGATTTGAGACTATATGATTTCCCATCATGCTGAGAAAATTCTCGGAGAATATCATGGCGGTTTCAGACGTGAAAGATTGACAACTCACCAAATATTTACGGTCAAACAATTTTGTGCAAAATGCTGAAATATTCCAGTAAAGTTGGTACTATTGATTAAAATGATCATGACCGACTCCACATCATGGGCTTTTCCGAATTGACCTCTTCGCCTTCGCCTTCAGCTTGTTATAACAGAATGTGACGTCAGATCAAGTCGAGCCTATCCGAATTCAATTATCTACGCATTGAAATTGCTCTCCTGAATAACATTTGGCGAAGTCACGTTCTGATTTGAGCTTTCGTCGGCTTGATGGTGGTTTGAGGCAATGTTACGAAGCATGGTCATAGATTTGGGACAACTCGTCTTGGTCTGCTTCAAACTGTTAGAATAGCGTAGCTACTCTGCTGACGTCACAAAAGCTGAAGATGAGGACGAAGACGTGAATTCGGAAACGCCCCATAAGTGCTGATTCAGAATGACATGGCCAACTCGTTTTTGACGAATACAGGGCAAAATCAAGGACATGGATTAGCTCCTGTACTGTTTGTCATCAGAAATGTATGTCATCAGAAAAATCCCCATTGACACGAGAGGCATCAATGATGGCATCAATATTATGTCGCGTTCGTTTAACGACACCAAGGAAGTATTTGTAACTCTAGACGAAGCCACCAAAGAAGTTGGAACAAAACAAAACAACAAAAATTATGACCCAATTAAGGAAAAGGACGCCAGTAAGACAAAACATACCGATAAGGGACTATAAACTTGAAAACCTTCTGATAATGTTGCTGCAAAACGCAAACCGATTTCTGATAATGTTGCTGCGAAACACAAACCAACTTATAAAATAACAGATGCAGCAGTGAGCGGAAAGCGAATTCGAAAAAAAACAATCAAAGGTTCAAAATCATCTACTAATGCGATTCCGAAATCTTCAGTCTTCGCATCCAATGAACCTAAGAAAACAAACTCAAAAGCAGTAGATGCCAACATTAATTTAGATCCTACTATGGTATTTAACGATTTAATATTTTCAACTGCACCCTCAAAGGTGTCGCACAGCCCAGAGCTATATTTGTATCCAGGCTCACTCCTGATAACAGCGCAAATGACGTAAAGAAAAATGTCTAGGGAATTCTTGAACATACAAAATCCTTCATCCCTAAAGAATGTATATGAGTTATTAAGATAGGGAACCAGCGTCGTGTATCGTCATTTAAAATGAGAGCACCAGATTGTTGCTTTGATTCCATCGCAAATAGCAATTTCTGGCCGCCGAACTCCGTTGTGCATGAATTTGTCAACAAAAGGACAAGCAAATCAAGCGCTGCAACAAAGAATGGGACGAACTCATCTCACTAATTTACGCTAACGTAAGTGGGATGCGATCTAAACTTAATAAGTTCTATGAGCGAACTGTCAAGCTTTTGATGTCATTGCGATCACCAAAACGTGGCTCTGTGCAAATATTCACAATGCGAAAATTTTTAATTTGGAGTATATTAGTTTGCGCCGGGATAGACATGCATATCTTGCTCACGCTCCTGTCGGAGGTGGTATTCTTCTGGCCTTTAACAAAAAAATCGAAGTATCTCTAATGGAGATACCGCATACCAAAAATGAATTTATTTGTGCTCAAGTCGAACTTACGAGAAAGAAGGTATTGTTTGGTGTCAACTGCACGCCACCAAACTTCTCATATGACGTTTACGCTTCGCTAATAAATATTATGCAGCTCATATGCGACCTTGCAGACAATAGCTGCGTTTTATTTTCATCCAGAGTGGAGTAGGTATCCTGCATGCATAAAAAAACGATCCGGAGTAGCATGCGAGTTTATTTCATTCCTAATTGGTTGGCAGCACTTAGCTTGTTAGACATTTGTCAGTTCAAAATTCAAAATTCAAATTTTGAAACTACAAATGCCTACAAGTACCTAGAAAATTAGAATCATGTGAACTTCTAAGAATATTCCGACTCATAGGATGAGAATTCTATTGACAGCATTGATTTTTGAATCATATTCATCCATTTCAATGTTTCATGGCTGCTAGATTGACAGGGAAATTTTTGGGAATTTATCACTGCAGCCAACTGTT
This sequence comes from Nemotelus nigrinus, assembly GCA_947369275.1. Lineage (NCBI taxonomy): Eukaryota > Metazoa > Arthropoda > Insecta > Diptera > Stratiomyidae > Nemotelus > Nemotelus nigrinus. The sequence continues at coordinate 185,471,717 of OX376372.1, read as the reverse complement.
TCAGCTGATATGAATTATTGAAATACGTTCCACAGAGTCCACGAGTACGAACTTCAGTGAATTGACAAGTGTTCGTACTCTGGATGTTGTCGTTTTGCGTGCAAATTGCTATCCTTCACTACTCTGGATGCATAAAAAAAACGCACCTAATAACGACGATGTCGTCTTAATGGGTGATTTCAATCTACCTAGAATCAACTGGTGCCCTCCAGTGGACGGCAATTTCGAAGTTTCGAGCTCAATTTCTATTGGGGGACTAGACAATATCGACATTGCAAACGAATTGATTTCACATGGTTTGTTTCAAGCCAATTGCATCCGGAACTCAAATGAAAAAATGCTGAACCTGATTTTTACGACTGACGTCTCTTCTTCTGTGGTGAAACCCCTTACATCATCTCTCATAGACGAAACCGCGCATCATTGTGAACTCAACATTATTTTTGAGCCAAAATCTAGTAATGACTTATCATCTAACACATCTGAACTTAAATTTAATTTTAGACGAGCTAATCTTGATCAAATGCGTGATTTGCTTGCTAACTATGATTGGTCTTCCGTGTTGCAGGAACCTAATCCGGATAAAGCTACGTTTTATTTCCACATTCGGTTGTTTAGCTGTTATTTACGGTGCGTCCCAACTACTTTTATTAACAGTAAGGTTCGTTTTGCTTGGATGTCTCCACAGCTTTGCCATTTGAAAAATATCAAAAACAAAGCCTGGGAACAGTTTCGCTTGACTCGCTCAGAGCCTGACTACCAACTTTTTTCTACATTAAAACATCTGAATCATGAAGTAGTTACATTTGCATATCAGAAATATAAGCAACAGCGAAATTATAAATTTCAAGCTCAACCTGAGAAATTTTGGAATTTTGTTAACTCTAAATCTTATAACGATGGATATCCACTCACATTTAAATCTAACGACTCCTATATTGATGATCCCTTTGATATTAGTAATTTATTTGCTTCTGTTTTCCGCAAATCTTATCGTACGGGCTTGCCAAACTTCAGACACTTTTCACCCTACTTAACAAACTCAACAGTTTCCTCTTTGAAGATGAAGAATTTAAACAATGACGAGGATATCATTATCTCATTTGTTAATAAACTCGACGATAATACGTTGTGTTTTTTAGAGGTATAAGTTTGCAACACTACGTATGGTGTGACAGCTATCATGCGTTTTATGGTTAGTTTGGGTTGCAAGTTTATCATGACTAAGTTGACGCCTGAGCAACGTCTGCAAATTGTGCAGATTTATTTCGAAAAAAAAAACAGTTCTGCTCAATTTTATGGCCGACACAATCGTGCATCAGAACAATTAATTCGATTAACCATGGATCGTTTCCGCACCATGTTTACTCTCACTGATATTACGCATCCATCTAGATGTCGTACAGTGCGTAATGAAGAAACCATAGCAGCTGCAGAGCGTAGTATCGATGAAAACCCAAGTGAGTCCATTCGACATCGTGCTTAACAATTTAACCTGTGCCTGTCCACATTATGGAAGATTTTACAGAAGTATCTTGGTTTGCGGGCCTACAAAATCCAACTCGTGCAGGAATTGAAGCCGGACGACCACCGGGCGCGGCTTAGATTCGGTGTATGGGCCCAAGAACAAATTGCTGCAGATCCCGAATTTCGTAGGAAAATTTTGTTTATCGATAACGGTCATTTCTGGTTGAATGGCTACGTCAATAAACAAAATTGCCGCATGTGAAGTGATTGACAACCACAGGCGATTATCCAAACACCGTTACATCCGGAGAAAGTCACTATTTGTTGTGCTTTATGAGCCGGTGGAATTGGTCCATGTGTCTTCAAAAATGCTGCTGGGAATAACATTACAGTCAATGGTGACCACTATAGAGCCATGATCAATTACTTTCTCGTTTCGAAATTGTTGACCTCTGGTTTTAAAAGGATGGCACGACAATTTCTCGTTTTGGACCTGTGAACTGGCCTGCAAGATCCTGTGATGTTGGCCTATTTCTTGTGGAGATACGTGAAATCATTCGTCTACGTCGATAAGCCCGAGGCGCTTGACCATTTGGAAGACAACCTGCTCCGTGTTAGTGGCGGGTTGCGACCTCAATTATTGGATAGAGTAGTCGAAAATTGGACCTCTCGTTTCGACCTCTCTCACAATTATCTTTCCAATAAAACCAATTTCATGGCAATCAAAACAATTTAACCGTATTTTATTTCATTTCAAAGCTCTATACCTCTGAAAAATCCTGTATAACACCTAGCTCAGATGGCATACCTAATTTAATCTAAAAATATTGTATTTCATCATTACTACCTATGGTGTCTTATATTTTCAATGCATTCTTAAAAGCAGGAATCTTTCCTCATTTATGGAAATATTCCACCGTTACTCCTATATTCAGAAAAGGAAGTCGTAATGGCACTTGCAGCTATCGACCTATTGCAAAACTTCCTTGCGTCGCTCAACTTTTTGAAAACATAGTCACGGATATTTTACCCTTTCATTGCAAATCCATTATAGCTCCGTATCAGCACGGTTTTATGAAAGGCCGTTCAACCACAACCAACCTGCTTGGATTCTCTGATCAAGTAACCAACTTAATTGAAGCTGGTTTCCAAACTGACCGTGTCTACACAGACTTGACGAAAGCCTTTGAAAAGCTTGATCACTCTATAATTTTAGCTAAGCTTCATTCTTTTCAATTCCCGAACTTGATTTTAAATTACGTGACGAATCGAACCCAATGTGTATCCTTTCGCAGTGCCCTGTCATCTGAAACTAAAAATACGTCTGTTGTTCTATAAGGTAGCCATCTAGGTCCTTTACTGTTCGCATTATTTATTAATGATGTCGGTTCCATTCTGCAGTCATTTTCTGTTCTGCTTTACGCCGATGACGCTAAAATTTTCAAAGTTGTGAGAAACTCTAACGATTGCAATGAATTGAAGCAGGATATAAACAGATTTGATAGCTAGTGGTCCGATAACAATCTCTTTATTAATCCTGACAAGTGTACGATTATATCTTACACACGTAAAAATAATCCTGTAATCTATGAATACTCACTTTTGAGTACATCTTTAACCCCCGCTAGACACACCTGGGTCTTTGGTGTCCGGCCGTTTTTGAAAATCGTCAGGGCGCACAGGTACGTCAATATTTCGGGTTCTAACCTCCACTTAAAAATTGTACTTGGATCCAGAACTGGCGTAGTGAACGTCACGCTCGGTCCTCCGTTCTTCGTGAATTGCTGAGCTGTCAAAGTTGGCTGCGGACACCAAAGACCCATGTGTGTCTACGGAAGCATAAAAGTGTGCATTTTCTTCGAAGCTTTTCTTCGGTATATTAGATCAAGCGGTAGTTAATTGTAACATTTTGTACAATTTTAATGAAGCGAACACTGCATTGGGAAGATATAAATTTGTTGAAACGTTAGCACTTAGTTTAACGAGCGAAGAAATAAAAATTTGCGAAGAACACAAGCTTCATGTATGCAATGAATGCATTTTGTAATTTTGTTCAGTTACTTTATTTATTTTAATAAGAATAAGTGTAAGTAATAATAAATAACACAAAAACGCATAAAACTTTGAGTTACATTACTTTCAAACCAAAAATTGTAATTTCAAACGAATTTTCGACTCCAAAAAAATTGTACTTTTTCTCTATACTTTTTTCGAAGTTTCATTATGTCCTTTTTTTTCTTTCATCTACTATATGTCAAGAAACATTTCGTACAGTAGAATTTTCTTAAACTTATTTAACAAAAAGCTATGATGTTTTAAGTGAATACGTGTATTTCTCGTGTTTTGTGTCGATTTCCATTAAATAACAATAATAAAAATTCATATATATCCATCACCTAATGCACGCTCTTTTTCTATAGATATCGATCTACCTTCATGAATTTTTTCAGATTTTAAAACGATTCGAAGTGTGGTAAAAAAACGGTAGGACTCCATAGACCCAGGTGTGTCTAGGAAGGTGCTCGAATTGTAGTGTGTCTGGGGAGGGTTAAATAGGTCAGCGAAATTACTCGATTCAGGAGTATTGCTGAATCAATCCTTCGCATTTGACGATCACATCGATTCAATCGTTGTGAAAGCTAGCAATGCCTTAGGTTTTGTCAGAAGACGTTCGAAGGAACTCAACGACATTTTTCTAACTAAGACCCTTTTTTGCTGCTTAGTTAAATCTGTTGTAGAATACGAAAGTTTTGTATGGGCGCCGTATCAAAAAAGTTTACATTGACCAAAGTGAGTCCGTGCAAAAGAGGTTCTTACGTTTCTGCCTCCGCGGTCTTCAGTGGTATGACCCTTTACATATACCCTCTCATGAAGACCGCTTCAATCTTTTACGAATGGATACTCAAACTATTTACTAAGCCAACTTAATTTTAACATTAATAACAAACATGTCAGGCGTCTTGAATTCTTGAAGGTTCTTGATCTGGCCTCTAGAAGGCTATTGTGTATTTCCGTTGCCATATGAGATCTCATTGTGTTTTGGCTTCTAAAATGTTCTGATTTTGCTTCTAGAGGGCTCTAGCGTGTACTAGCCACCTATCTGTCACCGACAACTTTTAGGTGAGAAGAACGTATCTTCGTCTTCGCGACAAAGTCTCGTTTCTCCTTCGTTCGTTTCGTTGTCCTGGGGGGATCAATATTCAACGTTTATTTTATATAGTATAAATAAAACGTATTGTTAAGTTTGATAACTGTGTTTCACTAACATGTAGGATCTTTAAAACCTTACATTATCTATTGATTGTTTCCGTTCTTTGAAATTCATGTATGAGACAGATATTTCTCGACATTTCTGACTATTTCTGGCACTGTTAAGGAGAAATATGATTTGTTGTTTTTTGAATGCAACATTACCTTTATTCGCGGAGTAGCCTCAATACTAGATTAACGATGGGTTTTTATGATAGCTTTAAGATATATGCCATTTTCAATTCAAACTCAAGATTCATTTAGGAACTATTTTATTTTCAAAATAAATGCATGCACATAAAAGAGTATGTATTAGTATTTAGCTACTGCATATTACTACTAACATTAAGGTCTGACAATCAGACAAGTCTCTTCTATAGTTTACTTAATCGCTACATTAATTTAATTAAATTGTTACATAATTTGCATTCCGAAAAGCTGTTTAAGTTACACTACAACTTTAAATTCCAATGCACCTCAATCAAAGGTGTTGATTATAACTTTCTTATTGAATACTAGTTGTACTATCAATCCATGATACTTTATTTCGAATAAAGATACATCTTCGCCCATCTCGACTGACTGAATATACGTAAATTTATACATATCTTATAATCCCATTTAAAAAAAAAAACAGACAAACTCTGTTATATTGCTAGTTTCGTTGTTGTGAAATGTAAAAATTTGTACTTGAAGTTGCGATTCACCATTACGAAATCATATCGACCGGTATGTTTTGTAATTTTTCTTATCTTATTCTTGTTAAAATCTTAAAATAACTAACGACTTAATACCTGGTATAAGATTCTCATTAGTCGATCGGAATAATCATATTTATTGCAGTCTCAATGTTAACTTGATAGTCTTATTCGTTTCTTAACGTTTAGTCGATTTCATTTATTTTCAGATTTTACTCTACACATTTGTAATGCATGCAATATTAGTACTCAAAGCGTATTAGTGTGATTTGATGTTGAATTGCTAATTAGATGATGAATTCTAGAATAACACGTTTTTATCGAAGATTATGTGATTTCGTTTTAGTAACATTTGTTTGTTTCTTGTTTTATTTACTAGAAGATAGGCAGTTAACTGAAGTTGAATGCAATTAGAGGCGTTTAAATTGTATATAATTTCTTTAGCTTTAAATTGTGGGAAAATAATTACATTTGAATCGTAACAGATCATTGTTTGTGGGGAATCAAATTAATACTGTTGACTATTGCCATGGCCGACCAAGGGCATGCTTTGAAAGGTAGAATGATCTAGAAGTATTCGATTTTACTGCTTGAAATGTGGAGAAAAAACGGTTTCTGAATTTATTGGGATGCGAACTAAATGATTTTTGATTCAGCGATAAATGACAGTTGGGCTGATTTCTTACAGTTTTATGTATTATTTTGAGCTACCAAAATTTATTTAGACGACCCCATAAGACAGAGGAATATCATCAACTGGGAAGTTTTCAGAGTTGCAATGACCGAAATACTCACCCTAGAAACACCCGAAATTGACAATGCTTAAAAAAATCAATACATTTCCTCACTAGTGTCATAAAATAGGCAAAAGAGGACAACCCAATCACAATTCCAGTAAACGATGAACACAATCTTTACAGACTGTGTAAGTCAATTAAGTTACTTGTACGGAGGAGGAACTAACTTTGAAGAAGAATTAGAGGCACAGGTGACCCTTGAATAAAGCGGGAAGCGAACCGAGCTACCAATTGTATACGTGATCAGATATTCCAACACCAGAATGAGCCGTTGGAGAGTACAATGCAAAGCATCGAACTTGGGATTAAAATCCTACGGTGACTATCTCGATATTTCAAGGCCAAAAGCAAATCGGTAATGCCATCAATCTACAGCACACAGGGCCTAAAATACAACTGTGCAGATAAAGCGAATGCCTTTGCGGATTCCTTGAAGACACAATTACAAGAGAAAATCTCATCCCAAAACGACCGAGAGTATGAAAAATACATTGAACGAGCAGACACAAGCTTTCTCCGATTTCAACCTCGGGAAGTAGAACTGTTAATATTTAAATTTTAAACTTATTTACCATCTTCGACATACAGGGTCAAATTGAGGAATGACAAAACAGAGTTATTTCAGTGACCCCGTGAGTGGGCTATTTAAAATATAAAGTGAAGAAATTTTCGTTCAATGTTGAGGATATCGATTGTGAATTTAACTACATACTTTTTTAGCAGTTGAAACCTGAGCTAGTCAATGGAAAAAGTCACCAGTAGTTCAAAATTAAATGTTGGACTAAATTCTATTAAGGTCTACTGACCTTGAGGAAGTGAAGATCCTCGTGAAACGACGAAAATCACCTGGGATACACAACATTACCAAATATTGTTTGACATACTACAAGTTTTAATCAACGCCATGCGAAACCTGATGAAAACTTAAGGTTCTCCCAGAACTGGAGATCAATCAGCCTCATGTCATCAAGACACTGAAAAAAAATCCACATGGCGCCCAGAGCTATGTAATATAGCGCATTATTTATGGCCCCATACGCTATGTACATAGTACTCTGAGCTATGCAATATGGCTCCCAGCGCCATAATGTCAGAAACTACATAGTGCGTGTTCCTATGTAAAATGGCGCAGCATTTATGGTCCCATACGCTATGTACATAGTACTCTGAGCTATGCAGTATGGCTCCCAGCGCCATAATTACAGAACAGAAAAGAAACAGAAAGAAAAAAACAGAAATTATAGCCTCACACGCTATATTACATAGTACCATGAGCCATTTAATATGGCAATTATAACTCGAAGCCATACTGTGTGAGGGGACGTGTAAATGTCAGCACGTGACGTTTGAGTATTGCTTCTTGAGTATGGGAGAGGCAATGGTCTTTGATATCATATATCCCTCGGGAATTTCGTCGATAAAGCTCCATCACCTAACATCAACTGCTCTACCTCCAGATGCTCAGAAATGAGAAGGCTCATAGCCTTTTGTTGGATGCGAACTGGATCATCTTCAGATGCATTGAAAAAATACATAGCGCTTGACGCCATAATTTATAGACTTCTGGCGCCATGTACAAAGTTGATTTCGGTCGATTTGTGATAAAATATAGCGCTATGCTTATAACCCTATAGGCCATATACTATAGTCCTCCACGCCATATACTATAGTCCTCCACGCCATGTACTATAGCCCTCCACGCCTGCATGGCGTGGAGGGCTATAAGCATAGCGCCTACTCCTATGTATTTTTTGTCATGTATTATGGCGTGTGGCGCTATATTTGATCACGATCCCGAAATCGCCTATGTACATGGCGCCAGAAGTCTATAAACTATGGCGTCTGGCGCTGTGTTTTTTCAGTGTAGTGAAATTGGCCGAACGCGCTCTTGTTTCTCACTTGAGCGAAAAAGTCTCCGAGAACAATATTTGACTTCAGTGAGGGCGCTTGTCAGAGGTGGTTTTCTCGCTTCCGTTCCGGAAATACGGATTTAAACGACTTTCCCTGCAGTGGTCGCCCTGTCACCGTTGAAAACGATGTAATCTTGAACCTTATCAAAACAGATCCACATCTTACAACTTGGGAGTTCGCAGAAAGCCTCAACATTCATTCAACCGTCACAAAAAAAAAGACTAAAGCAGCTTGGAGTCATAAAAAAGTCCGACGTATAGGTACCCCATGAGTTGTCCGAACACAACATGTTAAATCGAATTTCTATATACGAATCCCTACTAAAATAGCATTCCTTGGAAACATTCCTGAAGAAGGTTGTGACGGATGAGCAATGAGTTGTTTCTAGCCACATCAAGCAAAAAAAAAAATTGTGATAAACGACCGCAGAATCATTCGCAACCGTTGTACAGACGAATTTGCAACTCGGAAAAAGTGTTGCTCAGTATTTGGCGGGATTTTAGGGGTGTAAATTTCTACGAGCTTTTTTTTTCACGCGGTCAAATCATTAATTCGAAGAAGTACTGCACTCAGCTGCAATAGCCGAAAAATGTCCGAAATTGGCGAACAGAAGGGGGCCATGTTCCATCACAACAACGCCAGACCCCATAATTCTCTACAAACGAAACAAATGCTACAGAGCTTCGGCTGCAAAATATTACAACATCTACCTTACATACAGGATCTTGCGCCATAGGATTACCACCTTTTCCGGTCTATTTAGAATCATTTGGATGGCAACTATTTTGATTCTGTGGAAGCCACCAAAAATTATCTTGATGAGTTTTTCCACAACAAGCCGCGAGCTGTTATGAAAGTGGCATCATGCTCTTGCCAGAACGTTAGCAAAAGATTGTTGAAATGATCGGACAATATCTGGTTCACTAAATAAATATTGAAGAATAAAAAATGATTGCTTTATTTTTGGTACAAAAAACCGCAGAACTTTTTCCACAGCCCACCACAAACTAAAATAAGCCCGGCATTACTATACGGAAGTCTTGCATTCGGACGAACCTCAAAGACTAACAAAAAGGCAAAATCTCGCCCTGCGGAGAATTTTCCGAATTTTATGGTAAACTAAAAACGAGAACATATACAAGAAGTTTAGGATAAAAAAAGTAGAAAAATGCCTACGCGAAAAACTTAAAAGTTCTTCGAAAAAATAGATCGGTAATAGCTTTTTATGTCCCTATACTAGCTGCTATACAACTTCAGAAATAGGATCAAGGAGCAATTTATCCTGTGTAATTTTTCATTTTTAAATTTCAAAAACCGAAAGAAAACTAGTGGTAAAGCGTCAAAAGGATGGACAAAATATTTCAGAAATCATGAGGATACTAAAGAGGAGCCGAACAGCGATATTAAATCATTCAAAAGATCCAGTTAAATACAGCGAGAAGCTCGCAGGTGGCCGACCATCAGCAGTGATCGAACGGGCAAAGCGGGTCATTCTACAGGTTGCTTCAAATTCAATGGCAACGCCATGTGAGATCAGCGCAGAGGCAGGTGTACATAAATTGTATGTGAAGTCCAACGTATATTGCAATATGCTCGTTTACGATTTGCACGCGAGCACGTGCAGGGGTTGAGAGTCCTTTTTTCGAACGAGAAACGATTCAATTTAGACGGCCCTGATAGTTTCCGGTATTATTTCCACGAATTGCGAAAGCAGCCCCTAACATTAAGTAAGCGTCAAATGGTCGGCGGTTGAGTCATGATATGGGCAGGAATTGGACTCGATGAGAAAACGAATACCGTGTTTGTAGCGGATCTAAAGATTTCAGGTAGAGATTTCATTTTTCAACAAGATAATGCCCCGGTTTACAGCGCCCGTGTCAAGAGCAAACACTTAACGTTCTTCCCTGGCCAACACGTTACCGGGACCATGATAGAAAACGACTGGGGGAAATTAGTGGACGAGTTAAAAAAAGCGATCACGGAAGCATGGACGCAAATCGACTAAAATTACATTAGCAATTTTTATTCCTCTTTGCAAAAACGGATATGCGAAGTGCAAAGCAACAAAAGCGGATCTACTAAATCACCCGTATTGCGGATGTCGTGTCGACGAACGTCGTGTCGACGACCGTCACGTCACGTCGATCGAGAATCCCGATTGTGTAACTACATCGACGTGACTCAGTAGGATTGCCACACTGATGTCAGTGTATGGGGAGTAAATTGTGAATTGATGCTCATGTAAATGAGTTATTTTACAATTGTGACTGTATTTTTCCTGTCAAACACGACATTGATGTAGTGAAATCCTTAAGGAAATGGAAGAAGTTTTTTATTTAGTAAACGAAATGAGTTTGTTAGACAATTTTTTTAATTCGGAGGAGGAAAGTGAGGAAGGAGCAGTGATTATAAATGGTTAATAACGCCATTGATATGAAAGATAATTTAGATGTCGTTTCTATAAGAGAAAGAATTTCGCAAACATTATAATGAGTAATAAAAAATTGCAACACTGTTTAACTTTTTTTGTAATAGTTGTAAAACGGATGCTTGGGATGTAAGATAAGTAAAAGTAAAGAAAAATAAATCATTTGCCCAATTTTTAATCAAAAGTTACAAATATTCGTGTGACTCTGCACAATCAGTGCATTCATTTCTTTGTCCAATTTAAATAAACAGTGAGGTATTGCCCTAGGAACATAGCAGCAGACTTTCTGTCTTAAGTAATTGTATGATTTATCAATTTTGAAAAAATGAAAGTAACAAAATATGCATCACTAAAATAGTAGGCACTTATTTTAACATATAAATGATAGTTGAAAAGATATCGATCTTATGTAGACTCAAGCTTAAGTTTGAACACCATTTTTTTTATTTCTAACACACGTTTCAGTTTTAATTTTTCCACCAAAACTTTCCTTCTCCAATAAATGTTTTTTTTTAAAATTCGTTTAAACTCGCTTTTATCTTAAATTTTCACTGCTGATCTTCAGTTGTTGTTTTTAAATAATTAAGTGTTTGTGGTATACCGTGCAGTTTCTTTTGTTTTGGCATTTATTTGCTACTGTAAGGCAAGATGTCTTTCTAGGAGTTGAATGCGCCTATTTTCCCTCAAACCTGTTTTCATTCGAACCTTTCGTTGTCTTCGAGGAATTCCTGCATTATCGCCATTGCTTGTAAGTTCCGACACTTTCGACGTTGACGCTTCAGAATCTGTTTCGGCGATTGCTGAAACCGAGTTCCCGAACGATGTATTTTCAAAGTCCTTCAGATACTCCAGGTTGGACGAAATGGAGTCCTTAAATCCAAATTTGCATCCAGGAGGATTAAACGCTGCTGATAGCACTCTGTCTTCTAAAGCAGAGAATAAATGCAATATATTTGGTCCACCCACGGTTGATTTTACTGACAATTTCCTCCTCGATACATTTAACTAAAATCCATACTTACATTGTCGCCGCTTTGCGACGTTTCGCGAGAGTTTCTTTTCTTTTAACGTCTTTTGTGACGATTGATAATTGCAAATCAATTAAATACTACTAACGTTAATTACTACCGCCCGTACCCGTACCATTACCTTTCAAAACATAAGATTCTAAAAGAACGGCGTTCGTTCTTTTTTCAAATCTCCGACATACATTTTTCGCTTTCCTCCTTGTGTCACGGACTCTGCATTGATCGACGAAAACTGTCGATCGACGTGACAACTGTCGATGTAGATCGACATCCACAATCGCTTTTTCATGTGTCGACAGTAAATCGACGTCGGCGTGACGTGACGTGACATTCACAATCGGGGTGAATATTGACGCGTTCGTACTCCGAAAATATCCTGCGATACATGTGGGTTGTCCTAGAGCTCTGTCGCACCAAAAAGTTCTAATTTTGCTTTTTATAAAAAATTTCTCGTGTGACTCTCCCCGAGCTATGGCAAATATTACCGAGTACGAGAATGTGAATGGTCTCCTCGTCTATTCTCGCCTGGGGCTCTATTATGATTCAAATTCCGAAATCGGAATTCGTAAAATTTTCCGACTCGCCAATGGTCGGAATTTCGTATTATGATCTATTCCGAAATCAGAATTTAATTCCTATTTTAAACTGCGGACAGCTTCACTCGATTGGGCTGAATCGATTACAGATTTCCAATATATTTCCAATCAAGTGTCAAAATAGCTATTTAAATTTAAAAAAATGGCACGGAGTTTCAATGTTTCTTGCTAACATTGACTCTATAGCAATTTATTTTGCTTTGTCTAAGTATGGTCAGTCGCAAATAACAAATAATAAGGATTAAAATTCAATAAGTCAAAACAGGTCCAGTAGTTAAGGAGGATCTTATAAGAATGTAATATCACGAATTTTAAAATTGGTGGCAAAATTACGATTTATAATACACGGTGTCTATCAGCTACCGGAATTTCAGGTTTTACGTACGCATATCAATCGAACCAAAAAAACAAACAAATTCGAAAATTAAAAATCCGCCAAAAAATCCGACCACAAATGAGCTGTCGGATTAGACGACTCGCCTTCGGAATTTACAATCCGAAGTTGGCGGATTCCCGTGCAAACAGCAAATCATAATACGAAAATACGATAACGTATGAATTCCGATTTCGGATTTTGATTCATAATAGGCCCCCTGGTGCTGGACCCGATGATATTTACAAACCCATTTGTTTTGCCTACGAAATCATTGACAAATTGCATCATATCGGACAAGATACATGAGTACGGATGGGTACAAGGAACACTGTTGAATAGTTGTACACAAGTTTCTGAACAGACAAAATGCTACCTACCTACACGATATACATCTCTGTGCACTTTAACTTCGCATCATGCAGAACAGTGCGAAGTTTAAGTGAGCAGATATGCTTATCGGATAGCTAGGTAGGTATCCTTTCATAAGATAAACCATCGTCACTCTATGCTTTGCTGAAAGTTTCGTCGAATGTTTTGTCGAATGCCCCCAAGAAACGTTCGCCACATGTGTAAACGGGGCATTATATTACTCGCCTATTGAAGTACAAAAGAGAATAAATTGTAATTACTAGTGGAGTTTTTTTTCATTTTTACTTCCATGTACTATAGTTTTGTCGTGCACTATACAATCGTGTATACGCACATTGATACTTAACAATCATCTACAATTCAAAAACAAGAAACTAAAACGCTAATCGATAAAAATTATGCATATTGGACTATTGTTTGATGTCAGTTTTCGATTACAAACTTCAAGCAAGCAAAAAATGAAATTCAGTAAAACGAACAACAAAAACAAAAATTCGACAGAAATAATCTGAAACAATCAACCAAATTATTTCAAAATATGTTTATTCAAAATAATAATTGTGAATTATAACAATATAAAAAGTATGCTAATTAAAAACAATTTACTAAATTATGCCTAGCAAAAAAATTAGATATCTGCGGTGGTACTAATATTAATGTTTATGTGTCTTCGTTTAAATTGATCAATCCAGATTTTTCAAACCAAAAATATTTTGTTTCTTAGTTCAAATTGAACAATCTTTCAAATTTTACGAATTTGTTTCGTCTTGTTCGCAGACAACAGTAAGTGTACCTTAAGATTTCGACAGTAGCCAGTTTAGTTGTTAGGCAGTTATATGTACATTATAAATGTGTTTAAAATAGTTTGCATAAAATTTAATTTTATGTTTTTTTTTCGATTTAGTTTTTATCTAAAATTTTACTTTAATTTTATACAAATCGAAACTTAATTCTAATCAAAAATTTAAAATTTTGCATAATAATTAAATTGTGAACATAACTATGTTTGATTAATACTTTACAAATGTTTTTTATTATTTTTTTTCCAACCGTACTTTCAAGCAACCGGTTTGTTGATATCAAATATATGGTTTTTGTTTTAAATGCCACCTTTTATAATCCATTTTTTGTTTTTTATTCTTAATGATGCCTTCGGCATCTTTCATTCACAATCTTTTCTTTTTTTGAAGTTTGACAGTTTTGAGTTTTTTAAGGTCATACCTCACAGCGCTTTTAGTTTCCGTTTTGACTAATAGCGTTTTCACGTTAAATAAATTCGTATCTGTACCTCACTTACATTGGAAAATATGCGCACTTTCACTAGTTTTAATGATTTGGGCTATTATTGATGTGGAGTTCTATCGATTGGGTTTTTCCCAACCATGCAAATTTAAATTCTAGCAACGCCTGATGAGGTACAGATCAACGAAATATTGAGAAAAAAAAAAGTTTTACAAAAATTTTAAATCTCCTCGAATAAAAATGAATCAATTACAAAATTAAGTTTGACATTTTTTAAAAGCATTACTATTTTGAAAAAGGAGAAGGCGAAAATTGAATCTACAAAAAAAAATTTAAAATTTAAATTTTCATGTCAAAACGTACATGGTTTTTTTAAGTATACTCTTGAAAAATAATTTAAACAAGATCAAGGAATATAAAAAAACATTTTATATTTAGAAACACAGTAAATATTTTTAATTGCGAAATTAAATTTTCATGCATAGCGATTTGTTGCGTACCACAAGTGATTTAATCACATTTTTGTGGTTTTCCAGCCAGTCAGTGTGTCTCTTTTAGGCTTATGGTGGATTTTAAGCCAGTTTTAAGACATTCTAAGAGTCTGGACATGCTCACGCTTAGTGCATATAAAAAATATCCTTAGTTTTTTATGCATATAGATATAACTAAAATTTTGCTGCAAAATCATTTTGCAATTTCCGAAAGACAAAAAAAAAGCAATAAGCTACATGAACTGAATTCAAGAGAATTCACATTCAGATCGAGACCTGGAGCTCAGGTCTTATATTTCGCATATGCAACATAAAAAAAATTAAGTATGGTATGGCACATTCTCAAAACAAATGATTCGATAGATGGTAGGAATAAGATATTATTATCTCACGTTGAATATGAAAGTTTCCACTATTTTTGTCAACATGTAGTTTAAAAGTGGCACCAAAGCTCGCTTGAAATTTACCCTGCCGTCATTATATTTTGTCAGTGAGCTGTTTCTCAATTGACGTGCTTTTACACATTTTGTAAATTTTTTTATCAAATTTTTTCACAAAATTTTAGAATCGTCATCAATTTTTATAAAAAAAACCCTTAATCTCTTCTCTGACGCCTTACATTTTAATTTAATCGAAAAATACTTTTCATAAATGATTGATCTTACTCCCAATATTTTCGAAAATATTGATTTTTAAAAATATTAGGAAGATTGTCAATCATGGAAATATATATTGATTTCTCGTTTAAATTATCTTTGTAGAAATACCGTTATTTTTCTACAAACAATTTCTCAAATTTTTTTATTCTTTTTTTTTATGTCTATATTTTTTGCAAATTGGGAGTTCGATTAAATTTGTACGTAAGTATATAAAATCTAAAAATAATAAGCATATGAGGTTATGTAGTGTGTAGTATTTTTGTTCAGTTGTGAACTAAGACCTCAATAGATCTCGGGAAATTTCGAAATTTTGAAGTTGTTGCCGCGGAAATTTTGAAGACCTCAATAGGCCTCGAGGAAGTCGTTTAAGTTTTGTACCGAAATTTTGAAGATCGCAATAGGCCTCGAGTAAATCATTTTTAATTTAAAATCAATTCACGTATACCTCTATGTATGTACAAACCCGAATATCAACGTATTCGGGTTTATTTCTGATTTTAAAAAAATCCCGCTTGGGCGTTTTAAGTATATAATATAATCGAATCGATTAAATATAATTTCTAAATTTTCTAAAATAGCCATGATGTATTGTTTTCGATTGGGAAGAAAAGATATTGAGTGTTGTATGTGTGTCTAAGCAACATTCACGCCTAATCCTGTATTCGCTTGGAGGAATGAACAATTTGAATACTTATCGAATATCAGACCCAATAGCTGAGAGTCATAGTTTGACATGATCGGACAATATAATTGGCGCGATGTCGATTGACTGCGAATCTTGCTCTAGGGTTAATATGTGTGGAATGTTTAAGTTGTAAATCACGGTTGCAACAATGGTTATTCGTGTTGCGTCGAAGGTGTGTCAAGCAATATTATCACAAGCTGTACAGCATAAATATACTGTTTGAACTTTGTGCTTCCGCTTAATAGTACACCAAATACCAGTCCATTCCAATTTTTCACCCCCAAGCGAGATACAGCTTTACTAAGAACACAACTAACTACCTACTCCCGTTCATCTATTCAACTGACCTGTTGAACTACGAAAAACGACGATTCTACAAACATGAAACCTCAAAAGGTTCCGGGAAATTGTGAAAATAATTCCTAAATAATTATAAGGTTTCAAAGGCTGCACTTTGCACAAGGAACATACTACGTCAATTCTATTTACCTATGGTCACGACGGACAACGGTCCGTGCCTGATCATTGCCGTATCTTTTGAAATTGAGACGATTTCTATTTTGTTATAAAATGCATACATGCCCCGATAACTCC
The DNA here is from genome assembly GCA_947369275.1 of Nemotelus nigrinus. Classification (NCBI taxonomy): domain Eukaryota; kingdom Metazoa; phylum Arthropoda; class Insecta; order Diptera; family Stratiomyidae; genus Nemotelus; species Nemotelus nigrinus. The sequence goes on along the minus strand of OX376372.1, from coordinate 185,455,127 downwards.
CAATTATTTGTTCGAAATTACTTTGTTGTGCTGCCTATAATAGACTTGGAATTTATGCCACTTAATGTGCACAATACATTTTGCTAAACAATTGTTATCTACTTAGCTTACAAGTTTAAGTTAATATTTTGCTAAAGCAAAAAGTCTTTTTAATTTGCAATATTTTCCTAGGATATTATTAGTCAGTCTTGAAAATTAGTTTTTGATGTATAAAATTGTACCTTACAGTCAACATGTGTAAATCAGTCTTTTGTTTTGTAACCATACTAACTGTACTCAACAAGTAGCCAATAAATGATATAGGAACTTGTTAAGTATACATTACAAAATACTTTGTACTACACTTAATATACTTGCACGAATCTTTTGTGAGGGCTGGTGGTGTCTCGCGCGTCAGGTGATAATTCGATCATAAGAACAATGTGGCCGTTGTGCAATAAGGCTACGTCGCAAGGCCTGTCTTTCTCGTCCAGTGTTGACGGTATATGTGGCGTCATAGACGGGCGGATTTCGATCTGAAAATATTTATTTTCCATAAGTATCTACATCGCAGTGCATTTTTGGAGCAATTAATACAAATGCAGCTACGCCAAATCATAGTACTTACAGTCCACAAGTGCGTTAAGTTTTCAGTGAACACGAGAACGCGCTGATTTTTCGAGTCTGCGACGATAATGTTGCCGTCATCATCACAACATAATCCTGATGGTCGATTGAATTCTAGTATTCCAGTTCCTTCATGTCCTCTCGATGAAATCACCTATTGTGCGAAAAGTTTTTGTTATTTCCAGTTAACGTAAATCTACTACAGCTCTCCAGAACAAAATATTTACCCCATTCAAATCGCCGTCGATCAGCAAAAGACAATGATTATCAAAGTCCGAAACGATTATTTCACCATGTGGGGTGAAGCAAATACCACGTGGTGAGGCGGGCCCTTTGCAATGGTTCATATTATCGAATACAAGGTGCTTGATGAAGCGGCCTTCCGGATCGAATTGCTGTAAATTCATTAAACTCTCCATTACAACCAATTCCATTATTTTTGCTTCTAGCAACGCATACCTGTATACGATGATTTCGTGAATCGGTGACGATAATATGACGACGCGCATTGACCGCAACATCCCACGGATATTGGAACTGACCATATTCTCGTCCGAAGCATCCAAACTTCAGCATGTACCTTCCTTGTGCGCTGAACACTTGAACTCGATGATTGTCTTTGTCTACTACGATAATTCTACCTTCACTATCAACACATATCCCAGCTGGCAAGTCGAATTGTCCATTTCCAATCCCTTTCGCGCCGAAACTGAACTTAAAAGTCCCATCGGGATAGAAAATTTGAACGCGATTATTTCGCCGATCCGATACCAGAATATTGCCGTCTCGATCGACGCACACGCCCCAGGGTCGGCTTACTTCCGCATCATTCTCACCATCGGTTCCAAAAGTTCTAGTCGGGATCAGTGATTTTTGTACTATTACGTGTAGTTTAGTGCCCGGAATACACCGGCCAAGGCGAGCATCTGATGGCAAGCTACTAGCTGGTGGAGGACGACAGTTTCCACCGCCTTGCGGTACCGGGGGCATTGCAGCGTGTCCGTTATGTCCGTTAGCTAAGGGTAGGACAACTGCTCCTGGTGGTAATGCGGCAGCTTGATCACAGGGCAAAGAACGATGGTCGGCTCCCACCACCTGTACAAATCCTTCCGGTGGAGCCCCTGCACCGACAAAGATTTCACCTTGCATTTGGAGCTCATTTAGCAGGGCATTCGAAGGCATAATACAGCCGTAGTATTCCTGTTTCGGTTGGAGTTTGAGCGCGATATGTGAGAGCTGGTCCAATTGAAGTTGACTTTTAGTTATGATCTGTGCGAGTTCGACGGCATCGATGCAAGTAATGTTATCCAATGCTTTCATTAGCATTTCAGAATTTTGTGCAAGTCCAGAGAGTGCTGAACGAAGCCCGGCTGTCTGATCAGATAATTGATTTTGTTTGCGGTGTCGCAGTTTCTCGACTTGTGCAATTAGAAAGCGTTCACGTTCTTCGACAATATGAACGACATGTCGGAATGTTTTGCGGATGCTGTGGACTATTTCGTTGGCTTCACGTTCGGTAGCACGAGAATATCTAAGGCATTTATCGATGCTGCCTGTTGATTTGGTAGAAAAAAGTAAAGTAAGTTTATTAACTTTTCCTAGAATCGACATTTAAAAAGTACGTACGCATTAGATCATATTTTATTTTACAATCAAGCTACAAGGAATTCCAATTACATGTTCATTATTTTGCTTCTTAAAGTTAGTTTGAAAGTTGGATAGAGGTAGAGGTCCCAGCTCCAGAGCATTGTGCGCCCTCAGTAGTCTTAGCATTCCATTCTTCCCAAAAAAGGGGGCGATTTCTGAGCGATAGCGGATTTGACATTGTGCTCATTTAGAAAACCTTCTCGAAACCGGGCATTCAGCTCCGTATCCCAAACTACCATATTTACACAAATGATAGGTTGAATGATAAGCGCAGAGGTACAGCTGTTCTCGTAAGGAGACATGTTAGCCATCATTCTATTCAAATTTCTGACCTCAAATAATGGAAGTAGCAGCCATTCAAATTCAAAGAAGTGTCACCCACCAACCGCCTTGGGAGATGCACGTCTGGTAGGGCTCGTTTGGGTCCCGGTCAGCTCGTCGTGACGGGCCGTGGGCGCCACTCGCTCACCCCAAATATTGAGCCCCGAGCCGTCGAGCGAGGTTCGGCTCACCAGACCTTGCGCGTAATTTGCAAACTGTGTCAGTGGTACCAGAACAAAACGATAGGCGATGCCGTGGAGCCGCACTTACAGACCTCCAAATGCCCAAGACTCGGCAAGTTCTTCACAAAGATTTCAATCTTTCTCGCACGTGACCTTGACCTTGACGCTCACCATCAGAACCGGGGGGTTTGTGAGAAATAATCAACCATGTAAAGACCCGTACAGATTCTCCACAGAAACTTCTTTCAGTTCACTTATTCCTGAAGAACCTACGCATTTCGGTCCCATTCACAATCATGTAATAGACTTGGGTATAACGCAAAATATAAGCCAGAACATATCTATAAACGCTCTATATTAACTTCCCTTAGAACATAAGCTAGTCATGGTTCGAACTGAGGACCTCTTTCTAGACGCCCCTATAACAGAAAAATCCAGAACAGACTGGCAAGCAAACGGAAATATTTTTCACACACCGATCACAGCCAGTAACCTGGAGGAATCCAGAGAGCTTCTCAATAACAAAATATCCAAGATCAAAGAGAACTGCACTGTCAAAATTCCTCTGAAAACCAACCAAGACCGCTATGAGGTTCCGGAGAACGCTTGGTTGGAACTGCGCGAGGCTAAACAGAAGTGAGATAGTAACGTCGATAAACCTGAGTCTGGAGGAAAAAGTTCTACCTATTATGGCCCAAGTGACCCATGAAGCAGTCGAAGCTACTGTATCTAGCATTATGGGCCTGATTTGCAGAGCAGTCGATGCTTCAATGCCCCGACGGTAATCTTTCTGTGGAAGGCTTACTGGTGTTGCGAAACAGCCTCGCCACAGCTATCACCCACACACATATACCCACAAACCTTGCGAATGCGGTGCTGCGTGCGACAGTCGAATGCATTGCATTGGTAACGAAAACCGGCTTTGCGTATGCGTTTGATTGTCGCATGCGTCATTGCATTGCATCAGGTTCGCTGACCTGTGCGCAGCTGATATGCAAATACTTGCATCAGCTGCGTTATCAGGCCGGTGAAAACGGGAGATGCATGGTGCGAGGTGTGGAGAAGAATTGCTGCACAGCTGAGCAACACGAAAAAACGGGACGTGGCGGCAACGGGAGCTTATTGGCGGGAGTTTTTCGCGCTTGGGAGGCTTTGGGGATTCGGCTTTGAGTACTGGGAGAGGAAGGTGATTTTGGGATAATAAGTTGGGTTTTGAAAGACGATCGCTGGTCTGCGAAAAAAAAGAGATTTGATTGATTTAAGTGGACAATCGGAAAATTCGTTAGATAATTGTGCGTGAATGTGATTATCTTATTGAATCAGTGTATTGCAAACACACGATTTTGTTGTGAAATTGGAAAGGATTAAAAAGCACTGAACGGTGAAAGTGACGGAACAGTGAAAATTGTTGTGTGAAGAAGGCAAAATTGATTTTTAAATTGAGAAAAATACGGTCTTGAATTTTGTGACAGAATCCTGGGGGCCGAACTGATTACGGAGTGATTTGAATTGAATAAGTTAGAACAAAAGAACCATCAATAAGAGACGGTTGTGCATCTTAAACTTTATATTACATGTTTAAGCGTTCGATATTGGACGATATGAAGGAGTCACTTTGGCTTTCTGCATATGCACTAGAATCAGTGCATACATCGTGGAATTAATAAGTGTACGCTTCGAGATTATCGTTGGTTTTGGTGGGAAAAATTTATAATTAGAGTAGCCAAAGCGGTGAGACGACTGATCAATAGTTCCAGTCAATTAGTGTATCGAAGGGAGAAGCGATTTTCTAATACGACGGTGATGTTAGCTATGTCGGAAAGCATTTGAATTTTCGAACAATTAGGATCATCAATTTTCCTGGATTTAACGGCAGCAGATGAGTACAGAAAATTTTATTTAACAGTTAATATTTTTATTGTGGTTCATTATTTTGAATTAACTCATCCATTTCATTAATTTCAGTTATTTAAAAAAATAGATTAAGTTCTTTTGCCTAGATTTAATTCCATACAATATCAATTTGCACGTTCGTGTAATAAGAAACTACACATTTTTGTATGATTGGTGTAAACCAATTCCGGCCGGGGTTGAGTCATTTATTTCTTTTGTTATTATTATATTTTTTTTGCACTATGAATTTATTTTTTTGTTAGTGTATGGAATATTCTTTTCATTTTATTATTTTTGCTAGCGCATGAGATACTTTTTTTTCATTTTAAATGTTGAAATTTTTGTTGAATTTGTATTAATCTTAAATTTCCTATTATTTTTTTTTTTTCCATTTTTATTTGTAATTTGGATGAGTCTAATAAATGCAATGAGTTGTGAATAATTATACATCTTTATAATGATTCCTACAGTTCCTCTTCCTTTCCCTGTGGAGTGTAATGTGTGTTAAATGTTGTATCGTCTGCGTGCCGTAGCACGAAGGTCAGGTTCGTCCCAAAAACCCACGCCGGACTGAGCTAGCTGGCAGGTTTGGCACGCGGGACAGACCCGAATCTGACCTAAATGAAATGTTGCACTGACGGCAGCTCGGCTGTCGTAGTTTCGCAACAAATGGCGCCCAAGCATATTTGGCATATGTACATAGATTTTGATTTGGTAATTTAATTTTTGGTTGTTTGCTTCAGAATTTTTTTTTCCTTTTCCATTTTTTTTTTTTTTTTAAATTTCAATAGTCAATTTTGTATGTTTTTTTTTATTAAGTTTGGTTTCTGATTTCATTTCTTGCTCCGCATGATTAATCTGATGGGCTGGGGTGATATTTGTTCCCGGGAGCACTTGATTGCCTCAGCCATATTTTTTTTTTCCCTTTGGCCATAGTTGGCAACTTAATCAGATTATTCATGTTGGATTACATTTAAATTAATATTTTTTTTTTCTTCTTCTCTTTTTTGTATTTTAAATGTTTTTTTTCCTTTATTTCATTCCGGTCGAGCGGTCGTCAGTGCAACATTGGCGCCCGTTCTCGTGCTATTGTGTGTTGTCCAGTGTTTGACAGAGGGACGCCTCTTTTCATTTTTTTTTACTGACTCTCAGCTTGAGGCGAAGCAAAAGGAACCACTCGAGTTGAAAGCCGCTGAAATATCCTTCGGTTGTGAAGTCGCTTGGCGCAGAGGCGAGCAGTTGTGATTTTTACAGCGCCTCGAGCCTTTTGTTTGTTGCAGGGAAGTTCGATGATACTAGATCGTGACTGAGTCCACCGGTTTGGCGGTGTAGGTTTACTTGATTGTAACCTTGTGAGCAGTTCACGAAATGGGGTCATCGAATTTTCTTGACTCAGCTGGGAAGTTCAACTTGTTGACATTTGTTTACCATTTCCTTAATTCCCATTTTCTCATTATGTGTTCAAATTTTATTACCTTTTCCTTTCCTTCACAAACATCCCTACAGGAAGAGGAAATGTAGGAATCATTATTTTTTTTTATGATTTGCATTTATTTTTCAATTTAGTTATTTTGGGAAACATCTTTCCTCTTTTGTTTGGTTTTGGAATATACTGAGTATTCTGGCTTATAACAAACCAGTTACAGTGTACTTATCTGGGCGGGAAAATATTTATTCGCTTTTGATTTATTTTTCTTACGAAATTTCGTTTTTCCTTCTGTACAGGAATTATTGATTTGTTATATACCGCCACGAGTTTGATTTAGAGGGAGGGGGTAATTACATTTCTTGCTCGCCGCTTGTTTAATTCTTCGGGTTTATTTTAGTTTTGAGAGGAAATTACAGGTGATCGGGATTTGAGTGAATTTGTAAATTGGAATTGTTAGGAATAGTTATTGTTATACATTGATTTCATAGGTCTTATTTAGTTATTAACATTGTTTATCAATCGAACATGAGAAGACGAACGGCGAGTTGGGATCCTAGTTATTCCCATATTGACCGAGAGCTAGGTCGTCTCAGTCTTTCCGCCTCCAGCACTCCCCCAAGAAGTAGTCAAGGGCACACGGTTCTGCCACCCACTACTGCGGTGGAGCCCTCTCAAATTGGGGCAGATCATTTGTCGTCGACGGTTACTAGGGGTCCAAATGTTATGGAGCCGCGGGTTACCTTTCGAGAGGCAGGGCGAAACGCCGAACACCCGCGGACATTGGTCCCTATGACGAAATGGGGTTTAATGTTCGATGGTGTCTCGAAGGATATGGACGCTCGGCAGTTCCTGTTTCGTGTGTCTACTATGGCTGCTGATTATGGAGTATCAGGTGCTGAATTAGTACGAGACCTACACCTGCTATTGAAAGGTATGGCGGCGAATTGGTACTGGTAGCTGCGGGATCTTTATGGGAACCTGACGTGGAGTCAGCTTCGAACAGAATTTCACGAACGTTTTGCACCACATCGCACGGATGTTGACATTAGACGTGCTATAGACGCGCGGCGGCAACGTCCAAATGAACCGTTCATTGAATTTTATGAAGCAATTGAGGCGTTGTCTCTTCAGTTACAGGTTCCTTTAGTGGATGTGGACCTGCAATGCATTCTTTTTAGAAATATGAATACCCGTCTTCTTCATGAGCTATGCTTTAATGATGAGATCGCAGAGCTTCCAGAACCCCGACGTCGCTCACCACCAGCACGCTTCGATGATTGGGCCAGCAGTGGCGTTAATTATAGGGAAACGAGTGAGTTTGATTCTAATCAATTCGAGACTCCAAATCAAGTGCACGAGGTCATGACGAAACGGTTCAATACACCAAATCCACAACTCAGCACTCAACGTGGACAATTTCGTGTCTGTTGGAACTGCAAGGACCTGGGACACTCCTTCCTAGATTGCTCGATGCCAATTAAGCGAGTTTTTTGTTTTGGATGTGGTTCTGATGGGGTCATGAAACCTCAGTGTCCGAAATGTCGAGCTTATGATGGTAGTAAAGTAACGGTGACGAACAGAAATCAGTCTGACTCTCCGCGGTTCAACTCGCGCCACGGAAAGGTGGATGTAGCCACTAATGTTGATCCGGAGTTGCGACGTCTATCTTGACTGGATGATATGCATCCCAAATTTCTTTCACTTCAAAATGACAATATCACATCCTACCCACTCACATCCAACCCATATGTTCAAACTCAATTCTCTGATGGCCTTTCATTTTCTGATTCGAGTATTGAATCCACTTGCGTCAATTCATTTCGACCTGCTTGTCTGGGATTGTCCTCGTCCAGGCGCTTCCATAGATCCTGGAGGTACTTTGCCGCTAGAAAATTTTTGAAACGCGCCAGCGTTGAGTCGATAGTTACCATTAAAGGTGATAATCGCCCTTTCGCCGAAATCATCATCAAGGGACGAAAGTTAACAGGATTACTCGACAGTGGGGCTAGTGTCAGCATACTCGGCGCTGGTTCTTTGGACCTGCTCTCAGACTTGGGCCTGCATATGCATACTATGCAGACCCACGTTCAGACAGCTTCGGGTCAAAAGAGTCCAGTGGTGGGATATGTTGGCACCCTGGTGCGATTTAACGACCAGAGTAAATGGATGCGGTTTTTGGTCGTTCCGTCTCTAACCCACCCTGTCTATCTGGGTATGGACTTTTGGGACCTTTTCAAAATCGCTCCAACGCAATGTCATTCGGTCGAAGCCCTTACAGAGCCTGCGTGTCCTGGTTTTCACCTATTGACCACTCAGGAGCAGCAACGACTCGATCTTGTCATACATCAGTTTCCTTCATATAACAAGGAGGGCCTGGGCAAAACCAAACTCGTGTCACATAAGATCGACACGGGTTCCGCTCAGCCCATTAAACAACGACACTATGCCATGTCACCGGTTATACAGAAACTGATGTATGACGAACTTGATCGTATGTTGTCACTGGGTGTGATAGAGGAAAGCCATAGCGCGTGGAGCTCCCCCGTCACCTTGGTGAGGAAGCCTGGCAAGGTGCGTCTATGCCTTGATGCTCGACGTCTGAACGAGGTCACTTTAAAAGATGCCTACCCATTACCTCTCATTGAGGGACTGTTGGCACGCCTACAAGACACCCGGTTCATCACTAGTTTGGATCTGAAAGACGCTTTCTGGCAGATTCCATTAGACGAAGCATCACGTGATAAAACTGCCTTTACCGTCCCTGGCAGACCTTTGTATCGTTTCACGGTTATGCCGTTCGGTCTGTGCAATGCTCCGCAGACTATGTGTCGGTTAATGCACAAAGTAATACCACACGAACTGCAGGACAAGGTATTTGTTTGCTTGGACGACTTGCTCGTCACAAGCTCAACATTTGATGAGCATTTGGAGCTCTTGAGCACTGTTGCGAGACGGCTCAGAGACGCCAATTTGACCATCAATGTTGAAAAAAGCAAGTTTGTCCAAAAGGAGATCAAGTACCTTGGCTTCGTGGTTAGTGATGGGATTTTACGAACCGACCCGGAGAACGTGTCAGGTATTCTGACATATCCAGAGCCCCGAACGGTAAAAGACGTGAGACGGTTCATGGGAATGGCGGGATGGTACAGACGTTTTATCCCAAATTTTGCTTCCGTCACTGCGCCACTCACGGATCTGCTAAAAGGCAAGCGTTCTTTCAACTGGTCTTGGGCTGCTAGCAATGCCTTCAATGAAATCAAGAAACTGTTGGTTTCCGCTCCAGTGTTAGCCAATCCAGATTTCACAAGACATTTTTATATTCAATGTGACGCTAGTGCATTGGGTATTGGAAGTGTCTTGTTCCAGAAGGATGATGATGGTGGAGAGCATCCCATCGCGTATATGTCCCTGAAACTTAACGCGGCGCAACGCAACTACAGTGTTACCGAATTGGAATGCTTAGCTGCGGTGCAAAGTGTTAAGAGGTTCAGAGCGTACGTCGAGGGGCTGCCCTTCACTATCATCACAGATCATGCCAGCCTAAAATGGCTGATGCAACAACAGGATCTGTCTGGACGATTGGCTCGCTGGAGCTTGAAGCTGCAGGGGTATGATTTTCACATTGAGCATCGGAAGGGTAATCTTAACGTCGTCCCAGACGCTCTGTCAAGAGCCTGTTTTTCTGATGATCAGGTGGCTACAATTGGAAAATGTCTTCCGGAGCACGAGCATCTGGGTGTGATCATTCCAGAAGCTGCGTTTCACGAGCCCTCCTATAAGCATTTGAGGGAGCAAATTGTGGATCACCCCCAAAAATTTCAGAATCTGAACGTGTCGAACGACAAAATATACATCACACTGGGTTCGCTCGATGCCTCTATTTCGGATATTCCCCAAACGAAGTTATGGGTCCCGGATGGTCAGCAGGGGGTGCTCATAGCAAGAGCTCATGATGATCCTCGTGGGTCGCATTGTGGAATTCGAAAAACGATTGAACTGCTTCAAAGGTATTTTTATTGGCCTCGCATGAGGCAAGATGTCATGCGACATATCAAGAATTGCGTGACCTGCAAGCAGATCAAGCCTTCGAATTCCATTCAAAGACCATTCATGGGATCACAGCGAGAAACGGAGCGACCTATGCAGCGCCTCTTTGTGGATTTTATGGGACCATATCCACGTTCGAAATCGGGTAACACACACTTGTTTGTGGTCTTGGATCACTACACTAAATTTGTGTGGCTCAAGCCCATGGCTAAGGCAACCGCAGACGCTGTGGTAAAATATCTCGAACGCGAAATTTTCCTAACTTTTGGGGTCCCCGAATGGCTCCATTCAGATAACGGAGTTCAATTTACTTCCAAGGCATTTGCTGAATTGTTGGTAAACTATGGAGTGCATCACTGTTTTACTCCAGTGTATTCTCCGCAGGCGAATGCTGCAGAGCGTACTAACGTGTCAACGTTAAACGCCATAAGGGCCTACATAGGATCCGATCATGCGAAGTGGGACGAGAAGCTTCCTGAGTCGTGCTCTGCTTTTCGTAAGGTAGTGCATGAGTCGACTGGCTTTTCGCCTCACTTCCTCATGTTCGGATATCATCCTATTCAGCATGGCTCAGAGTACGCGCTGCTCAGGAGTCTTAGGGCTTTTGAAGACGGAGAAATCCAATTGCAATCAAACGTTGACCGGCAACGTTTGGCGCAAGATCTTGTGAAAGACAAGTTGAACGAAGCATATAAAAAAAGCGCCCAACATTACAATCTGCGGGCCAGACCACGAATTTTCTCTTTGGGTCAAAGAGTCTTCGTCCGGAACTTCGTTGTGAGCAAGGCAGTAGATCGCTTTGCAGCAAAGTTCGCCCCACGATTTGTCCCTGCCATCGTTAAGCGAAAAACTGGTCAAGTCACATACGAATTGGAAGATGCAAGTGGTAAGGTGTTGGGTGTTTTTCACTCAAAAGACATCCGGGACGGAGTCGGAGATGTACCTTTTGATTCTGCATAAATTCCGAAATTGAAACGTTGGTAACACATTTTGATTGTGCCCGGCTGTGAGACTTCAGGGTCTGGGTCGTCCCCACGATTGTTGCGAAACAGCCTCGCCACAGCTATCACCCACACACATATACCCACAAACCTTGCGAATGCGGTGCTGCGTGCGACAGTCGAATGCATTGCATTGGTAACGAAAACCGGCTTTGCGTATGCGTTTGATTGTCGCATGCGTCATTGCATTGCATCAGGTTCGCTGACCTGTGCGCAGCTGATATGCAAATACTTGCATCAGCTGCGTTATCAGGCCGGTGAAAACGGGAGATGCATGGTGCGAGGTGTGGAGAAGAATTGCTGCACAGCTGAGCAACACGAAAAAACGGGACGTGGCGGCAACGGGAGCTTATTGGCGGGAGTTTTTGGCGCTTGGGAGGCTTTGGGGATTCGGCTTTGAGTACTGGGAGAGGAAGGTGATTTTGGGATAATAAGTTGGGTTTTGAAAGACGATCGCTGGTCTGCGAAAAAAAAGAGATTTGATTGATTTAAGTGGACAATCGGAAAATTCGTTAGATAATTGTGCGTGAATGTGATTATCTTATTGAATCAGTGTATTGCAAACACACGATTTTGTTGTGAAATTGGAAAGGATTAAAAAGCACTGAACGGTGAAAGTGACGGAACAGTGAAAATTGTTGTGTGAAGAAGGCAAAATTGATTTTTAAATTGAGAAAAATACGGTCTTGAATTTTGTGACAGAATCCTGGGGGCCGAACTGATTACGGAGTGATTTGAATTGAATAAGTTAGAACAAAAGAACCATCAATAAGAGACGGTTGTGCATCTTAAACTTTATATTACATGTTTAAGCGTTCGATATTGGACGATATGAAGGAGTCACTTTGGCTTTCTGCATATGCACTAGAATCAGTGCATACATCGTGGAATTAATAAGTGTACGCTTCGAGATTATCGTTGGTTTTGGTGGGAAAAATTTATAATTAGAGTAGCCAAAGCGGTGAGACGACTGATCAATAGTTCCAGTCAATTAGTGTATCGAAGGGAGAAGCGATTTTCTAATACGACGGTGATGTTAGCTATGTCGGAAAGCATTTGAATTTTCGAACAATTAGGATCATCAATTTTCCTGGATTTAACGGCAGCAGATGAGTACAGAAAATTTTATTTAACAGTTAATATTTTTATTGTGGTTCATTATTTTGAATTAACTCATCCATTTCATTAATTTCAGTTATTTAAAAAAATAGATTAAGTTCTTTTGCCTAGATTTAATTCCATACAATATCAATTTGCACGTTCGTGTAATAAGAAACTACACATTTTTGTATGATTGGTGTAAACCAATTCCGGCCGGGGTTGAGTCATTTATTTCTTTTGTTATTATTATATTTTTTTTGCACTATGAATTTATTTTTTTGTTAGTGTATGGAATATTCTTTTCATTTTATTATTTTTGCTAGCGCATGAGATACTTTTTTTTCATTTTAAATGTTGAAATTTTTGTTGAATTTGTATTAATCTTAAATTTCCTATTATTTTTTTTTTTCCATTTTTATTTGTAATTTGGATGAGTCTAATAAATGCAATGAGTTGTGAATAATTATACATCTTTATAATGATTCCTACAGTTCCTCTTCCTTTCCCTGTGGAGTGTAATGTGTGTTAAATGTTGTATCGTCTGCGTGCCGTAGCACGAAGGTCAGGTTCGTCCCAAAAACCCACGCCGGACTGAGCTAGCTGGCAGGTTTGGCACGCGGGACAGACCCGAATCTGACCTAAATGAAATGTTGCACTGACGGCAGCTCGGCTGTCGTAGTTTCGCAACACTGGTGGAATGATGAAATCGCTGAGCTGCGACGCATCGCTTTGGCCTGCAGGCGCAGGGCACAACGGGCCAGAAATAAATCGCAGGCTGCTGAACTTTCTGCAGTGAACACGGTAGCAAAAATGTATTGGCCAGAGCCAGCAAATGGCAGGCACCTTGCGAGGTCAATTCAGACCAGTGGGGCGAGGGGTACAAATTAGTTACTCGTAGACTTAGTTGCATGCGTTCTGGCGCTCGATCGTCGGCTCGCTGTTCTCGTCGCAAAAGCGGATCGTAGGATCATCGACTACTGACGGGACCACATCCGTAAGTTATGCGATAAAGCTCTGAGAGCCGTCTGCTCGCTAAGTAGGTTGATGGCTAACATCGGTGACCCCGGCAAGATGAGAAGGAGGCTGCTGATGGCGACAACCAACACCATCTTGCTCAATGGGGCGGACATTTTGTCGGACGCATTCTAAACGAAGAAGTTTAGAGCGCGGATTGCTAGCATCCAGCGTAGTTACGCTTAGCGCTTGTAGTTACCGTACGGTGTCGGAAGATGGTGTGCTGGGGTAGCGGGAGTAATCCCGATAGATCTGCTTGCGCCAGAACGCAGAAAAGGGTACCTCACACGCTAGGAACCGGATAGAACAGGAGCTCTAGCGCACGCACACAAGCGAACACTTCAGCTTTGGCAACAGCGTGGGAGTGCAAGCAACAAAGATTACTGGACGGCGAGACTGAAACGTCTTCTGGGCCCATGGGACGTGGCCACGGAGAGGTAAACTTTTAGCTGTGCCAATTCCTAACGAGCATGGTTATTTCAGTAGGTATCTTAACAGAATGGGTAAGGTGCGTACCCATACTATCGGTACTATATGGGTGAGTACGCTAATGCTTACCATACATTCATTGCGTGCAGTTGGTTGACTTTGTCATGCTCGCCAGAGTCGATTATGGAAACGATGCTGCGTAACGAAGATAACTGTTGCTGAAATAATGCAAAAACGGATCCCGACACAGACCGTCGTGCCCTGTAGATGGACTTTTTTAGTAAGTAAAACTCTTACATCATTCCTGATCCTACTGCCTGAGCGTGTGGACGCTCTTTGTAAAAGATTTCTGGTGACAGTGGAATTTTTTAATTTTGTAGTGACGCCATCTTGGCTTGGGTTATAGTTGTGAGGTGATACTGTGTGTTCTTGTGAGTCGAATATTTGGATTTCAGTAAGTTTTTGATAATATTTGTTGTTGTGTAATCATATAAAGTAATATTCAACTATGTAATTAAGAGTATATAGCTGTGCCCTAGAGTATTCGGTTGCGTTGGTTTAGAAATTATCATACACGTGTTGAGCTTATTGAAGAAAAGTGTAAGCAATACGCATCAGGATGGGGTCGGAGCCCCCTGACAGACAAAATTTAGATAGTAGTGTTAAGAAGAAGAGGAAAACAGAATCGAAGGTTGAAGGATATAGTTTGATTTCAAAAGGGGCGAGAAAAGAAATGCCGATAGAAGTGCTAGGTGTAAATGATGAAATGGATAGAGAAGTTTTGGATATTACTGCAGTACAAGAAGGTAGAAATAAAAATGAAGTAAATAAGTACGCAAATAGATATAAAATAAACTCAAAAAATAACTATCCGGTGCTAATGATTGCTAAAGATGTTAACGAGAATAGAGTCAGGTTAGATCCTGTTCTATTATATAAAATCAAAAAAGAACGTGCTATTGTAGGAATCACTGAAGTGAAGAGTGTCGGGTATAATAAGATAAAAGTGATTTTTGGTAAAACTGAAGAGGCAAATAGCTTTGTAGACAGAGGAAAGACTGAGCTTAGTGAATATATGATCTTCATCCCAAACAATTTTATTTATAGGTTTGGCATTGTCAAACAAATCCCGCTATGTTTTAATGAAAACGAGTTCCTAAACGGTGATCCGTACAATAAGCATGGCAATATTTTAGATAATAATAAAATAGTTAGTGTTTATAGGATTATGAGAAGAGAGAATGAATCACCTGATGGTATTAAGTTAGATTTTCTTAAGATAAGAGTTAATTACTATATACAAAGGCCTAAACAATGTTTTAATTGTGGAAGGTTGGGTCATTTTGCGGCACATTGTAAAAGTACAAATAAGAGATGTTTAAATTGTGCTTCAGAGGAGTGTGATGGGATTTGTCTCGAAATGAAATGCTTACTGTGTAAAGCGAATGATCACAATGCCCGAAACAGAAACTGCCCTAAATGGATTAAGAAGAAAGAAAATCTGAAAATGGCTTCGAAACTAAATCTATCAGTACCTGAAGTGAGGAAATTGTACTTTGAAAATAGTTTTGAGAGTCTGAATGAAGTAAATCTCAATGATGAGGGAGTCTTCCCAATGTTGAATAAATAAAGATATACGAATAATAGAGACCAACAGAAGGATGCTAACAGGTCAGCGCTCAAAACTAGTTAGAGAAATATGTTAGTAGAGAGAGAGTTGTTAAACCAAACAAACATATTGTAGGCGAAACAATAAGTTCGGCCCCTTTGGAGTCAGTATATGAGGCGCCATGAGGCTCAAACCGACAGAGATTGAAAGGCTGATTAACAATCTACTAGAATCCATGCAGAAAGAACAAACTAGAACTGTGAGAAGTGTAACTGATGATATTTCAAAAAACAACCTTGGACAAATTAACCAGGAATGCGATATTCCAGTAGATGAGATGGTACATTATATAGTAAATAAAGATCATACTAGTCAAATATAAATTTTATATTGTAATTTTTTCCAACTTTAAAGATAATCAATGAACATTTTTCAATCCAATATACAAGGCTTGAGAAAGAATCTGGATAATCTAACAATTTTTCTAAATACTAACCAGATTGACATTGCTTTGATTGCTGAAACTTTGCTACCGTATGACTTTAACAAAGTAAATTTAACAAATAGCTATAAGGGATTATACAAGAACAGATACAATAGACTAGGAGGAGGTGTTGCTATGTTCATAAAAGATGACATCAAGTTTAAAGAAATAGTAGTAGATTATGAAATAGAATTTATATGTATTAAAACTCTAAATTTAACCAGAAACATGATTGAACTTTAACAATGATATCTTTGAGAACAATTTTAGAAATTTTTTAAGTAAGCTAGTAGGTAATGAAGAATTTATCATCGGTGGAGACTGCAATGCAAGGAATAAGAAATGGGCGGACCATACGCAAAATGCAAGAGGCCGTAGACTACAAAAAATTATAAATGATTTTGAATTAAGAGTGTTAAATAATGGTACTTTTACATATAGTTGCAACATAAATGGGATGAAAGGGAAATCGGTACCAGATATCACTATGACTAACATGTCGGATAGAATGAACTGGAGGTGTGAGTCCAATAATCTTAGTAATAGTGGTCATAAACTAATAACAATAGAAATAGTTTGTAGCAAAATAATTTATACAAGGAAAATAAACCAAGCGAAATTGATGAGTGATTTCAAAGAGGCAAGGTTATCAAATAATTTGGAAGAAATTATGAAGGACTTTGATTTGTTGGTAAATAACAATACACAGACTAATAGAAATAGGAAATTTAAGGAGGTGTACTGGTGGAATGAATCATTGAGTAGAATTTGGTCGGAAAAAATGGTCAGGAATAAGCAATTTAATAAAAGGAAAACTCCAAAAAATTGTTGGCTGTGGATGAAGGTATGTGAGAAGTGGAAGATTGAAGTGCGAGCAGCGAAGTGTGAGGCTTGGGAGAAGAAAATGATGGAGATATCTAGAAAGGGGAACATCTGGGACTTTAATAAGAGACTTAAAAATAATTATACGCCAACAAATCCCTCGAGCTGGGATGAAGCTAATAGTAAAAGCTATTTGGAAATGTTGGGAAAAAAAAATTAGCAATAATAATAATATTTTATCAAGATTAGAAGTAAAGAAAGAAGAATTTAGCGTAAACCAACTAAAAAGTGTATTGGAAAGACACAACAAGAAGTCTGCTCTAGGAGTGGACAATATAACGTATGAGATGGTTAAAGCTCTCAATGAGGGAAGTCTGGAAAATTTAACGTTTGCACTTAAGGGGACATTTGCCTTTGAAATTTTCAAAAAATCGATTTTGAGATTTTTACATATTTCGATTCTATATACGTTCAAAAGTTGTCTCCTAAAATTTCATCTAGAAATTCGAAATAGAAAAGAAGTTACAGCTAAGGTAAAAAAAAACAGTTTTCGACCTTTTACTCAATAAAATTATGGTGAAAAAAACTTTAAACGCGTTTTTCTCCAAACTACCCTTTTCAAACTGGTAGGACACTTTTCTTCGAATCTACTCGACCGATTTTAAAAAACCAAAAAGCATTCGATTACTTATTAAAAATAGTAAACAATAAGCCTCTAAAAGTTTAAAAAAATACTCCCCTTTTTTTACGGGGATGACTTACCCCCAAACAATGCCGTTTTTCGCATTTTTCAGAAATTTACATACAAAAACTTCAAAATATGAAAAAATATGAGTTTTAGAGGCTTATTGTATAGTTTTGAGTCTCAAGAATTGAATCCATTTGGAATTTTTCATATATCTGTTACAGGAGGTCCACAATATGTCCTACCGTTTGAAAAGTAACTTTTGGATAACGCCCCCTACAGCAGCCAAGGGAAACTAAAAATTATATTCTTTGGAGACTGTTTAACAATGCCCAAAAGAAATTTAGCCAATAAATATAACACTTTTTTCATAATAAAATTTTTAAAAAGTGTTCTTTTTTTTCAATTTCAAAGGCGAATGTCCCCTTAACAAAGCCATTAAGGGAATTTATCCGGATAAAAACCTTCTAAAAATTAGAATTTCGCCAATTTTAAAACCTGGGAAGGACCCAAATAGTTTAGATAGCTATAGACCGATTTCGCTTATAAATATTTTCATTAAGGTTCTAAATAATTTAATCAAAGACAGGCTTCTTAAGAATAATTCATTATATAATTTTATACCCAGAGATAGCCATGCGTACATGAGAGGAAGGTCCACTCAGACCTGTAAATTATCAAATTGATCATTTTCTTAGGGAGAAAGGCGCAAAACACGAAAAAGTAATGGCTGTAAGTATTGACATTTCAAATGCGTACGAGAGAGTTGATGCTAAAAAACTGATGGAAATTTTAATTGAATTAGACATACCTCCGGAATTCATTAATTGGATTACCTTCTTTCTAAATAATAGGATGCTGGTTTTGGGTGAGCATCACTATAATGGGAGGAATGGCTTACCGCAAGGGGATGTATTGAGTCCCCTTCTGTTTAATATTTATACTGCTGAGTTACATTGCAGAAACAGAGAGAACAAAAGGATGTTCCAGTATGCGGATGATTTTTTCATTATCTCTCATAATAAAAATTGGATAAATTGCTTTGAGGACCTTCAGTGTGCCATGGATGAATTTATAAATAAATGCAATAATCGTAATCTTATTATTAATGACAGCAAATGTAGTGCTATTTGTTTCGGTAGGAATAGGAATTTGCAACAAAACATAAGAATAAATAATAATCCTGTCCAATGGACAAATAGAATCAAATTCCTAGGTTATATATATAATAAGAAACTTACAGTTGTGGACGGTCTAACTAGATAAGAATGATTTGTATGCAAGACCTTTTAAGATTTTAGCTGGCTTAAATAGAGAGTTGGATGTTGAAAAGAGCTTGCTGGCATATAAGGCATTCTATACGTCTAAGTTAGAATCGCAGTTAACTAGCTATTGTGAAGCGCCAAAGCACTTTTTCAAAAAAATGGACTCAATGAAATGCAAAGTACTGAAAAGATGTTTGGGAGTTTCGCAGAACACGGCGAATATAATCACATTTTCATTAGCAAATGAACTACCAAGCCATCTCAGGGTTCTACAATTGATAGCAAAAGAAGTTTTGAAACTAAGAACAACAAATTTGATGAGGTATATTAATATAATAAATAGCATTTCAAAATCGAATTATAGTATAGTTTACAACAAATTCAAGGATTTATTTGACCATTTGAGGATTATTACGCCGGTAGTCAAACCTAATAAACTTAAAATTATATGCAAACGTGAAGGTAGTTTTGGTAATTTAAATTCGAACAGTTCTGAGGCTATAAATTTAGAAATAGACAACATTTTTAACAGAAGTGTGTGCGAAAATAGCACAGTAGTGTTATGCGATGGTGCAAAGAATATTTTGGGTGTAGGAGGAGCTGCAAGCACCTGAAATATGGACTCAATAGTCCAATTTAATTTAAGAAACACATGATCAATAGCTAATTGCGAACTGCTAAGTATTATGGTAGCTATTAAATTAGGAGTAAGATTTGGCTTTAAAAATATAGTAGTTTTAACGGACTCTAACGTTGCGTGCATGGAACTAGATAGTAATCTTAGTAAGAAAAATATCACTAGTAAAATATATGAGTATATTAAGGAAATACAGGACTTAACAGTCAAAGTCATATGGATGCCAGGACACTCAGGCCATAGCAAAACGAAAGCTATCGATGAGTTAGCAAATTGTGCCTTTTTATGTGATAATGAAGCTGATTAAATCCTTGACAGTATAAATAAGAGAATTCTTGATGAATGGAAATCTGAATTCTTAAGTAAAGTTAGAAACTTAAAACCGTGTGCATGGGCTAACACAGATTTGATTTTTAGGAATAAAGTTTTGTTTAACGATCTAAATTCGGGAAATAAGGTTGTAAAAATAATAAATAGATTAATGGTGAACAATGCCCTAAATAATAAAAATATAGTTAGGATGAGAATTTATGAAGACATAAATTACGAATTATGTGGAGAAATTGACGATATAGATCACAGAATATTTAAGTGCACCGAATACGAAAGGGACAGATTGATTTTTGATTGTTTGAAAGCGTATAGATCGGTTAACGAATTAATAGTTAAACACAACAGAAATCACCTGAAGCAACTAGGTGAGTTCTTAGTTAGATGTGAAATTAAAATTTGACAAAAGATTTAAATTTAAATTATGTGTAGATTTGATGGAACCAGATTTCCCTCCCAAATCTCCTGTAATCGCAACAAAACCCAACGTTTTCAGCAATATATCAAATCGCTACTAAAATAAAAGTGTTTTTACGAAATTCAACGAATCGTGTCAACGTTGGCTGATGCCTGCTGGTCAGGAAGCCAGGACTTTTTTCTGCGGAGTGCAGAAATAAACTGGAGGAAAAAAAACCTTCATAATCCGTGGTTTGTGGTTTGGAACATTTTTTTTGCCTCTACAAAAAAAAAGTTCACTTGTGCAAGTAAATATAATAATTGGACCTGTGTTATGCTATGAAAACTGGACTCTCACACAAGCGTTTGAAAATAAACTCAATAGCTTTGCAAGGATGGCACTACGGCAAATTATTCAACCTGGACGTGATGGACGCTGCTGATTATGCAGAAAAAACAGCAAATTGTACGAAATATTCAATGAACTGAAAGTGTTTAAATGAATCAATCTGCAGTGGAGTAGTCACGTGTTTCGCAAGAACGAAAGCCGAATACCCGAAAGGGTATTCGAAGAAAAGACATTGCATCAGAGACTAGTTGAAACACGCAAGAAACGATGAGAGTAGACTCGATAGGCAAAGGCAATGCAGCGCCGTTAGGATTTGTAAACAGCGAGGCTAGCGCTCGAAACGAGTTGTAGTGCTATGAAGAAACATTGTTTAAGCAGTATTACATTATATAGCATTGTTCAATTGGTAACATTCAGAGCCACCACAGTACATCGCAAGCATGAAGAATCTCAAAGTTCAAGAGAAGTTATTCTACTTGAGAAGAAACTTAGAATTGAGCATAAATTATTAACACAAACCACACCTCTACTTTACAGTTAGTCTGTTGTGAAAAAATCCGACCTATTATAGTAATCATTATAGTAATATCCATAAGAGAAGGTTCATATGTAAAAATAAATTAAGTTCCAATCAAAATTTGCTGCAGATTTAAATTTCAAATATTTAAATATCAAAAATATTTGTGATGGAATATGAATTCTTAATTAGAATATATGCGCACTTTTATTTAACTTTTAAGGTCGACCAAAAACATATCAAATATAAGCTTACCTTTTATATATTTTGTTCCTAGAGTACATTGATTTAATCCTTTTTCGATGTAATTAAATGCTTCTTCCACATATTGCTGTACTGTTACGTGTTTATGGTCATGATGATCATGCAATGCACAATATTGGCAAATCACTTTTCTGCAATTTTCACACACAAATCGATAGCATTCCTTATGTATATCGCAATAAGTATTGAACGCATACGGCGAACAAATTCGCGATATTGGCACAATGTTATGATGTGCCAACATTGAACTGCGTCGATGGCGCAACATACAATCATTGCATACGACATTGTTGCATTCGAGGCAACGAGCTACAGCGTTTACTTCGCACCAACCGCACGTACCTGAGACAACAGGAGCTGGTGATCCTGATGCAGGTGACGCTACAGCTCCAAACAGATTGTTTACGTGCGAGCTCTCGAGACTGTTGCGTAAATTTGGAGGAGCGATCGCTAAGGCATACGTAGTGTCCGTGTGCGTGGACTCCGGGCTGTGGGAAATATCAAGAATTTTATTATAGATACAAGAAAAATTAAGACATATTTAACAATTACAAATCTGCGATTTGCGAAGAAAAACAAATGAAGCACCAAAATCAACAAGCGCCATTTACCTGCTGGCAGTGGGCATAGGTCCAGGTGAGACACCCCCAAGACTGGGTTTCCATACTGGCAAAGCATCGATGAGATCCGAAAGTAGCAGCTGTTGTTGTTGCTGCTTCGATGGTTGGAAACGTTGTAGTTGTTGCTGTTGAAATTGTGGCTGCTGGAAAAGTTGCTGCTGTTGTTGTTGCTGCTGTTGCTGATGGTCTTGCCGCTGCTGCTGATCTGCATTTATCATGTCATGGCTTGTACCTGGACGATCGTTCACCACAGATGAATTGTCCTTCTTAATTGCAATCATTGGTGCATAGCTGGAAATTTGAGATGAGAAAGTTTCATTTGTTGTCAATGCACGCAAAAATAAGCGAAGAATTAGGGTTAGTATTGAATTATTTTAAGATTTAGAAACTTTAATCTTCATTTTAAGATTATTTCTGCATCATGCAATACATACTATTAGAGTCAACAATAATTACTGTCTTTTCGAATCCGTGGACCAAAGATATTTTCAAATCGATGCAGTACTTTTCCTTGCACACTTTATGAATCCTTGTTTCAATAATGTCTTATTATCTGCACAAAGGTATTTAATGACTGGCAACGCACCTGCCAATTGCTCAGATACACCCGAGCAGAATCACATCGAAACTTATCGAGCTCTGTGGTTTTGGATGAGGGTTGGCCTTGATTAATTTTAACATCACTAAAATACCATCTATTTTCCTGGAACTAACACATAACGTAACACATTCAAGGTTACTGTAGCACCCTTATTTCTACTGCAGCATCCATCCCAGTCATTCTTAACATTTTTTTTTGCAATAGACGACAATGTTTCCTGCACTATACACAGAAGAATTGTATCTGCGTGCTTGTATATATACCTCTTTCAAATAGACGAAAAAGAAAGAAGGCAACAATAGTAAGAAAACCCTCAGGCATGATTATTGCCGTCTATATTGGAGTACTCTTCTGGAACCAGGATTATCCCCCTTTTTCGGAAAAATAATCCAATCTTTTTCGTTGGAGTTTTCTTTTTATATACAAACCTTATACACATACATAGGGATGTGTATATAGAGAGGGCTTCAGTCAGTCACCCAAAGCAGAGATATTACGCTGACCCTCATTCAGGGGGTGAGATAAGAAAAGAAAGAAAAAAATCAATAAACTATTACTCCACTTCGGTTTCGGCAACATATTTTGTTCATGACCGTGAATTTCGAGTTGTCTACCTTCTAACAACTGCAGTGCGTTCGATAAAAGAAGGGCGTGACTGGGCATGAATAATGGAGATTTTTGGAAGTATTAGCAAAAGGTAAGACTATAACATGGATTGGGTCGATTTTCGCTTAATTATATTCGGTAATTTCGTTTGGGTTTTGTACGATTCGTTTGAAATATATGATTCAGCGCTAATTTATGGCATCCCAAATAGTTTATATTCAATCAAGGAACTAGCAAAAATTATTTTTTAAATTAAAAATCATTTAATAACATAGAAATCATTAACCTTGTGATACCCGGTGCTTAAATATGTAAAGAGAAAACATATTACAGTTAAAATTTTCGAAAAATATCAAATTTAAGTTGATCGAAAATGTCATGTCGGATCGAAAAAGTTACAATCGAATTTGGTCCAATTTAATAGTAGAATTTAATATCAGTGCTTAGATATGAAATAACTACATGAGAAACGACAAATATTCTATTGGAAACATACGCAGAGATAGGCAAAGAAGGTATATCTTACAGTTTGTTAGCAGTCAAGCAAAGAGGTATTTTACATTTTTTTATAGTATTTCTTTATCAAATAAGTAAATATTTCCTGTGACAAATGATGCACGAAATATTGCTATTGTTTTTTTTCTAAACTACTGATTATTGTCAATAGTTGTTTTGTTAGTTGTAGGGATTAGTACTTCCAACAAATGTTAATCGACTTGTCTATATTAATTCTGCCTTAACGTACTTGCAAAAATCGGTCAACGCATTCTTGTCTAGTGCAACTCCGTCGTCTGCCATTGCTCTAGAAATAAATTAATAATTATGATAATATCATTTTAAATGAAAAGTATGTAATTCATTTGAAAATGAATTGATTAACCATAAAGATAATAATAATCAAAGAAGCATTTTTTCAAGGGATGACAGTAAACCGTTCTTCATCTTACAATTATAACTAATTAGAAGTTTTGATCATTTTTTCAATTCCAAAATGTGGTTTGAAAATTCTTTTAAAATAATGGTTAGGAAATTAATATAGATCAAACAACGCCGGAGCTGTATCTTTGCAAACTGAAGACACTTATCAGCCTGTCAGAGTAAATTTAATAGTTTTTGAAGAGACAAAAACTCTTATTTTTTTGTGGGACAAAAATACACTTTATTTTCAGACTAAAATTTGTTCCGATCGATGCAGTCAACCAGTTTTGACTTAACCTTACCTCATTTAACAGTATGTAAATTTGGCTGAAAAGAACCAAATTTCCAGGGAGAAAAAAAAACCGTGAATTGCCTAAAAATGGGCAAAGGTTGAACCGCTGGTTCTAATTTCTGACCTTATTTTCTTTTTTTCTTTTTTTCTCGCCACAAAACGGTGAATCCCCATATTCGCTTTCATTTTGCTTCGTGTAATTAAACTTGGAAGGGAGGCTACGTGATTATGTGAGTAGTGGTTCAATTTGCGTATTTTGTTTGGTCAGTGTGCACGTGCAATTTAATTCGAGTACTTTTCCCATATTAGACTCGATTTGCTTTTGAAAGTTTCAGTGAATTACAAAGAATGTCATTTAAACGTAAAAAGAACACTTTATCTCTAGATACAAAAATTACAATTTTCAAGAAGCTTGATGAAGGCATTCAAGCAAATCGCCTAGCGCATGAGTTCAATGTGTCTAAATCGGCTATAAGCTATGTATATAAAATCAAAAAAAGATGCGATTTTAACTGCAGTTTCTTCGACTTATCAGGAATCTCGCAATAAATCTTTGCACAGTGCCGAATATCCTGCAATGGAAAGCCGTTTTTACCAGTGGTTCAACATCAAAAAAATATTACACTGACCGGGCCAATCCTAAAAGAGAAAGCTAAACAACTTTTCGTGGAAATTTATCCTGATAAAGGTGCAGATGGTTTCAATGCAAGTGATGGTTGGTTCACGAAATTTAAACATCGCCACGGCATTCGTTATTTGAAAATTGATGGCGAAATTTTCTGTAATGACGTCGACGAAATCGTACCATTTTTAAGGAGGCTAAGAGCGAAGGTAGCTGAAATGGGTTTATTGGATACACAAATATATAATGTGGACGAAAGTGGGTTATTCTTTCGTTGGCTACCGGACAGAACATAGGTTGCTGCTTGTGAAAGAAAGGCACCTGGTTTCAAAAAACAAAAGGAACGTATTTATTTTTTGTTGGGAACAAATACAGATGGATCGCACAAGCTTAAGCCATTGGTAATTGGCAAAGCCAAAACCCAAGATGCTTCACGGGATTCAAAAACCCACTTCATTACGACTATTAAAAAAATGCCTGGATGACGTCTCGAATTTTCATAAATGCTTTTACAAGATATTCATTAGCGAAGTGAGTTCGTTAGTTGCTGATTTATTTCATGTTTTTAAATGAATGATTATTCAACAGGTTTTTTGCTTTTCGGCGGAAAATAATATGCCTCCGAAGGCTCTGCTGCTAATTGACAATTGCTCTGCTCAAGCATCTATTGAGAAACTGCAAAGCAAAGACGGCAATATAGTCGCATATTTTTCCCCTCTAAATGTAGCCGCAGCTGTGCAACCAATGGACCAAAACCCTATAAAGATGGCAAAGCTCATTTACAGAAATAAGCTATCACAATTGATTGCCGATGGTGGTGAACTAGATAAACGCTTAAAGCGACATACTTGGGATGAGTTGACGCAAGAAATTTAAAAAAGGTCTTGGTGCAAACTGTTGAATTGGGACGACAAAGAATTTGACAGCGAGGACGATTTGCCGCTTACTGAATTTGTGCGAGCAAATCGAGATCAAAACGAAGCGGAACTCCTCGAAAGAAACCAATCTCTTCTAGCAGCTATCGTTCCCAACCAATTCGTCACTATTGAGGAAATCCAAACATGGAATGAAGACATCTTTAATTGCGAATCCGATGAAGATAATAGTAATGACGAGGCTTCATATAGCAACGATGATAATGTTATCGATGTCATGCCGCTTGTTCCTTATTCTACAGCTATCGAGAGTGCTAATAATTTAATAAAATGGTGTAAAAGAAGTGAGCTGTATTCTGCTAAGCACATGACATCTCTATTAGCCATCCGTAACGACATCGTGGAATCAAATTTAAAAAAACCCAAAAACAAATATTACTGATTATTTGTCGAAAAAAGCTTAATTACTAAATAATGTACAACAAAAGAGATAATATAAGACTGAATTACTTGAAAATAAAGTGTTTTAAACTAGTTCATCTATATTTGTAACTTTCTATGACAGTTAAAAAAGACGTCCAGAAATTAGAACATTTCAGAAATTAGAACTACCCGATGTACAAACTGGTTCTAATTTCCGAGGGTCTACTGTATTAGCAAAATTTTGAATGCGGATTTTTTTCTCAAATTTATGAAAACACAATCGTAACAACAATAGACAAGTGCAATTACAAACTAAAAGTTAATAACTACCGTTTAATTTCTTTACTTTTAATACGAGTATATCCAAAATAATAGAAAAACTTGCAAAAATGGTTGATGACATTTTTGAATACACATATTTTCGTTAACGAAAACTATTTTCGCTTGAGACCTGGTTTTTGAGCCCCTAGATACGTTAGCGAAATTACTTGCGTTAGTTGGGGAACCTTTGGACAAAGGACGCAAACCTTTAGCTGTATTTCTTAATTTAGGGAAAACTTATGATACCAACCCACAAAAAATGATTGTTGACAAAGATGGCAAATATAGTTTCGATTAAAAGTGGATTATATGGATTGTTTGCGATACAGTAAGTAATCAGTTCGAATGCTTGAAAGCAAAATAAAGCGCTTAGCGATGAATACGGTATTTCGCAAGGGACTCTACTAGGCCCTGTTATTTTTCCTTATTTGTGCAACTAATATCTTTGTGCAACATATCAAAGGGCATTTAATATCTTTTGCTGACGATACAATGTATTCGATACAAGAAAATAGCTGGGATGAAAAGTAAATACAGAGTATAGTTTTTGTTTGCTGAATGAGTGGCTAAGCAATAATTCCCTCGCCTTAAATGTACAAAAAACACAGTACATAGTTTTGCTTTCACTCATCGTGGGCTACCAGAAGGATTGGATGTAATGATTATATCGATGGGCTGTACACCCAATACCCTCTATAGCAAAGAGCTACCAAAACTAAATATTTGATCGTAATCATTGACCAATATTTAAGTGAGATCTACGTATTGTAAAAGTCGTGAGCAAATTAGGAAAAATAATTTCTATATGATTCGAGATTCGTTCTTTCTTTTTTTCGAATGTTCTACTTTGCGATGATTCATTCTATTATTCAATATGGAATCGTTGAATGGAGATGCGCATCGCAAAACGCTATAACGCTTTGAATGTATTATAGGAAGTATATTCTCAAAATTCTACTTCATAAGCCCAAACGCTTCAGCAGTCAACAACTTTTTACCATAAACAATATTTTAACAGTGGAGTAAGTCAACCAATTATGTACCAGGATTCAAATCTTTAAAAAATCTTTTCTTTCAAATCTTTTACAGCCGGCAAGCTCCGAACTAATATAAATCGTATGAGATGTGGTACCGAGAAATTTCTGTTACTTCTGAACTGCCCGACACAATAGAACAGAATCATTATTTGTACACAGAAATTGAACTCTTTGGTAATTCCACTGGCTATAGAGTTTTTTCAAAGTCAAACTTTAAATAAAAAAAAAAACAAAAAGTTTACAACAACATGGAAAGCAACTCTTATCCCAAAAGTGCTTGGAACAGTTGCAGGAGAAATCGATACATATTGCTTAACACGTTGACTGCTATAGAGACCGTAGACGACTGCCAGAAAATATTCCTTGTGCACTTGGCAAACTGAAGCCAAGGAACCAAATGCATTTTTCAAGCATAATAGCCAACCTTTTAAGTGAAAAAGCTGCTAAGATGACCGTGCTGCTTAAGAATAAAAAATTAAAATTAAATATGGAAATTTTGACTTCATCAAATCACATAAAAAACATGGATTTTTAAAGATTAAATCTTCCAATAACATTGGATTATTAATAACAACTTATTTTTTGCATAACGCCATAACAGTACTGACAATTCTGAGAAAACAAAGAGATACGCCAACTAAACTTTACCATATTTTATGAAAAAGATATTCAAAATTTGGCAAAAAAAGATTTGCTAATAATGTTTTAGAAAAAATTCCACTAATTTGTCGGCACTTTACGTAACTAACGACTATATAGATTGTCTGGTGCAAATTTTTGCAAACATTATTGACACCAAATCGCACCTTGAAATTCAAATAGATTGAAAAAAATTCGCGAAAATCCTTAATTTGAGTCTTTCACAAATTCAATATGCCATTAACGGTATGCTTCAGGATCAGAAGATCGATTCTTTCGTGTTGAATTTTTCAAGTGCCACTATTAACACTTGTAAAACGCGAACTTCACCAAGCCTCCATAGTTATATAAACGTGGCAACCTGCATTGAGGAACTGGAAGAACGAAAGACATTTCGAAAAATACGTAACCACATCTACTGTGGGAATATTACACATCTACACTGAATACAGGCTAATCTTAGAGCTATAATTTGTTCAAGTTGTAACAAACTGATAGGATTTACAATGCAGCACTAAGGGTATTGAAGACAGATCCAGTTATGTTCATGTATATTAATAGGTTTATTTGACGTAAGTCATTCTCTCTTTAGCAAATTTTGTTGAACTTTTTTGTACTTTAACAAAAATACAGTAGCTTCTGCTGGTTTAGAGGAACATTCAACAATTCGAATCATCTTGAATACGCCCAACGTTCACCCAAAGTAGGAATAACTGTAAAAATTTTCTGGAAACCAGCAGTCTTCCACATCTCACCCTATTTACAACAAAAAACCTGAAGATCAGTCCCATTGACCAGCAAACTTCATAAACGTTGCTCTCTTTGCCAACTTCCCTGTTAACATTAGGCGCGTTTTTTTGCTCCTCTATCCAGCGGAGAGTAGAATGAGAGTAGAGTAGACGCATTGAAAACAACAACACTCCTACACCAGTGAATTCACTGGTGTAGGAGTGTTGTTGTTGTTTTCAATGCGTCTACTCTACTCTCATTCTACTCTCCGCTGGATAGAGGAGCAAAAAAACGCGCCTATTGTCAGCATGAGTCAAAGCTCCTGTGAAAATCGGCCCTTCTTCGTCCAGGTAGACTCCTGAAATTCTTTTAAATAAAGTAATCTCTAGTAGTGCACCTCAAGGCTCTGTTAAGGCCCCATCCTCTGTTAACATTTTCACTGCAGATCAGACTTGAATCAAGTAACTAAGTAAAAACCATTCTGTACCCTGTCTGTGCAATCTGGAATTCTTATAGTCAAATGATCTGCCAGCAACAAGAAATCGATACGCCGACAGCGTGTAACTCAAGCTTCTGTGGGGATCATAGGTGACGGATCATGAACGGCCTATTGAATTACCGGTTAGATGCGAATAATAAATAAACAGTCCCCAACCCAGATTGATAGAGAAGGAGAGAGTGGCGGAAATGCTTTAAACCCAATGCAACTCTCCAAATAAGGGTCTTGATTGGAGAAACTTAAGTCCGTTTACAGGCATCAAGTTTGAGGCCGGTAAGGATTGGATTACGACAAACCGTTAAGTTGGTGGTGTACGTTTAGTTTAAGATATAAAAGATTGCCTTCCTGGTCTGTGCTGACCTGGCTCTAAAAACAGTTCCTAAATGGTCTTATGTCCACTCTTGAGTGGTGTCACTGCATGTAAAGATAAACACAATATCTTAAGGCACATACAAGCGGAAATAACGGATTCGAGTTGGCCCAATTACTCGAAAATGACATGAATCGGTTGTGGTTTGAACAAAAAGCTTTCAGACGAAGCGGTGTCACCACCAGTTCATCCACGAGCCGTTCAACAGTGCCTAAAAAATAAAACCGAAGCAAGTATGGGGAGGTCAAACCTCATCAGTATACTGCAAATTCGGTGTATAGATACGGGCTCTCCAAGAAGTGCTTGAGGATGGGAAAAAGTGTTCGATTCATTAACCAACTTGAGACACCAGTGAAAGCATCAAATTCCTTTACGAGTTGGTGACTATACGTCCGTGATGAAAAAGCAAAGATAACGATCTAAACAGGCCAAGCATTGCAAACTTCTTCATTACTTAAACCGGATTACACCCCACAGGCGCCTTAATTGAAAATGACAAAAAGCCAAATTCTCATACCAAAACTATAGCAGTTGGCTAAAAGCAACCGAAAAAAGATAACGACTGGCGCTCTAATCCTCCGTGAAACACTCAAGTGGGCAGCCAAGTTGATGACTGGAACAAAGTTATAAGAAGGCATCCACAAAACGTAACGGGGAACCGAAGATGGCAAAACCAGACGCTGGTGGAATTCAAGCGAAAGGGGCTCTTTTTTATGACCATTTTCTCAAGAAACTGAAAAGCAACTCGAAAATAAGTGAGCTAAGTCCAGTGAGCAAGGTCCCTTTAACGCGGAAAGGATAACTTCTCTTGCAGCTAAACCGTACAAATAAAAAACTGGTGAACTGAAAACTGCCATCGATACCTTCCTAGATGATCCCCGGCTCGTACAAATATTCAAGTGGGAAGCGTTTTTTTTCGAAATCAATAATCGCAGATACAATACCGGATTGATTTCGAATTGAAGTTGAAACAGTGGAAAGTAAACGGGTTTTTAAAGGTTTCCGATCTACTATTTCAATAACAATCCCGTTTGAATCCGGTATTGTGTACTTAGCTTATGATTTCGACGAAGTTGCAACCAAAGATGTCTCCGAAGTTTGTAGCATATCACTAAAAAAATCGATTTGAATGAGGTGTTAAACCTGCAAGGTATGCGCTAACAGGCAAACGGCGACTATCAGTCTCGCATAAAATCTCTTGAAAGTGGGAAGGATAAAAATAGGCTGACAGACAAATATTATAGGAAGGAATAAACATGCCTCTACTTCAGAAAAATCCGGCAAAATGCCGTATCTTTCAAAATTTCCAAATTTGGAGTCTCTTTGAAACTACTACGGAATCTTTCAGCGAAATTTACCAATCATCATACGAGGCTTCCTGAACACAGCGGCTACCTCTTATCCTCAAAAGAATGATTTTTTTGATTTTCTATTTTCAGACTAAAGCCAACCAAGACCAACGAAGAAGCTTCATTGACCCCATGAGAAGTCATCAAATACAAAGCAGGTTGACAAACATTATCAGTTTAAGGCAACAACAACAGGTTTCCGGATGAAAGTTTAAATTAAAATAGCAAAAAGTTTTTAAGAAAAAGTACAGGTTCGAACAAGGAAATATAGCCTAAGCACCATCCTCAAGGGAAGGTATGAGATTTATTTATATATTATATAATTTTATATTGAAATATGAGAATTTTACATATTTAAAAAAAAAAACGCTGAATAAATTTACTCTACTATATTTCAAAATTGGTCATTCAGTTAAAGTCTGTGGTTTTGGAATTCAATCAGAAAAAAACAAATATTTTATCACCTCAACTCCCAGCTCAAAAGTTGATTTGAATTATTTACCACTTGCAATGATTTGTTTGACTTATGCTCCACTCCTAAACATAAACGCTCTATCTGACATTATTTCATTTTTTAGTTAACACCGAATTCAAAGACTACATACTCAATTACATCATTCTACAAAATGTGAGCAACCCATCTTTTGTGGGAGTATGTTAAAACAATAGTGAAAAATGCCCTTTCTATATACCTGCAGGCTGCAATAAAACACAAATCATTGAACATCTCCAAAGTTACTAAAATGTAGGGGGCCCGGTAGCTCTGTTCGCTAAGGCGTCAGGCCAAAAAGCGGCATGCTACGGGGCCTGCGGGTTCGAATCCCCCCAGTGCCATGGCTGTAAGTGTGATTGCGTGTGATTGTCTATGAGGGTGGCAAATGGGCCCAAACTGGTGGCCTAATGCTGGCCGCGTTCCCGGCAGCCCTCTTCTCTAACCTAACCTAACCTACTAAAATGTAGATGGAGCGTTTATGCGTATTACGGCAGTATTAACAGGTCGAAGTTACTGGACTAACAGGTGTCCAGTAATTTTGTCGTCTAAAAGGATAGGTGCGTTTCGTCAAATCCAGTAGTTCTGATTTTTTGCTGACTTGTTTATGATGCTGCCTCAATGAATAATTTAAGTTTGCGACCTCGAGCAACGACCACAACTATGTCAAAATCGAGAAAAATCGAGAAAAATTTCGACTTTTTTTTTTAGAGTTTATCAATTTATACCCTAAAGGACATGATTTATGATAAATTTTATGCGGTAAATTTTTAAACTGTACCAAATTTGCGACAATTTGAGACCAGAACCGTCTCTGTATACACGATAGCTTCCACGATACAGCCTTTCAAAATTTATTGTTGTTTTTTAAATTTTGAAATTTTTAGCAACAAAATTTTGCTAAAAATTTCAAAATTTAAATAATCCCGATAGCTTTGAAAGGCTGTATCTTGGAAACTATCAGGTTTACAGAGACGGTTTTGATCTCAAACTGAAGTAAATTTAGCATAGTTTAAACACTTACAAAATAAATTTTATCATAAAACAAGTCCTCTATGGCAAATACTAAAAAGGGTCGAACATTTTTCATTTTGTTTTTCGATTTTGATAAGGTTCTGCGATCGAGGTCGCAAACTTGGGTTATTCATTGCGGCAACATCCTAAACAAGTACGCAAAAAATCAGAGCTGCTAATAGGTCTGATGTATTAAGTTACTGGACTTTGTGATTATTTAACTATCTTTCAATGGGATATATTGCCAACACTAATCTTTTACATATCTGAAATATTGAAATAAATTTTACAGTTATTTTTTCTCGATTTAACGCAGCGAACTAACGCAAAATAGTATAGTAATATGTTTTTTTTAGTATGTTTGAGGTCGATTTATATTTATGTGGGTACAAGCATGTCCAAAATTCCCTTGCAACATCTCATTAATTTTCGCGAATGTTTTAAATAATTTCCTTATCGTACCACCGACCACAATGGCACAAATTCAATTTCCTTATCATCTAGATAAAACTACCACAACTACAATTCTGGCTTATCTACAACCGAGATAGAAATGCAAACACATCTACAATTCAAATTAACATATATCTAAATAAATTATACTTACGAAAATTGATAATTCTGCGCTTTCACTGGTGTTCACAACGTTCCAAAAAGAAACCTTCGGCTTATTGGCATGGAAATAACTGCATTGGCGCCGCCCGCCCAGACACTATCCTTTTTCTCGCCAATACTATCTTGAGCTTAATTTAGCGAAAATGATGAGATGAGCTCGTTGACGATGGAGGTGATGAGTTCGAGCGATCGAATTCGATTCGTTTCCTATTGATTGCCGTCACATTTGGGTACGGTTCGTGTGTGGTGGCGCGATTTCAAACCGGAGTCACAGAAATTCTACAGTACTTTTCAATATTGCATTCAATTTTACTGTTTATCACGAATTTACCGAAATTCGAGTCAGGAAAAACGATAAAAGTAGCCGTAAGACATAAAACAAGTACGCTACAAACAACGCGATGACGATACGGGGGCACTATGTCATAGTACTCGAAATGGAGTGCGTGAAATTTCCGCCTTGGAGTGGATACGGAACGAAGTTTATTTTTGTTTTCAGAATGGTTGAACGACACTCAAACACTCACACGATTCCTTAAAGGGCGGCCAGGTTGAGCAGCTGATCGTCTACGACGCTGTGCCGGTTGCCGGCTGATTGGGCCAGAGTCCCCCTACGTGCTCCAACAACGAGAACACAACAAAGTTGTAAACTGTCTGGCAACTAGAAACTGCGCCGTCTACGTATCAGACAGATATTCACGTTCGAATGGAGATTATGTATAGCGCAAAGGATGGATAGGCGCAGCTATAGATACTATCTGCACACTGAGGGCTACATCGAGGCAACGACGGTTTGTAGTAAATGATGGGTCTGGTGTGAGGAGTTGCTTGAATGAATGAACTCTCAGGAAAAATCACAACTTTAGGGTGGACATCGGCAGCTTTGGTGACGAGCCTTCGTCGTCGAAATAGGAACTTACTCGCTTGCGAATCACTTCCGAACTGACGAGACTAGGCAACTGAAAGATACATTTTGTTTTCTGAACGCAGGTTTCGGGTTATTTTTTTCAGCACACAGCTAAATTGCACTATTCACATCCTGATCCTATTTCATCTCCTACTCTAATCCATTCGAAACCCGGGTTGACCAGCTAATTGAAAATCCTACGCGCAGCCTAGGAGGTGGCTAGCCACTTTATCCCCTGCTTCTTCAGATACTCCTAACTTTCGCCAAAAAAGAAGAAAAACAACGTTGCAATCCTCTCCGCACTTGTCCCCTTTCACCCTACAAGCAACAACAACGAACTCACTATGCTCGCAGAACAACAAACCAGCCCGTAGATTGTCGCCGTACGCAGCCGACTTTCCTCTTTCCCTCTGCGACCTGCGAAGAGCATAGTGTACCTTCACCCTGCCGTCAACCAGCAAGCAAAAATGGTCATAAAATATCTCGAAGCGGGTCGAGAAATTACGGTATGCTATCTCTCTTCTACAAGCGTTCAGTGTACTCGAAAGGATATGAGGGAATACAATATCCATGTGCTTTTCGCACTGTGATACCTTTCCCTTTCGTCGCAGGGATTTTCGTAAACAGGCTCGTAAATCCTTGCATACAAATACATAGAATTCGAGTTCTTATTATGCTTCGTATCTGAAACGCATGCACTGCATTTTTGCAAAGTCCTTTGCCATACAACGCACAAGAAGTGGTGTGAATCAGAGTTGCTGCCTGAGGACAAATAAATAGAATGCATTTTTTTTCGGCACGGAAAAAATAGAAAATGGATTCTCTTGAAATTAAGTACATGAGGGAAGGAGTTTGTGATAGGAAGTTAAAATAGTTATTTGGACTCGATTGCTCGTTATTTATTCTTAGTTTTCCAAGATGACAATTACAGCCAATTGATATTTTCCGTAATTTTGTTTCAAACTTGGTCTTAAACAACAGCTCACAGATCATTAAATTTCCAAAGCCTTTTTTCATACTTTTCTCGGAATATGTGATCAAATTTCTTCGGAGCCTGAAGTACGAAGGAATCCATTCCGTTTATAAATGTCAAAAACCTGCTTATTACTATAGTTTACTGTTGCTATTTTAATATTTATTCATATTTTGACGCGAGTGTTTAAAAACCTCGCTGAGTTTTATCATATTTACCGAAATGTATTGTGCCGTTTTATTCGACGCAAAAGTGAATCCATTGGAGACAATCGCTTTTAAGGAGAACAATTAATTTATTTCTATATTTTTCCTAGAAATCCAAAATACAGTGGCACATGGAAAGTGAAATGACAATTTGTGTGAAAAAGTGAAGTGACAAATTGTGTAAAGTATTTTCGGCCCACAGTTTACGCTCGTAACTTGTAATTATTATTTCAAGATTAATTTTTTAAATTGTTTATTAATGATCATATTCAACGGATGGAAAAAATTAAATTACTAAACACAAAATTAAAATAAAAAGGAACTAAGACGAAAATAAAAAGTACAAAAAAAATATAAAGAGAAAAAAGCTTCTTTGTAAGATTAAGATGCAAAAGATTACTTTTTAGAAAAAAATTGAATGCATGTAAAGTCGACAGCAGAGTACCAAATCAACCATTTGAAGAAACAACGTGAAGAGGTGGCACTCATCTAGGAAAACAACGAGATTTGAGAGAGGGAAGATGTAGAAACAAAAGATGATCATTATAAGGGCGTTAGGTAAGGTGAAATTTAAAAAAGCAAGATTCAAGTAAATCTGCATTCAACAGACTCTAACGCTTTATTTAAATAGACGAAATGAGGACACCAAACTTGACAGCAATATTCAAAGACACTACGAAAAAGGAATGACATAAATGTTAGCAGGTGAAAAGATTAATGAAGGCTTTGGAAGATTTAACTATAAAACCTGGTAATTTAGATGCCCTGACAGTAATACATATATAGGATATGCTTGTCGAATTTAAGCTTCGGATCAAATACAACGCCAAGGTTTTTTAAATTTTTAATAACATAAAGAGAAGAGCCGGAAAACATGTTTATAATATTTTGTGACATTTCACAATGTTGATAGAGCATTGGCAGATAAGTAAAGCAATAAAATTGTTCTGCAATAAGGTACAGACAATTTTCAAATCATCAGCGTGCAATAGACAAGACGAACATACTAAGAAAGGGAGATCGTTAAAGAGCATTTGAAAGAGAAGAGGACTAGGGATGGATAAAAAAAAATTGAAGAACAGAAGCTGACAGTAGGTCGCAATCTTTTGGCAATCGCACCGACAAACCCTACTGTGTGGCCATACGGCAATGGCTGACGCAGAATGCAGGCGTTATTAAACCCACATTTACTTAGAAACATAATTTTACAAAAATAATATTGATTTCTTTCTTTTGTCCCCGACCCTGGTAATCTCTCTCCCACAATTCGGAATAAACGAACCACGACGCTGAATCCAATCATCAGTTTTAATTAGGTCTGTTCCCGTACTACAATTAATTGCGATTAATTGCAATGAAGCCGTTTTTTGTACTCCGTTTTAGTACGCTTCATTGCAATTAATCGCAATTAATCGTAGTACGGGAACATACCTATTATGTGTACAACGAAAATCGACGTGGATCTCCACAAGCTCAAATTCACGTCTAAAGCATAGTACTGAGTTCGATTTCACGCGAAATTTTCATACAAAATTTCGCGCGAAATCTGTTTCGGCGAAAATTTCGCTTGAAAATAAGCAAGTTTGGTACTGTGTTCTTCGCATGAAAAGTTGCTTTGAAGTTGCTTTCGCTTCGAAAACATAGATGGCACTGAAACATGTCGCGAATCATTTCACGCCAATTTAGTTTGTGCAGTTCATTCTTTCGAGCGGAAAAGTGACATTTGGTGTTTCAATTTGAAAATGGAGCAGTGAAAATGTCTTTCCAATAAGAAAATCAATCGAAAAGTGAAATTCATGACATTTTATCCGTCAGAAATGAGCATTGTCTCTGCTTTTCTCAATTGTCAAAATTTTCGCTCGAAAGAATGAACAGATAATTGGGAAATGTCAAAGTTTCACGTGAACTCGAACTCAGTACCAGCCTTAAAGGCTGGTACTGAGTTCGAGTTCACGTGAAATTTTGACATGTCTCCATTATGTGGTCATTCTTTCGAGCGAAAATTTTGGCAATGGAGAAAAGCAGAGACAATGCTCATTTCTGACGGATAAAATGTCAAGAATTCCAATTTTCGATCGATTTTCTTATTGGAAAGACATTTGGACTTGCCCATTTTCAAATTGAAACACCAAATGTCACTTTTTCGCTCGAAAGAATGAACTGCACAAACTAAATTGGCGTGAAATGATTAGACATGTTTTAGTGCCATCTATATTTTCAACACGAAAGCAACTTCAAAGCAACTTTTCATGCTAAGAACACAGTACCAAACTTGCTTATTTTCAAGCTAAATTTTCGCCGAAACAGATTTCACGTGAAATTTTGTATGAAAGTTTCACGTGAAATCGAACTCAGTACTATGCTTTAGGTAATTGATAGTTTCGCTATCATTCAACTCCGTAATCGATCGGTTACTCGAATCTACTAGAAATACCTCAATAAGGAAAATAACTTATGTAGGTACACTTCTACTTTGATTAAAGTCATCAACGTCTTAATCATGGTCAAGGAACGTCTCCAAAAGATAGTCCCCGGTAAAGATATCTTTCAGAATATTAATAAAATTTCAAACCGTGAAAATTAAAGTGTAATTTCACTTCTAACGGTAGCTCAATCCCAGAGAATAAAGCAATTGCAGATGTTACTATTATTATTCTCTCATCTACCATGATGGGAAGCATATCTCTGATCCCGATTTCACCTCAGTCGTTAAGACTTCAATCTCAAATTTCCGGCGAAATCAATTGTTGACTCTGTCTAGGCTCATTCCTACAAATTCTACCACGAATACTCAAGGCCATGATATTTTCGTCAATAACGAAATTCTCTCAATCCTAGTGTCGACTTACTCATCTAAAAAGTCTC
This sequence comes from Nemotelus nigrinus, assembly GCA_947369275.1. Classification (NCBI taxonomy): domain Eukaryota; kingdom Metazoa; phylum Arthropoda; class Insecta; order Diptera; family Stratiomyidae; genus Nemotelus; species Nemotelus nigrinus. The sequence goes on along the minus strand of OX376372.1, from coordinate 185,417,128 downwards.
ACAGAGAAGATAAAATATCTAATTATATCGTTAAAAGGTTCCTTCCCGTTTCTTTGAACACTTCTCTGTTTTATTTTCAGGGTCATTTAAAAAAATCTAAATCACACCATAAATGTGAACCACATCATGCCTTGAAGACAGTTTGGCTTTAAAGTCAAAAACTCTATAGTGGATGCCCTAATAGTTCTGAAAAGTACACAAAAACAAAAGGATTTAGGGTCTTCAAACGGCCTTCGACTCCGTCTGAACTGGAGGTCTCCTGACAAAATCATCAATTTCGCCTTTCCTACTTGATTGATCAAAATTGTTGATAGTTTTCTAACTGGTTGAAGGGTCGTCATTTTCAACGGGGCTTTCTCTGACGAATTTCCAGTTGAATCAGGTATACCTCAAGACTCGGTTCTTGGACCAATTCTATTCAACGTTTTCACTGCCGATATTCCAAGAATTTCAAATGGTTCTTCCACAGCTGTTTCTAATAATCGGATGACCTCCTCTTTTGAAACTCGCAGCATAACCCGCACTTTGTAATAGCGGTTTTACAAAGGTGCGTAAATCAACTTATTGCACGTAATACCAAATGGGGCTTGCAGATAAATGGCAGCAAAGTCTAGCTGATATTTTTCAGAGGTGACAACAATGATATCAGGAAGAGAATCAAAACCCTTAAAAATTCCACAACCATTATTAACGAACAGGCAAATACTCCTTTGTAAATCTATAAAATATCTCAGTATAAAGCGCAATCCTCGCTGGAACTTTAGCCATCATATCCTGGCAAGCCTCAACAAGACAGTCATTGCTTTCCACCTCATAGGCTGTATCTTCAAGCCGAACTCATTTGTTATTACTTGCAAATAATTTTTGGAAAATTAATAATAAATATTTCAAAATTTATCTTATTGCATTAAAACTCGAAATAATTAATCAATTATTCTCTTAAATTTATTTCTGCAGAATGCAATTTTATTTCTGTTTACCAGTGCTCCATATATCCATATAACTTTTGTTGGAAAACTGCACCCTGCTGTTTTCGCTTCTTTCTTTTGCCAGCTCGGTCCATGCTGCTTCAGATACCAGTATCACATCAACCAGATTTTCTGTCGATACTGGCAAGTTCGTGTATCTATGTAACTTGGCTATGTGTCGGGGAAACCGCGCGCAATTGAATGCCCGTATGTCGGGCAATTCGGAAACCGAAGTGATGTCCAGTTAGAAACTGCGTTAGATCGTATGTTACTTCTCTATGTGGGCGTTCGATCCATTTTTTAATATGGGGGATGATCTTGTGTGGCTATCTGCCATCTTCTTTGCCATGCCTCTTCTGATCTTGGTCGCTCCATCTGCGAGAATTTCAATTGGCATCATATCTGCTATCACACTTTCCGCTTCTCCTAAAATGGCCCTACATCCCCAAATAACCCTGAGGGCACTAAGTCGATAGACTGAACATATCTTCTTTTTATTTTGCCTCATTGCTAGCTGACAATGCTACTGGCGCTGCATACAGCAGAATGGTACTCACAACTCTGGGGAGATCAGGATTCTGCGATTTTAACTTGGTCCTCCGATGTTAGGAAGCATCCTTGCTAGGGCTGCCCTAACGTTAGACGCCTCATTGCAGACATGTTCCACATGGGCTTTAAATTTAAGTCAATCATAATTCCTAGATACCTAATTGCAGAATTGGATCTAATTTTTTGATCTCCCACAGTGGCTTCAAATGATTCAATTTTACGGTGGCCTCTAAGCAATACCGCTTCCGTTTTAGATGCTGCCAGTTTCAAGCCTACATTCTCTAGCCACTGTTTCGTGATGTATACCGCCTCGCCAGCAAGTGATTCGACCTCGTCTGACTTTTCAGCAGGAGGGGCCCAATACGGATCCTTATGGGACACCGGCTGCTACGTCATATCGCTTCGGAGCTTTTTCGGAATCATACCACAGTGCTCTGCGCCTCAAGTATTTGCATGTTACCCTAACAAAGTAAGAACGAACTCTTAGTCGAGGTAGTTTCTCCACTATTCGGTTCCGATTCGCTGAATTGAAAGCGTTTTTAACGTCAAGTGTGATAAATGCACAGTATTTGCGTGATGCTCGTCGTACTTCGATTGCATGATGTTCCTCGTGCTTCGATTGCGGGCCTTGCGAGTTCGATAAGCAACCTATCCGCCCACAGCTCAACACGGTTTGTGGAAGCCGAATTGTCGATCCGACAGTCCACAATTGTTTCCACAACTGATAGAAGTTTGTAGTGTATTAGGCGTTCCAGCATTTTTCTTAACACATCCAGCTGGCAGATAGGATGGTGTGATGTCAATTCGCCAACGGGTTTGTTGGGCTTTGACTACAAGACAAGTTTTTTTTTTGGGCAGAATCTTTAAAAAGTTTGCTCAGTCAAGCATGCACACTGATAAATTATTTTAACTGCGACCTTTAGACATTCGTTGGTTGAGCCGACTGCAAACTTCCAATAGTTCCATTTCAGTTACTGGAGGTAAAACACTCATCAACGTTTGCTTCTTCGCAAGCAACTTCCTGTGTTGTTCACTTACTATGGCTACTTCTTACTATGGCTACTTCTATCTTCATCTCATTGATATTTTAGGAAAGCAGATCTTGGGCTGCCGCACTGTGCATCAGATTTAGTTAGATAAATCTCATTTTCGATTCAAGAGCACTCTCCTAAAAACTGGGCATCAACTACTACCAGCAACATGCTTGGCATCACCCTTCTTTGTGTGAGTGGCCAAAGAGGCCTTTTTCACCGCATCGACGACACATTTCAGGTCGGTCATGTTCGCTTTTGCTTGCTTTAGGGAAGTGCCAAGCACTAGGAGCATCGTTTTAGTTGGACTTGCGCCCTCAGTCTGGAAACGATCCAATGTATACATATAATTATATATATATATATATATATATATATATATATATATATATATATATATATATATATATATATATATATATATATATATATATAGTAAAGTATTCCCACGAGAACCTCTTTGTCGGGTCTAGGGGGCTTCAAGCTTGTAGAGAACTTCATTCACAAATTTACAATCAATTTGATAGGAGGGTGAAGTGATTAGTTCCAAGACTCACTTTACCCCTGATTTCAATCAGGTACCTAATCAGAGCTAGGTGAGCTCAAAGTTCGGTGTGTGCACCCGGATTCGAACCAGGGACCCCACATACAAGAAGCCAGTGCTCTACCCACTAGGGTACTTAAGTTTCATACATATATATATATATATATATATATATATATATATATATATATATATATATATATGTGTATCTAGAGAATAATCTGCCCAGTCTCTCAACGCCTAGTAATATCGAGATATCTAGTTTAAAAAAAAATATATGTGTAAAGCTCACTTACATAGAAATGGAATTGATTTAAGATTTGAGCTTTTTAATATTAAAAATTATTTAAGTAAATTTGCTTTTCCTAATTTTCTGCAAAAGCAATTGTCCCTAGAATCAGAGTTCAAAACTTTGCGTCTATTAACAAAAAAATATTTTTTACATGGTATGGCAGCACTACTCATGCGTTCGCGCATATCAAATTCGATGGTTCGAAACAGGCATACGAAGCACAAGCTAAACCTGCGTGCATCCATTCCGAAACAGGACCATTTCATGTATTTTTTTTCCTACTTCGTTATTGCACTTCTCTATTCCACACCAAAAATACAACACGTCACGCTCTATGTAATGAAAGCATTAGGAAAAGGCCTACGATAGCGTTCGATAGTCGAGGTCTCCGCACACAATACACTGCACAAAACCTGATTTAGATTATCCTGCTGGTTCATGGGCACCAGCAAAGATTCATTTTGTACGCGGCATGTATGTACATTTGCTGTGTGATTTTTGTCATTCATTTCGAACGAAAATCGAAAATTGGGACCGAGACTTGTCGAACCGAGAATTAAATTACAAGGTACCTACCCATACAAGAAACTCTATCCCGCGATGCATTTTTCATGGACGAGAACAACGACAAGGATAAATGACTTGAACAAGAAGTTTTCTTCGCCTGATTGTCAGCATATGGCGAGATAGCCTTGAAACTCTTGGCTAATGATTTTTTCGGGAAAATCCGAAAAGATTTAAAAGTAGCGTCCTAGGATGCTTCGAAATGAAAATCCTAAGATTTCGAATTTTACAACTGCTTTCTCAAATAGTAGTCTTTTAACAGGAGACTGATTTTGTTGAACAAACGACATTTTTTTTAGCACAAAACAAAGCCCTATAGCACCTCAAAGAGAGTACATTTTTCAAACTACAATCTTTTGTTAATTTTATGAATAAACTGATTCTTGATGAATGGTCACAAAGGTAGCTGCTTGTTTTCTGAGAAATGGTATACAACAATTTCAATTGCACAAGAGAAACATGTGTATGTAGTTAAAAACAAAGTTTTGAATAGGTAACGGCCTGACGCTATTTGAAAAATAAAAACACAAGCTGCACAAATTTTCTTAATTTTGAAGAGAAAAACATGCCCTAAAGCTTGTAATTGATCACGGTCCTTCTAATTTGAAATTTGAAGGTCAAATGGAAAATTTCGAAGGATTAGATCTTATTCTATGGAAACTATTCTAAAAGCTTTTGTTAACTTAACAGTAAAATGGATTCCATTACTGCACATGGTTAAAAAAATTTAACAGTACTTGCCAAGCCAATGATATTGATGGTTCCGCGGCTGCCTTCCTCAGGAAGACCCCAGTGAAGTTACACTTGGAGACACAAGGGCCCATTGTGATAATGCATTCGTACGGTGTGCAATCTTTATTAAGTCGAGAACCACCCCGATTCTTTGATGATCTGGATGATCGTCTTCAGGTCTACCACCGCTACTTTGGTTAGAAGGGATCGCTTCCTTCTTCAGGCAACGGCCGGGAATTCGCACACTTCTTCCTCCTCGCATCTACAGCTATGGCGAAAGTCGTTGTAGGAGACACTCAGCCGCACTGCATGCCTGACAAACAAACAATGTCCAATTAAAGCAGCCACCCCCTTCCCAAATTCAGTTGCTCTTCAGTGCGACCGAAGTCAAACGTTCCCCAAAATTGCCTTGCGATCGCACAGGAAGGTTCCTCCATCCAAGACTTAACAGCGTCATTTAGGTTTTTTATCTGCTGGCCAGTTTGACTGAAGCTATCGGAATGCCAATCGAGAAACTGCAGTTCTAGCCAGTTCACCTTAATGCCCTATGTCCTGGTACCCAAAATAGCTGCATCAGTTAATGTCTTGAAATCTCGTAAAAGAGACGTACGGCAGACAGTGGCCAACTTTGAGGGGGTGTGAACTCCAGCAAGAGACTGTACTGCCGTTTGGCTGTCATGATAGTACGGAGTGCCCCGGTAATTAATAAGGCTGCCAACATACGCACCTTCTCCATCATTGTCCGATTTACTGCCTTAAGAATGCTCCATACAGCTGATTTGGTTCTACTATACTAGTTTAAATCCAGGTGGCGATACGAGGTTGCAGCCCCCAGATCACTCTTAAAGCCCTTTTATAGCTGTGAAGAGCACACAGTGCCACAGTGCCACAGAAGCTTGGAGTGTGGGATGAATCCTAGATATTTTACTTTATTTGTAAAACTTTAAAGAGTTTCATTGATCTTTTTTTTTCATTGAGCTTTGTTAGGGTTAGCACTAAGGCCACACACCTGATACGATTGCGATTGAATGTAGATACATTTTGATTTAATCTCTCCGATAGGGTCGAGATAAATTCCCCTGATATGACCAATAGTGAATTTTATCTGCATACGCTACCACTTTACATTCAGCTCATTAACTGTTTATTTCCAAACATTTAATGACCCTAAAAAACACTGCCCTGAGGAATAATTGAGCCATTCTGAAGATGAACATTGTATTCGATTTCTAAATAGCTGATTTATAAATGTTTCTAAATGTGACATTCAAGCTTTGGAGACCAGCCACAATCGCCTGACGACACACATTATTGAACGCTTCTTTGATATCTATAAATACAGCCAGCGTATACTTCTTGCATGTAAATAATTCTTCAGCAAACCCTACTAAAGTACATATGTAGCGCAGTTTCGACAGATAAACCCTCGTATAACCATGCTGTGATTTCGAAAGCAGAGAAGAGTTCAAGACACTGGTTACCCCATTCTCCACCATAGGCGGGCCGTGGCCTAAAATCTGGCAGGGGCCAGGGACTGAAAGTTTCAAGACATGTGATGATTTTGTTTTTGTTTGTACACGTACTGTTCATACAACTTATATAATTTACTAATACATTATATATTTGTTGATTTATTCTTTGTTATTTGCTAATGCATAATGTATTATTAAATAAACTTCTTGTATTTGAATACGTAAGAGCTACTACCACATGCATATAATGTGAATGGTAGGTATGAACTACACATGAATTATCAATGACCGCTAAGAAAGAAAGCTTGTATGAATTATACGGGAATAGAATGGAAATAATTAGAAATGTAAGAATATTTTTTCGTTTAGAAGCTAAATATATTGCAAATTATACTTGAAAAAGAGGATAGCTCAGTTTCAAAATATCTTTGAAAAAATTGGAATATATTAAGCTTAGAAGGAAGAAATTGACCTCTTGCTTCAAACGTTTGTTACCTAGAAAACCTAGAAAAACCGAAAATAATTTGGCAAGATGAAAAGTGCTGTAACTTACTCTTTTTGAGCCATTTGGTTTGCAGGAATATCTTTGTAGCCCTAACTGCGGGTCCGGGGCTAAATGAAACAGCAAAACCTTTGAAACTAGTGCTTTTTGCTGTTTTCCATTTTCGCGATCCTCTGGTAAATATGATATTCAGACAGTTGTTTTCTGCGAATGATTTAATTTTTCCCCAAACTACATACAAGTCTTCTCGCTCACTTAGTAGTGTTCCATTCACAAGATTTATCCCATCCCGAAGAGTTGCATTTTTAGTTTGGAAATATGTGCTTAACATGTTCATTATAGAAAGAACATAGTGAAACATGAAAAGATTTACTACAAATTTAGGATTACTGATTGAATGAAAGAATCCCAATGAATAAACTGAGTCGTTGTATTTTCCCTCATTCATTTCTTTTTCTTAAGCCTCTTTCATGGTCCCATAGCTATCGATCACATATTTGAAATTGTGAAATCTCATTGACTATCGAGTTGAGCTTAAACTTCTCATTCTACGCCTTGTGTTTAGACCAACTGCCTCTTCAAGCTGCTTCAACAATTCGTGATGTGATGGCTTCGAAAAGTGTAGGTTAAGGGATGCGATGGCATTGAAAAAGGATATACACGTTTTGATGGTGAAAAATGTGTCCATCACAACCAGGATAATTTTATGAGCTAGACAGTGTACAAATGTGGCTGCAGGGTGTTTCATCTTAATTTAGATTTGTACACCACTTTTTTGTCCTGACATGACACTAGCACCATCATAAGACTGTCCAACAACAGACAATTCGAGAAGTCCGTAGCTGTCTAACAGGCTCAAAATTATATCTGCTAAATATGAGGCATTTCTAGCTCCTGAACAGTCTACAAAGCTTGAGAACCTTTCTTCGACTGCTAGCTCTTTAGCAAATCTGACAACCACGGAGAGTTGTTCCTTTTGTGGACCCTTGTTGCGTCTAACATAATGGATATCAATCCGCTATCTTTTATTTCAGCTGTATTGTCCTCGCGAACGAATTCAGCAATTATTTTCATCAATTCATTTTGTGTTTTGTCACTACAGTAGTTCGCAACCTTGTTTTTAAAATTATTTTCAAAAGTTGAATCATGCTTCGCGAATACTGCACAAAATTCCAAAAAAAATCACGGTTATCACTGGCACCACTTTCATCATGTCCTCTGAAAGCACGTCCTTGGCGACTGAGACACGTCGTAAGGTCGATAACCTTCTCCAAATAATTTCGGTTTATCTTGACAATATTCCAAGACTGTTCAAGCACCATATCATTTACTGTCTTCCAAGTACTATTAGAGTTTTCTCATTGTGCATGAATTTTACTATCCGGATAATTTATCCGGATCGCGAAGTTTGGTCGAGCTGAAATTTTGGTGTATTTTTGGCGGCAATGGAAACTCTATGGAAAATTTCGCATTGTGATAACTTCACACTGAGTCATCAGATCATCACAAAATTTACAAGACTCATCAATGGGCATAAAAAATAAGTTTCTGTCGGTTTTAAATAATGTCTGGGCAACCTTGTAGCTACCATAAGTACTTAAACACAAATCTTTCATACGGCTGTTAGAAATGCAGATGGTTGATGAATTTGATACTATATTTATACAGTCAGATCTAAACTTGTAAAATTCAAAATCGCAGAAAAATCGCACCGAATTATTTATATTTTTAGCACCTGGAACTTGCATCCACGGTATCTCGCGATCGGATAAAATTCATAGGATATACTGGTTTTGAGTAGATACAGGTCTGACAAAAGTTTAATCAACATGATAAGAATTATGTGGCGGCCTTGTCACTATGAAAAAACGCTCGGTGAAATTGAAGTGCTATGCCTTTTGACTTCCGATGCAGTTATCAACTTATAATAAAATTCACGCACATTTAACCTGAGTGTAAACTAAGTAGGTCATAGATAGCATAAAAGTGGCAGGGATGCCATTTTTATTCCTATTTTATACCTTGTTGCCTACTATTTTTTTCCAGATTATAAAAGTGTTCTTACCTGAACAGATAATCTTAATAAATGAACAGATAATCTTAATAAAAAAAGGATGATTGGCAAGGTGCTTTTCGTTTTTTTCTTAACGTTTAACTTGTCGAAATTAAATATTGCCATCCATTTCTCGAAATAAGTCCCATAACATCGTAATTAATACCGCAAATAACACAGTCTTTATGTTATAAGTAATGTGTATGCTCTGATATATGTAGGCTTACAGTACTACACTACTCACCTCTTGCTGTAACCACAAAACCTAAGAGGCGAAAATTTAAGTGTCTGCTGTTGGAAATATTTATTTTTCTGGGAGGGACCAATCTAGGGTCTGGGGGGTCCCGGCCCCCCCTGGCCCCCCCTACGGCGCGCCTATGTTCTCCACCACCTTCCGTCAAATCTTGAGTAAAAACGAACTAAGACAATTCGGTCTATAGCGCTTTTGTTTAGCGTGCGATGCTTTCCCTACCTTAAGGATAAATACAACTCTCGTTTCCTGCCCAAAGAAATAAACGGCCCATCTTTCGTGTTTGCTAGAAATGACAGGAATCGAGCTTGCATTCCTGTATGATTCTAACGGTAATGTTGGAGATGTTTCCTCACTACCAGGAAAGTAAGTGTCCGTAAAAACACGTCTAAACGTCTCCCAGCTGCTTTGAGTTACTGAAAGGGTAGGTTTTGTGGTAGTGAAGTGGGGAAGAATTTTGAAATAGATGACCTAAAACTATTCCTTTAACATAATATATGGACGTTTGAACTGTGCCTTTAGTGGCTTGTGGCTCGAAATTCCAACCTTTTTGGAATTTTTCAATTGCAATATATGTTTGTAGCTAAGCTTACCCACTTAGTTATAATGGGTATTTTTAATAAAAGAGGGAGAAAGTCAGTTCGTGTCTTGATTTGAGGTGTCGTAAAAGAGAAATGTGGAATGTAAGAGATGATTGGATTTAGTCAATAAAAAACAAACAAGTTCACTGGGAACTTCATTTGTGGTGAATGAAGCTCATTGCCTATGAGCTATGCTTGAAGGCCTGATCGTTAAGATCTGGGTCTAAGATGAAGTGATTGGGTGATGGGGTTGGGGTACTCTATAGCGCGTCGAATAGAATTGTTTTTTTGATGAACCAAGTAAGAGGAAAGAGGTGCTATTTTTGATTGGTTGTATAGGTCACTATTCCTATAGTAGTGGCCATTTGTCTTAAAGTAGAGTGACGTGATGTTTCGGACGATACGGCGTTCAAATTTTGCCAGCTTCTCAAGTACGTAAGGAGGAACGGAGGACCAGATAGGGGCACCGTAAGTGAGGATAGGTCTTATCAATTGTTTATGGGCGATTGTTTTTGCTCGAGTTGAGATGATAGAGTTCGGCTTGAAGTTACAGCCTATATGGTGGTATGCGCCGGCTGCCTTGTTGAGGCTTGTCTGGACGTGTTGACTACAGCTCCATCGGGGTTGAGCGCTATGCGAAGGTTTTTAACGGTTTTTAAAAGGGTGATTGACTGCTCATTGACAATAATTTTAGAGTTTTCGATAGCTTTAATTCTTCTCTTGAAATCAGCATGGGTGCCTCTGAAGAATATCAGCTCGCTTTTGTTGGCATTTATCTTCAAGCCCCATTTTGAGTAATATGCCACGAGCTGATTAGCGTACATTTGTTGCACCTTTGGCTTAGCAATTCAGCCCGACAAAATTCAGCCTAATGCAACTTGTTAAGTAATTGGATTCCCAATTAGCCCTTTTTGCTGGTTTTCAAAGGATTATTTGGCCATAGACATGTGTTCTCAATTTGATTGACAGAATTGAGGATTGGCTGAATTTAAACAATTGTGACGTGTCCAATGTTGATTTTCAAAGTAATTGTTTGGAGTGATTTCAGTCAAATCTTCAATTATATGTCCTAAAACTTAGAAATGAGTAGTTTTTTATCTTTTTATTTTATCTATAATAAACAACCATTATGCCACCTTTAGCAACATTAGGATTGGAGACGAGATCTCTTTTAAGAACTCCGCAGATAAAAAAAACCCTATCTAGCCCATGAACAATTAGTCTTGGGCTGAAGTCTTTTGCAGAGTCTGCCGTGTAAACCAGCTAAGTAGGCGGTGGCTTCACCAGACAGAATATCTAGCATAACATAAGTTGTGATAGAAAAGATATCTTGACAGATATTTCGCAGTAAGCACTTTATATTATGGTATTTCATATCGAAATCGAACTTCAGCTTGGCAAGAAGCTGTCACAAAAAATCGAATCTCTGACATTTATGATAGATTTTAATTACAAATGAAATTGCATGAGAGGTGAAAAGCGGGCATTCCATTATTGATAGCGTTTCACTCATTTACTCCAGCATTAAACGCTAAATATTTGTCGATTCGATCATGAGAACACTAATGACAATGGACTTTTAGTCATAGAACTGACAGCATCCAAGAACTTGGTCGTTGCAAGTACCAGGTTCCCGCGTAAAGATATCCATAAGGCCACCTGTATATCATCTGATGGAGCCACTTGTAACCAAATAGACCACGTGTTGATAGATCGCCGCCACTACTCGAGCCTGATGTCGGTACGAACGTATCTAGGTGCCAACTTAGACGCGGACCATTATCTTGTTGGTATCGTTCTCCGAGCGCGAATTGCTTTGCGTAGAAGCATTGCATCCGCAAACCAGGCTCGAATCCTTGTTTCATGGCTCGAATCCTTGATTCATGGCGCGAATCAACACGGCTGCCTTACGCAATGAAATGCCTTTGGTCTTGCGTTAAGATTCGCCCTCGATGGAGGGAGAGTATCTAGGAGGATGCCGGGCAATCCAGCAATCTCATAGAACGCGGGTACGCGAGGAGGAATCTAAAGAGCTCAGAAGAACAGAGAAGAGACTTCACAGACAGAAGAAAGCAGCCTGGGAAAAAGACCTGATCTGTGAAATAGAAAGAGCTAGAGAGCGAGGTCCGCACCAGGCGCGGAAGTTCTACCAAATAGTCCGTAACATGACGTAGTGCACACCATTCTGCACGTACTGTAAGGACAAATAGGGTAATCTGAGCACCGATCCTGAAGGCATTCTGGAGCGATGGGAAGTGCACTTTAGTGAATTGCAAAGAGAAGACCTTATGCTGCCGCCACCAAGCCTAGAAGAGGTACGTCGGCTAAAATTTAACAAAGCCCCAAGAGCCGACGGCATACCAGCTGAGCAGATTAAATATGGAGGGCACACATTACAATAAGCAATTCTTGAAATTATATTGCACGTATGGGAGCATCAAGAAATGCCAAAAGACTGGCGCAAAGGTATAATATGCCCCATACATAAGAAAGGAGATGTAACAATGTGCAGCAACTATAGGGATATAACATTGTTGAGTACATCCTATAAGATACTCTCCTCTATCCAGGAAGAACGGATAGCCTCATACGCTAAAGCCATCATCGGCCAATATCAATGTGGCTTCATCCAAGGCAAATCAACAATTGACCGGATCTTCACTCTCGGGCAGATGATTGACAAATGTTTGGAATTCAACATTCCACTGTATAATCTATTTATAGACTTTAAGGCCGCCTATCATAGCATAGTCAGGGTAGAACTATATAACGCCATGAGAGAATTTGGCAACCCAAACAATCTGACACGATTGTGTAGGTTGACCATGACCAATGTAACAAGCGAAGTTAAAATAGCCGGATTACTATCTAGACTGTTCAACATCTTCAATGGGCTCCAACAAGGGAATGGTCTGGCCTGCCTCCTCTTCAACTTGACGTTGGAGAAAGCAATCCGGGACTCTGATACGTCATAGTCACCAAATCCTGCCAAATACTGGCTTATGATGATATAGACATAATTGGAAGGTCAGAACTAGCTGTACGAGAAACCTTCATCCAGATCGAGCGCACCTAAAACTGGGAATGCACATAAACGAATTAAAGACGAAGTACATGGAGGCAGTATTTGCAGTAAGAACACCTAGAGTAGGTCAAACTTTCAAGGTAGTTGAGCATGAATTTAAAGTAGTGCCATCTTTCAATAACCTTGGTCCAATCGTAGCAGCCGATAACAACATGGAGGAAGAAATACGCGGGCGGCTGCTACTACAGTCTGCCAAGACTCTTCACCCGAACAAAGCTCCTGCTCTACAAGATCATGGTCCTGCCAGTACTCACGTTTGGATCCGAGACTTGGGTGCTCAGCAAAAGGCACTCTGGCCTCTTAGCAGCTTTCGAGAGGAAAGTCTTGCAGAGAATCCTTGGCCCCATACGTAAAGAAAGGCGATTCCGGAGACGCTACAACCATGAGTTGTACGCTATCTACCTAGAAGCCGATATAATTGCGAAGATAAAGCTTTATAGACTCCGGTTACCAGGACACCTAGCTCGAATAAGCGAAGAGGATCCTGCTCGGAAAACCCCTCGCGGTAGATTTTACGCCAGAAGACAGCGTGGGAGACCTTGCTTGCGCTGGAGCAATGGCGTTGACTAGGACGCTCGGAGTTTAGGAGTGCCGAATTGGATGACATCGGGTCGCGCCCGGGTCCGATGGAAAAAATTGTTGACGGAGGCCAGGATCAGGCCCCGGTTATAGCGCCAATTCTGATTTCAATTAACTTGGCTTAATGCAAGGTTTTATGCCACTACAGGAGCAAATTAAAAATAAATTGCCTTTGGTAGCTATTACTGAAGAAATGGATAATGTTAAAGATCATCCCTATTCAATTCTCATCCCTATTCAATTAAAAGATTAATCCTTACAAAATTTCTATGTCTCATCCCAGCATATTCCTAATATTAGCGAAATTCACATTAACTCTAGGTAGTCCAGTTAATTTCATTCTACCTGCCATCACGACCCTCAGGTTAAGTCCTAATCTTCTTTGAGTTTTACAACCGTCACCACCTCTCTTCTAAACCAGTCGTAAAATCGCTAAAAATCTCAATATTCATTTTTCCAACGAAAACTTTGTGCACATAGCCCGTGGACACGCTTTCAAAAATTGAATTGCTCATTATTTTCATGCATCCCCGTCGCCACCGCCTGCTGCATCAACGCATAGAAAAAAAAACCTGCCGACAAAGAATAATATCACAGTTTGATGGAAAAAAAATATATGAGCTAGAAAACCAGTAATCTCAGAAACAAATGCCAAGATTTGTTTGAAATCCAAAGATTTCGTACCACGAAGTAGTTCTGTGTATTATTGGACCCAAGACAAGAGGCCTTGCGACGGACCGTAATTTTCTGAAAACTTCAAAAATCTTCTCCTCGAATAGAATGAACAAAAGCATTACTTTACAATCACATATCTCGATGTAGTCAGCTACAAAGATCGTTCCAGGGAAAATACGTATCTACGGAAAAAGGATTCAACTGGTTTCTGATTTTCTTGAGCTGCATATCAAGGATTTCGGTTTCAAGCCAGGACAAATGAAGCCAGCTTAGTATTTTTTTCCCCCCGGGAGATTTCGACGAAGAGATGCAAAAAGGAAATGAAAATGCATGCCAAATATAAATAGATGAAGAATAGACAGGAACCAGGTGCTTCTCATCGTGTTTGTATTTCAGAAATGAAAATTTATGGGATATCTTTTGCTATTTTGTTACAGCACGGATAGTATTGCTAAACGTAGGTTTTTCTTAGCATCAAATGTCTGTTGTTGTTTTTTGCTCTAACTCTGGATTCGTTATTGAATGTAAGTAAAAGTTTATTGAAACAACTTGTTGCATGAAGGTGTTGTAATTTTATTCAAAATTTTCTTACGAATAAACAACTAAAAATTATCAGACGACAAATTATACCAAACCGTCTACAATTAATAGATACTACTCAACAAATCCTGATTGTATTTCTACCCATAACAACGATTATACCTTCGTCCTGGATCTCTTTCAGAGCATCTTCAAATTGTTCTCTTGTAATCATCTGAAAGATATAAGAGAATACTTCTTTATAGGTTTATAAATAAAAAATGCATGCATTCAATAATATTTGAGCGAATATACCTATAAGTAAAGAATGTTAGCACTTTTTATCAGATAGCACTATCTGATTATTTATGTATATCTAAGAGAAAACCTTAAATGCGGTTCAAAGCAAATAATTTTACCTGAATTTTAAACAGGTACGAGCTATAAAACTAAATTACAATCTTTCAGATGATGTGCAAAGAAAGAAATGGTTGACTCGAGTGCTTTTATGAGTAGGTAACAAACCATTAGCAGTTTCGCTAGGCGAAACTAATGACAGGTGGCAAAAACTAAATTTGTATATCGATTCCAAGAAGATACGATCGAGCACTATTAGCATGTGTTTTCGAAATTGTTTTATGATGATGAAAAAGGTTCTACAATTCATTTGACTTGAACAAAATGCAACGACTTCAAACAATGCAGATATTGCGGCTAAAATAATAAAAGAATATTCGTAGTACCTATTTCTTCTATTGTAATCGGCATCGTGCATAAGGAATAGTCAATCCTAAATGCAAACAGTTTAAGTTATGTACTTTAATGTAGTTCGTGACTTTTTTGCAGACAAATTAAGTATGAAGCGACTGAAATTTTTGAAAATTTTCAATTGTCATTAAATAGCAGAATATATTCTACATAAATGGCTCATTTTCTAACAAGTTGCGAGTTTATGTGGATTTTTTAACAGAGACAAGTGGACACGCTCAGCGGATCAAACAGTTTGTCGATTAATATAACTGATCTCATTGGCTCGACAAGTGAAGTGTAAATTCAACTATAAAAAGTAAGTCATTCTAGAAGCTTAGTTATAAAAATACTTAATATATGCAAAACTTGTATGTAATTATTTATTTGTTAGATACATTATTTATTTATGGAGATAGATAAATAATCAAGTGAGTCGACGTTATATTTTTGGGACATAATCAAACAAGATAATTCAGTGGTACAACGTTATAATAAAACTAAAACATATTTACATCAGTGTACGAACCCAAAAATTAGCCCTGAACATGAATATCTACAGATTTGATTTCAACTACAACATATTTGGAGAAATTAAACAAACAATATCTACAGCACTTTTATTTCTTCTAATCGTATTTGTTATGTATATTCATAGTAAAAGACATGCTAAATATGAGCAAAAACAACATAATTTTTCCAATGAAGTGTAGAATAAATAAAAAAATTCAAATAAAATATTTTGAAACTACAACGATTTATATTAAATTAAAACCTTAAATGTGTTTTGCGTTCTATGTTCTAACTGCTATTCGCTAAAGTTTTGTCTAATGCTTGCTTTTGTCTAATGCAAGCTAGAGCATCTCAAGTTGGGCCACCACAGGCCAATTCGAGAACAGATGCTGCAATCCACACCATGACCAGAGCTTCAGTTGTCTATTCAGCCTGTCAAATCCCTTTGGTTGGTGCATGTTGGTGCCCAAATTCCACTCAGATCGGAATGCGGGCCAATATCGACCAATCGTAGCCATCTCAAACCAAGATGGTGTACACATATTGGCCATAGGCTTTGTTGGTCTGGCTTGGGCTAATATGTATTTCCTACATAAGATCTGAACGATTCCTCCATTTTTAGCCGCGCACTATCCTCGTCAACTGAATCTATCCAGTTCTTTTTAGGATTATCACATCTCTTCTTATCTCTTTCGAATAGTCTACGTTGGAAATAGCTCATCAGGCATTATGCAGGCTGATTATAAGTCTTAGAGAACTCCTGTTCATCGAATATAACATCATTATCAGCACTACAATCGAGTTCGGTCCTGACTTCCTTAAACAAATTAATCCGCCGGCCCCGATGACGAGCCGATATTATCTAATTAGGTACCCCTAAGCGCAAACAAGATCTTCCACGCTCTTATCTGCTGTAAAATCTTCCGCGAAGAGTTTTTCGAGCCGGTTTCTCTTCGCTCATATGAGCTAGTTGTCCAGCCCACTGAATTCTAAGCAGCTTTAATTTTGTGATTATACAGTGGCGGACAAAAGTCGACATTCAGCATCTTATACTAAGTTTCTGAGTGATTAGAAGCTTTAATTAAAAAACCATTGATGCAGTTTTTTTATCGAAAATATATTTATAAAAAACAAAAACTTTTCATAACAAACTTACAAAGAAATTCATAATATCGAAAAAATGACGTGACAAACAGAATTAAAAAAAAAAAAATTAAAAAATTAACAAAATTTTTACAAATATTTTTAGTTTTAGTACTTTGTTGGCCCCCCTGTAACATCAATTAATGCTTGCAGTCTTCGGGGCATAGAGGCAACTAAATTACCGGTTTCTTCTCGTTATTTTCTCCCATTCTGCTATGAGTGCATCCTTCAGCAAATTCTTGTTTTTTACGGAGATCTTTCGAATTTTTCGCTCAATCCGGGCTTTGGGGAGGACGATTAAGCTGTCTGGGAGCGTAATATAACAACCAATCCTTGATGATATTAGCTATGTGCTTTGGATCGTTGTCTGTTTTAAAATACACCTACTTTCAAGTTACAACTTCTCAACCGATGGCTGCAAATGTTGTTCCAACAGGCTTTTATATACAAAGTGATCCATGGTGCATTCAATAAATGCTAATCTTCCCACTCCAGATGCTGCTATGGCTCCGCAAACCATGACATTGCCTCCACCATGCTTGACTGTAGGTACCAAGTTTTTGGGATCTAAGGCAGTGTTGTGCTTCCTCCAGATTTTGGCGCGACCATCACATCGAAAAATGTTGAATTTGGACTCATCAGTAAAAAGGACTCGCTTCCAAAAATCCATGTCCTTGTTAATATGAGCCTTTGCGAATTTTAGGCGTAGAAGTCGGTTTTTAGATGATATTAATGGTTTTTTTCGGGGAGTTCTGCATCGAAAACCATTTGTACTCAACGCTCGCGTAATAGTCCTTGGATGGACAATCTTGTTACTCACCGCTAAATTTGAAGCACTTGTTTTGGAATTTTAAACCACTACCTTCAAAATTAGACTGACGTTTCTCCGCGAAAGTTTTTTCGGTCGACCAGTTAGTGGTTTGTTCTTAATAGAACCGGTGTTTTCAAAGTTTTTTATTATTGTTTGCACTGAACTTCGTTTTACCTTCAATAGTTTCGCTATTTGACCATACGACTTATTGTCTTTCCTGTATTGGACGACCAATTTTCGCACATCACTGCAAATTTCTTTCCCTGACGACATTTTTTCGACCTTACACTTCAAAACTAGCAATAACACTATAATAGCGTTGGAGCTGCACTTGCAGCTGCACTTAGAAAAGTGCTGTTATGTTGCCCAGAACATTTTGCGTATTAGTAAGCAAGCATTGACTGTACGTAGACTTTTGTCACGTCATTTTTTTTCGCTTTTATGAATTTCTTTGAAAGTTTGTTATGAAAAGTTTTTGTTTTTGTTTTTTATAAATATATTCTTGATAATGCAAAAAATTGCAGACCTGCCTCCTTTTCACTGTGGTGTTGGAGAAAGTAATACGAGAGTCGGGCATTTCAACGAGTGGCAATATCGTCACCAAGTTCAGCCAGATACTGGCTTATGCAGATGATATTGACATTACTGGAAGATCCGAACTAGCTACACAAGATTTTTTCAACCAGATCGAACGGGCGACATAAAAACTGGGACCGCCCTGGCATCAACATAATTCAAATAGGAGTATGCTTTGCCTTTTTGTCTTAATAAACACGCGTTAAAAGTTCTCGAAGAGTATATAAAAGACGCAAGAACGACAATGGCTTCGCTGCTGCCGACGCAAATCATCGTTGGTTTTGTTGATGTTCCACTAAGGGACTCAACTGCCATTCGTGTGCCGTATACCTCAGACTGAAACGCCCGAGCTGACTCCAGTGCCCGTTTTTGACTCGTCCATATAAATCCAGGCGCCATCGATGACTCCCAACCCGGCCGTTGGGGTGGTTCTTAAAGGGTTATACGCAATTAGGATGTTAAAGAAAATATTATTTTAACAATATATCTAGGTTCATGCGCCTGGCCATCCTATAGACATAACGCAAAGGAGGCACTATAGAGGTCTTCTGAACCCACATCAGACTATCAATCAGTCAATCAATACACATGTAACATTTAACCATATATGTGTATCAATTTTTACGTCAATCAATCAAAATGGCTCTTCAGGACAAATTCTTGAAAAATAACTTTTTGTCGGCCTCGTGACTGCGTATAGTTTCTTAATGAAGCTGGAATACTTATTCAAACTAATATATTATAAATAAAAAAAATTTCAATTTTAATCATCCCGCAGAAAACAATTCCAATTTGATATTTCCAGTTTTGTTAATTTCATGATATTTGTTTTACTCTCTGGTGCTTTCCCGCCACACAATCGCTCCATACATTAAAATTGGCCTCACGCCACATACGAATATGTAGTAGACTGCCTGATGTTTAAATCCACAGGTATTCAAGTAGGCAGATCGGCACGCGAAAAATGCTACGCGAGCCTTGTCAATTCGGTGCTTCACATTAGCCCCGGAGTTCAGTTTCTTGGCTAGTATAAGGCCTAAATATTTAACAGTATCAACAAGTTTCAATGTTATTCCTTTAAGGGTAAGTGTGAGCCCGGCTTTTCTGGGTGAAATTTGGATCTGGTGCAACGCCGATTGCATAAAGTTAGACAAGGTCTGCAGAAACGCACCTCTCAACAAGTACTACAATATTTACGGTATACACTACCACCTGAAAACCAATGGTCCTTAAATTCTCCAGTAGCTCGTTGACTGTCAGGACGCATAAAAGGGGCGGCATGATCCCCCATGTGGTGTTCCCTTCCGACTATTCTCTACGCTTTGGCACGAAAAAGGTGGCATCAATTTGCCTATTTTTGATCTAGTTCGATACTCAAATCTTCATAGTTTCATCCGTTTCATACCGAACTAGGACGTCAATGGTACTCACAACAGTGATATTGTTGAAAATCCCCTCGATATTTAAGAAGACTGCTAACGTGAATTCCTTTTGCTATAAAAATTGTCCTATTGCATATACTATAGGGTGTAATGCCATTTCTACTGATCTGTCTGCCAGATACGTGTGTTGATTAGACACAGTCTCGCAACATCAATCTACCTCTTGATGTACATATTCACCAGCTTCTCTAGTGCTTTGAGCAAATTAGGTGTTAAGCTAATTGGTCTAAAACTCTTCACCTTATGGTAATTTAAACTGCCAGGTTTCGAAATAAAGACCATTCTAGCTTTTTTTCCTCAGCTTAAGTGTAGTATACATTCAGTAGATGAAGACATGCAGCAGATGAAGACATAAAGTAAAAATACAGTTCATTACGAGAATAATGGTCCTAACTGCCCTTTGGAATAGGTTAGGTGATATATCCTGTATCCCTGCAGCTTTGTAAGGTCAGAATGTGCCTATACCCAACATATTTTTGACTTCATCTGTTACTTCCTTAATAAGCTGCTCGTACGTGAAATATCCGCAATTGGACGTGTCAGCCGATTCCAGGAAATGAGTTTCCAGTAGTATGTCTAGGGACTATCCAATCCCCATTTTCCTCCCGTAAAACGCCGTCATGTAAAACTTCCTGATTCTGGCAGGTTATATACTTTCCTCAATGTTCTCACGGAATTCTCTCCATGAATCGTGTTTGGCCTGTAGTATCTTTTTTTGACTAGCGACAACTCCTGCTTAAATCGATCCCAGTTTTCCGCACTTCCGAATCGTCTTGAATTATTAAACGCTCTTCCTGAGCGGCTTTTAGCCTCCACAAGTTCGTCAATTCACCATAGGTTAGTGTTTTTTCTTATGGGCTTCCCGAGCACACATCTTATACCATAATTCAATCTGATACCAAAATCCCTGTTAAACGATTCACCTGCTCGTCAATTCGCCCTGGACTCAACAAATTCAAATCGGCTAATACCCTGGGATGTTTCTCTGCTTTTCTGGAGTAAACCTCTCATTGTGCTATTCTCGAGTTCTGAACACTTTTGGATAAGACATCAGAACTACCGTTATTACAAACTTTTGAACTCTTAAGCGTTCGAGTGAGGGACCACCATCTTAGGCGTTATTAGCTTGGGGATGGACGCCTCCTATAGTACGTCTAAGCTCGATATTCACTGGAAATGGTCGAAAAGGCTGACCGAAGCCATTCCGTCGTCAAGATGTCACTGCAAGCCACCGCAATGTTCCCACAAATAATATTGCAGCCTTCAAAGCGAAGTGACTCCTTTTCCGTTGACATGACCAACTTGAGGAATTCTTCGGTCTTAAGAATCACCTTGGCCAGGACATTATCTCCCAGTCTACATTCCAGCTGCTCCTCTTTCTTGATGGCGGCTACGTCTCTAAAGAACCGAACTGCCATCTCCTGTCGCGGCCTCTTCGTCAAATTCTCTTTCGGGGAAGCTTTCTCTTCCGATCATTGACGCTTGCTTACAGTTCGATGTTAGATGTTAGTTTTCCCTGAGTATCCTCAGATTTCCTCTTGGTCTCTGACGTTACCACATACATGGTCGCTCGCTTTGCCTCTTTCTTTAGTAGGCTCAGCTACAATCTTTGGATCATCTGACTCTGTGTTGTATCGCTTCCCCTTCATCTTTGAGCTCCTTTGAAATGGGTTCTTTGTTAGTGATTTCCCATCATTTCCCTTCCTGACTGGAAGTTTGGTATAATTTTTGTTTTTTTTTTTTAATTTTATAGAAATTGTCTTTGTATTTCAGGTTTTAGGGTTCGTGTTCTCGGATCACAGCCGAATCAATCGCAAGCATTAACCTCTCCTCTAGAGTCCACCTCTATAGGAACAGCGGACTACTCCAACCGATCTTTCCCCTCTTGAGATCGTGAAGAAGACTGCCTCATGAGCATCCGTGGACATAGACTTTCATAGTACGGTGAACCTGCTAGCGTTGCTGACGAGGCATTTAAAGTGTCTCCCCTAGTCTAAAAGGTCGTTACTCTGTAGACTGTGCTTCACTCTGCTGAACCGGCAAATTTGAAGTGTCGGCTCCTTCACAACCTACACCTCATTCGCCAACCCAGACCTGTCACTCTCTGCCAGGACAAAACCTATTCAGAATGCGTTTATGGCCAGAACCAATACTTTTTACGGGTGAGGTTAAGGACCCCTTACCAACCTCACTTGCTATTGGCCGATTCTCTTCAGAGGTCGGATTGTTACCAGAAGCCAACACGAGGAGGTTATGATCACACTTCTGCCAGTCCAAATAATTACGGCACGTTCATATTTACATATACATGTTATTCTGCCTATTCGCCTGGCGAACGCCAGTACAACGCTAACTCCCAGCTGTCCCAGCAATTTATATATTCAAAAGTTAGTCCAAAGTAAATACTTTCGAATGAGTTCGAGACGCTTCTACTATTTGATTCAAAAAACTTTCTTAAAATGAAAATATTTTATAAATAGATGTTTATTGAAATACGGTGTATATAGAATTTTCTCACACTGTGCAATCTGTTTTTAACCCAATCAACATTTTTCATAAAGTACATACACATCTATGTGTATTACACCGAATCATGTGTAAGCTAAGCACATAGTTTTTCTATCATAATTGACATCTGATCGAAAATATCAACAAGCACATTGAAAGAAACGCCTTCGTTTCAAACAAATTAGCCAAATTTAACCCACTGATACTACATGCACTTCATTCAGTTTGCGAATGACGAAAAAGCGACACATAATTGGAGTATTACTAGGTGGGGTGAAAAGTAACCTCCTTGACCACCAGAATGCGCTGCAATCGCAAAAAAGATTATTGTGCCTTATAGTCCATTCATATTTAGGCAGACATGTCAAATTTCAGAGCGATACAGTCATTTGTTTGTTTTTTACAGCCGATTTTTGTTGACGTGTTTGGCATCATGTTGAGTATGGAAATAAACCATTTTCATTCTCTCGTAAAACATTATTTTTTGAGAGGCAAAACGGCGAAGGAAACAAAAGAAAAGTTGGATAAATATTATGGGGCTAGTGCTCCTTCAGATTATACCGTGAAATATTGGTTTCGAGAGTTTCGTGGTGGCCGAAACTCCACTGCCGATGAAGTCCACAGCGGCAGGCCCTCCGATGCGGTTACACAGGACAATGTCAAAAAAATACATGAAATGGTGTTGGCCGACCGGAAAATGAAAATGCGCGAGCTAGCAAATGCCACAAGGATTAGTACCAAGCGCACACGCCATATTTTGGGTGAGATTCTGCAGATAAAAAAATTATCCTGCCGCTGGGTGCCGCGCATGCTGACTCCGGACCAAAAACTCGAACGCGAGCGCACTTCGGAAGCGCATTTGGCCATGCTGATGCGGAATCGGGTGGACTTTTGGCTTCGATTGGTGACTTGATGAAACCTGGATCCACTATTTCACGCCAGAGAACCGAATGAGTGCCCGGCAATGGACTGAAGCCGGCACGAGTGCTCAGAAGCGGCCAAGGGAGGCTCAATGGGTCGGAAAGGTCATGGCGTCGGTTTTCTGGGATTATCATGGCATACTCTTCGTGGACTACCTCAAAAAAGAAAAAACCATCAGCAGCGAGTATTACTGCGCATTATTGGAGCGATTGAAAGCCGAAATCAATGCGAAACGGCCTCACATGAAGCCAAAAAAATTTTGTTTTTACAAGACAACGCGCCGTCACACAAGAGCATCGCAACAATGGCTAAAATCAACGATTTAGGGCTCGAATAGCTTCCCCATCCACCTTATTCGCCTGACTTGGCTTTCTTGGACTATTATCTGTTCCCAAACCTCAAAAGATGGCTCATCAATAAAAAATTCAGCTCGTGCGAGCAGATCATCGACGCCGCGGATGAGTATTTTGTAGGCCTTCCGGAAAATTACTTTTCGGACGGGATCAAAAAGTTGGAAAATTTCTGGAATAAGTGTATCGACCTAAAAGAGGACAAAATTGAATAAAATTAAAAAAAAAATTAAAAAAAACATTTTTTTCATTCCCAAGGAGGTTACTTTTCACCCCACCTAGTAGATATGGGACTTAGCTCATAGATTACTCTTTTATTCATTGCGTACGACATAGAAACATTTAGCGATCGTTGAATTTTTCGTTGGTTTTCTCACTTATCTAGGGTTAATTCAACTTAGTTTAAGAGATAATTGCATGTAAAAGAGTATATGATTAAGAGCATCACGCGCATACTGCATCAGTTAAGTAAGTTCTCTTGAATGGCATTATATGAATTTTTATTACAAAATGCAAATTTTGAATAAAAGAAACGAAACAAAAAGAATTTAAAGGATTTCAAACACAGTAGGTGAGCAAAATATTCTAATAATTTGTGAAAATTGCGATGAAAAAAGTTTAGAAAAATGACCAGTATTTTGTCGCGAAAGCTAAAAATACTATAGGTAGTATGCCTCGTTGGATCTTGAAAATGCGAAGTTGATGTTCACCAAATACACACCAAATTTTCTGTAGTGTTTTATTTTCATTTCTTGTTTTGAGTATCATCTCTCTTTCTCTATCTTTCTATCTATCTCTCTCTCTCTCGCTCTCTCTCTCTCTTATCAACTACAATCATTGCAACAAGTAATGAATCTATTCACCTTTTACGATCTATTGTCATAAATGATATAGCCGAAATTGATTTTTTATTGACTATCTCTGCTTCTCTTCTCGCAAAATGTAATTTTTTAACGTTAACAACCCCACACTTTTTATCTGAAATTATTTTATCTGTAATCTCACTAAAGACAAATTGTTTCCGCGATCATTGTCTAATACCTAAAGTACATATTTGCTTGCCTCGTTTATTTCATTCTTTAACTAATTCACGGGATTTTTCAGTACTCGCAAAGGTTACTTTCAGAAAGCAACATTCTATTTGTCTCTGGGGAGCTCTACTCAACATTTTTTTTGCTACCAGCTATATCACCAGATATTTTAATGAAATGTGTGTCTGTTTTGTTTGTTAACGAATTATCACATATATACTCGTAAATATATTTTATCACATGAGCGCATAAAAAACACGAACTTACCACTTGTGACGTTTCTTTCATTTCAGCAAACAATTTCTGATATGGAATAGTTGGAATTTTTCCTTTCTTTTTCAGATGTTCCTTGATAGCTGCCACCAACTCGGCACGCTTCTTCCTAGCTGCAGTCGACAGACCCGTCGTTAAAATGCCAACATCAATTCTTCCAGACAACGGATCTGTAGCTGATTGTTTTAATGCTTCACGATGTAATCTGGAATGAATATAAAAAAACGCGTATATGAAATTTGTTTCACAAGCATTCATTTCAAATGAGCGAAGTTATTCAAAAGACTTTAGAAAACTAGTCGATTATAAGCTTTGGAAATATTTTTATAGTATGTCGTTTTAAATTACCTCCAAGCTTCCTCGACATCGAGTACTTCAACCTTTTGCGATAGACGGACCTTAGCGTGAGCTTCGGACAAACGTATCAAACTTTCAAGCTGACGTGGATACGCAGAGATCTGCCCACGACCTGCACCTACTTTACGCATATCTACGTAAGCCTGAATTAGCCTTTGCTGTGCCTCTTCCGAAAGTGTGGGTTGTATGTGTTCTCGCGCATAAGCGATATAGTCACGTAAAACACTCATGTCCTTTAACGAAAGAAAATTGAACAGTTTGTGATTTATTCGAGTCCAAAAAACACTATAAACACAACTTACAAACATAGTATCCTCTTCTTCGTGGCGCGAAACATAGTACAAAGAAACCAAATGCGACGCCAAACGACGATCGAACGCTTCGTCTTGAGGGTCCAACACTAAGAATATCAAATCAAATCGGGATAAAAGAGTGTGGGGAAGTTGAACATTATCGATAATATTCTTATATTTGTTCCACTGAGATTCGGATGGGTTAGCAGCGGCCAGAATTGATGTTCGCGCGTTCAACTGACAAATAATGCCTGCTTTCGCTATACTCAAAGTTTGCTGCTCCATTACCTCGTGCAGAACGCTACGAGTTGAGTCATTCATTTTGTCGAACTCATCGATGCAACAAACTCCGTTGTCGGCCAATACCAAGGCGCCTCTATAATCAAAAATACGGAGAATAACTTATTGTCCGAGTCGCTTTACTAAGCCGTGACTTACGTTTGCAAGACCAGCTGCCTTGTTTCAGGGTCTTTTGTAACATAGGCCGTCAGACCAACTGCTGAAGAGCCTTTGCCTGAAGTGTACTGCGCTCTCGGTACCAAGCTGAATACGTATTGCAAAAGCTGCGATTTTGATGTGCCCGGGTCTCCACAGAGCAAGAGGTGGATTTCAGATCGATAGTTCTGGCGACCAGCGGTAACGTGTGTCTTCTTTGTACCTCCAAATAACTGCAGGAGAATTCCTTTTTTGATGTCTGTATTTTCATAGATAGACGGAGCTAGAGCACGAGCCAGACGATCATAGACGTCAGGTTTTTGCGAAAGTGTTCGCAGCAATTCAACACGTTCTGGAGGAAATACATGACCCTTTCTAAAATAATTAATTGGAAGTTGGAAATCTACAAGAGACGGTTGTAGTAAGGAACATCTTACCCCTCTTCTTCTTCGTAGAGTCGCTTGCTATCGACTTTGCGATAGTGAACTACATCGATATGTGTCTTGTACACACTTTTTACGTTTCTTGCTCGAGGATTCTCTTGGATCGGCATCGCCCGATAAATCCCTGTAACCGTAATACGATCACCCGGTTGCACCTTATCAACCAAATCGTTATGCGCGAACAAAACTACATTGTGCGGTGTCTGTCCAGCTGCCATATCATCTGGTGCTTCTTGCAACTTGACCATTTGTTTATCAGTAAATTGTGACCGATTGTGAATCAGTTGGAAGCAATGACTCGTGTTACAATTCGTACACAAAGTCGGCTCGGCGATTCGGCCACGATCGATCTCTACAGTCGTGTAGAATGAGCAAATGATGCACTTAAAGAATGCTTCTCGCATCTCCGGGATAACATTTGATGTACGAATCACCATACCACTAATAGTAATTAATTGATCAATATCCTCAGGATTCAGCGAGCGCATATTTCTCGTTTTCTCCGCATTGAAGGGACGCACTTGGATCTGATGCTCCAAAACGGCTGCCGGATAACGTTCAAAGAACATCTCGTTCACGGCCATATCAAATGTTGGAATAACTTCTTGCGGATAACAGATCAGTTGACGGTATAAAGTTTCATCATACGAATTCAAGTGAGAACAATTGATGTTGAGGAATGGTTCTTCCAAAGTGTAAATCTAAAATGAAATCCATGAAAAAACGACACTTGTAGCGGCTAGCCCCATTTATTACCTCATCCAACTTTTGCAAATACAACGGAGCGCTCAAATCAATATTTTCACTTATTTCATCGTTTTCCACATCGGTGTCGACGTAACGAAGTAGAAAGTTCTTAAACTTCGTCTTACAAATGCTGACTACTACATTAGTACCCCAAATCACCAATTGTGGTCCAGAATCAGATACTGGATCTGTCTCAGAACGGCCTTCCGCTATTGGTTCGAGCTACACAAATAAGAAAATAAGTTATACAATTATCAGCGGTTTAGATATTGACTAATTTGTAAAGTCGTTACAGTCATATTTTTAATCCCAGACGAATTTGCACATAGACTTCAATGGTCGAATCAATTGATTTCAAATGCTGTATACTTTAAGACTTTAAGTTTAATACTTATGTTTACTCCTATCTTATTTGGCGTACTGACTAGTACAAACTACTTTCTCGCAATATACCTTTGAGTTTTTGACATATTCTCTACAAAAATCAGTCAGGATTGGATGTTTGACTTCTCATCAATTATATAAACAGTCTGCTATTTTAAAAGCAACAACTTTTCCTTTCCATTCATTTTATTTTATACATATATGTGTCCAGTTTTCTATACAGATCATCAACTATCAACAGATTATTGTGATCTAATCATTAGAAAATGTGGAGAATAATGAGAAAAGGTATGTCATCCTGTCAATCGAACTACTTTTTGATTTCGTGATTGTTTTTAATAAAATAAAATTCTCTAGAAACATGCAAGTTTTCAAGCGAAACATGTGTCATATGCTTGGATATTAACGAAACGCCACGCGATTTGGATTGCGGTCATTCGTTTTGTGAAGATTGCATCAACACCTACATTGCCGAGTTCGATAAGAAAATCAATGCAAAGTGTCCGCTTTGTAGAAAACAAATCTACAATTCCGAGCCCATTGTGAGTGATATAGACCCTCAACAAGTTTGATAATTTCATTTTATTTTTGACTTTAATATTGCAGCCACTTTTCCAGCGACCATCGACCAATTGTATTATTTTAGGATTTTTCTTGGCAGCTGCATTTATCTACACGTTTGAAAAAGGCAAATGTGTGCCTTGATACGAAGCAAGATATTTATCAGCTCTCTGATTGATATGAACGTATATTGTAGAAAATAGAATTTAAATAAAATAAACTAAGTACATGAAAGTGGTATTGAATTTAATGCATACTGAGTTCATGATCTTAAATATCATATATCACACACATATATCGGTCAATTTTGAGAATAGCGTGATATATATAATTAATAATGAATTAGTAAAAAAGAAAATGCTAGTCAGATAATAAAACAAAAAAACTAAAACACTAATAAGACAATCCAGTTAAAAAAAAGCAAGTTAGCACATAAATTATTTTTAAATTATAATAATAGTAAAAAATTTTTGTCCAGAATGATAAGAAAATTCAATAAAATAGTGAATAATAGCAAAAAATGTGTTAATATTGCAGCTACGGCTAAATGAACTAGTTCACCAAAGAGGTCGTTCATCCAATAACTTAGCTATACGCATGGATATATACCTCCTAGCTTATGCTGTGTTGAGATAAACATACTTAAATAGATGTTGCAATAGGCTACAAGTGCTAAAAATATTACATTACAATGCTCAGGTAAACTGATTCAATACCTTGAGTATAGAGAGTAGCTAGAGAAATTAAATGTTTTAAAAATTGATTCAAGTTAGCCAAAGATATTATTGAACTGGGAAGGGAGTTAAACAATTTTGGTGCGCAGAACTTGAAAGACCTTTTATAAGCTTCAAATGTAAGAAAAATTACTGAGATTTGATTTCTCGCTTCCAATCAACTCGAATAAATTTTAGCTCTAATATAAAATACTCTTAACACAAAATACCTTAGAGGCAATATTTTCAATATTTTAAATATCCGTTAAGATGTTTCGTATCTTCTAATTCCCATTATTGCCCTGGCTATTTTCTTCTGCGAGATGACAGATTTAATCGAAGCCTCAGAGAAGTAGTCTATACTGCAATTTCAACAGAATGATTGCGTAGTAGACAGAACGACGTACGGAGACAGGGCACATACCTTAGGTAATAGAAAAATCTTAAATACGAATTCATATATTTTTTTGACCCTGCAATGTGGTTCTTCCAGTTCAGTGAGCTATTGAAATCCTTATTTTATTGTTTCGAGTTGATCTATTTTGACATTTTTTCATTTATAAAATAATCTATCTCAATCATCTCGTCTATCTCTAGTTGAAAAACGAACAAATTTTGTTTTGATATTCAGAGCCATTTTGTTGTTAGTGAGCCATAGTTAAGTTTATTTAAATCGTTTTTAATTTGTAACCTCACAGCAGTCATATTCTCTGCAGAACCCTGAGGAACGTTAAATGGACAAACATGAACTTGTGGGATTTAAATTATACACGCATTGATATCTGTATGGTATTGAAATCTGTATTTTTAAACCAGTTGAGAGATATGCATCGAAATGCATAAAATAGAAAATACCGACTGGCAAGCGTTCCGAATTTCTCTGTCCAATAAATTCGTTCAAGTACCATATACGGCAAGAGATTTGGAAGAAACTATTGAGTTCTTCACCAGAAAAATTCGACCAAAACTCCGGTTGCCGACAACCAACACCTCTATGAGCTCCTCCAATACTCCATCAAAATAATCAGAAAGAGGAGAAATCACATTCAAAAACGAGCTAGAATTACTGGCTACCACAGATTGAAGCAGGAAGCGAACCAGCTAACCAATGTCATTCGTGACCAGAGCAGAAAATTCAAGAATAATCAATGGAAGCACGCCATGAGTAGCCTTGATCGTGATAGTGGTACACCCTGGACAATTTCTAAATATTTTAAATCTAAGAACAAACCACCGATCTACGCGTTCTCTGGCCTAAAGTATGGTAATTCTGATAAAGTCAGTAAAGGCAAAATGTTGCAATCAGAATAATATTCAAGATTTCCTGGTACGTTAGGAATATTGACAGACATAACGATTTAAGAATCGAGATAGTCGACAAATACTTTTGCAACCATGCGCAAAAAGCTACTCGACACGATCTACCGTCACCCGAGCAGTTCTCCAGGAATCCAGTAAATATCCCACCTTCACAATAGTTTGACAAACCCAAGCCTGAGACAGTTCACAAATTAGGGCGGACCCGCTGCATTTAACACATACAAAGAGTATGGCCAGTATGAGCGCAACACCGTTCACTGCCAAAATGATTTAATAGAATATTATGGTCAATTGAGTCGATTGCTTTAGCTACGTCTACAAAAATTGCACAAACGCAGGTATTATATTATTCACATCTTCAAAAACATTATATAATAAATTTAACAGAGCATCTTTGGCGGATATTTTTTAAATAAATCCAAATTGATTACTACAGAAGTTTGTGCTCTTAATATAATTGACCAATCGCCTTTTCATTATTTTTTCAATAACTTTTGAAATTGTTTATAGAAGAGAAATGGATCTATAGTTATTGAGGTCTGGGTGACAAACTTTTTTAAACATAGGGATCATTAGTGCAGTTTTTATTTAGTGTTGTCGAAATTTCTTCTTTTTCGAAGCTTAAATTTATTAAACAATATTTTTTATTTATTTTAAGCAGTTGGCTATTATATCGTCTATATTAGGTGCCTTGTTAGATTCCAACGAACTAATCAAGTTGCTAACCTTCTCTATGGATGTTGGTAAACAGGAAAATGAGCTTTCGACTCGCGGCCATGGAAAAGTTTCTGAATATTCTAGCATACTAAGCTCTGTCGGTGATTTTTTCTAGTGTTTTCTATAACTGAAATGAAAAAAACTATTGAATTCATTCGCGACGTCTAAGGGATTGGAAATATCTGTTTGTGAATAAGCGAAAGCTTTAGGCCTATCATATCTTACATATATTTCTGTCTTCCGTAGAATGGTGTTTATTGTCTCCCGCTGTTTTTTTTTAAACCTTATCGCCGCTTTTTTTTCAAATAATCTCAGAAGTTTTTCATAACATACCAATTGAAAATTGTTCCAAATATTTCCGTCTTGCTTTAGACATGCGGTTGGGTGTAGTTCGCTTGAAAAAGCTACATCGGTCACAACTAAAAACGCGAACCCAGAAGTCAGATGAAACGTTACAACAGCTACCTCGAGATATTGAACGTCTGACACTTTTGTCCTATTCTACGCCAGATCTAGAGCATCGAAATGAAACTGCAAAGGATTTTTTTGATCCAGAGATTGCGCGATGAGAAACATCAATAGGCTCTTTGTCTCGCTGATAAGCGGGCGCTTAAGGACTCTTTGGCTTAGACTTTGACTTATGAATCGGTCAGACGGGAATCTCAAAGAAACATTAAAGTCCGCTCTGTTTACGACGAATGCTCCGTGCCAAAGAACAGTAATAACCAGAAACCGGATGTACAGCACGGAAGCGACAGAAGAATGTAGCTAATTTAGTGTATATAGCTGTCTCTTCTTCGGAGGAAGCGGGAAACCGTTAAGAGCCATCTTCGAAGGTCCGACGTTAACTCGCGGAATTGTTGACCCCACAACTATCATCACAGCCTCCAAACTATATCGGCATGAAAACAACTTTAGCCTTCAGGGGAAAATCGATGGCAAACTTTGCAGCATCATCGATACAGTTGATTTTCAGACCTGAAAACTTAGCAACATTGAACAATATGCGCTTCGTACTGCTATTAGCGAGTCTAGCACAGTTCATTGTCCAACATGACAAATATAGCTTATTGATTTAGTATTCTAGCAACGATTCCTAGTAACGGAAAAAAACTGAAGAATGAATGCTTGGAATGGACTTCCTCGGACTCCCCGGTTTTGGATTTAGGAGAAAAGATTATTGAATGGAAGAACTACGAAATACCGTTGATGGTAAACAGGAAGGGCTTACGAAAGCGCCGCAATACTTAAGTCGTCTAGAACCATCATATGGGCTAGATTTGATGACGATGATGGTACATTCTTTTAAATATGGTAAGTAAAGTAATCCCACGACAAACCTTATTGGGTATAGGGGTTGAAGCTCGTGGAGAACTTCAATCACAAATTCATAATCAATTGGAATACGAGTGTGGAGTAATAAGTTCCAAGACTCACTCCACCCCAGATTTAGCTCAATTACCTATTTAGAGCTAGGTTAACTCAAAGCTCGGTGCACGGTCCCTCGTCCGAACCTAGATTCGTACCAGGGACACCACACACTAGAAGCCACTAGACTACACGGTGTACGATTTTTATTTTTTCATATATTTTGATACGCTACCAAAATCATTTTGATACGATTTTGCCCCGCATCGCTATTTCCTATAGAGGCATTTTATTTATCAAGTTTGCTAGACCTATTTGACTATAAAATTAGGTTATTTTCAAATTATGGAAGCCTTAATGCAATGTTGTTCATTTATTTATTCTATTAACTTCCAGTCGTTTGAGTTAGCAAATTTTCTGAGTGGGCACATACTTTTAAGCGGAAGTGTACATAAAATAGCTATTTTGGTTCACTTAGTTCCATGAACTAGTGTTGGTATAAAAACATATTATGTGTTAGATACGCTTTTTTTGATTTTGTTACACATTTCACAAATGTTTGACGATTATTTTTTCCAGAGTAGTAGACCTGTCCTGGGGGCACCAATTTTTATCATCCGAACTAATCCAAACTCCCGCCCTTGGCAGCATTATAGTGGCAAGAACCTTAACCAGCATTGCCGAGAAAAATAATGTCAGCATAAGAATGCTAAATCTATCGGAGTAGTAGGGGAAAATTAAGGAAAAAGATTTAATCGCTGACTGTCATCCGGTTTCTTGTATAATGTCCTTGGATATTATAGATAAGCAGCCAACACCCAAAAATGCATCGAATAAGACTATTGACGATCCAATTAAGAATATGCTACAGTTTGCAGCATTAACCGATGGCCAGTACCAACAAGAAGCTTAGCTAATTAGACGTTACGCTGACATCTTCTCAGCTCGAGACGATGATTATTCAACAGGCTCCACGCCGCCTATCAGTGCCTTAAAAAAGAAGTTCCCAAAATGATACAAGACATAAAAAAACCAACGAATTAGCGAGCCTTCAAACACTCCTTGGACGTACCCACCTAATACAAACCAAACATATATAAAATTAAAGTAGAAGGAAAAATCTATTGAATAGCAAAGACTCTTATTAATATTGATTCAAATTAAACTATCCAATCCAGTTTAGGATCTACTAATCCAGTTATAAGTGAAGCCTAAATTAAGGATATCTTCAACCAACATTAATTATTTTGGAAATCTTTATTATAGCTTATAGGGAAAAAGCTTATAGCCAAGAATAAGCTGAAAGCGAGTGGAGACTATTCCACTATTAAACAAAAACAAACAAGGTGCGTGGGCAACTGTTGCAGTCCAAATTTGGTTGACTATCCAATAGAATGCAAACGCAGAGGAATGCAAAAGATGCAAAAGAATATGCAGAAGATTAGTAAAATAAGTAAGAAGAATTAGCTGACACACAAAGCGATCGATCATTGTTTACAAAAAAGGTGACTGTAAATCTTTCATAGATATAGTCTTGTGAACATTAATATATTTCTACTTGGAAAAAAAACCAGCGAAAAATACTAAAATAGGACAAAATCTCAGGAAATAGAAGTAATTAAATTTTTTCTTGTTTTCTTATTAGCTGGCAAAAATTATGAATCTGGATTAGTATTAAAAGATTACGCCAAAAAAAATGAACATTTGATTTCAAAAATGAACATTTGATTTCATCTAAATATATCTTGAGTACCAGGAAAACATAGCCAAGATGACTTCAACGGACAGTAATGATTCGTTTTAAACGAAACAGTCTACAAACAATAATATATACTTAGAGATATTTAAACTTGATATCTCTTTCAGCATTATAATGTAATTTAGCCCATTAGCATTATTTACTTTAGTTCAAATTAAATTATAATCATTATACACTAATACTAAATCATACTAACCGCATCGGATCCAATAGCTACTTGGCGCATACGTTTATCGGTGCGAATATCGGGCCGGGCCCTCAAAGGTGTCCCACGAATTCCGGACCGTTGACTTCGGCCGGTACCCATTGAACTAAACACAATTAGAATTTTTTCTTTACCTTAATATGCTGTTTTTTTAAAAAAAAAGTTTACCTCGGGGTCCCGTAGTTCAATGGCGAGCTCAAATCTATTTCACTGATATTTGGAATCGAGCTTCTCAATGGACTTGTAGCTCCGATAGAAAGTCCACCAGGGGAAGTCGGAGGCACAATGACATGATCAGATTGTTCGCTGGTTCGGCCACGTGCTGCCCTCGATCGTCCCATTCGCATTGGAGTATCAACATCTTGGGGATCGATTCCTATGGAAAAAGTATAAATGTGTAATAAACTAAAAACTCTTGCATGGTTGTTTGTCTTAACTTGATTTGGCTATTTTCATTAGAAATAGAGTTTAAATAATTTGGATACAAAATGTCGATCTAACAAAAAAAATTATTACATGATTGATGTATCCCAACTTTTTGAGGAACTTAACAAAATATTTCGCCATAACAAACTTTTCTTTAGTAATATGAGTGAGAGAAGATTGAAAGTATAGCGCCTTTACGAGCAAAAGGAATATTAAAAGCAGTCTGAGATCTAGAGGCCTGACCGTGTTGGCGTAAAAGCTGCAAGATATATATTCTAGAAGAAAAGTGTCCATTGGGTAGTTTCTACAAAAAGCATTAATCGAGGTGAAATCTGCGGATGCAAAGAAAAGAGACTTTCAGGAATGTTAGACGATTTTTGTATTGGCAATAAAGGACATGAAAATTATACAAATTTTTATGATACAAAGGGATACAAAATAACTTACAAGATGCAACTTCACCAACGAAATGGAAATAAAATTGTGCTACGTTAAAGTGTTAACGTTTGAACGACCAAAGTTTGAAAAACACAAGACAAATAGTTTTTACATTTAAAAAACGAAAATTGTGTTATTTTTATTAATATGATGCAGGTCCACTTCGCCGGTTCCAGATACAGGTCCACTTTTTTTCTTTGGCGAATTTTCATAGGCGAATAAATCTTGCAGGTTATGCAGGAGCAAAACTTAATAGAAAAATCCCCATGTACTGAGTTAAATTCGTACGTGAGGCTCAGTGTAGCAACCCCCGATTATCGACTCATTAGAATACGTGAATATGATATACAAACACAGCCAACGGGCTGAAAAATGCTAGAGAGATTGATATTATACCCTGGAAATTAGCTTAAGAGGAAAGATTGCAGACTTACTGTCTTTTAAAATATTGTCTTTTAGAATGCGTGGACACTTCTACAATCAAGTATAAATAGCCTGCAGTGAGATGACTAGTTCCGCAAAGCGTTCTACAAGCGGGAACTATTATAAAATTCAAACGATTCCCTGTGGAGGTTTCGCTGGGAGTAAAAATCATACGTAGTGAAAGAATGAATGTTTACAATGTAAACAATAAGTCTGTAATCCATTTTGAGTTTATTGTAAATTAATGCAAGCATAGCTACATATACCCCGATCAACATTGGATGCTAAACGCAATGCTGCCTGTCAGCGTCTTCAAATTTACTCATATTGTTGATATATGCTTCTTAAATGATCATCATATAATAAATATAACATGCTTGAATATGTTTTTATTCGCATTTAAAACCTAATTAAGGTTCTTATTCGTATTATTTTGGTTACCTTTAGTCGGTGTCTTGTGCCCATTCTGTCGGTCGACTTCACTAGTTCGCTCCTGTCTTCGCGGAGTCCTCCTCGATGGTGTGGACGGTGCAGATGGAGCGCGTGCCGGGCTCGACATTCTGCTTTAATTATTTAACAATTCAAACAACACAAAACCACAATTTTCGACAAATCAAATGCCGAAAGTTATCACCAAACTCAAAAGTCACTCACTAAGCGTGGAATCTCGGGAATCTCACCTATACCACTAGACAAAACGCGGGAAAAGTGACATTTCGTGTCGACTGTGCTGCCAAATTCGCTCTTACATGTGAAACTTGAAACCACAAAAGTCAGGGATATTATCATATTGACAGCTTAAGGATACCGTCTCAATGTTCAATTGGATTTTGAGCCAAACTCGCCGACTTTAAATGACCGTCCTCCGAAGTTCCCTGTTATTTCTCTGTCGGAATGATCTGTTTAGACGGAATGAGTTACTTCCACGCCCAAGACTTATATCCTATCTAACCGCGAGAAAAACAAGTGCTATCGGTCCAGTTCAAACCTATGCAACATATCTTAACCTGACACATAACCAGAAGGGAAAGTGTCCGAACCTGATATCCTTTCATTTTTCATCGAATGCTACTTCGGAAAAAGTAAATTGTAATATAGGGACAATAGGTCACGTCGACCATGGCAAGACAACATTGACGGCAGCAATAACCAAAGTTTTAGCGAAAGATGGTCTTGCCAATTTCGTTCCATATGATGAGATCGATAAAGCGCCAGAGGAAAAAGCTAGAGGTAAGACAATATTTTTGATTCTTAAGCATCGCAAGCAATTCTTAACATACCGTAGGCATAACAATCAACGCTTGTCACGTCGGTTACTCGACCAAATCCCGGCGTTATGCACACACCGATTGCCCTGGCCACGCTGATTATATAAAGGTTTGAACCATCCTTTATTTCCCTTCTTCCTTTTTCATATCTGGCTTTTTCAAGTCTAGAACATGATATCTGGCACATCACAAATGGATGGAGCTATCCTCGTTGTCGCAGCCAACGATGGACAAATGCCACAAACACGGGAGCACTTATTGCTCGCCAAGCAGGTAGGAGTAGAAAAAATTGTCGTGTTCGTTAATAAAGCCGACTTGGTGGACAATGATGTGCTCGAACTAGTTGAAATTGAAATTCGAGAATTGCTTACTGACTTCGGATTTGATGGCAGCAGCACTCCAGTGATCTACGGGTCAGCCGTGCAAGCACTAGAAGGTGTACAAACAGAATATGGCGAACCATCGATACGAAAGTTACTCGATACGATTGACGAATATGTACCGATTCCCACAAGAGATCTTACCTCTCCGTTCCTTGTTCCCATCGATAATGCATTCACGGTACCGGGACGAGGAACTGTAGTTGTCGGTACGATAAAGCGTGGAGTCATCAACAGAAACGACGAGGCAGAACTGCTTGGCTTTGGAGAATGCCTGAAAACGACAATATCCGATATTCAAATTTTTAAAAAGAGTCAACCAAAGGTGTGTGACTGTACCATGTCAGCTGAAAATATGCATAAAATATCATTTTTCAGGCTGTGGCTGGCGATCACGTAGGTTGTTTACTACGCGGTGTACGCATAGGAGGCGTGCAGCGCGGTATGCTCATTTGCGCCGCTGGAAGCGAACAAATTTCCAATCATTTTGAAGCATCGATGTATCTTCTGGCGAAGAATGAAGGCGGACGTTCAAAGCCTCTTACGTCCAAATACATTCAACAGTTGTTCAGTAGAACTTGGAATATACCTGTGCGTGTTGACATGGGTAAGATATTTTAATATTTTCGAGTGCAATCATTCTCACGGTAAAACGCACTTTCAGTGACTGCCGATAAAATGTTGATGCCAGGCGAACACGCCCCAGTGCTGATTACCTTGTTCAGAAAGATGGTAATGTCACCGGGCCAGAGCTTTACAATACGTGAAAACGGTGCTACGGTTGCTACTGGTGTTATAACTAAGCGACTAGTTTCGGTCGATTTACCTCAAAATAAGTTGTCCAAGTTAGTGATCCAGCAATAGTATTAATTTGGTGCTAAATATAGAACCATTCAAAGATATTGATTTATATTTTTATTTGTCCACTTGTTTTACGAACAATCTGGATGCATTCGACATGTTGAGTAGTCAGCCAAAAAAGGCGTTTAAGACTACCACACCTAAGCACCATTAACTAAAATAAACAGAATTTACAATTAGATTTCATGCTGATTTTACGGCGCGGCTACCTATAAATCCTGTTAAATTCAAAATAATGATTTTGTGCACTTTATTTAAAGTCAAGTGTACGTATATATTGAACTAATTTTGACCAGTCTTTTTGAGATTTTGTTTCAAATCGCGATATTTTGAGAGTAGTCGTCAACAAAGAGTTTTGTTTCTTTGTTTACTTATTTCATCCCGCTACACAAACAATTCCAATTGCAGAAAATGGAAAATAAAACAACATTATTATGAATAAGAGTAAGAAATTAGAAGGTAACGTGAAGAAAAGTTCAATATAACATACTTCAGAATGTTTTTAAACTCAATAAACGAGTGCAGCAGAGAACCAAGCTTAGAGACATTGGGCAAAACTCGACTACGTATTCGCCATAGCCGTTACCGAAAGATGTCTGGCAAGTATGTCTGTGTTTTTGTGGTTGAGCATATGTGTTCGTTTGTTTATATTCAGTGTGTTTTCAGCTCTTGAGCTGGGTTTCTATTTTTCTAATTTTTGTTGTCTGCGGCTAAGTTTATAGATTGATTGGGCTAACTTTTAGGACATCATTAAAATTCATTTCAAGTATTCATCAATCGCTAATTGACCATAACTACAATTGATATACGTGAAAATTATTAATATCAATAATAACAAAATAATATGAGCTTGGCTTTCCTATAAAATGTTTTCAATGTTATTCAAACTGCACAATAAAATACTTTCAACAATTGTGCACATGATATGTTTAGACTGGTAGCAAAATGAAATCCACTGATCAACTAAATTAGCAAATCAAAAATTAGCACATACATACAAAAACAATAATATTCCCTAAAAACACCAGCAAACCATTTTTTGGATTATTTCGTAAATATCTATAAAATAATTCTTTATTCTCTTCATATTTGAGTTGACACTTCTACATATTTGGAAGTGTGGAAATGTTTCATCTACCGAATGTAAAGCACCTCAGAATTTTTGGTTTGTATAGTTCTTAATTTGGAGATAACTATCCGCTTCGTCCTAAAATAATTACTTTCGCTAATGAGCAATACAGCATGTACCAACCTCTAAAGGCTTGACTCCTTGTATTCGCAATCGGGACATAGAAAACTCGAGAATTTGAACATTTATCAATGACTGGAAAGCACAAACTACGTTTTCTTGGATAAAAATTCAAAATATGAGATAAATATGAGTCTGCCTCATTTTCGTTTCTTTTTTATTTTTGCTGTGCTTGAAATCGATGTACTATGAGATAGCTAGGATTGACAGTGCATTTTTTTTTCTTTTTTACACTAAGGCAGTGCTCTGGGTATAGAATGGTTTTCGGTGTTGTTTTTTTTCGACTTTTTTCATTAAAGCACTGCTCTCAATGCTAATTTTAAGTGCACTGCCTTCCCTGTCTAATCTAAGGAGCTACCACTGACCAAAACATATTAACACGTAAATACAAAATTTTTATTACTTCGTTTATTCACAAAATACCACAGTTATTCATTCAAAAATTCAATATACCAATCTGGGAGAAAACTCAACTCGGTGCGGCCTTCATGCAATCGGTACGTTATTGTATTATGGATTTGTGGATCCCAATAAAACTCATACACAGAATATGGACAGTCAACGTCTTTAACTGTAGCTTTTTTGGTTTCTTGGTGACGAATATAAATATTGCCTTTGTATTTTGCCACTAAAAAGCGTGCATCATCCCTCCTCTCATAAGGAAGGCACATTATCTTACTTAATATGCCACGAAAAGTGATGAAATCAGTTCGAAAGTAACCCGGATATTCGCTCGAGGGCGACTTGAATTTATCTTTATTATCTCGTAAGTACTCCAATAAATTTATTTTATCCAATGTTTGATTTCCTGGCTTCCGAATCACATTTTCATAGCCTTTGTTCAAATTGAAATCCAAATTTGACAATTTTCGAGGCAATTGCAGATATTGTAAATAATCTGCGGACGGTATGTAACGTCGCTCGGTATCGATGCTGAAATATCCCACGATTTTTGGGCGAGTAAAGGATGGAAATCGGTTGGATACATAACTGTCACTCCAAACATAAAGTCCTGTATCGTATAAACTCATTTAAAGCTCTGAAATAAGATAAAAGTATCTGCTAAGTTATTTTGACCTGCTTATACACATTTTAATACTACCACTAAGAAAGGAGTGGCAGTTTAATAATGGACACGGTAAAGCATGTTTTTCTTTTTCAATAGTTTTACCACCAACGAACCTTTTTTGGGGTTATTTCGTAAATATCTATGAAATAATTTTCTATTCTCTTCATATTTAAATTATTAATACTTCTATTTGGAAGTGTGTAAAAGTTTCATCGACCGAATATATAAAACATTGACGAAAAATTGCAAAATACCTCATAATTATTGATTTGGATCGCTCTTAATTTGTTGTTCTCCTTTGTCCTAAAATAATTACTCTCGCTGATGACCAACACAGCTTTCCAACCTCTAGAGGCTTGACTCCTTGTATTCGCTATCGGGACATAGAAAACTCGAAAATTTCAACATATATCAATGACTGGAAAGCAAAAACTACGATGTTTCCATTAATAAAAATGCAAAATATGAGGTAAATATGAGTCTGCCTCATTTTCGTTATGCTTGTAATCGATGGACTATGAGGTGTCTAGGATTGATAGTGCATTTTTTACATTAAGGCAGTGCTCTAGGTATAGAACTATGTTTGATGTTGTTTTTCGACTTCTTCATTCAGACACTGCTCTCAGTGCTAATTTTAAGTGCACTGCCTCTCGTGTCTCCTCTAAGAAACCGCCACTGATCAAAGCATATTAACACATTGTAAATACAAAAATGTAATTCTTTCGTTTATTCATAAAATACCAAAGTTATTCATTCAAACATTCAATATACCAATCTGGAAGAAAACTCAACTCGTTACGGCCTTCATGCAATCGGTACGTTATTGTATTATGGATTTGTGGATCCCAATGAAACTCATACACAGAATATGGACAGTCAACGTTTTTAAGTGTAGCTTTTAGCATATCGAGAAATGCATTCAAGAAATCAAGACAAACAGCTGCTGACCAATAGGCCTGAAAATATTAAGACCATGTTTCAAAGCTTACTCCAATACCGAATCATCCTATACATTACCTTTCCCATGTTCGGTATTCTGTCCATATTTAACACCTGGATTTCTTTCACGAAACCTGAATCGCTCCGTAGGCCCATATATATTCGTTGAATTCCAACCAAAAAACTTTGGGCCCACCATTTACGCAGATTATTGCGAAGAAAACTCTCGCGCTGATTGTAGTTTCTTGGCATTCTTCGTACTTTCACTTCGACAAATTCCAGTGAATTCGGATCAACTATAGACCTGCAACGGAAGTGCAATCACCACTTTAATATTTCAAATTAAAAATTGTATTTTTATTAACATACAAATCGACTTTCTCGCTCGAAACGATACCGTCCATTTCAGCTCCATAAAGTAATTGATGTTTCTCGAATTGTGACATAAGCACACAGGAAAACTCTTCTGCTTCATTTACTGGAACTGTTGTATCAGGCAGGTTTTTCGGATCATCTGCAATACAACGCAAAATTAGCTTATAACTTTGTGAGTTTCTAGATTTTACAAAGTAAACCTACCTGAAAATATGAATTGCTCAAATTTAAACCCGTACGAACAATTCTTTTTGTCCACATCCGTTTCAGCTTCTATTCTCTTTCTCTTCTTTTCGGTTTCTTGCTGACGAATATAAATATTGCCTTTGTACTTTGTTACCAAAAGGCACGCATCATCTCTCCGTTCATAAGGAAAGCACATGATCATTCTTAGTATGCCACGATAAGTGATGAAATCAGTTCGAAAGTAACCCGGATATTCGCGCGAAGCCGACTTGAATTTATCTTTATTGTCTCGCAAGAACTCCAATAAATGTATTAGTCCTTCATCAGTGGGATTTCCTGGCTTCCGAATCACATTTTCATAGCCTTTGTTCAAATTGAAATCTAAGTCTGACAATTTTTGAGGCAATTGCAGATATTGTAAATAATCTGCGGACGGTATGTAACGTCGCTCGGTATCGACACTGAAATATCCCCTGATTTTTGGGCGGGAAAGGGATGGAAATCGGTTGGATACATAACTGTCACTCCAAACACAAAGTCCTGTATCGTATAAACTCATTTAAAGCTCTGAAATAAGATATAAGTATCTGCTAAGTTATTTTGACCTGCTCATACACATTTTAATACTACCACCAAGAAAGGAGTGGCAGTTTAGTAATAGGAACGATAAAGCATGTTTTTCTCTATTAATAGTTTCTCTTTATTTTGACCGTTCTGTCCACGGCTTAGTGTTTACTTCGAAAATTTCCATCGAGCGAACGCACATTTTAGCTTTTATTACATATGTGAAAATTGTGTTGTTTTCCTCAGTTGAGCCCGTCTAGTGCTGTTCATTAATATTCCCAAAGAAAATCTTTTTGGCTGTCGTCTTTCAAATGCTAGTTGAATATGTGACCATATTATTACCATTTCAGAAGCCTTATATTAGATGACTCTAGCTCATCAAATTCATCATACGATTCACTGCTACAGCATGTTCAATCTCAATCTCACTGCTTTGTTAGAGGTCAAGGATTCACTTGAAAACATGATCTCTGATTTTAAACTATTTCGCAGAATATTTCTGCAAGAGTTCAGGTTTTATATTCTTGATAATTTAACTGCAACTTAGGCAACTCGAGCCACTTTAAATGATTCATCCTGCACAAATCACAACACTTTAAACACGCAAATCATTGTCAATTTCAACCGGCGGTATATCAATCTAATATAACTGATTACTGGACAGCGGCCTGGCTAACATAACATACGGAAATAATCCAACTGAATGAATTTATAAAAATGTTCATAAATAAATAAGTTACAAATAGATAATAAATAAGTTACAAATAGCTAACAATTAAATGTTATATTTATAAAAAGTTTAAAAATTACGGGGTATAAATGGATTGGACAAGGGAAGATTTCAAGGGTAATTTGAAAATCATTGTGAAATAACGATTCCTGAGGCCATTGAAAATCCTGCAGCATCTGCTTACCGACTCATTAGCTGCATATGTGGATATTCCTTTAGCAAAAAGAATGGACTTTGTGGTCCTTACAGGGATATTAATCACCATATTATTTTTCAAGAATTCATTTCGATATAATGCCTTTAATGAAATCGAACGTGGAGCAGGCAGAAATAACGATTCTTCTGGATGCAAGTGGAATTAAGTTTAAATGACCCAGTCTAACTTCACAGAGAGGTAAGTTATCGAAATCTTATGGGTTGTATAATTCCGTCAGGCCGAAAATTTTTGTACGAACTCGAGCTCGTTACTGTAGATTGCAAAGGTTGGGTTCCAGATAATGCAGGTGTATTCGAGAAGAGGGCATACGAGAGCAGTGTATAATGATCTTGCGATGCACAAGTTTTTAAATTTCTTAGCTCGTTGTTTAAAGTCGGCTTTAGACATGCGGTGTTTGTCAAATACCGAGCACTTAGTTTGGCAAACTTCCCATGTGTGGTTGGGTTGCTCGCCTAGTGCTTGCCCTAGGCCAAGCACAAACATTCGGGTGATCGCTATTCCCGTAGTTTGTCGGTTTTTCAACACACATCAAAGTAGACGAGCACTGTGTTTGGGTATGTTCGGATCCCCGCTTTACACATACGGTATTTATAAATACATATACTGTCAACTGAATCTGCTGAATCAACATCCATATTTAAATAC
The DNA here is from genome assembly GCA_947369275.1 of Nemotelus nigrinus. Classification (NCBI taxonomy): domain Eukaryota; kingdom Metazoa; phylum Arthropoda; class Insecta; order Diptera; family Stratiomyidae; genus Nemotelus; species Nemotelus nigrinus. The sequence continues at coordinate 185,373,345 of OX376372.1, read as the reverse complement.
ATATTTAAAGATATAAATTTAATTAATTATTAATCCTTAGAGATGCAACTATTTCGTTTTTTTCACAAAAAAATTGCGGGAGGAAACCACGACGAGCAGCTCGTACGTGTTCCAGTTTTGGCGAACATTCGGCAATGCCCGAGTATCCAATTCACTGTGCTTGTCATTTCGCACGCACCAAGCCGAATGACTTGACTAGGTGTTCGGTATTTGGCGAATAAGAGGTGTTTGACAAACACCGCATATCTAAAGCCGGCTTAATAGTCGAGCTGTTTATTCGCACGGGAAATATTTTATCATAGAGCAAGGAGAAACTACGTTTCTTATCCAAGATGTGATCAACAACGCTATCAACGCGATTCAATGCATTGTTGCCGAGAAAGTACATGTTCTGTGTAACCGTGCATCTGGAGGTAAAACTTATAATTTGTTTAGCACTCATCAATATTGAGTGAGAGCTTGTTTACATTGCACCACTGATCAAATGAGTCAAGCTTGGATTGAAGAAAAAGGTCGTCCGATTTAGATTCAATTATGTGGTATAGTTTGAGATTGTCTACTTAAAGTAGGTGATATATTTGATAAAACGTTAGATAGATCGGAAATGAATATATTAAAAAGAAGTGGGTAAAGATGACTTCCTTGTGATACATCAGAGGTAGCAAATATATTTTTTTTTTTACAAAACTCCTTGAAATTTTACAAATTAGATTCGTTTGTGGAGGTAGGAACTGAGCCAGCTAAGTAAAGATCTAGCAAATCTGAATTTCTGCAGCTTTAAGATCGGGTTCAAATGGTCAACTCTGTCAAAAGCAGTTTGGTAGTCTTTCTCCGTTTTAAACAGCACGTCCGAAACTTGAACTGTCAAACTGACTTGTTCTAAATTATGCTGTTGCTCGTTCGAGAGGGAATCAGCAAGTGGTGAAACAATTTTTTCAAAAAGTTTTGAAAAGGAAGATAATTTCCTATTATTTATAATTTCCTATAATTTCCTATACAGCGTTTATCGCCATTGTTGAAAATGGCTGTTTTATATGAAAGTTTCCAGCAGTATGGAAAAGTCCCAGACAAATGTGTCCTGTCAAAGAATATATGCAGCGGAGTTATTAGCTGCCCTGCAAACTTACGCAAGAAAATCGGCGGAAGAAGATCTTGTTACAATCAAGGTCCAAAATAACTTTACGCATTTCTCGCGTTGCTGGAACTTTCTGGAAATTTGTTGCGAATAAATCGCAAATCTCTTCAAGGGAAGAAGTGATATTATAATAGAACATTATCGATGGATAACCGGTGGTTTTTCATTTCATGTCTACGAAATCAAAGAATTTTTCGAGTCGCAGACTACATTTTCGTCTGTTTTCTTAATGTATTTGGCATAAGCACCGCGAGAATTTGTCAATAATTGCTTATCAACTAAATTATATTGATCTTGAATAGCGAGACTAATATCAATATTTTCCTTTATTTGCTTATTAAGTTTATTAGATTCCTATCAAGCCATGGCTCAGACAATTTTTTCTTTCGTTTTTTTTTTTATCTTAGGAATATATATTTTAACGGCGTTAAATATTATATTGTAAAATTTGGAAATAGCTACTTCAAGATCGAGCGTTAAACGAGTATTCGTCCAATCTATATCAAGAACATGATGAATACTTTCATAATCAGCATTAAGAAAATCACATACAATTGAATTTTTGTACGTTTCTAGGTCGAAGAAATGAGGAGTGGCAAGTTCAACTGAGAGTGCTGTTTTGCAAAAATGATACTCTCTGTCTTTAGTTGAACTTAACACTACTTCGTCATAAACGTTTGTAAAAACAAAACCCAAACAATTACCGTTTTCGTTAGGAATCGGAGAAACTTGTTGCAAATCGTTGCCATAGAATGTACTCGCAAGGTTGAAGCTGTTGAAATCTGAAAGATTTACAGGGAGAAGGAATGCGTCATTTTCATCTCTCAGGAATACCGTTTTACCCTCGTTGCTAACGGATGATGCGAAGGGATATCTATTGCACATAGATAATCATAAATTGATCCGTCTGATCCTACACCAATGTAAATCGGAGTGTTATTGAAAGAGAGATAAACATATTCGTGGAATATGCTATTGAGTAGTCCAATAAACAATCAACGCATATATTAAAGCCACATTTGACACCTTTAAAAGTAGGGGCTACCCGCGGAATAGTTAAATCTATAAGAAATAGGAACAAAGTAACAAGGCGTACAAAAACTCAATATTTTATTCTCTGAAATTGCACTATAAAATATATAGACAGCTCAATTCCATAGTAAAATTTACTATGAATATTTTTTTCAAAAGAGTATTAGAAAAATTCCGTGATCATTTACGGAAGATATGGAAAGAGATCAACGATATTACATCAGATAGTATTTCAAACGTTATTGAAAACAAAAAAATATCAGCAGTTTTATAAACGAGCACTTTACAAATCTTGCCTCTAAGATTACTTGCGATTATAATGGTTCAATATCGCAGCAAAATGAGTGCAAGAGTTTTCTTAAGAGCGCTGATTACGTATTCAAAGACTTCAAAATAATAAATTGTTTGGGTTTGATAAGAATAAGTACAAAAATACTCAAATATGGTGGCCATTTAACCTCTCACATTAACCGCTGAAGCACACTGCAAAGATGTCGACGGTGTCAGAAAAGATGATTATATGGGTTTTCCATAGTAGTGAACACATCCGACGTGGACACGACGCAGCTAAGCGCAGTTCAAATTGAAATGGTTTCAACTTTGACGCAGTCAAAAGTTGAATTTCGATTTGAATTTGAATTGAAATTTGTGGTCGACCCTCCATACTGACTGAACGCGAAAAAAGAACCGTATTGCAGTCAGTTAAAAAGAATCCTCGAGTAACTGCTTCTCAAATTAGTAGAAATATAGAAGACTCTTTTGGCAAGGTTCTCCACGAGGATACCATACGAAAAATACTGAAGAAAGATGAATATCGCTCTCGTATAGCACGTAAGAAACCATACATTTCGGAAGTGAACAGGAAGAAACGTGTTGATTTCGCAAATGAATTTATAAACAAGTCTCCAGAGTTTTGGAAACATGTCCTGTTCTCCGACGAAAGCAAATTTTGCATATTTGGCATTGAAGGCAGAAAGTTAGTGTGGCGGAAGAGCGGCACTGCCCTCGAAAAAGAAAATCTGATACCTACTGTCAAACATGGTGGAGGTGGTGTTATGCTCTGGGGGTGTATGGCGGCAGAAGGAGTTGGCCAAATTGTGTTTATCGAATCAACTATGCATCAATACGCTTACCTTAATATTTTGAAGGCGAATATGAAGCAAAGCGTTCAGCAGTTGGGACTTGGTGACGATTTCTGGTTCCAGCAGGATAATGATCCCAAGCACACAGCACACAATGTGAAGCTTTGGTTGCTCTACAACACAAGACATCAGTTGCGTACGCCACCCCAATCCCCAGACCTTAATCCCATTGAACATTTATGGGATTTGTTGGAGCGTAGGATCAGTCAGCACAGCATAACTTCAAAGGAAATGCTGAAAAATGTCATCGCCGATGAATGGGGCGAAATTACCAGGCAGGATACAGCCATATTGGTCCACTCCATGCCACATCGACTGAGAGAGGTCCTCAAGCGAAAAGGCTATCTGACAATTAAAAATATTTGAACATTTTAAATACGTATTGTCATGTACGGATACTTCTTCTCGTTCGTTTAAGTGAAACTTTTGTTTTTGTTTTGTAAAATCTGGATTTTAAAAGAACACCAAATAAAAAATTTATAGATAAGGTAGTTTGATTACTGAATAAATTTTATTGCCTAAATATTAAAATGTAGCAGTTCTTTTTACCACGAATTTCCTAATATGTTGCTTTATTTTGATCGTGTACGGATACTTTTTCTGGCAAGTGTATATGCATATAAAAGTGAATTTAGTGAGTGAAATCGTTTGAATTTCGATTTTAACAACTGAATTGAATTGTAATCTGAAAATTGTCGTTGTGCGTTTGGTGCATTGTAGTGTAACCAGACGAATTTGTTCGCTTCGGTAGACCACCGTTGTCTACGGTAGGCTGCGCTGACTCTAACTCAGCCATCATATTTAATTATATGTAAATGGATTTTTCCTCGTAGCCTTAAACATATAACTATTTCTCCGTTTTACAAAGAAGGTGATCTGTTAGATCTGAGCAACTTTAGACAGATGCATCAAAGATCGACTTATGTGGTATCTTGAGCAAGTTCGACTTTATGTGGTATCTTGAGCTTAAGGTAAACATGGTTTCAAGCTAGAAAGAGGTACCTCAGACGGTACATACAAAGACGGTACATACGTCTGATAAGATTCAGATAGATGAATCCATACGTGATGCTCCCAGAGTTAATGTGGAGTGCCACAACAAACTCTTTTGTACCCAACACAGCTCCTAATATATATGAATGATTTATTTAAGTTTCAGGAAATTATAATTAAAGAACAATTTGTATTCTTCAATGATGATACGGTGCTTGTCCATAGTAATGATTGCGGAAATACTCTTATTTCAAATATCAATGATGTTTTATAGCTTATTCATAACTGGCTGTGTTAGCACAAACTAGACCTAAATCTAGGAAAACCCATATGTATTTGCTTTGGAACAGATTCAATATTAGAAATAATAACATACACTTGGTAGAACCCAATGTCATAAAATACTTGGGTGTAACTATTGATTCCTACTTGAAATGGGATACTCATGTTGAAAATTGGTGCAGCAGAATAAGGAAAACTTTTAAAATATATAGTCTTCGATATATACTTCCACCACGACAAATGAAAATGGTTATTTCGCAACTATTCAATCAATTCTGCAGTATGGAATATTGGAGTGGGGCTCAGCATATTCTACTACCATTAATGGTTTCCACAATTTGTAAAATAGGGTGGTTAACATCTATATAAAAACAAAGTCCTATTCTATCACTTCTGCCTTTTTCGAAATTCGATGCGCTGAACATACGTCAGTTGTTAGTTTATGAGCCGCTTAAACATGTACACTTGCACCTCAAAGACTTCGAAATACCGCATTCAGTATATCTTACCAGTTCACAAGTCAAGTTGTGCAAGTAGTTGCAAGTCAAAAGACCTGTATCATTACAAAGATATAGGAAGACCAAAATGTCAAGGCATATATGTAAAATTATAGAAACAAATACTGAATGCCATTAAAGAATCAATCAGTATAGCAAATTAGATGAAAGTCCTCAAAAATAAAATGTTGATAGTCCTTGTTCAGTCTTTAAAATTAAATGTGTGCCTCATGGGCATAAATTACGCGTCTATGTATGGTATAGATAGTATGTATAAATTTTAAATATGTTAAATTGGTATTTGTTCTATTAAATAGTTATAGTTAGATAACTGTTAAGGAAAGTTTAGACATGAGTTTAAGCTGGTTTCTTAGGAGACAAGAGTGAAGTGGAAGTACAGAATCAACGTATTTGCCCTCCTCCAATTCACTCTCAGCTTCTAAAAAATCAGCTTGAGCACATAGACTCATGTGTAAACTTTCCTTTAAGGTTACGCCACACCCACGTACAAGTCATGTGGGCTGTGAGCTTTGTACTTTTAAGTTGATATTCTATATTTTTTTAAAGATTAACTTGATAGAAATAAAATGTTGGATCGAATAAATAAAAAAAAATAAATGACCAGAGCCTAGGTATTGACTTTTAAGCTTAATACCTAAGCATACACAATAATTAGCCACAGACCTGAGACCTATTTTTTTTTAAATCCTCTTTTTAGGGATCATATTCTAGTTTACGTATTCAGCAATAGAGTTTAAATTTGGTACCTAAATCGAAAAATATATAAACATATAGTGTTATGGTTTAGTATTAGTTTAGTAACGTATGTCAATTTAAATAGGGTATTTCAATTGCTTATTCGAACTGAATTATGGGAAAGCCATTAATTTGAAATGTATTGCTAATATAAATTTATTGTAATACTTGCGTTTTTATAGGGATTTGACCACTAGATGTTAATGATGCTTAGCGTAGAAAGTGATACAGGGACAACACGAAAACACACAGGCTGCTCCAGCGGCTCAGACTTTAATATTTCTTCTACGTGTTCGTTCTCCTAAATTCCTGGTATTATTATAACGCCAAACAAAAATCGCTTCACCATTTCACCATCATACAACCTGTGACACCAACACTATTTTGCAGAAAAACAATTACAACAGCTGATTTTGTTGTGACACATGCAGATGTTGCTCAACTTCTACTCAGTATACATATTAGTTGCTAAACTAAAAGTTGAATTCTCCGGCTGGGGATCGCACATTTCCGTCAAAATAAACTCAAACATGTTGCGGATTAATGCTCGAAGTAGTCTAAAGATTCTTTGCAATATTCGAAATATTGTTAAATTCAATGGTACATAATAAACATTATCTCTACTCAAATGAAATCGAAAAATAATTTATAACCCTACTTCCAGCCGTACCATTCCGAAGGAATCTATACACTCCGACAACGCTAGGAATCAATGGCTATTTAGAGATGCGTGAACGTACCAAAGGACAATTTGTGAATAGCGTTGATCGATTTAAGGATAAAATGTGGACATTTGTCGATGATAAACCAACAAATATATTTACTGAAGATTTACGTAATGTGATACATTTGGCGGAAAACAATGAGAGGGACATCGAATTAGTCGTGAAGATGTTGAGAAAGTAAGTTTTAAGTTCAAATTATTATTTCGCCTTATGCTTCTGAAGAACGTTATGATTTTTAATTTGCATACACAGACGGAGTTAGAATTATTTGTGCAAAGCTTTTTCATACGTAGAGCCAACAGAAAATTATTATAACTTTTAGAAATAAGCGAAATAATGTACATGTTTTTCTTATATTAAGCAGTAGTAGCCTAAGTCAAACTTAGCAAAACAAAAATTAAGAAATAATTTACAAATAAACCGAAATTAATGATTGAAGAGGTGCCAAAATTATATGTACACAACATTTTCGTGCCCCAATAATTAGTGCACGTGCGAAATATCGCTCTACGAGAATAATTTATGATTTAATTGGGTATTTTATGTACTGTACATGTAAAGTAATGGGTTCACTTACTTCAGTCTAGTTTTCATAAAATTGGGATGTTTTTAAGTCGCTTGAAAATGCCCCCAGAATGTAAAGTTGTAAAGTCACGGCGACCCTGACTATGGCTTTCGAAAAAGTATGGGGAATACTAGGTCTGTGCCCGTACTTGAATCTATTATAATATATTAAAATAGATTCGCAGCAAGTCGTTTTCGTACTTATGCTGCAAGCCAAATTTTGCAGCAAAAAGAAACCAGCTGCCAAATTCTGTTACTGCTGCAGTTTGCTGAAGTACGCGAACAGACCTATTGACATCGTTTTATTACTCAGTAACAATGGCTGATCTTCGCTTTATGCTAACTTCACATTACCGGGACATTTTCAAACGATTCAAAACCTAATATTACCAAAGATGAGGCCTGTGGATTACACATTGACAGATAAAACTCACCAGAATCTTCGAGTAAACCAAGAGCCTGCATCCTCATCAACAAGTCTTCCTTTCAAACTTTAATGACAAGAACAATGTTGCTATTATGGTCGACGCGAAGCCAAAGTCATTCTGAGTTCGAAGGATGAAGAACGCAGAAATGAGTTTAATCGTACCAAAAGGGTCGAAGACTGCTCGAACTACAAAGTGAAATTAAGGCTATTCAAAAATGCCGTGCGTAAAGCGCAAAGAGCATCATGGAAATCTATATATGTGAAAAAGCGAAAATACGAATGAAGCCAGTCGTCTCCGAAAAATTCTGAGGTTAAATCCCTGTTCCGGGTTCCATACAAAGGTCCAATAGAAGTAGGATTCAAAGCAGCTGCGAGACGCCTAGAGCGCTGACACTAATTTTCCTAGTAGTGAGGAAACATCTCGAACATTACCGTTAGAATCAGAATGAAATGCGAGTTGGATTCCGGTCATTTCTAAAGCAGACAAAATGAGCCGTTTATTCTTTTGGATTATTCTTGTCACCAGGCCCGGATAGTATCATCCTGGCTGATATTCAGCGGAAATTAGAGGGCACTATCCCCTGGCTGGTGGCCATATACAATGCCTAACAGTTGGCTTCCCTCAAGTTTTCATCCCATTGCACGCTATACCAAAGGATTATAGACCGATTTGTCTAAGCACCTTTCTTCTGAAGATCTGAGAGTGAGTTGTGGAGTATTGGATAACCAGTGTCTTATGCTCTACTATAATATAGATATCACAGCATGCTCATACGAGGGGTATTTATCGAAACAGCGCTACATGTCCTAGTCGGACATGCTGAAAAATCATTTGCTTGCAAGGAGTACGCGATGGCTGCATTTATATACATGGAGGGAGTATTCAATAATCTGCGTCCTAAGGCGATTATGAATGCTCTCCAAAACCTAGATGTCAATTCGCTGCTGGTCAGTGCGGGCACGCCAGAGAACAGTGTTTTGCCTCCCTTTCGAATTTAACAGTTAACGGGCTTCTAAAGAAAGTTAATCAAACCGAGTACGAAGAGATTAAATTATTTCTTACATATTCTCTCGTAATGATGAGAGGAGTGTGGCTTTAGCGCCAACTCTAACAAAATCAATAACAAGGAAGGAAAATACGGCAGAAAGGGCTCGCAAGACATTGCGTGTTCTTTATAGCTATAAGAGGGCTATAAGAGCGACTTGAGGGCTGCAACCTTGTATCGTCTCCTGGATTTACACTAGTATAGTAGAATCCATCCTGCTGTACGGAGCAGTAGTTTGATGGCTTGCCGTACTTAAGGCTACAAATTAGAAAATGATAGAGAAAGTACGTAGGCTAGGAGCTTTATTTACAATCGGGCGCTCTCCGTACTACCCCAACAAAAGCAGCGGCAGGACTATATTGTGATGATCGTTGGATAACCACAGACCATGGTGTTGGATATGCCTGTTCCATCAGACCTCGATTATACTGTTGCCCAAAAATGTCTGTCTCAATTCCCAAACAGAGAGGTGTAGGCGAGGAGGTTTTTCCTAGGAAATAATGCTGCGGAAATATATAGCGATGGCTCCATATTGGACGTCAGAGTGAGGTGTGGTATATTTTCCACTAACCTTAACTTGAAGTTTTCCTTCCTTCAGGACCACTGCGGTGTCTTTCAGGCGGAAGTGTTGACGATTTTTGAAGCGGCTTTGGTTCTTATATAATAAGATATTCGGAGTATTTGGATTTTCACTGACTGCTGACAGCGGCCATACAGCTAGTCTTTGAATGCCATAGTCTATTAATGAGATTTCGAGACGCAGCTGTTTTGGGTGCCAAGATATAGGGACATAAAAGGAAAAGTGAAGCCTGAGTGAAAGAACCTTCTTGTGCGATTGCTAGACAGTTGTGGAAATCTTTTGACATTGGTCGCTCTAGGTGGCTTCTCACAGCAGTGGCTGTTTCAACTGAACACCGTCCGTTTGGCAGACATGCAGCATAGCTGGGTTCCCCTTATAACGACTTCTGCTGAAGCTGTAGATGCGAGAAGGAAGAGGAAACAGTTCCTCACTTCTCATTTTTCATACTTCTGTACTTGCCTAACCGAAGTGACTTTGGTAGACCTGAAGGAAATCTTTCAATTCATCAAAGACCCCGGGTGGCTCTCCACTTCATAAGGGCTGTCTACCACATAATGCTGTATCACAATGCGGCCTTGCCTGCCTAAGTGTGCCTTCTCGGGAGTCTAACCTATTTCTTAAGTTTTACTTTTCTAAATTTGTATTAGCTTGATACATACTCTTTTGCTTATTTTTAAAAGTCATAGCAATTTATTTTTAGCTTCGCGCATGAAGGAGCTATCCACAAATAATTGTGGAATACCGTACCGTACTTTTGAAAACACATCATTTCCGAAAACGACTTGCTGTGCAGCTTCCTAATAATCTTTCTTTTTTAGATTTAACTCGCAAAATAAGGATCTACGTTTCGGCAGTTTTGTATTTGGTCCAGTTATTTTCAGATTGTTTTACCATCTGGGTGATGCAGATACAGCCCTGGCCGTAAGTAATTAACGTGGTTTTCAATATTCACGAAGCACTTTATTTTCAATATCAAAATGCTCAATAAACAGTGTTTCAAAGATCCGGCATTAGATGGATTGTTCGATCAACTTATCAGCTATCAAATACTTATGGACTTATTATACGAAAAAGGACGACATCAAGATGTTTTGGATGTTTTCAATATAATCAAAGAAAGACAGGTTCAAGGTACGAAATATGCTAGGCATATTATTGTTCTTCTTATGGCGTCATGCTACAAACTGGTAAATAGTTACACCATATGCATTTTACCCGATTTTAAAGTTTACATTCCAGAATAACACAGAATCTTTGCAATTCGCTCTCAAAATTCTGCGTGAAATTGCCGGGGAAACTTACGTTCCAATGCGTAAAGCAGCAGCATTTGCTGCCGGACTAGCTTTACGTCAAAACGCTCCTCATATTGCATTGGAAATTGTTGGAAATCAGAAGGACCAGCAGTATATAACCATGCGTAATATCAAAGCTCAAGCGTATGCGGAAATGGATCGTCCAGAAGACGCTTTGCCAATTTTAAGATCAGTTTTGGAAGTCGATGAGCCAGTAAGCAGAGGGAAAGGAACTTTTCTTCGAGATGTTGTAAGTGTCTATTGAGTCCAAGATTCTGCGGAGAAAATGTAATTTGACTACTTTTCCAGATTAATAAAGTCAGCGAGTCGATCAAAAGAAATGGTCGCAATGAATTAGAGGCAGATTTCAAACGGATAGAGAAATTCTTAAATGATCAGGGACATATTAGTGATCAGGTAAATATGATGGTGCCTTATTTTGAATCGTGGTGAAAGCTTAACTTAAATTTACATCGCATATATTTTAGAGTTTAGACGAGGTTCTTTGCTTGCCAGTGACTGACACAAACTATGCAGCACAAAAAAGAGAAAAAACAATGGTAGCTGCAAGTTTTAACAGAGAATTCGTACCAAGGAAAAAATTCGATAAATCAAGTACGAGATATCATGGATTAGCTGATTTGCAATGATAGTGATATTGTAATTTAAATAAATAGTGTAAAAATATTTCAGGTGGTTTTTAATATTACTCTTAAATCATACAGTGGCAAGAATAATTTTTCATACAATCTTTTAAAATATAAAATTTGAGCTATTTACCTAAATAGGGATTTCCTAACACTATCTGTTTATTAAAGATGTAATTTCACGGAAGAAAAATTAAAATGGTAACACAAAAATTATCTCAAATAGATAATTATCGATCAAAAATGAATGGGAATAGTTTTTTTAAATCCGTTCCCTTGCTATTTATTTATTTGTACCGTTATCAAAATAGTTACAGCATGTTTGCGCAGGTTCTTAGTGCTTATTATCATATATTGCAGAGATTATTAAAGAATTAAGAGGCTGTTTAGAATTCTTTCCTTTAAAAAGGTTAAACCGGGGAAAAATACGTCGATAAATGTTCGATAATTAGTGATTTATCATATGTATAGAAGAAAAGTATTGCGGGAAATCGAACTAATGCTAAATTTAAATCATGCCATTATTCAGTGTATAAACAATAAATATTATCTAGAAGGAAGAATTACACATATCTAGTGCCGGAGGAAAAAAATTCTGACAAGCATTTTTTAAAGCATGAAATAAAATTCTAAATTCACAGCGGTTGAATTAAACAGAAAATTGAAGTCCTTTAGTGGAGCAGCTGTTGCAGCCCCAGCTATTCGCAAATTTCGGGGGACTTAAGAACTGTATGGCTAGACGTAATTCTCTTCTAAATGAAGCTAACATTAGAAGTTAACAAAAGGCAAAAAATCACAAAGGAATATATAAAAAAAACACGCAAGTTCTGTAAAAGTGTTAATTTGTGAATGGGAGTAAGCTATTTATTTCTGGAAACGATAGTAAACAGCAATATGTATCGAGATAGAAGCTGTAAACTCGAAAAATATAAGTTCTAAGCATGGGGGAGCTAATGCCATGGTGTGGGGTGTGATGGCATATTATGGATTAGGGAATTTGTTGATACGAAACTTAATCATAAGGATTGACATTTTGAAAATAAATTTGGTGTAATCTGTTTACAAAGCAAATGAGGGGAGACTTTTCTTTTGACGAGATATCACCCATCTGCTTTTTGAAACATGATGGGTGATATCTCATCAATCCCTGTAGCTTTGTAAGGTCGGATGACCCGAATCATAAAGCTTACGATGCTAAACTGTGGTTGATTCATATTTGCCCTCAAGCGTTAGAAACTCCTCCCCAAAGTCCGGACATTAACCCAATGCAACACCTTTGGGCGCATTTGGAGAGCAAAGTTAGACAAAATTATAACATAAAAAGTGAACTGAAATTGCCTCTCCAGAAAGAGTCGTGTAAAATTGGAGCAAAAATAATCAAAAAGTTACTGAATTCCAAGCCAGCGTGATTGATAGACAAAATTAAAAATAAGGGAAGACAAACGAAGTACTAAAAAAATTGTGATATTCAGTTTCCTTGTATGAATCGTTTCGCACAATTTTGAATTTAAATCTATTAAATTCGCATTATGTTCTTTAATACTTAATTTACGAAGTATTGCATTTGATATTTGTAATTTAGTCATGAAACCTAAGATGGAATACAAAAAAAAATGTTTTTTCCTTCTCCATGCTAGCATTTCCTTTAAGGGGGGAAATACATGTAAAATCGAAAAAAAAATTGCTGATTTCAGATTGAATTAAAATATATATATTGTTCATTCAGAAAATGTTTAATATTAAATCCTTAAAATACATGTTTCACAGTAAATGAAAATCTATTTTAAAAATTTTTCAACACAAAATGGCGGCGATGCGAGCGAATGAAAAAAAACACATCAAAAACTGCCTCGTACAACTTAACACCTTTTCCGGGGAACTTGCAACATTCAGAGAGAAAAAATATGCTAATGAAATATGTAATTCATAGGTGAAATATGTAATTCATTTACAAAAATATTTTAAATTTTTACATCAATTTTAGATTAAACATAAAAATCGATTATTTTTCAAAAAAATCACACTTTAAACATTAATAAACAAACTATTTTTCTGAAATTACAATAACATTTAGGTTCAACGAGAAGATAATACTCTTTTGTAGATATGGTATAAATTTGAGCCGGATCGATATTTTTTTAGATATCTTGTACGGCAGTTGAAAAAGTACTACTTTGAGAAAAACGCGTTTAAAGTTTTAAAGCTCCACCGACCTGGGGAACGCCGCGCTGCCTTTAACTGACTACAACTCGAGAACTAATACGAATATCGCTTCAAAACTTTTTTTTGGTTTATTTTAAGAGCATTTCAAACATTTTGATGTAATAAAAAAAATCGATTTTTTTTAGCTGTTACATGTATTTTCCCCCTTAAATTGTCTTTGCATGAAAAATCATCCTCGCCACTGTATGCCATTATATCCGAGTCGAGATTACGAGGATAAACCTAGAAGTTAATTTATAAACAGGGAAGATTTTACAGGTATTTGCCGACAACGCTTTTATCTTGAAAACGAGTCGACCTGCTGCAAACGCATTAATTGAGCTATTGCTTAGGAGTCGATTCAGTTACTGTTGTTGATATTGAATAATAATAGCAAATATATATAAATAAGCAGAAATGTACTAAAATATGCAGAAATATGTCAAAACAAGCTGAAATTTATCTAAAGATCTACTCAGTATTCTCTCCGCACTAATTAGCAGCGTTCACTTCCTGGAATAATGAATTGTTGCCAAATATAAGAAGGAAACAAGTAAAGGGACCAACCAATGATTTTCATCCAATCTCTTTGCTTCCCAACTAGGGAGAAATTTTTGAGATTATTGGGTTGGAAATTATAAAAAACTAATATGAGCACAAAGCAGGTAATTCCTAAATACTTTTGGCTATCGGCGCAACTACGAGAGGCAGCATGCCGTCTCGTGCTTATATGTTCGAATTGTGTCTCAGTTAAATAAGCAAGCCCTTCCAACAATGGTTGATGGATGTCACAGACAATACATTTTGCGTGAAAAAGCCTTGTGTAACCTGGGTGCCGCATTTGCTCACAATAATCGAAACGCATTAGAATGCGTTTTTCTCAAGATAATTTGGATCATTTCAAGCAAAATACACTGGCTTTTAAGTATCGTTTTTCACTTTCGCTGATACTTGGATCCACCATTGCACACTAGGATCAAAACAACAGTCAAATCAATGGGTAATAGCCGGTGGAAGTCCACCATAGAAAGTAAAGACAGCTCCATCAGCAGGAGAGGCTATTGTTGGTCGACTATTTTGAAAAAGGTAAAACAATCAAGTCCGAATATTATTGCAATCTTTTGATCAGGTGGATGGAAAAATTCGTAAGAGACCTGGCATATAGAAGATAATAATTTTTATCATGTTACAAGAATTGCTTGATTTGGTATTCCCGTGACAATCATCTTTCTTTCTGGCGGGAAAGCATTTTTCATCAAATAACGAAGCTATTGGAACAGTGGATCATTACTTTGCAGACTTAATTAAGGATCAAACTACTAAAATAATGTTGGAATATTTTTTGGAAGCTTTTTTTTGAAACAACACAAAAAACAATCAAAAAATAATTACCTTTCACTGTTAATGCACAAACTTTCCAACTGCCTCGTAGTTCAAATACCTACGGAAAAAACACGTTAAGCTCAAAGTGTCTGGGGACAAATTGTTTGCACAAGTGTTAAGTGTGAACTCCATTCATAGCTTCAAAAGGCGTCAATTTCCTCTCAAGAAAAAAAATAACAAAGTTAAGAGGTCAACATATAACGCAGGTCACTTTGGCTTAATCTAGCTGTAGAATATTTTTATTGAGCAACCAGCAGGTGAATGCATTGAAAATGGCACATGGCACACAATACAGGCAAAGGAAAGTCAACCTTACAAAGCTGATTTATTAGAGTGAATTATAACAAAGTTGTAAAAGACAATTCGGTGATACATTGCTAGTGGACTTTGAAGAGAATCAATTCTTCAGCGGTAATTACAGTGACTCAATTTCTCAACTACGTTGAAGGAAGTATCAATTGGTACTATATGTACTTTGAATAGAAACGAATTCACTTTAATTCATACAATCTAGCCGACAATTTATATCCACACTATAGTTCTCAGGCGTCGTTTCTTGTGAACCTTACTATAGTGAAATATTCCAATTCTTGGTTATGAAGCTGGAAAACAAGCAACTTGTTCAAGGCATTTAAATTTTTGTTCATTATAGCAAAATATCAGCTGTACGTTTTATAAGAAAAAAGAAAAGTGAAAGAACGTAAACTTCCTAAATGAGACACTGTCTTTCAGTTTTTATAGGTTTTGAATATTACCCTGGATTAGCTACTCTCGAAGAAAAAATTAAGAGGTTAAATTCAATCGCGTCCCTAAAGTCCAGAATAGCTTTTGTCACCATTGTGACTTATTATGGTTACGTAGATTAATGTGATCGTTCCAAGTTTTATGTTTGTGTCCTAATCAGTAGTGGCTTCCTCGATTATAAAATTAATTTATATCCGACTAGAGTGTAGACGTAGACAGACACTACAACCGACGATACATATCAGCGTGACAAAAGGGCCGGCTATACTCGACTATGTGCCAAAACAAACAGAAAACAACCTCAAAAACAAACACACAACCACAAAAACACAATCGGTAAATTTATCTACCGGCTATGGGGCATGTAGTCGAGTTTTACCAATGGACCTCGTTAATGCACTCCACCGGCTGCGTCTATGGGAAGCGGTAATAATGGAAGAGAATACCAAAAGGTCGAGACTTTGACGTAACCTAGATATATCCACAAATATTCCGATCTTTCGTAGTTTCCAAACAGTAATGATGGCATAACAGGAAACCGTTGGCTACAGTATTTCGACGAATAATACTCAAACCGCCAAATATAGCAACAACAAATAATTGTCTTTTCATCCAATAAATTCAATTGTGTTTTATTAACAGGTTCTTATAACATTGTATACATATAAACATACTAGTTCTCTTTTTATTTTTCAAATATATGAGCTATATATATTCAACGAGCAATAAAATATTTAGATTATCATATTTTCATGTAAATATAAACTTGCTACTACGAACTTGTTCTTTTAATATGTTTTAATTATTTAAAGTGAAAGTTATATTGAAATGAGTTCATTTCAATGTAACTTGCATTTTGAATGATTCTTTTAACGAAAGTTACTAAACATAATCTCCCAATTATATATGCATATGATTTCTTTTTTTTTTATTATATCACACTTACTGGTAGACCGTTCGCATAGTTGGCTATTAATATAAGTACATAAGTATGTATTTTCTTTCACTTTTTAAATATTATCTCTTAAAATAATTTGCTTGCTTTGCAATATTTTCTTCTATTGATAATCTATAAATAAATATTATTTTTATTTACAAAAATCTCCTATACAATCGACTTTCAATTGCAACACATTTACACAAGAGTGTATTCGGTATTTTTATTTAAACTAAATTTTGATTAATATATGTCAGTTTTACGGTTGCTTGCGGTGAAAAACTAAAGAAGCGACTGCGATAACCTTAAATGAATGTTAAGACTTTTGCTGGTCGTCATTACTTATTTTTATCGTATTTCATGCACGAAAAACAAGTGTCGGATATTCCAATGAACACAAAATGTTTCTTTTTACAGACGCAAATAATTAATAGACTTATTATTTGTAATATTTTCGCTCAAAATAAACTGCACTATGTTTAATATAAATATTGAATGTGTTTTTATAAACCGGAATAGACTTTAGTCCCATCGATCAGACTTTGAAGGTTTCAATTATAGTTTTAATTACAAATTTCTTAATTATAACGGCGGCAAGAGGCACAGAGGAAAAATATATGTTTTGTAACAATCCAGAGAAACGTAACGTTGGCAATGAACATTTATAGTTGAGAGAAAATAACTACAAAAATTATATGAATCTATACATAAATACACTTTTTCAATCGATACATTGTAAACGTATTGAACAAGTCTTACTTGAAGTATTTTATTGTATTGTCAAAGAGTCAATAAGAACAAATTCAAAATTAACAATCCATATTGTATCGTATCACATTTTTGCCAATATTTTCAAAGCTTTCAGCATGAGCTTGAATTTTTTTCAGTTATTAATATTGCTTCAAACTAATTAAAATTTGAACGGAATGTAAATTTGCACATATACATAATATATACATTCATTTTAAATGAAATTAAGGCATATTAAGTTTTTTCGTATAACTCCAGTCTCTCGACTTTTTTTTAAAAAAACGGAAGAAGTCATTCTATGTTTTCTTCGAATCATTTATTCAACATGTTCAATTTCACAAAGTTTTAATATCATTAGATGATAGCTGTTTAGGAATTTTGTAATTTAGTATAATTTTGTCTAAATTATTCAGTGATTGAATGAAATGTTTGATTTCCTTATCGTTCTGTTTCACTCTATTTTCTTCAATCCGTACTAAGTACCTTCGGGATTATAATTTTCACAGTTATTATGTCTTTCTTCAGATTAAATCTATATACTATAAGAACGAAATATATATTACATATATTTATGTTAAATGTATATCGAACAATAAAAATTCATTAAGTACAACAATGTTTCTGTATGAGATAATAAATATATAACTTTATTTTTAAGGAATGTTCGAATTGCTTTGCTATTGCATGTAGGTACGTTTCTTTTGCACTACTTGTATCTATTACAGATTAATAAATAAAAAAATAAATTCTTCTCTAGCACACTAATCACGATTTCAAAGCGAGTGTTTTGTGTAATATGCAGGTATCATACTTCGAAGCTAATGATAATTATAGCAACAGCGTTTACCATATTTGCTGTTTGGAATTAATACACAAATAAATGCAAGGACTTCATTAGTGTCTAGAATCTAGCTTCATTACATGTGCTGGTTGCTTTTACTATGATCATTATCAGTTTTAACTACTTACTAATTCAATTGCGATTTTAGATTTTCGTTAGCAACCCATCTAGATTAAGAGCTGGTGGCAGTTCGATATCCTCCAATTTAATGCTGCTATGCTTAAATAGAACTTTTAGCGGGAAAACCTCGTTTTCGTCCATCGTAAATTTATCACTCTGTAACTGAAACGCAAAAATTAGATTAATTAGCATTCATTCATGATCGTATCAAAAATTAAGAAACATAAATAAATTATCATCGTCATATTTTAGTAACGCTCGACTTAAAGTCAAAATAAGCCTGTAGAAGTTAATAATTGATAAACAGAAAACATCCAAGCACTCAGGCCAGAAAGACTCATTTTGTTCATACCCCAGCCTATCAGTTTCCCAGATCTCTTAACGAAATCCACGATCAATGATAAGGGGAAAAGAGGCTATCCTCTGCATACACGCCACATTCCAACCGAAGCGTTGATATCTGAGACGCGCAAACGCTGAGCATTCGCAGAGGAAATGTTCCGCAGAATCAGCCCTGGGTTCAGTCAGTATGCTTGTCATGTCACTGCAAACTTTTCTATTCTTTTTGAGGAGGAATCTCGCAGTCGCATGGTTGTGCTCAGTGCTGGGTCAGATCCGAAGACATAAATCTCTCTTTTTAGGCATCAAGTACCCACTTCCGAAAAATGGCATGTGCAGATGCGGGCGACACACCTAAGGCGGGTTCAAGACCCTGTAATAGAAGCTTACTTCGTAATAGCGTCAGTAACTTTATTTTCTATCTCGTAGTTTAAATGTCACTGCAAATAACGATATGTTTTCCTTTCACTTTTTCTTAATTGGTCGGCAGGCTGCTCTCAAGATAACGAATATTTCAGCTTGAAAAACAGGAACGTAAAGAAGATCTCGGAGCACCTCCCCGTGCAAGTATCTGGGTGCTCCGAGCCACTTCTGTTTAATAAGATTACGTCGTATCTTCTGCTAATATCGAGAAGAGGTCCCAAGCGTGCGAGGGCATCGCGAGAATCGGAGAGATGTCGTGCATCGAACCTCTAATAGAACAATGCACCATCTCGTCTTTTCCTATCCATAGGCCAAATTGAGTTAAACTACGGGCAGAGCTCATCTCCACCATCTGAACTTGAATGTCGAGTGGAGGCAAATTGAGAATGGCATCAAGGGTCGCGCTTGGATTAATTCTTCAGGTACCACAGATACCCAGGCACACAGTCCTTTGTAGCATGACTAACTTCTTGGGAGCATACAATATCTTCATAATAGTTTACTTCACTACGGATGCGTACATAATGCGCACGTAGCTACCTAAGGCTTCAGACTCCATGTAGTAGCAAAAGCCTTCTTGCACTGCCTGAAAGCATTTAAGGCTCGAATAAGCTTCACTTCCACATACTTCTTCCAGAGAAGATTTCGTCTAAGATTACTCCTAGATATTTGACTTAATCTGAATATTAAATACATAGTTGCATCCTTCATTTTTCCAACCACTAGTCCTTCCAGTTTTCTTTTCCTGGTAAATAAAACAAGTTTTGTTTTGCCAGGATTCACTGGAAGGCTGTGTTTCGAGGACCAGCTGTCAATTACATCCAATGCGCGTTGTATCCACATTCAGCCCTTTACTGGCCGCTATGGTGGTCACGTCATCAAAATAGGCCTACGCGTGCCGCATTTCTTGTTACAGTTCGTTTAGCGGGAAGTCAACTAGCATACTCCACAAGAAAGGCGATAGGACACTCGCTTAAGGACAACCAATTGTCATCTCCGTTGTCAAGTAGCAGTCGGATCCAGCTTCCGACAACAACAATCTATGCGTCAGCATGGCATGCATTCATTTAACTAGGACATCGCCCACGCCATGAGGTTTCCAGCTTCACATAGCTCCCAAAGGGCGCGCAGTCAAAGGGCTCTTTAATGTCTACAAATACTCCGATCCGAAAACAACAATCTCCGCGTCAGCATGGCATGCATCCATTTAACTAGGACATCGCCCACGCCATGAGCTTTCCAATTTCACATAGCTCCCAAAGGGCGGGCAATCAAAGGCCCATTTAATGTCTACAAATACCGCGATCGCATAATCATCATTTGACTATGTTTCTTCAACTTTGGAAGTCAGAGAATGAAGGGCCGACTCGAATACTTTTCCTCGCTGATACGCATGTTGCTCATCACTCAAGTGGTCAGACTTAAGCGTCCTAGTGCGTATGTATCATTCATCAAACCTCTCCTGGCATTTTAGTATAAGTGAAGTTGGGCTACTCGGCCTTAAGTTTCTTAGATCCGAATAGTCATCTCACAGAAGAAGACATGAAGACAGCCTTAATCTGTTGCTACGGCGACGGCTACCCCAAGGCTAGCCCGAAAAATGTCGTTTAGATCTGCCTCCAAGTGGTCACTTCTCTTGCCGATTTCAAGTTTTCAAATGGCTTGATTTCATCCGTAGCCTTTTTTCTCATAAACATAGATCTAGCTGTGTACCGACATTTCCTGCTGCTGCGAAGAGCAAGAGGTGAGACGCAAATGCCCTTTAGGTTTCAATCTGGAAAAGTCCGTAGAGACTCATTTTTGATTGTAAAGATATCGAAATAACTGTTTTACATGCATATTTGCGAATGTGAAAGCTTCCTTCGAAATAGGTGTCGCGTTTGCTCACAGTGGACCAAAAACAGCGTGTTGATGATTCAGAGCATTGTATGGAGCTGGTTAATCGTGATAAAAGGGATTGCTTGAGTCGGTATGCTACAATGGAGGAAATATCTGATCATCATCATCTGAGCGGACAGCAGTCAGTGAACCTCGTTTAAATCGATAAGAATCGCAACAGTCAGCTGGCAAGGTTAGGACGTTCATATTTTTTGGGATGCACATGGAATAATATTCATCAGCTACCTTGTGATGCGAAGAATCATCAATAGCAAATATTATAAAGCGTATTGGTGCGTTTAAAGAACAAAATTGCAAAAAACAGCCTTATATGAAGAGATAGGTTGAAGTGGCTGCCGATCTACAGAGGCCTGACGACCGGCACATATGGGCACATAAGAGTCCCGTTTTGTTGCCACAATAATTGTTTGACTCTCTCTTACTCACTGAGCTCAGGAACCCATCTGCTTCCGTTAACGAACCGCACTATCCTCTTTAAATTGACCAGGGACAGTTCGGTCAAATTTGAGAGAAGTGGTGCACCAAGTGCCGGTACCCTTCTCCTTGCCAAAGTCGGGCACTGGCACATGAGATGGAGGACAGCTTCCTCCTCGTCCTTTCGTTAAACCCTGCACCCAATCGTTGCGCATGCTGCTCTATGAGGCAGTGGCCCGTAAGAATGCCCACAATACAGCGCAAAGCGCTTCGAGTTAAGCCTAAAAGCTGCCTGGTGCGATGCGTATCCATAGATACCCAGGACTGCCTTGCTATCGCATAGGATGATTCAACTTCCCAGGACTTCCTAGCGTCCTCAAGATATTTTCGCCTGATGGCCAGTTTGACCGATGTCATCGGTATACCTATTGAAAACGAGCAAGAGACCTCCGGTAGCAAGGCACCAAGCCTTGCTAGTTCGTCGGCCTCACAGTTGCTCTGAAAACCCTTATGTCCACGTACTCAAACCAATTGAACAACCGAATGTCTCGATATCTCCCTAAGAGATGCACGGCATTCAGCAACAATCATGGACACTGTACAAAGACCAGCAAGGGACTTAATAGCCGCTTGGCTATCTATATGAAGAAGAAGAACCAAATTTTTTTTCACCAGGACAATGCGCCGTGTCACAAGTCGATGGCAACAATTGCAAGAATGCATGGATTGCATTCCGAATTGATTTCAGAGTCTAGCGATTATTGGCTCTTTGCAGATCTCAAAAAACTGATGCAATCAAAGAGATTTGACTGGAGTGGAAGAGTGATTGCCGAAACTGAGGTGTATTTTGAGGCGAAAGATAAATCATTCTACAAAAAAGGTATCGAAACGTTAGAGAATCGTTGATTTAAAAAGTCAAATATTGCCAAAATATTGTATTTTTATTAGGTAGCCTCGGGACTTACTGGCCGATCTGTTATATGTGAAATTATAATAGCATTTCGCGTGGGACATAGTAGGGAAGTATAAAAGAACATTTCGCACAGCTGGGTTACCTTCAATACCAGAAAAAATCTAAAGATATATATTTCGAGTGAAAAAAGCACTTTCCTTTAAATAATTATGAAACCTAAATAGCACCTAAATAGCAGTGGGTCAATTTTGCTGCAAAGGTATAAATCTATAAATAGAACAAATCCGAAGCGTAACTACATCCGATTTTCTCTTTGATTTTTCCACTTCTTAAGCTCCACGAGCTTTTGGGAGAGAATTTTCCGAATTAGTTATAGCTTGTCAAAATCGTGTGCATATGGCCTGCTATCTCAGTGCATAAGGCGGACATTTTCTGTTAGACTGTCAAATTTGGCCCTATAGTTTTCCTTTACTACTATTAACATTCGAAATCAAGCAAATTGATTTAATTCTCACTACTGTTTCCTTATATCTCTCTCTTTTGAGATTTCAACCATGGTAATTGCACGACCCAAAATGTAGAGATAGGCAGAATCACTTATAGCTCACCATTCACCACTCACTTTAACAGTGCAGTGCCTGAAAAAAACACGGCATAGTCAAACGAATCGTTCGTTCGACTAGTCTTAATGAAATGTGCAGCGAACAGTGTACTGAGAGTGCGGCGCAAAACTTAAAAATGTGCGATGAGTGGTGAGCTCTGAGTGCTATTGCTCATCTTTACCAAACTGACAAAACGAATTGAAAGCCGAAATCGATATTTGGGGTCACACATTCTTCTCAAACAAGGTGAAGAAATGGTAAGTAGATACAATGACGTTGTGTGGCTTTTATATATAACAGGCAACAATTTCAAACTCTTTCTCTCTCCTTCTCTCTCTCCCACACTCTGAAATTTCGAGCGAAGGCTGTGAGAGATGAAACCCATTAGGAAACATTAATTTATTATTTGAAAATTGAAGATTATGCATCAATGATGGAAAATAATTTCATTTACACAACTTCCACAACTATGCAGTGCATGCTACTTATGCCTCCATCGAAAAAACGCTGAGCCACGTGTTTAAAAAAATTAAGTGACCGATTGACCTTTAAGTGGTCAATTGTTCTTAGTTTATCAGAAAATATTATTCGCTTAGCAGAGTTTAGCGTGAGTATACAATCCGGAAAAGACAAACAGCAAAGTGATGTTGCACTTAAAGTAGCAGGTAAAAAAGTTTGTGCTGGCGAAGTTGTTTGCCGGCAACGAGAACAGGTACAAATATAGAGAAGAGTCAAGTGTTTGGAGTGCAGATACTTTGTGAAGGACTGAAAAAGTGATCCTGGGGGCCTATTATGTTTCAAAATCCGAAATCGGAATTCATACGATATCGTATTTTCGTATTATGATTCGGTATTTGCATGGGATTCCGCCAACTTTGGATTGTAAATTCCGAACGCGAGTCGGCTAATCCGACAGCTCATTTGTGGTCGGTTTTTTGGCCGATTCTGGCGGATTTTAATTTTCAAATTTCTTTGTTTATCGGTTCGATTGAAATGAGTCATTAAAACCTGGAATTCGGGTAGCTGGTAGGTACTTTGTATTATTAATCGTAATTTTGCCGCTAATTTTAAAGTTTGTGATATTATATTCTTATAAGATTCTCCTTAACTACTGGACTTATTTCAGCTTGTTCATTCAAATTTTGCTTAATTTTTGTTTATTTTTTTTTTCAAATGATCATACTTAGGTAAAGCAAAATAAATAGCCATAGAATCAATTTTTGCAAGAAAAATTGAAACTTCGTCCCATTTTTTAAAACTTAAATAAATATTTTGACACTTGATTGAAAATATAGTGGAAATCTGGAATCGATTTAGAACATTCGAGTGAAGCTGTCTGCAGTTTAAAATGGGAATTAAATTCCGAATTCGGAATAGATCATAATACGAAATTCCGACCAATGGCGAGTCGGAAAATTTTACGAATCCCGATTTCGGAGTTCGAATCATAATAGGGCCCCTGAAAGGGCAGAAATGTATCGATGCTGTGGCGAGAAGGGCCGGTTCGCCAGAAAATGCCAAAAAGGACGTATTTTGCGCCCAGGTCGCAGGTGAATCAAATTGAGATGCGATAAAAACCTGTAGAGAAATTGAATTCCAGGAAAACACGTATAAACTCGAAGACGGCTTCGTCTGGGCTACATACATATATGAAACGGCTGCTACGTGTAAAGCAAACATGGTTCCTCTAATTCAACGACAGAGCAATACACGCACTTGGTGGATAAGCTGGTAAAGAATGCGAAGCAACAACATACATCGCTCATTATATCTGAAGATTTTAACTCTTGGGCAACGCAGTGGGACAGTTTCCAAGGAAGCATTACGGAGAGCCGTAATGCAGAACATAGCTCTGTTACTAAAACCGAACAAACTCTTTGGAAAAGCCGAATTTGTGCTGCACAATATCCATATTGGGCAGACTGGGCTGTCTTAGAAAAAAAAATATACAAAAGACTGTTAGAAGCAAGGGAAAAGAGTAGAGGGCTATCTGAGGACAGAGCGCGTTCGCCAATATGCAATCCCAATGCAGGATCAGAGCCTCGAGTACCGTTCCGGATTTTTCCCAGCAGAATGGAAAGGGCGACATTTCAATAAAATGTTTTTTTACCCTGCCTAGATCAATGATACAGGATATGTCTAACAAAAAAAAATATGCGTTTATTTGGCATGACACTGCCATAATATCAATTGATGTGGTTCGTTACTTGGTTGATTGAATGATAGATTATGACTACAATACGGCCGATAAACTTTTATCATTTCTTTTTTATCCTTTTTATTTGTTTACGTGTACTTTTCGGTAAGTTAGAGCCGATGCTTTTATATCAACTATGACCCTACGATTGATTGTTACTCAGGGCTATTTATTTCGTTGCTTTTAAATTAGTGAGGGAAATTTATGAAAACCGATAACGTAGTCCAAATATCTTGTTCCTAGGCTATGTTAGTGCTGAAAGTATAAAACCAGCACTGGTCCTGAAAGCTATGCTATATCTAGCCCCACGAAATAAATATATGGACTTTGTTGCGTATTCCTTTGCATATTCGTTGCTGTGCGAAAAAGTTCTGAGCGATATGCAAGGAGAGCACATCAACCATGGAGGAGAACAATTTAAAACACTTATGGATATATTTAAAATTTTAATTCTTAGGCAGACCTTATGAGCTGCGATCGAGTGAAAATTAATTTGTATAAAATCAATGATACTCACTACATCGTTCCTTTCACTCAATTTTTCTGCCAGTTTTTCTATGAACTCATTTGAAATTCTACTCTCACAATCATCGGGATGATAGGATTTTATAATCTGTAACAAAAATTTAGGTGTTAATTAACCGGCTAAATAAACATCGAATTTGAATTAACCTTTAAAACTTGTGCAGTCGGTAGATCGGAGCATAGCTCGTAAATACTATGTACGTCTTCTTCCGTTTTACGTGATTGTAACAGAGCGGAAACTTGAATTAATGACTGGATCGGTGCTAGTACTTCATTCGACTGAAAATCAAATGTGATCGATTATTATATCCAACTATTTCCGAATTTGTTACCCTTACCATTTTCTTTTTCCGTGCCCAATCTTCTAAGCAGCTAACATTGTAGCGTATTTTCATTCCAGTCTTCCACATACACAACTCCGGCCTGAACATCAAGCTATTCAACGATACTGATGTAATAAAGTACATTAGTTGCTTGAATATCTGCTCAATGTAGCAGTTGTCGAGTCCGAAATATTGGAATTGTTTATAGTAGTGCTCCAATTGATTGACCAGCGATTTCGGTTCGGGACGTTGATGATGATGATGGTGGTGGTGATGATGATGATGGTGATGCGGTTGGTCCGGTGAAATATCCAGTGATACGCTGCGAATTGGTCCGGCCGACGTACTTTTACCACGAGACATTTCATCGTGATCCAGGATCGCGGGCACAATAAACGGTTTAATCATCTCTTGAACGCGCGCCACCAAGTTCGCATAAGCGTTTATTATCGTTTCATAGATTACTTGCCTGCAATTAAAAAGTAGTGATCACGACAAACATTAAGAGAAAATCGTTTGAACTAACCGGTATTCCGATAGATCGAAATTTTTCAGCTGTTGCTGATTCTGAGTCTCCGTATTAAGTTCGATGTAATCATCAATACCACCATACTGTTTCAAGAGATTGTGTAGCCTGCGAAGATTAGTGTCACTATAATGCAAACACATTCATCGTTCTGTTACTTACGTTATTGCATTTACAAGCCACAAGACACGGCATTCAGGTTGGTTTGGCAGTCGATAGATTTTCTTTACCATCACTACGAAATTGGTTAAGAGAGTTTTCACGTGCTGGTCCGTGTTTACTAAGTCGGTATACCTGTAAATAGGGGTCAGTAAAATTATGGGTTTAAAAATGACATCAGTTAGAGATATGTTTTTTTTTCGTTTTGAATAGGCTGTCGTTTCATTTACGTACCTTATGCACATGAATAGTATATAAGCTGGAAGACCGGGTAGTAAGCCAATAGCAACTCGTGGGGTTAAGTCGGTTATTAGTCGCTGGAGTATTTTGCTTTCATCCTCGTGACGATATTTGAAAATGCCTATAAATATCAGTTTTTAAACAACTTCCAAACAGAGACAGAGGTCGAACAATCGACTTACCTTGATATTGCTGTGCCTTTTTCTTCACTATTGGTAAATTTGCCGAATCGTTTTTCGTCGCGATATCATCATTGATTCCATGCTCCCGTAATTTAGCTATCAGCAGACTATTCTGTTTTGTAAGCTCGCCCAGTAGCTTTTTCATCGCATTCAGCTGTTCCTTTACGTCTGCGTAGTCAGCATAGGATTTCTCCAATTCATAACGAAGATATCGTTCGTTCTGTTTCAGAGCTTCCACATCAACATCTCCACTTTCGGTTGTTTCGATTTTAGCAATTTGCAGTGACCGCAGTTCATTCAATTCGTTGCGTATGTCGTCGTTTTGTTTTACTAGTTCACCGACACGTGCATTATGCTCTTCAGTAAGGGCTGTCAGTTCAGTTTCAAGTTGTCTATCGAAGCAGTATCAAAAGTATTACCATAAAGAAAATTTTTCCCGGCCACAAGCCTTACCTGTTCACCAGTTTTAATGCTTCGACTAGTTCACCATTGCCGTTTGCATGATCCGAGTCCTTTGTGTTCATAGGTTTCAGAAGCTGACTGTTCTGCGCTAATACCGCACGCAATTGTATGCATTCTTCTCGCCGACGCCGTACTTCTTCCTGCATTGATAGATATTGTGCTGCAAGATGAAAGAGCTTAGGTTATATTTGTTTTAACTTCTAAAAGCATAACTTTACCGTGTAGCTCCTGATGTTCAACGCCACGATGTATACTGTTGCGCAGAAGTTCATAGTCGTGCTTGAGTTTATCGTTCTCTACCTCTAGTTCTGAGATTCTATTGAAAATTGCAGAATTAAATACGATGGTAATACAATTCATACAAATAGGAATTCGGTTGAACAATAGCGAATTAGAAAGCAGAAAACTGTTTCAAGGAACGTATTAAACTTTGCATTTAATGTTTACTAGGCTATTGACTATGAGAAGCTTATTCGTATAAACGATATTTTTAAAGCCTGCCATTATCATAAAAAATGGTCTTTACTAAATCACAGAAAATGGAAAAGACTCGATTCTCTCAAAACAATTTGGAAATTCAATTTAAACCGTTATCTGTTATTCGTGTGAAGTTTTCAGACAGGATCTTCTTAGTGGGCTCGATAAAATGCAGTCATGTTATTTTTCATGGACATTTTCTGTGTATTTTCCTAATAACACATTCTTTGTATCAAACTACTACTAAATCATTTGTCTTAACACGAATTCTTTCTGGTTCAACGAATACCATGAAATAATGGAGGGTATCTTTTTTAATCCAAATGATTGCAGAATTAAAACAAAATGCAACAGGCAAACACCCAACAATAAAAACTTCAACAAAATCTCGTTTCGTTATGGAACCTTAAAAACGTGTCCAACAAAAGTAGCAATCAATGACAACAAACAGTACCTTCAATCAAATTAAACTGAATCCTTTTTAGCAATGAAAATGTCAATATTTCGGTTTTCATATACTGCGAAAAGTAAATGAAGACATTTTAGTACAATCGCTCAACTATTTAGTTTTTAACTATCCAATCATGGGATTAAAAAAGAGAATAGAATAAATATCGCATTGAACACGGTGCACAGAAAAGTACTCATTGCTTACCTCAGTGAGTCTTCAGTTGCGGTGTAAATATTGCTCTTGTTACGCAACCGTACATATTGCTTTTCAAGCGATTCGTTTTTATTCTTTTCTTCCTCAAGTATCTTTCGCAGCTTGATGATAAGTGAAGTTTGAGTTCGTTTTGGTGTGGAATGTTCACTGCTTTCCACGCCCAGGTAAGAGGCACGCTTCAACTCCAATGTATTCTTGGCCGAAGAATAGCCGAAATCTTCGTCGTTCTGGCTTGAAGCGTTGCTAAGAGAACGCGAATGGCCATTGAGTTCAGATGGGTTGACACTCAGACGTTGTAGTCGACTTAACTCTTCTTTCAGCATATAGTTTTCATTTTCCAAAATTTCCTTGTCTTTAACGGCGCGCTGGAATGCCTGGTTCAAATCATTAGTATCGGCTTCGGACATGAGACGAGACCGTTGTACTGACACTGTAAAATTTCAGGTATTAATGCAAACCATGAAAGTAAACCAAGAAAATTACGAAATACGAGCACATACATGTTTCTTCGCGTTTCTCCATCTCGATCTTTTCGTCCTTTAGACGCTTTAGTTCATCGTTTTGTTGGAGGAGTGCCTGCTTCTCGATAGTCCATGTTTGCTCTTCGCGGTCCTTCTCTTCAAGCAACGTCATTTTCTCGTCCCGCTCAGTCTCCAACTCCTTTGTAATGGACGTGAGGGAGACTTCTCTTTCCAGAAGCATGGATTTCAGTGTCTTCATCTCATTTTCTAGGTTCTTTTTGGCATCTAGTTTAGACCTGGAATATCCAAAATTATAAGAGTATAACTTTAATCTACGGTTCTATTGGTACTTACTTTAAGTCGTTGATTTCTAGTGTTTTTGTTTTCAAAAGATTATTTTCGCGATTAAGTTCATCGATTTTCTGCTGTAGCGATATAATCTTATTCTCCAGTCCTTTATACATCTTCTGCATATGCGAGATTGTTCGTGCTTCCGCTTTCATACGTTTGTATTGACGTCGGGCCAGGAAACCACGAATCACGGATTGACATTTGACGATTTTCGCAATTTCCTTTTTATACTCCCGCCGTGCCAGGTAGCCACGAACGAATCGCTGAACTTGCGTTGCCTTATAGTTATCCATGGCAACACGGAATCGTAGACGAGCAAGCATACCGCGAGCGTATTGTTGAATGCCACATATCGAATAGCGCAATTTACGATAACGCATCCGACACAACCATCCTCGTACATACCTCTGAATAATAATTGCTGCACGATTCTCTCGGAGGAATTTCGCCTTGCTGCACGAGTATGATTCAATAACATATAAAACAAAAAAAATTGTTTATTTACCGTCTGGCCAGCAATCCACGCGAATAAGTTTGTATACCAAGAGCAGTTCGTTGTAAACGAAGGTAACATTTTCTGTATACAAATCGGCGAACAACTGATTGCACAATTATGATGTATTTCTTTCGGATATCAGACCGCACTTGTTCTAAATATGCTACCTGCGAATTTGATTATTAAACGTATTATCTTTCATTCATGCTAATAAATCAGATTGGTAATTGCTACTAGATACTTTTTGCAGCCAATCGAACTGCGAGGCATTTTTGTCTTAGCAACCAATTGTTTTATTTATGGCAGGACAAATCAAAAGCAACTTTAGTTTATTTAAAATTTACCTAGTTTAAGGATATTGAGAATAATTTCAGCATCAGCCTAAAAGCTTAATTCGCTAGCGTCAACCTACCTGTCCCGCTCGAAAGAAAATTTGTGTATTGCCAAAACGGTATTTGTCCTCATCGACAAGCCATGTTTTCGCAATCGTTTGACAAGTCCGTTTAATATCGTTCACAACAATTTCACTACTTTTGCATAGAAGACGATAACGTAAATAGAAATCCATATAGCGCCATCGCGATGGAAATCCAGCAGCCGATATTCGCACCGTTTCAAGAACACCACACGCCCGTAACTGTTGTACTATCTTAGGTGCTTCCCATTTAAATGCCGATTTATCTTCGTTTGGCTATACAAATGTAAATAATTAAATTTCGTGGTTATATATTATATTATAACGGTTTCATGCGATATAAGCATTGGAGTAATATTGTATAGATTATGTTACCTTGATGCATCGGACATAGTGAGGTGTTGTTGAATGCAATGTTTGTATAAGCAGGCTTAGGCTGTCACGAAACTGAGAGCCGACTGTTCTTTTGTGTTGTTTGGACGGTGTCAGCTAAAAAAATCATCAAAAATACGCTGAATTATCTCAAGTTTCAATTCAGTGCTATGTTTCAAAAAATGAATAAAGATAATAATATTAAAGCAGTGATTTTAAGGAAAGTTAAAATCTGCCAGAAAGCACAATGCAATCAATATTATTTGGGTTAATATTTAAAATTAGCGAAGGCGAAAATAGATGAAGTAGATATATTTTTTTAAATTTGTTTAATGAAATTATTGTACAAGTAGTAGATTAGAATAAAAGAATTCGCTCTAAAAGACCAATAGTGAACGAATTTTAATCATCAATGAAATATTTCTGCGCTTGCCAAAGACAACTTGGTCTGCTGTGGATAATTCGATAACAATAGCCAAAGTAAACAATCTGCCGCATAAGATCAGCTAAAAATACTTTTTTTTGCCCTCAAAAAAAATTATTGCATTAAATTGAAATGCATAATGCCGTTTGATCAAAAATACATCTGTGTTTTTTTGAGATTATTATTTTCTTGTACTAAAAACCAAACACTACTGACGGATCCTACGTATTGCTTTTTTCTAAAGTGCTTTTTATACTGATCTGACAATAAACGCATGAAAATCTAGCGGGACTTACATTTTCCTCATCTCACGTATCTAAATGAGCAAATACGCCACTGTGTGCAATCTTTCACAACACGAATTATATTTTTTCAATTACCTACATGAAAGTTTAGAGTGGGAGTGCTTTTCAGAATAATGCATGTTGCATGCTTCGGTCATAGTCATGCGAGTAAGTATAACCCCTTTTCACCCCTTTCGGGTCAACATATTTGGGACCTAGGTGGGTGTTTCTTCTGTCTTTTAAATACTGTCTTTTAAGTACAAGTTTTAAGTAACATCTTTTAGTACTTTATTCTCAAAAACTTTTCGAACAACCATATGGTATATGTACTCTAATAAACTGTGAAGTAAAGAAATTACACAACAATCCTTCGCGCGTCCATGGGTTGAAGCTGATAGATAGTAGAGACGGGCAATATAAGAGCGAAGCAATCAATATGAGTCAATCACTCGAACTCACCTCGTGTGTCGACACACTGTATTCGGAGTGAGTTAGCTCATAAGCAATTCATCACCTGTGATCGTGTGTTGTTCCATGTGGTCGACACTTTTGTGAACGCACAGTAGGAATGTGCCAAAATGAGGCAATAGATTGATGGGATTATGAGCTGGTTGCTTTTGGCCGAAACTTTTGTGTACGCACAGACCAATCACCAGCAATAATTTGCATAAAGTGTTCCCTGTCATAGTCCCTGACTAAAGTCTAGAGCAAAGTTAAGCCAAATTTTGGTGTGAATTGCGTAGAATGTAAAATAAGGCTCTAAGCGATTCGGCAGGGTGCGAGCATGCCGTTCGAAAAAGGCTCTGGTCGAGTATGATGGAAACTGTGCGTCGCAGAAGAACACAATATACAAGCACTTTATAGATTGAAAAAGATTTCGATTTAAGCTTTCTTTCTATGAACTTTCGCAAATTCATATTATTGATTTTCGAAAAAATAATATTAAATTCATTTTGTCTGAAAAATCATATTTCTTTATGTATACATATGTATATCTATACAAAATGTAGGTGAGATTATCTCAGGAGTCCATGGGCCGATCAAGTTTTCGTATGATTTTTGTACATACGTAAGTTGCAGATTTTTAAATATTTTAACAAGGATATATTAAATTCTTTGGTGGGGCTGGGAGTTTAGTGAAATTTCAGGCACCATTATATTTATATGAAAAGAAAAAAGCTTTAAAAACCCAGTATGGCAAATATAAACTGATTTTTTAAGCTTGGTTGTGATGGCATTTTTGAAATGTTTCACTCTATGTGCGGCCTAATGCCTAAAAGTATGCAAGCATTTTTTTGGTCTAATTTCGAGTTGTGATAACATAAGTGTATTGCTTTGTGTATGTTTTTTGTATGCTTTAAGTAAATAAGTGTATGCTTTGTGTTAACGTCCTGTTTATTTAGACGCTCGATTTAAGAGGCAAACGTTTTTGGATATTGCTAGCAAAATAAATCTGCTATTAGCTTCGTTACTAGGTTAGGTTAGGTTATACTGGCTGGCACAGACTACACATAGACCTATTTGCTCCGTAGTGATATGAGATAAGTAGATCCGGAGAAGGAAAGTTCTGTCCAAACGGCTATCGAAGGCCCCGGACTTTTTTGCGAATTGAAGGATGTCCTTCAGCCTCTGCTCTGCCACGTGTGAGTGATCCACCAGCCAGGGCTCACCGAAGCAGAGTTGTCTTGTTTTCCCCAAAGCCAGGCAGTGACACAGGAGATGCTGGATTGTTTCTGAGACTCCCGGCTCCTGATAATTCATACAAGTGTCGCTGGTTAGGAGTCCCATTCTCATGGCATGTGACAGTGCTGCTATTAGACAGTGGCCAGTGGCGATGACGACCAGCCTCTTGCAGTCAGTCCGCGTTAATTCTAGCAGGTATTTAGTCGCTGCGAGATTGTATGACCCCCACATGATTTTGGTTACCCTGCAGGTCCGAGTTGCACGCCATCTGCACATCGCACCTTGCATCATATTGGAGTCGATCGAGTACTTGATTGTTTGGATTGGAGTTGGGATGTCTACCGACCCTGAGGGGCGAAGGCTAGCCCCGTACTTGGCTAACGCGTCCGCCTTTTCATTCCCTTCAATGCCCTTGTGACCGGGTTCCCAGAAAATTCTGAATCTAGCTTTGTTACTAGCTCTTTGTCAAAACGAAGCAACTGCAAGTAAATTCTCATTTCTTTGGAAAAACTTGACGAAATGTGTGCATCCTATTCCCCAACAAGACATTGCTGTTACGGGAATAACTGAATGCAGAAAATATTTTCAAGGACTAAATCAAGAAAATACAAAATATCGGCTTATCTGATGAGCTGAAAGGAAGCATGTATATTTTCGGCTCTTTAAGAGGCTTTAAGGGGCTGCAGTACTACGATGACGTTGTTTACATTTTTTTTTAGTTTGTACAATAAAGTTGTGTTTAAGTTCGTCAATCGTTGTTTCTATTACTTTTATATACTTCAAGTAAACGTCTTAAATGTAATCCTGTTCCATACCTACATAATACTTCAATCAAAAACTGATTAACACAATTAATTGGCTCACACTGACTTATCTGAATGTGTCGGCCGGACTGTGTCGGCACATCAAATTAAGTAGAGACCTTCATTCACAATTCACAATTACCTCAGGTACCTATTCAAAGCTCGGTGCGTTGTCTCCAGTCTGAACATGGATTCGAACCAGAGACTTCACACACTAGGAGTGCCTCCTATATGAGGCACTCAGAGTTTATTTAAAAGGATGTACTGCTTCTAACACCCCGGTAGCAAGTTACTCTATTATAACAATCGAATGTTTTCTTAGGATTCGGAACAATAAAGAACAAACGAATATATACTATTTAGAAAAAAACTAAAGTTAGAAAGTGAGCTGAGAGAAAAAAATATATCTTGTTTTCAATATTATTTGAAGCAAACATTTGCTAATTCTTTTCAAATTTGTATACAAGATTTTAAAGCATTTGAGGCCGCTGATTATTGATACCGGTTTAGTTCGCTTCTATAATGTCAGCGAATATCCTGAAATCTTGAAAGCAGACTGAGTAAATAGTGGAAAATAAAATGAAAACTTGATTGTTGTTGTAACGTGGTTACTTTGCAGTGCGACTGATAAGTAAATTACTGAAGCCAAGTACGCAGTTGGGGTAAAATATGTCAATTTTCATACAAATTTTACTAGAGGTAAAATCAAAAGCAAAAATTTTGCTAGCGATAGGTCTGTTCCCGTACTTTCAGTCACTGAATTTTCCTGAATCATATAGTGGGGGAAATTCATTAAAGTACGGGAACGCTCTCATTGCATTTCTTGAAAATTGACAACCAAAAGTGTCAGTTTTCGGTTTTTGGAAGAACAATAGTGGTTATAAAGTCATCCTAAGCGGTGCTAAATTATCGCCACAAAAATATTCGACGTTCATAGCAACATTATGCAAAAAATATGTTGCTTGTCGCGCACATTTGAAAATATTTACTCGCGCCACACCGTTTGACACTTTTCAGTATTTTTCAGTAGCTCAGACCCTACTGAAATTTCATGGTACTTACTGAAAGCGGGGACATTTTCAGTTTTCAGTAAAACGGAGTACGGGAACGGCTTCATTGCAATTAATCGCGATTAATCGCAATTAATCGTAGTACGAGAACAGACCTGTTTTACCACATCCATACGCAGTTTCGAAGTAAAACTTATTACTAATACTAGACTGTAATAGATGGTGCTGTATAAACTCTCGATTATTTTAGAAGATATTTAAATGTCCGATGCAGTAAAATGGCAGTAAAAGTTTGAAATTTAGCTAGAACTGAGCGGTTGTCATCATTTTTTGTGTAAACCTCATAGTTTTAAGCACTATCTTTTCTTATATCGTGAAAATATTTGACATACTTTACTTTTGACAAGCTATTGACTGCCGTCACATAAATTTTAGCACATAAATTCACCGTTGTGTAGAATTCTATTCAATTTCACTGTGCCTATTATTTTACTGAGTTCGATCGGATTTTTTTTAAAAGTAAAAGTGATGGAACGAAAACAAATGAAGGCAGTCCAAACTACACCTACAGACCTCATGAGCTCAGTTCCTAATAGCATAACGATTGGAGAGGGAAATAACAAAACAAACAATATGCTTACGAATTACCCCAATGTCTCTCTCTACTAGTAATCATACTTTTGGACCAGTATCTGAGAGTGCAGCCGAAACACCTAATAACGTTGGCGTCGCTACTGACGGTCACACTTTTATTGTGGGGGAATGGGTTCGTTTGGAGCTGGTGAAGTGATTCACCCTTACTCCACTTTTCTCGGTGAGCGGTCTTGCGCTCAGCTATAAATCTTGGCCACATCGGGTACTTAGATTTAGTTAGTGTGCAGATGGTTTGCACTAGCTAGTGATTTTTCTGAGGTGAGGGTATATTTCGTGTGCCCTGGTCGGGAATCTAAGAATGTCCATGGTGCTATTAGTATGTCGGTCTATCTTGTCGAAGAGCTTTAAAGCTTTGTCGCGTATGTATTTTTCTACTGTTTCGATTCTAAAGTCCTTATGTATATTCACGTTTCTAATATACCATGGAATTCGGAAAATTCTCCGCAGTGCGAGATTTTGGCAGGCTTGTAGGTTTTGTTTGTTTGTCTTTGAGGTTTTTCCGAATGCAAGACTTGCATATAATAATGACGGTCTTAGTATTTGTTTGTATATAAGTAATCTGTTGGTTTTGTTCAGTCTTTGAGATTTAATGAGGGGAAAGAAGGCATGGAGGAGTCTGTTGGAAGCGCTGCGTTTATTTTGTATGTGTGTCGTCCAAGTTAGTCGGTTATCGAACGTGAGTCCTAAGTACTTGGCTGTCCGTTGCCATTCAATCTGTTGTTCGTTCACAGCCAGTTTTCGTGGTGTCTGTCTCCTTTTCCGCGTAATGAAAATTGCCTGAGTTTTGTCCGAGTTGATCTTAATGTTCCATTTGTGGAAGTACCCTAGAAGCGTATTTATGGAGAATTGCAGTTGTGTAACAACGGCTTCTGCTTGCCGGGACGTGTCATCGGCGAATAATGATAGTTTAGCTACGGGCAGTTTAGGGATGTCTGCAGTATA
The DNA here is from genome assembly GCA_947369275.1 of Nemotelus nigrinus. NCBI lineage: Eukaryota > Metazoa > Arthropoda > Insecta > Diptera > Stratiomyidae > Nemotelus > Nemotelus nigrinus. Next base: position 185,337,010 of record OX376372.1, on the reverse strand, counting down.
TATATATATATATATATATATATATATATATATATATATATATATATATATATATATATGTATATGTATATATATATATATATATATATATATATATATATATATATATATATATATATATATATATATATATATATATTATACAATAGGGGAGATAAAGAAGATCCTTGGGGAACTCCAGCTGCAATTTGCCTTTCGGATGATAAGTGTTTGTCAATTCTGACACAGAATTTTCTGCCCTAGAGAAAAGATCCAATGATCTGGATAAGTGGAAGGGGTATTAGGAACTCATGCATTTTGAAAACCAGTCCTGCATGCCAGACTTTGTCAAAGGCCTTCTCTATGTGTGCAGATAAAGACATGACCAGTGAAGATACCTTAGCAAATGTGAACAGTATTCTCCAATACACTAAAACTTGTGCATCGACCAACTTTATATAGCATATCGCATCTAGCAAGCTGCTACTGGCCTCCTTCTTGTATTATCACAGAATTTGTTCCAAAACATCAACATTGAGTCATTATTTAAAAAACACACAAATGGAGTCTCGGCATAATACGCCAACGTAGGGCGTATGCGTTATAGAATTAATAATTTGTACGTCACTTCGTCAGTATACAATTTCAACATAATTGGCTTAAATGAAACCTGGCTATGATAATATTAATGACTCAGAGCTATTCAACAGTAACTTCCTGCTTTTCGTCGTGTTCGCCATCTTGTTGGTCCCGTTGCTCCTGCCGGTGGTAGTGGAAAACTGTTGCTGCCATACAAGCCAATCTTAGAGTTTCGACAAGCTCATCTGCTCAAATAAATAGCAGCAGACAGTCAGTGCAGATACTTTTATGCAAAGATTTACACTCATTTCCTAATAAAATTTAACTAACAAGAAAACTGAAGGCATCAGACTTGAGAATTTCGCCAGAAAATCATTCAAGTGATGAAAGAGAACGAAAACATCTTAAACTGCATTTTTATGTCTGACGAAGTCTATTTTGACCTAAACGGCACTGTTAATAAACAAAATTGTCGAATATGGAGTGACTCTAATCCACAGATACTCTATGAGCCATTGTGTCAGAGTGTGGTGTGCAGTTGTCGGGCCTTATTTTGTCGAAGAAAACGTTCTTATAGTCAATGTCAATCGGTCAATGGAAACCGTTACTCAAGGATGTTGAAAGTGTTTTTCTTTTCATAACTTCGCCGAAAAGAGAATCCCTTTCAACTTTGTGTGGTTTCAACAAGATGGTGCAACTTCTCACATAACCGCGGCTGTTCTGACAAACTTGCAGCGAAAATTCCCCAATAAAGTGATTTCCAGAAACTCCACATACCGTTGACCCCTATGTCTCCTGGCCTTACTGCGCCCGATCTTCTCTTATGGGGTTATTGCAAACAGGATAAGGAATCCCCGTTGCAGCCCTCCTGGCAGTAATGAATAACTTTTTGATATGATGTCGCACATGCGTCACCGAGCGTGGCTGCAGTTCAAATTCAATTACTTTTAAAACTCAATAAAAAAATTTAATAGAAATGTATTACTTTTCAAATGAATAGAGAAAAAAATATATTATATAATTCAACAAAAAGTTATTTGAGTTTCTTCAGGTAGCAATATTCATCAGTTATCCTGTATATTCAAGTGTAAAGGTGTAAAGCATTTGTCAATTATTGATTTATTCTATCCTGACGATAAGAAATCATGTGTCTAAACAAACCATGTAATGGGAAATATTCTGATTTTGTTCAGACTTCTATAAATCATAGAATATTACAAAACCAGACTAGAAGAGTATATGAACGATACATAAGCAGTCTTCTGACAAAACAGTCAAAGTACATTCACTTAAGAAACGTTTAAAAGCAAGACAAGGAACGATGCATAACATGCAATATACTTTCCTGAGAAAAAACAGAGAACTGAAGTTACTTGGATTAGTCCTTAGAAAGTTAGTATCAAATAAATCGCTATTTTAAATTAGTTTCTATTCTATAATACTAGACAACCATGCAGAAAGCGTAATATACTACGGATGTCAACTAACTCTTTTCCTTGATTCAGCCGGTTGCTAGACAATGGGATGGAAAAAAATTGAAAAATACACATACATTACTATCTTGCTATAAAACAAACAATATATAATTTGAAAAAACATAATGAACATCAAAATACTACTATTACTAAAATATACTAATATTTTATTTTATTTTTTACTATTTGATTACTTGCATAAGGATTAATGAAATTAATTACCTGGGTTTTCGAAGCACTGATAACAACACGACCACCCAACGATGTGCTTGATGCCTTATCACTCGGTTCAACGTCATCCATTTCCATCAATCGCCTACAGAGTCCCATTTCTGATTGTCTAACAACATTTACCAGCTCCTTCGAAACTGTATCACGATTTTTTTCTAAGAAACCATTAACATCGTATTCCACCACATCGGAGAAGTGTTTGACTAGAAAAGCTGTCGCAACATAAAACGCATTCGTTACTGGTATTTTTGTCAATACAAGAAGATAAATCGATCTTAATTTAAGCGTTTATATTATTTGTTTGATTGAATTCCCCAAACTTTTTATACATATGCTATTTAGCATTTAAAGCGGTAACAAGAAAGGGTCGTTTTAACTGCATTTGAATCTAATTATAATAAAGCCCAAATCTACAAGACATATTTCAACAAATTCAAATTTCATAGCTTACATGTCACGCCGAAACGTGGCCTCTCAAAATGTTTGTACTTTGCACATTTTTCATAAAGTTTTCCTGCCCATGATTCGTCACTGCCTTTTGGCATCTATATCAATGGAGAACGTACTATTAAATCTTGATTCGTTTACAGACAAAACTATCAGCTCACCCTGCACTCTTCATCCAGCAAGTCTAAAATACCCAGCTTTGATTCGATCAAATCGATACAAGGCTGGTTATCATAGAAATCAATCATTGTCCAAATAATTCCTTCCTTCAGGTATTCATCCTGTTCGAGCTTGAACACGTGCTGATTGAATTGTTGTTGAAGCTTTTCATTCGCATAGTTGATGCAAAACTGTTCAAATGAATTTACATCGAACGTTTCAAAACCGTAGATATCTAGGACTCCTATGAAACAATTCTGTTTTCTACCGCTCACTAAGCTTTTGTTCGTTATTTCGACAATGTATTGAAATAATTTTGCATAAATGTGTTTGGCAAGAGCATCGCGGGCCGTTTCAGCAATGAGTTTGCTGTTTGGTATTAAGACATGTTCGTTTACTGATTCTATCTGTCGCATTACGAGCCACTTACGGAGCTCATCGACATCTAGTTTTAAGATTTCCGCCATGAGCAATAACGGTAGATCATTTTGCTGAAATAAGTCAGGATTACTTGAAAAATCATGTTTATTGCTTTAAAAACATCATTTGGTATACCGAAATGTCACAACCTTCTTCTATTTCGTCTGAGTCCTTTTTTCTCACGTGTCTGAAGTTAATGTTACCTAAATGGAGGATACCAGCTAGAATTTTCATAATGTCGGCGATCTGAAATTTTGCATTTTATTAGTTAAAACACATCAAATAAGTTCATTGAGCATTTATGAATGCCTAATGTAATTACGATTGAGAACCAAAGGTGGGAGAGCTACGATCAAACATTCCCTCATACTTATAGTATCAATCTCACCTACCTCTTGTGTACTGAAGCCTAACGTTGTTAGCGCGCCGACCGTCTCGGAGAATTGGTCCAGATCAGAAACTCGATCGATATCAGGCGAGCCACCCAGTTTCAAGTACCGGAATTTGTCTTGGTGATCTTCAATCATCGAAAGTATTTCATGATACTAAAAGAACATTTCAAATGTTAACCAGCTCTTACCTAGCACCAGCTCAGGCCATTGTTGCCGTGCGGCACACAATTGATAGAATATATGGTAATTTCGTTCGCCAGATGATTGAAAGACAACGCGCGACTTTTCCAACAAATATGTCTGCATCGTAGCTCCAGTCAAAGTCATCTGACCCATGTCATTCGTAAACAGCAGTTTCGTGAACTTGCCAAATCGGGAACTATTGTCGTTACGTGTAGTTTTCGCATTTCCTATTGCTTCCATTATCGGACTAGATGCCAGTACTTTGCGTTCGATCTGGGTTTCAGATTCGCTGCCACCGACGGCTGCGAAGTATCGCATAGCATATTTGGCGGATACTGTTTTACCAGCACCCGATTCACCGCTAACAATTATACTAAGATCACATTTCTCTCGTTCCAGTTTCGCGTAAGCTTCTTCAGCCACGGCAAAAATATGCGGTTCCAATTCGCCCATCGAGTGACCACGATAGGCTCGAATAATATCAGGTCCATAGAGTGGCAAGTCTGCATATGGATTTATGGCAACTAGAACTATTCCGCAGTAGGTGTAAATGGCTTGGCGCTGACGAAATCGTACCTCGAGATTGTGAAGGACACCGGGTTCGTGTAGATACGAGAGCGCTGTCAGGTCGCTTTGACCAATCAAGATGGACGGGTTGCGAAGATGTGGTAGATCATTTTCGGATTTAAGTGGAAGGTCGTATTTTTCACCTGATTGCTTTTGTAATTGTAACGTTGAATCGCCCTTTTTAAAGCTATTGATGAGCGTGCAGCTTTCCCAAACGGTTTCCGGATGTGGAATCCATACTTGGGCACCCTAAAAATAAAAAAAACAACATTTAATTACTATTTCTTTTTGTTTTCAATTTTTTTGAAAAAAGTTAAAGGACACTGTAAGAAGGCACCTTAAATGTAGAGGCAAATATGCTGAAAACATTCAAAAAATCTAACTGTTACAAACGATCTGTTTTATTTTTGACATGCACAGAAGTGGACCGTATGCGGAGTAACAATGGAAAACCTTTTCATATTTTTTGTTAAATATGTTTTTTTTTATTATTTTAAGTGATGCTAGAATTAGCTAGCATTTTAGCGTGTAGGTTTGTTACCGTTAATGATAGAATGAGAACGAGCTTTATGAGTTAAAAGTGTCAAACTTCCTTCTGATTGAGGTTACTCAGAAAATATGTGGAACTAGCAAGTAATTTCCTTGAATTAAACCAACGAATTAATGGATTTTGAATTTCGATTATAATCAATAATACAACTCCTGTTTGTTGGCTAGGTCTACAATAAATTTCTCGACAATAAACCGAGGAAGAGCGAGCACGAGTGTCTTGGACGATAAAATTATACCTCACAGGTTGAGCGTAAACACTTGAACCCTTTTACTTACATAATAGCTTTAGGAAAAGCTACTAGTATTTTGGAGAAGTGTGACTGCAACATCTGCTGCGGTTACTATTCCAATTTAAACCGCAGCAGATGTTGCAGTCACACTTCTCCAAAATACTAGTAGCTTTTCCTAAAGCTATTATGTAAGTAAAAGGGTTCAAGTGTTTACGCTCAACCTGTGAGGTGTAATTTTATCGTCCAAGACACTAGTGCTCGCTCTTCCTCGGTTTATTGTGTAGAAATTTATTGTAGACCTAGCCAACCAACAGGAGTTGTATTATTGATTATAATTGAAATTCAAAATCCATTAATTCGTTGTTTTAATTCAAGGAATTTACTTTCCTAGGTTATTAGTTTTCTTTAACACTTTTCATGCGGGAAACGGAAATCACAGTCCTCAGTCCCGCCAATCGTTGTATGCGGGTGACTGTGATCTCAATTGACAAAATACCGTCCGCTGTAGCGGGATAAGGTGATCACAGTCCTATTTATTATCTTGGTAAATTTATATTTTACAACGCCATCTCTTGATTTTATTAAAAAAAAAAATTTTTCGTTAATATTTTTATAATATATTTTCTGACTTTCGATTGCATTTATTTGTTGTTTAAAACTTTTAAACATCGAAATATATTTTTTTATTTATGTCCAAGCATACATCGGTTAGTTAAAACTTTTTGGTTGTGAATCTCACATCTGTTTTTTCGAAATAACACGTGTTTGTCAAACATTCTTTCTCATGTTTGCTCCCATATTGTCTGCTTAAAAAATGTAATACATTAATGCTAGAGCTTATTGTACATTTTAAAAATTAGTGTTTATTATAAAATTATAAAGTGTATGTGGGAAGTTACTTCATAAATACATCGGTATAATCAATGTGTTATTTATATTTAGTTCTATTTTAATTATTTGAAAGATTTGGAATGATAAAATGTGTTTTTTACGATCGCGTTTAATTCGTTACACGAGCGGTATACACCCGCGTCACTAGTCAACAATGACTCAACCGCCCCCGCATGAAATGTGTTAAGGTCCACCGATAGAGACCTCACACCAAGATGGACGATTCAGCTTGTCTTCGTAGCATTACAGTCCCTCTCGGGTATTGGCTCCCAGCAGTTGATGCCTGCAATTGTCTTTTTTCTGTTGATGGCAAAGATCAGATCTCACAGCATGAAAGAGAACTAAGGTATGAGATCTGGGAACAGTTAAGTGGAGATGCTGGAACACGCCTCGTTTAACTTTCGGCATATAATGTGGGGTTAATTTAAACCCAAAACTTAAAGACATGAAGCTGATTTTATGGAAGAGGTATGAAAGTTTTATGCTTTTTTAACAAATGCTTAGCAATGGTATATTTTTGTGATTTATTATTAGCTTGTTAATACATAAAATGGAAAAATATATATTTGAGCACGTTCTATTTAATAAATACACAGAATAGATACAATGTCTTATGGGGTAAATCTAACCCAACCTTGTATGGGTGAGGAATTATTACCACGTTGTATGCCGAAAGTTAAAAATTTGAGGGTAGTAATCCTGGTTATAGAATAGGAGAAATTTGAGCTTAAGGGGTTAGTGCACTGTTAAACTGCTCCAAATGAACTTTTTTATTTAACAGCTACCAAAAAAAACTATTCAAGATATCGATTTGAAATTTTACATAAATCTTTATTGAAGTTAAAAGTTAACATTTTCATTGAAAAAAAAATATTAGAAAACAAAATGGCGACCGCCCCAATGGATCGCCGCAGCACCGCCGAAAAAAAAGTAAATTGCGCCTCGTAAATTCCTGGACAAAATAAGCATCTGTGAACAAACTACCAAAAATATTTCATTAGTTTTGAGTATAAATGACTGCACGGGCCTAAATTTAGAGCCCCAAAGCGATTTAAAAAATTTGGTATACTTTTGAACATTGGTTATCTAGTTTTTCGCGTTTTTTCAATCAAAAATATGATTCCCAATACGTCAAAAAATTTTTTTTTTTCTAAATTTAGGCCCGTGCAGTCCTTTATACTCAAAACTAATGAAATATTTTTGGTAATTTGTTCACAGACGCTTATTTTGTCCAGGAATTTACGAGGCGCAATTTGCTTTTATTTTTCGGCGGTGCTGCGGCGATCCATTGGGGCGGTCACCATTTGGCTTTCTAATAATTTTTTTTTAAAATAAAAATGTCAACTTTAAACTTCAATAAAGATGTATATAAAATTTCAAATTGATATCTTGAATAGTTTTTTTTTTGGTAGCTGTTTAAAAAAAAAAGTTCATTTGGAGCAGTTTAACAGTGGACTAACCCCTTAATTCGACTATGGGTTCCGTTGCCGTTGTATGATTTTACAAATAGATGTCCGGCTAGGAAGTAAAGTAAATTTTTATTTTTGAGGTTGTGGTTTTGTTTGAAATTCATGCAAGTGGTAGTTCTGAAATCCTTTCGATCCTACGAGTTTAAATGCATTGTTAAGATTAAAGTGATTTTGCACTCGAAACAGGTTGGAGCACGTGTGGTAGAATATGCACTCAAAATCTGCACGATTCTTCTATTGTTCATCGAACATAAGTATTTCTAATGGTTCAGTTGCGCTAGAGTTTTTTTTATTATGAATTCTCTAATTCGATTTTATTTGCTGTATATAAGTCTCTAATATTTTTGATTTGATAATGAAAGCCAACAATGTTAAACTCATTTCTGTGAATTTTAAATCAAGATTTAATGGGAGAAAATTAAGCTATAAATAATTATGGCTAGGAACATCTTCGAAAAATGAATTCAACAATTGTAGTGAAGAATTTCAGTCAGTCATATTACCAGTGTAACGAAAATAAATTTCGAAAAGTGGGTTACAAACATGATTAAGTGGTTAGTGCTGGATGGCGACGTGTCTTCTGATTATGTTATCTATTCACTGTCATGTTGTCGATGACTGTGTGATGCAGCCTGATTTGATTTTATTGCAAAAATATATATGTTTATGTGTATATATTTGTCTAGACTCAAATATAAGAGGGTTGATCAATAAGTAATGATAATGAATATAAACCAAGATGATTAAACTTTAAATATATATTTATTTTTCAACATAGTCTCCGTAAAAGTTAATATATTTAGTCCATCTTTTTTCCAAACCCAGGATACCCTTAGAAAAAAATTCGTTATCTTGACTCTCCCAAAATGCCTGAACAGCGGCCATCACTTCGCTATCATCTTCAAATTTCTTACCCCGAAAGTGTTTCTTAGGCCCAGGAAGGATGTAAAAGTCACTGGATGATGTAAAGAAAATTTTCCTAGGAAAGATGTAAAAGTTCGAATCCTGTTTTTTAAATTGCAGCCATCGAAACTGCAGCCTTGTGAGCCGGTTCGTTATCTTGATGAAACAGAACTCCGGCTCGCAGTTTGCCGCGTCTTTTTTCCGTCATTGTCTCTCGCAATCTTCTTATTTGGTCTGCGTAGTAAGAGCCTGATATAGAGGCTCCCTTTTTCAAATATTGCACTATGATAATTCCTTCAGCGTCCCAAAAAACTCATGCATAATCTTCCCCGCCAAGCTCGACACTTTAAATTCTTTCGTCGTTGATGAAGAGGGTTGCTTCCACGTCATCGATTGCTGTTTGGTTTCTGGATCAAAATGGTAGATTCAAATCTGATCCATGATTACGAAACGTGACAAAAACTTCTCCTGATCTGCCTGAAACTTTTCGAGATTCACTCTCGAAATGTCGACTCGTTTCTTCTTTTGACAGTCGGTTAACATTCGCGGCCCCCAGCGCGCAGAGACCTTCTTCATATGTAATTCGTGGGCAACGATTCTTTGAACACTGCCATTCGAGATCCCCGTGACCTCAGCTATTTGCCTGATGGTCATTCTTCGATCTACCAACATGACATCTTTGATTTTTTTCATATTGTCTTCAGTGAGGGACGTGGTTGGACGTCCTTGGCGATGTTCGCCTTCATTGGATGTTCTTCCCAGCTTAAACTCTTTGGCCCAGCGTACAACAATGGAATATGGAGGAGCAGAGTCCCCTAATGTTTCCACCATGTCGCCGTGTATGTCTCGGGTAGACCATTTTTCAAACAGAGTTACTTAATGACAGCTCTAATTTCGTTTTTTTACCATTTTGATGTTCTCTCTTCGAAAATTCGTATACAAATTTATATGTTTTTTATGCTGACTTAGTGAGTATATGTGGTAGTAAAAATATCTTTTTTTGGATTTTATCCGAACTGGAAATAACCGATTATCATTACTTATTGATCGACCCTCGTATATTGGTTTTTCGTAGTTACAACAAATAAAAATACATGAGGGATGTGCAAACATATAGTTTATTCCTAATTTATGAAGGAAGAATTCAGTGAATCCACTATTCATTTATTTTACTATATTTAGCTAGATTTTATGATCTTTGAATAGTCATGAAAACAGTTATGGTACAATAGGAAGCTTTGAATGCATCGAACGCGATGTTTTAGTTTATTGTTCTACAAATCTAGGCCATTTCACTGATAATCTCGATTTTTTACACTACAGCATCAAAATGGTCAATGCTTTTTAAATGCAGTCAGTAATGCTATCACGGCCAAGTATATTTACACGATTATTACATGAAATCTTGAAATGAATAACTAAATTCGAAAATTAATAGATGAATGAAGCGTATGAGAATGTAACTGAATCATTCCAGCGGCGACATTATCTATTATCAGGTATCAATTTTTAATAACCATATAAATACAGTGTTTTCTTATCGTATTGATATCTGTTTAAATACGTTCGATCATCATCGGAACGTTAAGTCTGCCAAATCGTACGATAACATTAACGGCATAACAAAAACCGCTAAAAAACGCAAGCAAATGAGTCATGCATATTTCGGACATGCGATTTTATCAACTGATTGGTATTTGATAATTTTCCAACACCATTCAAAGGTGTTCGAAACGGAAAGATAACGTAATACAAAGATAACCGTTTGGAAAAGTAGAGAGAAAGAACAAGTAGTTGCCACAGATAAGATATGCTTTTTTTGTTAGAAATAATGATGTGTCATTTTACAAACAAGAATTCTTTTAAACTGAACAAAGAGAAGGTATGAATATTTTTGATCTTTATAGTTGGGGCATGAAGCAATCTATCGTAATTATCTTCAAAGCGACTTTGATGATGGTATTGCGGTACAGCTGTCTAAATCGATTTACATTTGTATTTTCAATTGTCTTGGCGATTGAGATCTGGTTCAAAGCGAAATGCAATCGAAACAACTTTCAAATTAACTAATTTTCAATGATTTTTGTAGAGTATGTTTTGGATTAACAGCAGCTGGGCTAAGAATCGACAGTGCCACTTGATAATAATAGAAATTAAAGGAAAATGAATAACAAGTAATGCTTACGCTGACATGACCTTGAGGAGTACCAATGGTGCTTTAGGTCTGAATAATCACTTAGGGTTGAATTGTTGAAGGTCAAACGGACAAGTGCTGGGAGTTTAATATCGGCACCTAACATATTTTCATAGACTTTAACCAAGCATATGGTAGACTTTAAGCAAGCATATGGTCGACCGAAAAGTACTGTATAAAATAGTACTCAACTTCGGCATCTCAACAAAACTAGCCCGACTGACCAAAATGTCGATGACATTAATATTACAAGTCAGAATCAACTATCTGACTGACACTTTTGACACTAATGTTGGACTAAGGCAAGGCGATGGGCAGGCCCTTTTGCTGTTCAACAATGCACTTGAGTACATAATAATAAGGGTTTTTTTTTATATGCATTCAGCCAAGTATGACATCAATATTTTGTCACGTTCTCTCACCTGCCAAAGAAACATGCTGCTGAAACTTGATCAAGAGGAAAATTAACCTGACGAAAACAAAAATCATTACGCAAACAAGAAAAATGTGTACGGACTTATATTCTACGATCGGAAATGGCCAACAAAATGCAATGATACTGACGAAACAAAACGAAGAATACAGCTCGCTAACAAAACTTGCTACTCCGTTTTGACGAAAGCTGCATACACAGGAATACAAAGCTCCAAGTCTATAGCTACTTATACATTGCGGACTGATTTAGGGATTGAGATTGAAACAATGGACGGGTTGTTCACAGGTTTCGATTCCACTGTTTAAATCACAAGCCGCTTTGAATCCACTTTCAAGTGACACTGTATACGTAGCTTATATATCAGTAATAAGACATATATTGCACTATGGATGCGAAACATGGACCCTCACATAAGCATCCGTAAACATGTTGAACGCCTTTGCAAGACGGGTCCTTAGGCGAATAATTGGAACCGGCAAATGGCGAATAAGATACAACCACGAACTGTACGAAATATTTGACGATTCAGAGGTCGCACAGTTTTCAAACTGCGGAAGTTGTAATGGGCTGGTCACGTGCAGCGAATGGACGGGCATCAAATACCTAATTATCCGTGGGAAAGCCCAAAAAGACGCTGGTCCGTGGATCAGGGTCAACGTAAGGTGTGATAAAGGAGGAGAGAGATATATTATTGGAGGATAATGTCCAAAAGACGATTATTGGCATTTGGAATGGAATTGAATTGAGACATAGAACAGTAAGAGAGGAACGAGGAGAGAGAAATGGATGGACACGATAGTCAAGGATGCCATATTCGATTGAATGGACGGATGGTTAAAATCATCATGTGCCAAATAGATATTGGCCGAGCCCAGGCGAGCCGAGTGTGTGGACGGTCCAGACGAGCGACTTTGACAGGGCTCGCGGGCGCTCGTGCCACTTCCGATAGAAATGGATTTTGAGCACGAGCCAAAGCGATTTCGGACGAGCTGTCAAATGCCGTCCACATGTTCGCGGTCTCGTCTGACTTCGGCTCGCCTGGTCTCGGCCAATATGTATTTCCCACATCACAGATAACCACAGGAGAATGGGGAAAGTAAAAATATAATTGGACAGTTTACTATAAAAACACTCATATGAGAATATGGAGGTATTACAAGGAATATACACAGTAACAAGTAGTAGGCAGGTTGCATGTGATAGAGGAACTCCAACTGTTACACATTCAACAGGAAAGGGGGCAACGAAGTCACAGAGTGCACACTGAACTGAAGCGATTTATAAATGGCTACCAGAACCCCTCCACCACAACCGCTTTTTGGTTAAGGCTCTATCCTTGTCATTTCTGAAGACGTAATCCAAGAAAGAAATTCTTCGCTGAAAATTTCAGCAGAAAGCCAAGTTTCATCTAGAAAAATAATATCATCGGAGGAATATAAGGCAAAAAGCTTAAAAGAACTCGAACTCGGTTTGGTTCTAAAACTGCGAACATTTTGGTAATACTATTTATAGTTTGCATGTAAAGTATTGTCGGTGCGAGTTAAGTTGCTTGGGTGATTGGAGCTCGAGTCCGACCCTCCCGAAAATTTACAGGACGCCGACAATGTTCTAAGGTCTTGATTAGTACTCTTCACTTGTATTCTTGTACTCTTCACAAGACATCTCAAGGTTCCTGCTATCACCACATCTACCTTTAACGGAACAGCATTAAAACTTGTGGAAAATGTGAAATATTTGGGCCATATGCTAGACAGAAAACTGAGCTGGGTGGTTAATGCGAAGTACCGAATGGGCAAGGCTCGCGCAGCAATTTTTGCGTGCCGATTTGCCTAATCCAATAACTGGGGCCTTACATTTCAGGCGACCTGGTATATATTCACATTCTGATTTATGGAGCGATTGTGTGGTGGAGGACAGCAGAGAGTGAGAACAATATCAAGGAACTAACAAGATTGCAAAGATTAGTTTGCATAAGTAGCACGGGTGCATTGAGAACCACCCCAACAAACGGGCTGGAAATAATTTTGGGGTTGATTATTCATCCTTCATCCTTAGAAGCGTTTGCTTAGCGGCAATACACCCCAAAATCAGACATGTGGTACGACAGGTATGGTCTTGTTGCTGCGGATACGGACCATATGACCATAACAATATACTTTAATAGGAATTTCCAGGTCAAGATACCCACAAGAACAGTCTGAAAGACAATGGCACCTGGATTTACACGAATGAATCAAAGACGGACACTGGAGTCGGCTCGAGCGTGTATTCAACGGATCTGAGCCTTCACCTGTGGTATAGACTGTCAGACGATGCTATCGTTTTTCAATCTGAAGTATACACCATACGCATAGTACTTGATTCCATCAGCGGAACATCAACAAAACCAACGACGATTTGCGTTGATGCTTTAACAGATGCTCTTCGAGAACTGTGAGCGCGTGCAGAGTGGCTGTCATAGTGTACGTTAAACATCGATAGTACTATCGATAGTTCAGAACTATCGAAAACCTCCATGTTTTTTTTTGCAATCGATAGTTTTTGAAAACTGAAAAAAATGCGTAAGGTAACATTTCGATACCATCCCGGTTCACTGTGAGTATTTTACGTTTGCTTCGTTTTTCTCATTTAATAATATTTCCTTTTCTTGTTATTATAAAACAGCACCAACCAAAGACAGCAGACCATTCTTATATTTTGTTAGTTTTGTCACTTTTTATTTATTGTAAAGTGAAATAACATGAAGAAGAAAAAAATGTAAAATTTAACTGCCGTGAAAATCATAAGCGCAGAAAATTGAGACTCAGGGAGAAAGAATTCCAAATAACGATTTTACTAATTGTAATATATGCAGCAATCAATACAAAACAAGTAAAAAGACGAAAAATGTATCAGATCATTGAAAACGGAAACATAATTCATAGTGGAAATTATTTTCTGTTGAACCTATAGCAAAACCCATGGTCCTAGTAACATCTTCGAGAGCAGTTTAACGAAATCTAGAACAATCATCAAAAATTATTTTGGGAGAGCGAAATTCTAAGCAGATGATTCTGCCCGAAAAAAATATTTAGATGAACTTACGTTCCTATGGTTATTTTGGACATAGTGCCTTTGCGGAAAAGAGAACATAAAGGATTTCGTGGCTGATTTGTAAGAAAAACATGCGATTCCCGACACCACAACATTGAAAACATCCTTGGTACCAAAATACTTCGAAGATGTTAAAACTCGGGTTAAAAATGCCATAAATGCAGTTCAACATATTTCTTTAACTACTGATACGTGGACAAATCGAAACAAAGAAAGAATACTGGCAATCACATCTTATTTTTTCATAAAGGTAAATTAATTTCTACATTATTAACGGAATTTGACATAAAAAGAAGACACATATTTGAATCAATGGCAGAAGTAAGTTGCATATTTATTTTATGCCTGTTTGATGGATACTATTGTTAGTGTAATTGAAAAGATACATTTTCAGACTCGAAAATATTCACAGAATTTAGGCCACAGAGTTCGTTTTTTGGAAGATAGGGAGTACTTATCTTGTTATTTCTTGTTTAGGCAAGAAATACACTAAGCAAGTGGAACATTTGGTCAAATATATAATAATAATAATATAATGCTGCTTGCATGTTAATGCAAGCAAAACTTCTTCAATTTAATCATATTTCATGCTCTGCGTATGCTTAAAATTTGACTTTGTCTGATATTTATGACACCTGATTTTCATTTTATCATGAAATAGTGCAAAGATATTGATACTTATTTTCAATCGAGTGCAGTTGTTTCAGATATACTAATAATTGCACAACGACAGCCCAACAAACCTGAATTGAAGTTGATTCAGCAGTTCCATTCACATTGGAATAACGTATATACCAAAATCAAATGTTTCTATATCAGGCAAGAATTGACTTTAGCCGAATGTGACAAGGCACCTGAAACGTTACTCGCCGAAGATTTAAATGTATTGCCGAATATTATTCTGCTATTAGAACCATTTGATGTGGCTACGACAACAATATCTGGCGCAAATTACATTACTCTTTCTTATATAGCTCAGTTATTACGAGGACTGACTCTACAATTATCGAAAGTGGGAATTAGCATAAAAAACACTGCTGGAAAGAATATTTATAATGCTTTATGCAAGTCAGTGCGGGAACGATTAATACCGTTTGAGAAAAGAGCCCTTATGATGTTAGCCACCATTCTGGATCCAAGGTTCAAAAAATAAGTGAAGACGATGGAAACATAGCTGGGCACTCTCTTGAAATAGAATACACTTCTTTTCTGATGACACAAAAGCCGGAGTCAACCCAGAGAACTTATGAATTTACGGCAATTGCATCTGCAAGCAACTCGACTGTTGAGACTGGGGAAGTTTACTAACGAAGGAAAAGTTGAAAGCAAAAAAATCCAAGTAGCTATTATTTCTTAATGAAGATCTATTCAAAGGCAAAGCTTATAGCTGCCCAAATAATGATGCAATAATACATATATGTATATATTCCAAAACCTGGAACAACTTCCAATAAAAAAAACCTTAACGAATTGCTTTTCCTAAATCAAAATGCTCAGCATGCTGCATCTCTCTTATATAACCTAACCTAACTTAAGTAAAGTAATCCCACGATAATCCTCGTACTGGTCTAGGGAACTTCATAACAAATTTGCAATGAATGCGATTACGAGTGTGGAGTTATTGGTTCCACGATTAACTTTACCCCTGATTAATTCATACTATTCAGAGCTAGGTGAACTCAAATCTTGGTGCGCGGACCCTCGTCCGAACCTGGATTCGAACTAGGGACCCCACACACAAGAAGCCAGTGCTCTACCCACTAAGCTACTCAAGCTTATCTAACCTAACTTAATTACTATAAAATTTGTGACGCGTTTTTTTTTAAATATTTAAATATGTGTCCACAGATGTGGGACAATTTTTAATTTGTAATTCATTTATGCAAACTGAATTGTTAATGATTTATTCCTATTGGTTATGATGCCTTGTTTGCTAGTTAAATAAATAAAAATCGACCATCAGAATTTAAATCTCTTTCACCGAAGCACGATTTGAAAATAAACGAACCAAGATCACAAAACTTTCGCATTGCATCATGCACCCAATAACAGTTATCTGCTTTTGGCCATTCGTTTATAAGCTCGGAATAATAATGGTGCTGTAGGTTGTCTCTCGAAAATTAATTCATGATTTTTTTGAAGACACAGTACGGCAGGGAGACAGAACGCAATTGTTGAATTGAAATTCAACGACTGATACACATTAATCGATGTTCTAAAATAAGGAAATATGTCACATGCATGTTTGAAGATCAAAGAGAAAAAAAAACAAACTGTGTAGATTTAAATTTGATATAAAATCAAGCGGCGCAGTTCTTGTGATTTAGATTTGCATAAAATAAAGAGCTGTGCAATTCAAAACATCTACAAGAAAATAAAATGCTTTGTTTTCGCTCAAACAGCCGACGGATAAACATTACGCCGTGAGATCAATTGAATAATCTAATTTTCATCTTGTTTTCTTCTTTGTACATTTTTAATTTTTCGAATTAAATGAAATGTTGCTAAAGAAATGTTGCTTGTAAATTTATGTTGCTTTTATATTTCTCTCGAAATAAATATTCCCACAAATAAAACTAGATCTTGAATCATCCGCTAACTGGATTCTATACAGCATCCAGATCACTTTCATTTTCACAACAAACAAACTCATTATCATTAATTTTATTCAGTATATCTTTCAAGATTACGTTGCAAATTATTTCAGTCAATTTAAATTGACAGGTAACAATCAAAATCCACAAATATATCTACTCATAATTAAAATGTGCACAAGCATTTGAAATACTTCTTTCAACAGATATATTTATTCATTAAGATATCCACTCAGCATTAACATAATATCTTACTACTCGTACTACTTAATATTCACTTTCTCACAAGTTTGAGTTCAATGACGTGCGTGTTGCGCGTATCGTATTAAAAGCAATGATATACATAGATATATATTTACGACAGAGAATTGTCCCACGCTAATCGGCGTGTATGCATGACACGGCATGAAAAAGTAGCATGTCGAGTTTCAACCAACTATTTATAATCGTTGCAAATAAGGCAATAAGATTGAACATTTTGAAGATAATCTTAATACATATTAAATGCGTACATCGTAGTAGCGTAGCTTATTAAGAATGAAAAGAAATTGTTATTTTATTTTACAAAAAGCTTAATAAGATGATGGGATCTTCGATCGGAGGAGGATGAGAAGGGGTGGGATGGTGTAACTGGCCTTGGAAAATACTTTTTTGGACAGTGTTGGCTGTGGTTGTGGAAATCGAAAATATTTTTTTATTGTTTATATTTAAAAATGCACCTCCATCGCTACGAAGGATTTAGAGTGAAGTCGGGTTGCTCCATTTTGATGAAATACAGTCTGATGGTTAAATAATGAATGGATTCCTTTTACCCCCTGTGCGGGAGAAAGGTCAGATAGCTCCATTGTGATGATAAAATAGTCTGGGCGGGAAAATTAAGGTGCAGCGGGAAGGGGCGACAGTTGCATGCAATTTGTTGGACTACATTTTGAATGGAGTCATCTAACCTCCTTCTACCCGCTGGAGAGATCAAGTGTGTTCGCACGGAGTAGAAGAGTGGTTGGAGGACTCCATTGTCATGGCTAAACATGAAGGCGGGTTTTGCATTTTTCAAATTAGAAAAATAAAAACGAATGTTTAAAAATGCAATGTTAGTCCAACCAACTCCACCTTCTTCCGCCCACTCCGATCTACGGTATCATTATCTAGACATTTACCGTTATAAATGCTTACAACGATTTTTGTCTCTAGCTTTTATTCACCAGCATGTAAACAATTATTTGGTCAAAAAATAACAAGAAGGGTACCTACTGTGAGTACTGTTTTGAATCATTTTGAAGCAGATAAATGAGAGTCCGAGAAATTTTATTTACGTTCTGTTGAAGACTAAGTAAAATCATATATATTATATTGTTGACCAGCCTGGAAAATTGGAAGAAATCGCATGGAACAGTAAGAGGTGCAAGATAAGATTCGACAACTACATACTCAGGCTAGATTTTTCGTTGCTTACATACGGCTCACTCTCGCAAAAAATACCAGCTCACTCTTAGGTTGCTTTGACAGATAATGCATTGCGTAAATGGAGACGCAATTTCAAGTTGAAAGTGTTTTTTTCTGGAAAATGGAAGAAGTTCCCCCACTTATCATTCTATACACTTTGTCTCAGGTTAGATCACTGGGCTGGAGTTTTGGTCCGTATACATATGCGGAGTTGGTACGCTGGTTAGGAACTAACTTCTTACGCTGTGATTTAGCTTTGAGCCATCGGCAAAACACTTTGACCTTGAAATTGCGCCTCCATTTACGCAATGCATTATCTGTCAAAGCATCCTGATGTGCCAAATAGATATTGGCCGAGCCCAGGCGAGCCGAGTGTGTGGGCGGTCCAGACGAGCGACTTTGACAGGTGTCACAGGCGCTCGTGCCACATCCGATCGGAATGGATGTTGAGCACGAGCCAAGGCGATTCGAGACGAGCTGTCAAATGCCGTCCACATGTTGGCGGCCTCGTCTGACTTCGGCTCGCCTGGTCTCGGCCAATATCTATTTGCTACATCAGAGTTTGCTGGTATTTTTAGTCAGAATAGGTTTTCAGAAAATCAATATTGCATAAATTGCCATTCGTTTAAATAGTCTCTTTGGCAAGACACATGTACATATATTGCCTAGTGGGTATGAGAAACGTATCTGATCGTATAAAGGGGGCGTGTCTGATCTTGGCGGGGTACTTTGTGTCTTTTTTTCAACTTGGACTTGGATATTGCTATCTACTTCTCGCAATCAGCGGGGAAATATTGTAAATTGTATCGCAATTCATGTACTTTCCGAGCTACAGTGGCTCACAGCTTATTTGATACAGTGACTATTTAAAAATGCAAATCACTGTAACTTTGAAATAAAGAACCTTGTCCAAAAAATTTAAACGTAGATGACTAGATGAATGTTCAATGAATATAATGCAAACAAAAAAATTTCCAGAAATATTCTTTCGCGTCACGCAAAAGAGAAATACCACTGCCGTAGTAGAATCGCAGCTCACAGCTAATTTGATACAGACACTTCAAAGCGAATAAACTTCTCTTTGTTACGCTATTAAACTATGTTGTTTTTGTTTTTTGAATTTTTGATTGTAGTATGACACAAGTTTAGGTAATTTTCAGCAAGATCTTGGAAGCTGAAGTGCCAAAATTGAGTAGTTGTTGTAAAATGGGTCGTCGCACCACAATTAAACAGCGCGAATTGGTATTAAACCACTTTAAAAAAGACAAAGTGTTCGGAAAATTGCTGAAATTATGAATTTGAGTGTCTCTACAGTGCAGCACATAATTGAGCGCTTCGCACACGAAACTCGGGTGGAAAATAAGGGCAGAAATACGCCAAACAAAATGTTCACCATATTGGACGAACGATGCATTGTAAGAAAAGGGAAAGCAAACCCGAAGATCTCCGCTCCAAAATTGGCTACTGAGGTTCATCGTGAATTAGGAAAGTCTTGTAGTGCTGAAACCGTCCAACGAGTGCTCCGCGACCATGATTTCAATGGGCGAGTAGCTCGTAGGAAGCCATTCATTTCCAAAAAAAAAAAAAATACAATAAGCCGATTTGCCTTTGCCAAAGAGAAAGCCATCCGCGTTCTGGAATACGGTTATTTTTGCGGTCCAGTTTAAAATTTTTGGCTCCGACGGGATGTCATATGTCTGGCGCAAGGCAAACACTGAGCTAAACACGGAGAACCTCAAAGCTACTGTGAAGCATGGTGATGGCAATGTGATAGTTTGGGCCTGCATGTCCGCAGCCGGAGTCAGAAATTTAAAGTTTATTGAGGAAACAATGGACCAAACAAAGTACCTTGGTGCACTTAAAAACAATTTGCTGCAAAGCACTGAAAAACTGGGTGTTCGCAACCAATTTCGGTTGTACCAAGACAACGATCTAAAGCACAAGTCGGGAATTGTGCAGTCCTGGCCAATTTGGGATTGCCCTCATTTGATGTCTCCACCGGCACAGTCACCAGATATGAACGTCATTGGCAATCTGTGGACTTTGTTGGATAACAACATTAGAAAACACAAAATTTCTAATAAACAAGACCTGAAGAAAGCACTGCTAGAGGAATGGCAAAAAATTACTCCTGACATCACAAAAAACTGGTTGACTCAATGCCGAATAGGCTCCAGGCTCTGCTTAAGGCTAAGGGCTATCATTAGAAGTATTGAAATCAACTGGAAACCTCATAATTCACAACAATTTTAATGTTTAATCAAACTGTATCAAATAAGCTGTGATATGAAATTTGTTATTACTTTTGGGTTTTGGTTTTTTAAGATGTAAAACAGCAACTTTGTAACAAATATAAACTTGTTTAATAACCAACAAACATTTTTCTTCAAAATGGCGTTAAAATTTTTTTGATATTGTTATTATGTTTTGAGTTCTTGCAACTTAATTTTTTAAAGAAGCACTGTATCAAATAAGCTGCGTTACCCTTTGAAGCGAATGCTTACCTATGGCGGCAGGAAGGCACATATGGCAGAAGTCTATACAATTAATTCCACTATGTTTAAAGTGCCACACTTTATTACATCATGCTCGATATAATACGTATTTACCACCTTTTTGATGATCGCAGATATGCATCTGACGGACAGTTTGGATTAAAAGAGGCGCAAATAATTTGCGCAAAACAAGTGGCGATTATTTTAAAACGTATTTTATACCAATTCTACAAGTTCCATAGCTCTTGGATGCACGGAAATTCTTTTCCCTAAAGCAACCGACTAAATAATTTTCCTCAACCTACTAGTGAAATTTTTTTGATATTAAAAAGCGTGTGAGCACATATGCTTTATGCAATATACTAACCACAAAAATGCAAGTTTGGCCCCAGAGTAGCCTGGTATTTATTGCCATTTACGCAAGCTAACTATTATTATTTCATGTTATCTGAATTATATCAGCATTTATCCATTGAAAGTTCCCTAAAGCAATCCAACCGTCTTACGAAATACGTATGACCTACTTCCGGACCATCTTCGGTCTTCCACCCAACAATCAGCTGCTTAGGACATTGACACGCGTTGTACCTTTAACACTTGTTTACCAATCCAAAACTCCCTTGTCACTCTCCCATGATTAAAAGTATACTTAAATACATTCATTTCTAATGCATTCAAATTGAAGAGATTCGAACGAGGTAGTCAAGAAAATTAAACCTAAAAACAAATTGATTTTCCATTTTGCTTTGCCTCCGCCCCCATTCATCGATACTGTCGAGGTCAAGAAACATGAATCGATAATCTAGATAGATATAATTCTTATTGGAATTTCGGTTGAAACAGTCAGTCATCATACGACCCACAACGTCCAGCTATTTGCCTTTATATTTCACTGCATTCAATCAACCTTGCGAAAACACGGCACGAAGAAAATGTCAACCACATACTTCCCGTGTGTATTATTCAACACAACACCTTTCATTTCCATTCGCCACGACGACACCGCAGCTCCGTTCCCATGACCAACTGTCACCATGTCTCCGTACCTACAACCCAGCATCAAAAACTCGAGGATAAAATCCAAATCCCATATCCAATTATCACCGAATCAAATTAATTGTCGGCACTACGATTTGTTTACACACATGTTTAATTGAAATTCATCTGAATAATTACGTCCAGCATGAGCAAAAAGACCGCAATAATAATAATACAATTCTCTCACATATCAGTGCAGGCACAGCCAGTCAACCAAGCAGAGAATCCATACGAATACAAACCTTGACGTAGAGCAAATCGTTTGATGTCATCCTGTCAAATTAACTTGATTTTTTACAGATTTTCAAAGATGGATTTATCACTAGATTTTCTTGAATTGGATATTGCACTGTTTCGAGAAACGTGGATCAATTCACATTTTGTCCAATCACTGAATAATTTTAATTTCAACTCCGAAATAGGCGAAAATGAATTTTATCGTGCAGAGCGACCTCAACCGAACCGAATCGTACTGCAAATAGTTCTCGACTGAAGTTTGCTGAGATTGCGAAGTTGTTGTTTTGCCCTTTTTGCGTGCTGTGTGTGCGTGAGTGAGATATCCAATTGGACTTATGCGTATGTGTGTGTTACATTGACGAACAGGGCAGCATTTTAGGAGTGTGAAAAGTAAAGTTTTAAAGTGTATATTCGGTTTTCCTATATTTCCAAAATTTTATCAAGCTAGAATTGAATTTCAAATATGTTCATTATTTATTCGAGTGATACACTTCTCCTCAATGGCGATCCAGACTAGAAAGAATCAAAGTGAAAGGTTAAGGATGACTGAGAAAACTATTACGGTCACCAAACTAATACTTTATGGCAGAGTTTTGTGTAAGGTACTATTTTAAAATTGAGTTTGCTAAGAGATTTACTTTATTATGGATGATCTATGAAATGCTAAATTGCTTTCGAACGAAAAAAATTGCAATTTATTTTTTGTAATGATTTTTTAGAATGTACAATAGCCAAATTTCACTTCATTTTGCTCTTAAGGAGTTTTTTTAAGCAAAATTTAATTTCAAATTTGTTTAACGTTTTAATCGCTAACCAATTTTTTGAACGTTGTTTCATTAATGGCAATATATTTTATTAGAATCAATGAAATTTATTTTATTTTCAATATTTTATAGTTTTACTATCCATTCTATTTGAATGTTTCTTTTTATTTGATAGTTTTTCATCTAAAGTTGAAATTGCCTATTTTATAGGTTCTTTTTTTGTTTGATTAATAATAACTTACGTATGATTTCATTCTCATGCACATTGAAAACCGAACGATTCTATTAAAGCGAATTTTTATCAAGTGCACTTGCAAATTATACATATCTCCTATAAAAAAAATCGTTCCATATGTTGTTTTCATCTATTTTTTATATTGAATAATAGCAAACACTAGAAAAATGCAGTAAAACTTAAGTTATGTTTCATTAATCATAACGATCTTCGAAGTGGACAAAGAATTATCATTAAAAGTGGAAGCGGATGCAATGTGTATTCTTAAAAAGTTGTCCAGCTTAACCTGCATTAAAGGGTGATGAAAGCACAAGACAATAAAAAACGAGATCATGCAATTCAGCGTAACCGGAACAGGTTTCAAATTGCTTACTAAAATAACCACCAAATATGTGCATCTGGGTGGAATGACGAGAGAACAAGGCCCACTTTATTGAACTAATTATTTTTTTTTAATACATTCTAATGGTTAAGAAAAATAATCTTATTCCTCTGGCAACCAACGAATATACGAGTACTCATATGTCTAGAGAGGTCTAGATTCTTGGATGCAAATACTCCACTAAGCCATTTGCCTAGTCCTGGATAGTGATGGAATGGGTTCCTTTGCTACGATCAATAAGGATTCAAATACAAAAACTACAAAGCGCATGATATTCTATTTAATTTCCTGTGATGAAATATAAGCATGGACTGAGAATGTGGGACATAACGGCGAAGGTAGAATGAAAAAGCCTATTGTGACCAACTGATTTCGTAATAAAATTGACTGTGATGTTTCTTCCTTTCTACTCGCAGCCGATTAACACAGCCCAGTGAAGTTTCTGATTTAATCAAACCTTTACAGTTTAAACTCTTGCATGTTGACAACATTATGACGCAGAACCATTTTGCCTTGTTAAATTCCATGCGCTGCCATATATTAATATATTGCCAGCAGTTGAAAATCTCTATTATAATGATTCACGGTCATTACTCTCTTGATTACAGCATGTCAAAGCCTCAAACATAATTAATGAAGCAAAATCAGATTGCCATTTTACTAAAATTATCAACAATTACTGGTCACTAAACCGAGATATAAAATTAACCTTTGTGACAATCAAATAAAACCAACCACGCGAATCGCTTAAAACCGAAGAGATGTCATCACACAACAATTAATAGAAACACCATATAATTTTATTCATATAAAAATCTTTCGTTTACTAATCATTATCACTCATACTGAGCTAATTGTTTCGGAAAGTTGCTTTCGTTCTAAGATTTTACAATTTGCGTATTTCAATCTTTTTATCTGCATAAATTAAACTTAAATTATCTCTTCATCAATTGCGAATGGTATTTTTTGCGGCTTTCTATTTCAGATCGACTACTTTCCCGATATAAATCTTACTTCAAATACATACATCAATGCTCTTAATTGCATCGACATAGATATCTATCACTCTCGAATGGAACGAATGTTATACGAGGACCTGTTGCTTCTTCTGCTACTCTTATGTATTAACAGAATAGATACACGACTCCGATTAAGCGATAACTTACATAAAAATTAAAGTCAAAATTTCTTATAACAAAATATGTATGTGATTTCTAGACAAAAATGCTGAGATATGGTATTATTAGAATATTCCATCCAACAATACCTTAAACTATTTTGCTTTTAATTGAAGAACTATTTCGATCTTTTAGACAGAACTCCTGCAGACAATTTACAATTCGTCCTTGGAAGCCTTCTCATTGCCCTTGCGATCGTATCCTTTCAGTTCATTTGTTGCTTCTTTTGCAATGTATTCGATAAAGTCCTTGGCTTCGCGACCACCTTGATATGATTGTGGTTTCGACTTACTGTTCTTTGGAAGCCAATAGAGAGTTGGGTAGCCACGAACTTCGAATGGTGGTGGTACATCATTGGCTGTCGCGTCCATTTTCGCAAGCACGACATCTTCATCTTTCAGTTTCTCAGCGACTTCCTCGAAAATTGGAGTCAATTTCTTGCAATGTCCACACCATGGAGCATAGAACTCGACCAATGTGTCCTTATCATTATCGATGATTAGTTCTTGGAAGTTCTTGGCAACGGCAACCTTCACTGGAGCATCGTTCGACTCTGGCACTGGCTCGGATTTAATGTAAGGTTCAAGTTCACCGGCTTCAAGATCGGCAACAAACTTCTGTAGGTTTTCGACCGAAAACTCATCCTTCATTATGAATTTCTGAGCCTTAGCATCGCGAGCCAGCACCAAAGGCTTCTCACCAGTATAGTCGTAGCCGTATTCATTGATTTCATGTTGGAAGTCATCTCTTGCGCTGATAGCAAAGTTCACGCGACCGACGAATTCCTTTGCTACCTTCAGAACACGATTACGCCAGTAGTTGGTTCCTTTAGCATTCTTGACGTAGTCAACGTTATAGTAGGCGACCACAAGAGGATTGTTGAACTCTTGCGACGATTCACGGGTGCGATGGCCAACTAAACCATGGCTAAAATATTTTTCCATTGAAATATCTTGTAGGAAAATTAAATACACAACTTACAAATTCTTCTTCACGAAATCTGTCAATTCGCTAACGCTGTCGCCATCGAACTTTATAGAGGACGGTTCGAATTTGTTATGCAATTGTGGCGCACGGAAGATGTAGATAGCATTACTGTAATGAAACGAAATTTGAACAAATGCACGACACTAACAATCAAACTAACTTACGTCTCTCCTTGTTCCTTCAACACATCAGCTGCGGTGCTATGGCCAAATCGAAGCTTCTCGCGCATTTTATCAGCATACTTCAAGAAAACAGCCTTCAAGTCACTTTCTTTTTCGAAGAAACCAACAACTGATGTCTCAGAGCCTTCCAGGAATTTCTTGAAGTCAGCGACTGTGGTAAGATCTTTGGAAGCAGGTCCGACTTGAGCTCGCATGTATTTGACGATGCCATTAGCCTCGCGTGGTCCATTGTATTCTTGTGAGAATTCGCCGCCCTTAAAGATTTTCAAAGTTGGATAGCCGTTGACGCCGTACTTGCCGCAAGTTTCTTTACCGGCTTCGGTACAATCGACCTGTAGAGATATGATAGTAATGATGTGTGAACTCGCTTGTATAAGTTGTATGTTTTTTCGAGCGTACCTTAGCAATAGTAATTGGAGGATCATCAGCACGAACTAGTTCAGCTGCTTTCGCATATTCCGGTTTTAGTTTTTTACAGTGCCCGCACCTGTAATTACGAAGATAATATATGGTTTTGGTGAGAAACAAATAATAAACAATAGGGACAATTGTATGACATTTTAAAAAAACTATATTGAAAAGCAATATTTCTGTGTGTACGTGTTTTAAGAAGACATCGAGTAAATCTACGCTGGACCGATTTGGATGCATCTAACAAGTAAATAAAATAAGGAGACCAAACTTGGGATCAATATTCAACCATAATACGTACAAGAGAAGTGAAAAGACGGACACAAGTGGATATATTGAGTGTACAAAGAGTACACCGTAGAACAAGTCCTGCCTGTCTTGAAGCCTTAGATATGATAAATTGTACATGGAGATCAAATTTTAGACGAGGGTCGGACAATTTTCACTGCACCAATGCTTAAAGCAGTCAAGTTCAATTGAATTAACGGAATCATTTATGGATTCAATGCAGTCTAAGAGCTTAAGGTCATTTGGGTAAAGTCGGGTTTATTTTCTACAAATTGTACACCTATGTGAACAGAAAAAGTTGGGAAACGGACAAATATTTTACGAGACAATAAAGCAAAAGGAGACCACTCTTCACTTGGTCCTTCATCTGCCCTCTGGCAGTTTTCGAGAAGAGGAATAGTCACCGCGGAGTGAATTCATGGACCAAGTAAGCAAGATCCTGCAGAAACCATACTGTTGTATCCAAAAACACAACAAAGAACTGCGCCCTCCACTCGACAACCTCAGGCTTCACAGCAACAAGCACCGCCACAACAATTGCGATTTCGGCAAACGTTGGGGATAGACGAATTTCTTGTCTGCATTAGAGAAAGTCGCTGACCCGTCTCTCGACTTCTCTGGCATACGAAAATAAATCAACAGGAATGCTTTAAATTGTTAAATTATATTATTGTTTTTTTTGGCTGTGGTAGGAAGAATTTTCGAGTCATTTTTCAAAGTTCACAAGCAGGAACGATAGTTCAACTCATGATAGAAAATCACATGAGGGTGCATTAATTCTTTTGTCCACCGTATAAAAATGTCCTCTATCAATAGTGGCAGCCTCTAGCCCTAAGACATGATAATCGTCCTCTCGGCAGTTGATCGTGGCTCCCCTAGCCCTTTAACTTGTCTTCTCAGCACGCCCTCACACAAAAAATAGCCACGGTAACTATAACAACCGCTATCGATGGCGGCAGTCAAGAGCCTCGAGTTGGAAGCTCGAGGTTCGGACAGGACTCGGCACGCGCTCATATAAGGCTCAATACGCTACAGCAACTTCTACCTCCTCTACCTCCTGACACTTGGAGGGGAGTAGTGTGGGGACACGTGTAATCCTCTAAAATAAACTAAAAAAAATGAAGGTTTTTGATATGTCAAACAAATAAATGATTTGGAAAATAAAATTCAACAAGAAATGTGTTCTTTGTTTATAAATCAAACAGTGTATAAATTACTTAGCAAGGGAAAATTAATCAAGCAGCTGGGAAGATCATTCTTGAGCAAATCAAACAAGAGCGGACCAAGAGTAGAGCCATCGGGAACACCAGATGAGGGATAAAAAGGTGCGGAACCGCCACACTTAAATATTACGCGACAAACACGATTGACAATAAAGGCTGAGATCCAGGTAGGACAATGACAAATTGATGAAGTTTATCGAGCAAAACACCATGATTAATCCTGCCAAATGCCTTGGCAAAATCCGTGTAGATCACGTCAGCTTGTTGTCCGCCATCCAACGAACCAGCAACGAAACTCACAAAATCAACCAATTTTTTATGTATAGATTATGAATCCTTGGTACTCCTTAAAGAGTAGGTAGTTTATGTCACCAAAGAGCTTGTCGTGGATAATTCGTTCAAGCGATTTTGGAAAATAAGAGAAAAGGGATGTAGGACAGAAATTGGACTTTTGCATCGGCAAAATACTGGCAACTTTCCAATTAGAGTGAAAACACCGGCAGATAAGCATGAATTAAACAAAATAGAAACAGATACACAAATATGAAAAAAACTGAATTAACACACTCGGGATTCTATCTGGGCCCTTGATGGCATTAGGGTCTAAAAAAAGGAATTTAGGTAGGTAGATATTTAGGATAATTAGGTAACAATGAGTGGGTAGTACTTTTTTTACTGTTTTTTTTTTTTTTGTTTGGCTTCAAATAATTTATTCCAATTTTCAATGGCACTGTTACATTAGTGCCTTTCAATTTCGTGAATAGGCCGAGTCAGATCATCCTTTGTATCTTGGCATGTTGAAGGTCAGCGGAGACTTCAATCAACTCCAAAGAAAGAAGTCTAACACTTTCAAATCACATGATCTCGGCGGCCAGTTGATGTTTAAGAGAAATAACGTGACCATGGAACTGCAATAGATCCTTTATTGGAGAGATCGTATGGCAAATACTACATTCTTGTTGGAACTAGCTGTTGCCTCTTTCTATATCCTCCAATTTCGGCCACAAATATCCACTTACATGGCCCAATAGCATACGCCATTCACGGCAATAGTTTGCATTTTCTCTTTTTCAAAGAATTTCGAGCCAAATATCCTGCAAACAGTGACTCATTAAGGATTCCATAGGCATATCTACAATCATCTTTGGGTTCCAATGCGAAAATTATGCTTGTCGATTTAACCAAAGAGTTCTGTCAAGCTCCGTTTAACGTGTAGTTCTTGCGAGCGATGAATTCTTGGGATCGTAGTTCACAGAGGTTCCGATCACGCCCGCACGAACAGTTACTTTGTTTGCGATGGAACAATCACATCCGAATTTAACATCAATTTTCTCCCAGCACGCAATTTTTTTTAAATTGGGTAACAACAATTTAGGCTGGTGAATTCATAGCGTAATTACTGGATTTTTGCTATTGCAATTGAATATTTGTGAGCGAGTGCATTGTCGTGATGCCAGATAAATTTTTTCCTTGCCAGGCGAGGCCGCTCTGTCTCGATCGCTTCGTTCAGTGTATTCCCGGTAATCGTTTTTCTTCAGAGCTTCGGAATTTTATAGAACCTGCTTTTAAGGATCAAACATTTAAACGGTCATACACTTTTAGTTTTATAAATCCTCCTTCTGCGTCATTCTCATTGCGTATAGAACAGCCTATGTACAATATTTTATGCTCGGTTGAATGCTTTTGTGAACCGAAAAATTAGGTAGTGCACGATGCGATCTTTTCCAACTCCCATCACCATAATAGATAGGACAGGCGAGATATTATTGCGGCGTGTACATATTCATGTCTCAAATTGTACTGAAATTACAGCGAAAAATGTTTAAAAATAGAAGGAAGAAAATAACTATTATTTCAAGATAGTTTCTCGCCGACATGGTGAAGTTCACACTGCGAAAGAATTTAGGTCTTTTTACCTTATAATTTTTGATAATAAAATAACCTGCTCAAAGAATGGATTGGTTAGCAGTACGGCAGATGATTGGATTGATTATTTGAGTACATCACTTAGCCTTTCTGCTATACACACAATATCAATTACAATGCTATTTCAGCAGATCAATAAATTTTCTATGAATTTTGTGATTGACTCACAGACACGCATCTACTAACGACAGCCTAAGGTTAGGACTGAAATAATTGCTGAGGATTAAGGAGAAATCCAATAAGAACCGGCCATTGATTAAGTTTGACTATGACGCTATTGTACATAATCTAGGTCTAATTTAATGAATTTATTCTGCGCTTTTTAACTGCCCTAACTAGTTACTAAGCCGCCAGTAGGTTTTTAAGCAAGATATTTTACCAAAATAAAGTTCATTCCAAAAACTGACGACAAAATTGAATGTTTTCGAGAGATATTTTTCAGAAATATTGTCTTGTGATATGATTAACAAACAACGAAGACTGTTTAGTACGAGAATTGTCAAAGTGGAGGTTACGTTTGAGGGACACAGGAACTTGGACGCAATTCATCGAGGGATCCTTTTTCGAGACTACATCAACTGTCAGCACTATGCTGCAAAGGACAGTCTTTTCTCTCTTTCTCTCTCTCTCTCTCTCTCTCTCTCTCTCTCTCCATGTAACACACTAACGGCTTCTTTAGATCTTTACGAAGTCACATGGTTTGCTGTTTTTCCCCTCCCCAATTTCTCATCAAAAATTCATTTATTCCTTGTTTCACTAACGAAGTTCCTATCAGAAAAACATCACAACCGCATTCTTAGACATGTTCTGCAAAAAAAATTAACGCACGTAGCACTGATGTATCCAAGCGGTAATGGATTAAAAACTACATCTGCAAAATTACTGCTGAGTCTTCTAAATGTACACGGTTCACTATCATTATCAGCACAATATATGCTGAGAAATATATGTGATAGCAGCATTTCAATTACATCGCGCCGTTCTTTCTTATGTGAATAATGAAATGCTGTTAAGACACATTGATAAAAAGTTATACATGTTAGACGTTATAAAGATAACAAGTATTTCATCTACCCGATAAAAAGAAAGTCTAGAACCATCTTGTGGAAGATATATTGCGGAAACATGTGCGTAAGGAGAATGTTTGAATATCCTGATCAAGTGGAAATTAGAAGTTCTAGATAAAATACGTCATATGATGGAAGCAGGGTAATTAATTACTGCAGAATGACAGTAACAATGCAGTAGTCTTCCGCATAATCGCGGATTAGATAAGATATTGACTTCCGAAAAATTCAAAAACATAACTGGGCCTTTAGTGAACGAAATGTCGCCGCCAGCTAAAATCATAATCCATAACACAAAATTTGCCAAAACCCACCTGAACTGCTCGTTTCCCAACCAACAATCAAAATTTTACTTACCAAGGTGCATAGAACATGACTAAGGTAGTTTCAAATTCTGCCATTCTCGTCGAGAAGTCATTGTCCGAAAGTTCTACTACATCTTGCTCTCCGGCTAGCGCACCGGCTACAATTACGGCCAGAAATACCGCTAAATAACTACGCACCATTTTCCAAAACTATGCTGAAACACTAGATCTGATATAAAACTATCCACTTCGAACTTAATTGCAATTGGAATTCAAATAAAGTACGTGGAATGCTAAGCGAAACCTGTACCCGCAGAAGACCACTCTGGGACGTGGCCAATGAATAAATACAATATGCCGGGCACAGTTGCTGAACTTGTGCTGGCTGTATGTGATTGGTTGAGTGAAGTTCGAAAAATGAAAATCACGTCTACAATTGGGTATCGTTCGTGTCGTGTTTTCGAAAATAGTATCATGCAGATTAGTAGAGGGAAGTTGGTTTTAAAATTAACAAATACAGATTTGATTTTGACCAATAAGTTTCGTGAAATTAGACGGAGAGACGATGAAAGTTAAAGGATTAAATTTGTTTTTAATTAATCGAAATAATGAATAAATCCACTAAGCCCTGTTGAATGAAATCAACAAATTTACATTTTATTAATACATATTGGACACTGCTGGTGCTCATAGATAGCTGCACACTATAAGATTTCGTTGATTTCAGAATTTTCGCTAATTTTCAACATGTATACTAGATTCCGATTAAATAAACATGTTTCATTCCTATATTCCATGTCTCATAAACATAACTATATAATCGTTCGTGTTCCCTATAGTAAAAAGAATAGCTAACGTAGAAACTAAACCTCCTTTTAACCGTGTCAAATAATTTGAATCTAATTAATTTCAGTTAAGTTTAACAAATTAAATTAGGAGTTTTGCAGTCAATCCAAACTGACAGATTTATCCAAACTAAAAAATGTAGTCACCACTTCTCCCATAATCTCCGCAGAATTGTTCAATATTAAAATTTTGATTCAATTATAAATTTGACATCATCATCAAATTTTATTTCTAATTTCTTTCGTCCTATTTGGTAACCAGGTACCCTTATTCAAATCAATGTGGATCATCATGCTGCTTTCGAATCTCAATCGTCTGCACCGAAATTGACATTTGGCCGTCAAAAAGTTGCACAATTATTTGACAACTCCTCACCATCGTAAACAGGAACCGGGATTTCGTAGAAATTTTTCATTTATTCTGGGGCTTCGGGATTGGGTGAGACAACTTTGAAAAGTACACAAAAATGAGATATTTTATGAGATCCGTATTGATTGCCGTTCCGGTGGGTGTTACATTCCTGGATTGCGTTGGTTACATCGCCAGAGTCGACGGTTCAAAAGAGTTCGCATCATTTAACGTAATTTCTGAAGTTCATTTGTTTCAGGAATTTCAATGCAACCTGTTCTCAATCCCGATGCTGATACAACTGACTATGTCTTCTTGTCCAGGTGGGCAGTGCGTGATATGAATATAAAACGTGGCGATATTATTTCATTAACATCACCCAAAGACCCGGATCAGAAAATCATTAAAAGAGTGGTTGGTCTACAGGGTGATCTCGTTTCGACGCTAGGCTATAAGAAACAATTCGTTCGTGTACCGGAAGGACATTGCTGGGTGGAAGGGGATCATACAGGTATGGTTCATTGCCTAGAGCCCCCCAAACTCGCTAAAATCCATTTATTTTAGGCAACTCATTGGACAGTAATTCTTTCGGTCCCGTATCGCTGGGGCTGATGACTGCGCGCGCGACTTACATAGTTTGGCCACCGTCCCGATGGCAAAAACTATCTTCATTCATCCCCCGACAACGACTTCCGATCTCTCTGGGAAAATCGACACCGGCCAACAGCCAAGGACAATAGCATCAAAATTCGGAGTGGGGAATTTATGGTTTTGTAAATAGTCACATTCATTATTTTTCGGAACGACGTACAACTGGCTTTTCCGAGCGTTCATATATCTTTTAAGGCTGATTGTTAAAAAATATTCGATTCTTCATGAAACCCGGAAAGAATACACCTATAGGGAATAAATGGTTTGAAAGCCAGTGACGACTAGATAGTTTGATTCGACATGTGCCCGTGGAGTGGTAATAGGCTTGATTGCAATTTACCAATGAACATTTAAGTGAACTGTAGTTCTTGAACGAGTAAAATGAACTATTGAAAATTTATAATTTATTAAAATGATTTTCCACAACAATGTTGTGACTAAAAATTCATAAACTTAACTATCATCTAGCTTCACATGGAACTTTCTCATTATCTCTAGTGTTTTTTCTATTGCTACTCCTTCGCGAACTATTTTATATTTCCCTGGGTTCGAGAGATCGATGACTGTTGAAGCAGACCGGCGTTTTTCGTCTTCGCCGATCTGCCCCGCGTCGAACACCGCTCTCAGTTTCGACCAAATATTACTGAACTCGTTTATATTAAGTGAGCTTTTCTCCGACGAACGATTAGCACTAGTCAACGCCAAAGGCTGTCCAAATTCTCGTGTCACATCTTTGATGAATTCAAAATCAGGGATCCGGATACCAATCTTCTCGACACCAGGATTCAAATGTGGATTATCTAAGTTTTTTGATTTGCGGAGAACTATTGTGACGGCACCCGGCAGTAAAGCAGCAAGCAGCTCCTGCGTAAGGTGCTGTGCTTCGCTCCAATGCCGTACGCTCTCTAGGTTCGATACACATATCGCTACTGGTTTTGTAAGCTCACGGCCCTTTATCAAGTACAGTTTTTGTATGGCGTCGGGATCGTTTGCACTACAGGCTAGCCCATAAACCGTGTCAGTGGGCAAAGCAATTACTTCTCCTCGGCGCAAAAAATCCCCTGCGATTTTCACTGCCTTTGGATCGGTTACATGCACGAACTTTGTATTTATTGAGTTCATATCTTCCGAAACCATTTCAATCTGTATGGCTGACGATGAATATAGTTTGGAAAGCATGCTGACATTAT
This sequence comes from Nemotelus nigrinus, assembly GCA_947369275.1. Classification (NCBI taxonomy): domain Eukaryota; kingdom Metazoa; phylum Arthropoda; class Insecta; order Diptera; family Stratiomyidae; genus Nemotelus; species Nemotelus nigrinus. The sequence goes on along the minus strand of OX376372.1, from coordinate 185,303,020 downwards.
TAAAAGCCACACGAATTATTCGCATCATTATTTCTTCGTGGAAACTAGTCTCGCCAATTGTGTCCACACAATTGATTGCAGCACTTGTAGAATGTTGTCATAGGTTCGTCAGCAGACCGAGTTTGCATTTGCATGAAATATGCACGTTTATGTGAACATGCCGGGCATTCAGCGTCAGTTGAGTCTACATTCTCCCATGCAGCTGCACCGCCCATAACATGATCGACTTCCTGTAGAATATAATTGATCATTTATTTACCAAAACGAGAGAAATGTCCGGTTAACTAAACACTTACCTTTAGTTTTGGATACGTCCGTGTTGTGATTTTTCTATTAATGTTGCAAATATATGGACATGTATTACAAGAGAATCGTAAACAATCGGTATTTTCTTCAACCAACAGTAAATTCCCGCACGTAGGACAAAATAGAAGCATTTTAAAATGCCGACAACACTCGAATGGATTTCATCATGCGCGATTTGACGGAAGATTGAATATCATTTTTGATGATAAGCACATGTTTCGAATGGCCAGGGCTGCCAGTATCGAACGTTTTCGAAGATGTGGATGCTACGTACCCGAATCCATAATTCTGTCCAATCAATTTAGGTAAAATGAATGAGGATTAGGGTAAAAATGAGAGAGGATTAGAGCAAAAATGTAATAAAAAGGTTCATTTGAATTATGTCGAAATAGTTGTGATGTCGAATAAATTGACAAATATTTCGAAAGGAACAGCCTTTTTTTCATGCTGTAAAAAGTTCCTCGGAGGGGAAATAAAATTAGTGTAGTGCCCTCTACAGTGAAATTCGTAGACATAAAATGTCAAAACTAGAGTGTTTACAAATAGTTTTGTGCAGGAAAATATCTGGTGATCGAGTTTTTATTAAGGATTTCACGTTCATATAAAGCCGGGTACATAATTACTATAAGATGAATGTTACAAAAGCGAGTAAGTCTCCCTAGAAACCTAAGATTTTCTATTAGCCTTCTGTAGTAAATCACAATTATACAAAAGAAAAAGCTTGGAAAAAGCCGGATGGAATATGGATCAAGATAATGTTTGGATTTACTTTCGTTTACAGAGCCAAATGCTAAGATTCATTATACTACCTAACATAAACCTATGCATTCTTCATACTAAAATTATTGCCGCTGTTTATGTTGCGCTTTAAATAGGTTAAGATTATATCTAATTCCAGCTAATACTAAACAATTTTTATTTGCATGGTTTTTAACATAATATTGATTTCGACAATCGTTCTCTCAAAATAATTATGTTTCATGCAACCACTCGTTCTCTCAATTGGTTAATCACAGTGGATGATCTGTAAGCATAGTTTATTTCTCGAATACATTTGGTACATTGATATAAAGAAAACTAATATCTACATTAAAAACTGTTTTGCTAGAATATATACCTAAATCATATCCTTGTCTTGATTGCCAGTTTTTAAAGAGAAGTCTGCAAAATCTGTTGCTTTCTCGTAATTGCGTGTCGTTGACGATGCTAATTTGTGAATTGATTTTGTTTTTAGATCTACTTTCCACATTTCCCATGCATATTTCGTCATCGTGACACTACAGCCCGAATCGAGCCTTAGCTTCCTTGAAGCTCCGCCTCCATTCGTCTCGGTTCAGTGACCGCGTCCTCCAGTTCGGTGCTCAGCTGTCAGCATCTATCGAATCCTCCCAACGATTGCGTGGCTTACCGACTGATATGCTGTATAGCTCATATATGCTGTACAGCTCGTTGTATGGGATTCGCCATCCATCTTCTTCCCGTATTGGACCGAGGATTCTTCGCAATACCCTTCTTTCGAACGTATTTAAGGCTTTTTCAGACGCCTGGGTCAGTGTCCAGGTTTCGCTTCCGTAGCATAGCACCGGTCTGATAATTGTTTTGTAGATGCGATGCTTCGTATTCCTGTGTACGCATCGAGATTTAAGTGGGAAGCACCGAAAATAATGTCTTATTGGCTAATTGAATCCGTCGTTTGATTTCGTCATGCTCATTCCCATCCTTCGAGAGGTTCGTCCCCAGGTACACGAAATTGTCTACGTTTTTAAGGCTATAGTTCCCTATCGTTATGTTTTGTCTTACTGGCGTCCTTTTCGTTAATTGGGTCATAGTTTTTGTTTTTTGTTCGTTAATTTGAAGACCAACTTCTTTGGCGGTTTCGTCTATAGTTACAAATACTTCCTTGGCGTCGTTGAACGAACGTGACATAATATCGATGTCATCAGCGTAAGGCACTAGCTGTGTCGACTTAAATAAAAGAGTTCTTCTCGTGTCAACAGGAATTTTTCTAATGCCACACTCCATTGTCAAGTTAAAAAGTACAGGAGCTAATCCATCCCCTTGTTTTAGCTCTGTATTCGTCGAAAACGAGTTGGTCATATTATTCTGAATCAGCACTTGTGATGTGGAGTCCTTCATGGTCATTTTCACCAATCGTACCAGCTTTGCTGTGATTCAAAACCGCAGCATGATGTTATATAATGCAGTTCGGTTGATGCTGTCGTACGCTGGACATCAATGTTGAATTCCCAGCATTTTTTCAGAATTTGTTTGTCCATAAATATTTGGTCAGTTGTTGATCTTCCACATCTGTCTGAAACCGCCTTGATATTCACCAAGAATTTTCTCAACGTGATGGGAAATCCTAAACACTAAAATCTTTGTCAAAAGCTTGTACGACGTACAAAGTAGTGATATGCCCCTGTAGTTTTCGCACAGTAATTTATTTCCTTCCTGGTGAATGGGACATATGACACTTTTTAGCCACTCATCCGACATCGTTTCTTATTGCGAGATGCTTGTCACCAATCCATGGCATTTCCACTTGTGTGCGTTCTTATCTTTCCCTTGTTCGTTCTATCTTTGAGTATTACTCCGTAGTGTGGAGTCCTCGTTTCTTTTATTTGTTTGAGGCGGTTGAATTTGTCCAAAGCAGATTCATTTGCTGCCTTATTTTAAATTACAGCCTACCAAATTACAATCTTTAATATTCCTCGACTTGCTCGGCGCAGAACTTACTTTCATGAATGTTTTCTTTTTAAAGTTTTTTGGGGCTATTTATATTCATCTTTGGTGTGTTTTTTACGGAAATCTATCATAACAGGCTTATCAGGTCAACCAGAATGTTTAATGTATCTTTTGTGCGTACTGACGTTTGTTTGCACTCGCCTGTTTTGCGTTTATTGAGGACGCACAATAATCTTCAGGTTTGTTCTCTCCCACAATCTATTGGAATTTTAAAAAAGTTTATTCGCCTTCACTTTATTCGCCTACTTAATCATATTAAATTCTACTTTTAGTTTTCATAGTATTTTATTATAGCCTTAATCATATTATGGTCTATTTTTACTTTTACTAACTTTTACTGTATTCTAATTTTTCACTTATATTTTTTTCATTATTTTATTTATTTTGTAATTAGGCGTTTTGCTTGTTAAATGTTTTTTTTTTTGAATAACTAAGTTACAAAATCTAACGCCCTATCAATCCGCCCTTAACATCGTAACACTTCATTAGTGTGGAGATAATTTGTACCGGAAATATCTAGATTTTTCCAGATATTTCCGTTCCTTTTCCTTTGCGTTTGTCTCCTGTCAGAAGTTTGATCGCATCGGCTCCTTCGTTTTCAGCTGCAAGTGCAGCACTGGCAACAATAAATTTAAAAAAAAACTCAGCGTGATATTCATCAGAATTTTACCAAAATCACTATGATTGTTTAAAAATGTTGAATGGAAGAAAAACTCAGTATTTGATATTTTCGTTTCAGATTTTCGTGAAGCATGCCGAGATTTCGATACCGCACTCGAAAATTGTGATTTCATTACAATTGATTGTGAATTTACTGGAGTATCAACTGAAAATAACAAAATCCTGCCCTATGACAGTCCCGAGCATGCATATCGCAAATATTTAGATAATACATCCGGTTTCATTGTAATCCAATTAGGAGTTACATTACTTAGAGTTCCTTCCTCTGGCTCCGATACTGAAACTTTCCCTTATCAGTCATACAATTTTTACGTGTGTCCACGATCATGGCGAACCAATTTTCTCTGTCAAGGATCTTGTATATCGTTTTTAGCTGAAAATGGATTCGATTTCACGAAATTATTTCGTGATGGTATCTCATACAGTAACGAACAAGAGGAGAAAATACTTCGTGAACGTCTTCGGGAAAGGCAAAAGCTACGTGAGGAAGCACGAAATAACTCTAGTGACTTGAATTTATCGTTTAATCACATTCCTGTTCCGGATGAAGAAAAAGAAGCTATTGATTCGATACAGTAGGTTGTTCTTAATTGAATAGATATGTTGTAGCAATATTAACGTCATTTTCAGAGAGGAAATCCAAGCATTTGTTGACTCAGAAGATGATGAAAAAGTAATTGGTGGCTGTAATGGATTTCAACGTAAACTCATTTACGAACTGATTGAAGCGAAATTCGCTGATAAAATCACGGCAACTACAAAAAATGTCGATACTGGCAAAGCAATCGTAATTCACAGGCGAAAATGTAAGGAGGAAGAAGACAAAATGGAAAAAGATTTACAGCAAAGTGAAATGAATGATCTAGAAGACAATATCGGCGTGTCTTTAATTATCAAAAAGATATCCGATTCGGTAAGCTAGTCCATGTAATACTATCCTTTTAGTGCTAATTTGTAAAATTTTTCAGAGAAAACCCATCATCGGGCACAATTTACTTTTAGATATATTATTCATATTACGACAGTTTATCCGACCGTTACCGGACAGTCTAGAGGAGTTCAAAAAGTTCGCTCATAGCATTTTTCCAGTGTAAGTATTCAAGTTTCAAATACTGCTTAATTGCTACCTAAAATGATATGACTTAATAATAATTTTATTTTCAGTATAATAGACACGAAATATATGTGCACTTTACCTGCAGTCAAATCTCTAGTTATATCCAGCAGATTAGGAGACATTATCGACACATTCTACCAAACACCGTTCTCGCTGCCCAAACTAGTATCTGTAAACTCAAATTTTAGCTATTCATTAAAAGAGAAGAAAGAGCATGAAGCTGGCTATGATTCGTATTTGACGGCAATTGCATTTCTTGGAATAATCAAACTTGTGCATGGAACTTTTTGCGTTTCGGTGAAGGATGTAAATAATGCCGAGGAATATGTTAACAGGTAAATAAAATCAATGAAAACTAAAATGCATAAAACCAAATTGAATTTTCAGACTATTCTTGTTGAAACTACAAGACATTGGCTACTTAAATCTGGTTGGATGTGAACGTAATACATTCGAACATTTTTTTATTCTTTAAGATAAATAAATCACATCTTTTTAGAGAAACCTGCTCGTGATCATGTTTTTCATGTTGTGGTACCGGAAGATTGGAAACAATCGAATTTGGTTCATCATTTCCGCAATTATGGTCCAATACATGTGACATGGATAAATCAAACCAGTGCACTGATATCACTTCATAAAAAAGAGAACTCGAGTTCAGTGCTGAAAACAATTGGATCGGTATCCGGTTTCAATGTGCAATCGTTTAATGATTTCAAACAGTCATTGCAATATGTACGTTCTAATTGTTTTGAATATGGTGAAATGGATTTTATTTGAAAATTTTGTTTCTATTCGCAGAGAACTAATGGAAATGAGACTAGTACGCCAACACAATCGAGGAAAAGGAAACTAAGTGGTGATGAAAATACAAATGATGAAGGGTAATGTTAAATTGAAATTAATATTGTGGCACTCAAAAGTGTTCACTCGCATTTGTACTTTTGAGTTTGCATTTTCTTCTCTTTGCTAAACCATTTCTTCTCGTTGCTATTGTTATTTACGTTTGGCTGATTTAATGACATTATTTTAAAGAGACACCTCTAATAAGTCGAACCACTATTTTTAAAGAATCAAAGCTTGAAGGACCACCATCGTTAATCCGTTGTATGTAGAATACATGGTCTGTACGGCTTAAATTGATTAGATGTTGTAGCAAAGATATTTAGTATTTTTATTTTTCTTAAATAGAATGTTCGCTTAGAACTATCGAAATTTACCCAGAAATCACGATATATATAATAACTGGTACTTCGACTCTATCGCATGTAGCAACTACTGGCTTTCCTCTTGCATTATCAGGGAGTTTGTCCCTAAGCATCAACATTGAGGCATGAATACGTCAGGCCATTATTCAAAAAACGGATAACAGAGGTCTTGGTGTGATACGCCGACGTAGCGGTTATGCTTTCTTAAATTAATAATTTGTACGTCACTTCATAAGTATCCAATTTCGAAATAATTGGTTAAATTGAAACCTGGCTATGTGAAATCACCAATGATGCAAAGCTATTCAACAGCAACTTTGCTGTTTTTCGCCGTGATCGCCATCATGGCTGTCCCGATGCTCCTGTCGCCGGTGGTGTCCTACTCGCTGTAAAAAAAGTATTGCCAGTATCCCGTCTTAAAATACCTGATATTAGCGACCTTAAATAAGTCTGTATCACACTAAACTTTGATCAGAGGCGTGTTTTCGTGGCAATAATATACATCCTATCGTCCGCACCAAGCTCCACATATGATTTGGCGACTATATTTGCCGTATATTGGAGCCCTCCGACGATCTCATTCTTATGAGAGATTTCATTCTACCGCATGTAGAATGGCGACTCTCTGACGATAGTGAACATTACCTTCCTTCTTCTAACAACCGACGTGATACTTACTTCATTGACTCCGTACTTTCAACTGGACTAAAGCAGATCAACTGTATTTACAACACAAACGGACGACTTTTGGACCTAATTTTTTCGACGATTTTTTCGAATGTCTCCATTCAACGATGCTCATCTCCTCTACTTGTTGAATCTACTCACCATCCAGCTCATCATATAACTTTTCAAATCAATGACGATATACCCAATGGGTCTAACTTTGTCAATCTATACAATTTTAACTTCAAGAAAGTCTACTTTAATATACTGAGTAGAGTGCTGACCGAATGCGACTGGTCTTCGATTGTGAATGAATCTGGCATAAACGTTGCTACCATAAACTTTCATTCCATCTTATTCGGTTGCTTTGGTCGCTGTGTACCTTAAGTAACTCCGTACCTTTGAAACGCTTTCCATCGACCAAACCAGATTTAATCAATCTCAAGGAATTGAAAATTAACGCTTAGAACGTGTTCATCGCGTCTAGAAGATGACTATGCAGTTTATGAAGAATTACGAAATAGATTCGTATCTGAAACGTCATCTGCCTACTCCAACTACATGGAAGAGCTAAGGCAGTTTTTCATAAGCCATCTTAACATTTTGGAATTTTGTAAGCACAAAAAAGTATCATGACGGATACTCTTGTTCTTTTATCTCTGACGGCATGGTTATTGATAACTCGCAAGCTATCAATAACTTGTTTGCAGATTACTTCCAATCTGCTTATAGAATACATCTCTGCGACTTCGACATAACTAATTTCAATTACTTAATGGGCTACCCTAAAACGGCGTTGGAAATGAAACACCTATAAATCGACACTGCCTCTATCCTAAAGCATATTTCTCATCTTGAGAAAAGTCTTCATCCTAGTCCTGATGGATTACCGACCATAGTTCTTAAGTGTTGTGCCGACCCTCTCTCACCCCTGTTGGCTCACCTTTTTATTCTATCCATTTCTTCTGGCATTTTTCCAAACTTGTGGAAATATTCCTCTATAGCTCCAATTGAAAAAAGGCAGAGAGATGTCGTGAACAAGTATATACCAATCGCCAAATTACCATGCGTTGACAAGCTCTTTGAAGCTGTAGTTGGCCAGGTGTTATCTTTCCACTCTAAGGCATTTTGCTGGCCTTGCCAGCATGGCTTTATGAATGGCAAATCTACCACTACTAATCTTTTAGAGCTTGCAAATCTAGTCATCTCTGCGATTGGAGAAGGTAAACAAGTTGACTGCATTTACACCAACCTCACGAAGGCCCTCGATAAGCTGGATCATAATATTCTTATATGTAAACCAGTGAACGAAAAAATACCGTACGTTAAGCGTACTGTACGCGAAAAGTACACATACCCTACCTCAGTCTATAATGTTTGCGTACATGTACACAACCGATATACCGAACGAAACAGACACGATGCAAATGTACGCTACGATTGAATACTGTACTGTACAAAGTACACAAACCTTATCCTCTAAAATACGGAATGTGTACTCGTACACAACCCGTACACAAACGATATACACTAAACGTACCGTACGTTTAGTGTACTTTTGCGCTTCATTTACATGAAAATGAAAAACACTTTTAAAGTGAAAGCACTGAGTCAAAAATATTGAACTTCACAGGAGAGCATAATCAATTCATTTCGGCTACGGCATTATCACTTTTATCTGTAATTTTTTCCCAGTTCATATAAATGAACCGCAAAAGTACACTAAACGTACAGTACGTTTAGTGTACACCGTTTGTGTACGGGTTGTGTAGGTGTACACATTCCGTATTGTAGAGGATAAGGTTTGTGTACTTTGTACAGTACAGTATTCAATCGTAGCGTACATTTGCATCGTGTCTGTTTCGTTCGGTATATCGGTTGTGTACATGTACGCAAACATTATAGACTGAGGTAGGGTATGTGTACTTTTTGTAGTGAATGTGTTTGCGTACGGGCGTCAAAAATGTACGGTACAGTACACTAAGGTACGGTACCATAAGGTTTTTTTTCGTTCACTGATGTAAACAGTATCTTCTTGAATTCCATAATAAGTTTATTGAGTGTATTAAATTCTATCGCACAGATCGCAAACAGAACGTTCGATTTCGTGGCACTCTATCCACTGACATAATCTCCACTTCGGGTGTGCCACAAGGCAGCCACCTCGATCCCATTCTTTTCGCGATTTATATTAACGATCTTATCACCTTCGCTCCTGGATCCTCCATTCTAGTCTACGCTGATGACGCAAAAATTTTCAATGTAATATCATCACTTGACGATTGTACAATCCTGCAACGCGATGTAATTAATTTTTCTAATTGGTACGCTCTAAACCGTCTTTCACTAAATGCTGAAAAATGCTCAGTCATCGCTTTCTCCCACAAATCATGTTCCATTCATTTCAATTATTTTCTAAATGCCACTTTAGTAATCCGTTCCAATAAAGTTCGTGATTTAGGTGTACTATTAAACTCTGCTTTTACTTTTAATGACCATATTGACTCAATAATAATAAAGGCCAACTGTGCACTTGGCTTCTTAAAAAGACGGTCTAAAGAATTCTACGACATTCGGATGACAAATGTCCTATTTTGTTCTCTGGTTCGCCCGATCGTAGAATATGGGCAGTTGATGTGGTCTCCATATTATAAGGAGCATATAGATTGCATTGAATATGTTCAAAAGAGAATCTTAATTTTTGTTAATCCTTATGAAAGCCGCTTGCAATCATTGACCATGGGCACTCTTGAAACTCGACGTCAAAAACTCAAAGCTCTATTTGCTATCAAAACTGAACTTTTGTGTTCGTCACGGTGAGCGTAGATATCATAGCGCCTTATCCATCCCATTACATAAGACCAATTATGGATTAAATGAATCAACCTGCGCAATAGCCCGAAGCTTTAACTCAACGTATCAAATGTACAACTTTAATCATGCTGTTGAAATTTCGGCTTATCCGACCATTTAATTGTTCTTACTAATTTCATAAATATATTTTTGTAATAACCATTTCGTTGGTGAAACTGTGAAAAAAGAACTTGCAACCTTCTAGAAACATAAATAATATCTAGCCACAAAAATCAGTAGCTTCAAACCTTTACTGAAGACAACAAATAGTGGTTAATGATGTATGCATAAAATACGTGGTCACTATAGATTTCTATATTCGCCGTGTTTTCGCGCCTTTATCCAGAGCGGAGATACACTGAAAGGTATCAGGAGCATATCATAAAATTACACACTAAATCGCTACAGTATCGGGATGCCCACCAGTTTCATCACAACGGTATATGAATGTCGGATATCGACTGCTTTGAGTTGACATTTTTCCTATTTAAAAATATATACACAGGCCGCAATTGTTTTGGAGTTTGAGCATTGAAACTATATACCTTCAATGTTTAGGGATGTTTTAAGCATATAGTTTATAAAATTACCGGTATACTCCTTGTTACGACGATTCAACATAGCTCGATTAAGGACAATTCAGCCCCGCAATGACGACAATATTTTTTATTGTTTTCTACATTTTAAGATTACATTATTTTGCAACCATCAAGACACTTGTACACGGGAACACTTAGTACTTACCATGAAATGCATCTCTCTACCTGCACATATGTACAAAAAGTGGATTCCCGTGTCAAGAACTGATATCCTTGCTTGTAAGGCGGAATATAACATGTTCTGCGAACAAAGTTTAAGTCTCCTCTTTAACGCAGCATCGATTAATAGCGAAGAAAAAGGTCCTGCACCATGGAAAATGCACAAAAAATTGCATGTTCAAATCAATATGGGTGCAATACAAAATGGGTAGCAAACTTCTATGATCTAATTGTCATAAGTTATGAAGAATGCGATCAGTAGAGTTATAAAATATGCTAATCGGTAGTTTGTAGAGTATATTAATGAAAGCATGAAGAATAAGATAGCATGGCAGTTCCTGGTCACGGGTTTCTGATCGATTGTAAGATCAATGGCAGGTTAATGTTAACCGTAATTAAGGCAAGATTAGGACCAAGCAAGATCGGCTCGATACTTTTTCTTACTCGCAACATCCAGATTCCGAATACCAGCATTTTTCGTAAAATTCACCTTGGAAGTGCATTATTTACAGAAGAGAATTCATTTAATAGTAGAAAAATGAGTGCTCGAAGTAGTGTGAACGAGTCTACTGCTGTTAAAAATAAAAAAAAATTAAAAAGTAGTGGTATTAGTGCAAATATTGGAGATTTCGAAACGAAAGGAGGCTGGTAAAAAGATAATGTATATTGAAATTAAATTGCACAACTGAAGAATGCTGAAGAAAATACGGCTGTGAAGAAAATCCGAGCAAATGCTTAAGCTGGCTTATCGAACTCGTGTTCTATCATTACGAAATTGTGCGAACAAAGAGCAAATAGAAAATCACCTAAGTATTTGAATAAGTGGCTTGGATAAAAAAAAATACCGCTCAATTGAATGAAAACTCAGGATAATCCAAGGATTTATTCAATTCGTTACGAAGCCATGGTGGACAATTCAACATAAATCTTTGTAATGCAAGCCGAGTATGGTTTCATAGATTTAAAAAGTGATACGGTATACTAACTGGTGAATCGGCTAGTGGAGATGTGGGTGATGCTGAGTGATTTTTCTCATATTTATTGAAGATTATTTCTGAATTTTTGAATATTATGTAGCGCAACAGGTAAAACCCTATGTGTTTAATTTATATTCTTCTTAATTGTTGCTATCACGATCGATGGCGTTGAAAAATATTTTGATGGCAAGATTACCGGTTATTTGGTACTTTAATAGGAAAGCATAGATAACTTTCGTTATATTGCGTGACTAGCCGTATCTTGTCCGCATTCTTTTCAAATGTACTATTCATCGCGCTATCTAAACTTCGAATAATTGAATTTGACTATCAAGGTAATATTCTTGCCTTCCCAAATTGTTTCCTTATTACAACCTATGGATACGGGGATAATTGCTTCTTTGAAAGCTTGCTTTTTGCGGCAAAATGTTTAAACAACTGATAATAGTTTGTTTAAACAAATGTTTAAACAACTAAAAAGAGAAGTTAAAAGCAGAAACAATTCAGCTGTCGAAAGTTTTTAGCGTTATTTCATTATTTTAAAAGCGATGGAAATCACTTGTGATTGAAATGATTTGAAACAGTGAAATATGAATGGAACCTGGAAGGACATTTGGCTCGAATGTGTGACAGATGAACCAGCTTTAATTAACTTGACAGAAATACAATCCGATATTTTGAATGTGGCTCACGAAGTTGGGTCTGCTGAAGTAGATGAAGCCAATATAGCAGAAGTATAGAAATAGGATGACTCGGATATATGAACGGAAGAATCAATGCAACCTTTTGAAAGTCCTCTCAAAAATTAAGGTACAATTGCTGAAAGAAGCCGAATGACACAAGAAAGTGTATCCGATGCTCCTCTCTTCACAACCAAAATAATCCAAACGTTTAAAGTACTTAAAAAAAGCAAAAGAGATCTTTAATTTGGTATCAAACAAAGATCGAGCGATTTCTCCAGCTGATAAATGATGCTGCTCTTCCATTCAAGGAATTGTATGCAGCAAAAATGCATCGATGCCTATTTTGTAAAGACTATCACACAAACAACAGTTTCTCGAAATATATGATGATTTCTGATGATAGCATAAACTAAGTTTATAAAGCTAAATTTCGAATCAAATAATCATAAAAAAGTCCACAAAAATAGAATTTTTAGTTAAAATTAACTAATAATTCTATAAATTTTACATTAGCTCCCTAGCATCAAAAACTAAATTCCCTTCCATATAACTTCCCTTCTATATACCATATGACTATTAAATGTGTGCAGTAATGGCTGGCACTCGTCAGGATTTTCCAATTATTTAGTTTTCATTTAGACCTGTGTTCAACTTTTCTACACATTCAATAAATATGCTTATAACCCCAACATTGAGTCATGTATTGTACATCAAATATTAATTGGTTGATAATGCACATGTGTATGTACGTAGAGATTTATGACGCACATTTTTCAATTTTGTTTCAAGTTAAGTTCCGATTTTCTCGGACGTAACCCTGTCGTAAATCAGGGTACGAAGGCATATTCTTTTACATTATTAGATCAATTTGAAGGTATTTCTAATAATATTAATTTAATAAAATACTCATCTAAAATTTTGACTTCTTATATAATTTAAAAAAAAATATAGAATCAATTTCATTTCGAAGCCAAATATTTTCTTTGACAAAATTAAAATTAATGAATTAATTATCAACGATGAAAAAGATCCATTGATTGAGATCCAGTTAGCTTGTGGTAGAAATAGCCACATCGTCCATTTAGCATCTATGCTGGGTACTCTTTGTCGCATGTACATATTATGATGACCAAAATTGTTTGTGTAAAGCATATTTCATTCATAATGCTATCAAAAAACCCTCTACACGTCAAATGCGCAATCCTCTTACCTTAAAATTTTGTTTAGTGGTAGTATATATTATGCTTACATATATTTTATTAATTGCCTGGAAATATTCAATTGATGTAAAGAAACCACAACATAAACAAAGATATCAAAATTATTCGGGCAAAAAATGCAGCAAAAAACTATTTGAGCAAGTCTTAGTTATTGTTCTGAAAGCTAGCGTTCGTTATAGCGTATCCTTATGAAATAAGTATAGTAGGCTATTCCAAATAGTTGTGAATTTTTTTTTACAAACACATGAGTATAAGTGTTGTAAATCCTTCAAAAAGCGAAATTATCTACAAACATTTCGTTGATTACCTTATCCTTTCTTTCATTGGGTTCTCTTTTTCAGTCCGACTCGATTCCCAAAATTAACAATAAACACTAGACTTCGTCCCATCTAATATTATATATATCAAAACATCAATGTGTATCACCTTCCTATTGCAAATGCCATTTAGGTACGTACGGCCCGACGTACGCTTAAACTGCTATAAAGCAAACTTCGTTCGCATGGTGATTGAAATTAGTTGGATTAATTGGTTCTCCTTTTCCTGCTGCAACTTGTCAAATTTTATAACTTTCTCTCTCCAACCTCATCTCCCTCTTCTCTCTTTCCAGCCTTCCTTCTTTGACTCCGAGATGATGTGACATTTACCTCAATGTTAAAAATGCAGTTCGCGCTAGATTCAGGATCGAGGCTTTTTTTCTACTGCCAAAAATTGCCGTCAATCAGGTTATTCGCGATTACTTTTCAAGCGTTGAGTCTCTTATCTGCTTCAATCGACAAAACCCTACTGGTTTTATGTCCGTTTCCTGACAAATTCTCATAGTTTCTTCGATTTCTTGTTTTTTGATAATACCACTACTTCTAATGAAAAAATAAATTTACCACTTCTTTGCAAAATATATTTCTTCCTTTTTTTCAAACCAGAATCCAACCTCACCTTGTGAAATTCCCCATGTTGTTTCATCTTCCCCCTTTTTCATTCACAACAATTTTCTAGAAATTGAATCTTTACTAGAGTGGCTTGATGTCAATGCCAGTTGTGGTTCTATCTGTTGACCAACTCCGTTTCATCATCTCTGTGTGTTCTTTTGTGTACCATATTAAACTTCAACTTATCTTCCGGTTCCTTCTTAATCAGCTGGAAATCTGCTTATTTTTCCCCATCCAAAAGTCTGATGGCCCAAGCTATCGTCCCAATTCCCTTCTTCCTTGCTTTGGTAAAGTGTTTGAAAGAGTTTTTCATAACAGGCTAATTCTTCTCTTCCATCTTTTCCTTGCTCCTGAGCAATATGGTTTCATTAAATGTAGATCTTCCTTCTCTAATCTTATATCCTTCACTAACTTGATTGCTTCTGCTTTAGTCTAACAGAAACAATTGGATGAGTTTTACACCAATTATTTATTATTCTTAGGATTCTGTTGATCATATAATTCTTTTTGCATAGGATGTCTGGTCTTCTTTTGTCTTGGTTTACATTCTATGTTTCTGATCGTACCTGTACTTGTAGCTGTGTACTCCACCATCTCTTCCCCTTTCTGGTCGCTTTCCATAGTACCTCAGGCTTTAATTTTTGATCCATTATTTTCCTATTTTTTATTCACGATATCCCTTCTTTTATTCGTTCTCTCTGCCCATTGTTTTCTGATGACTTCAAAGTGTTCAGAGTAATTGAATCTATCGGCGACTGCCTCGAGCTCGAAACTGATATTTGTACCCTGTGCGACTAGTTCTCTGAGGTTCACTTACTCTGAATATATCAAAATGTCATTAAATGTTTTATACGTATAAAAAGTATTCCTACTTTCTGTACGGATATTTTATTTCAGCTGTTGACAATTTTGAAAACTTTGGTGTCTTTGATCCAAAGCTCAAATTTGACCTGTATATTATGCATATCACCGCAAAGGCTTCTCGTTTGTACGGATTTTTACATTCGGCTCCACTTATTTTCATTTGTTTTTTTTCACTTGCTCGTATCATCCTAAAATATTGTTGCAAAATGAGGTCCCCCGCCGTATACATCTTAACGATATGTTAGAATACGTTAAGCGTAGGTTTACGCATTCATTTTGATTTAAATTCTACATCCCTTACTATGAGTATAGTGATCGTCCGTCCTTATTTCAAATCCCTTCATTAGATTTTCGACGAGTGTTTCTTGATAAGTGCTTACTTTTCAAGCTACTCCACTGTTCTATGCTCTCTGGTCTTGACGACTGTGATTACGCCAGTCGATCAGACAGATCTTCGTTAATATTTCCTCTGCCCCTGGTGCCCTTACTTACTAAGGTTTTCTTTAACTCGTCGTTAGTGCGTATCTCCAGGAAACACAACGACCTTCAGCTTGGTCCTTTTTCATTAAAATTCTCTCAATTTAAATATAAAAACAAAGCTTCTTATCATGCTTATTTTTATTATTATTGTACTTCCTTCTATATTATCTTTTATGTATTCCCTTAATTCTTTGAGGTTTGAAATAAGAATATTTTCAACTCTGTGCAAATTTAATTTTCTTGGTCTCTTTTTGGTTGTTTTTAAGTATTTGTATTTTTGTAATTGCGCATTACCCTATTATAATAAATTTAAATAATTAATTTACCGACTGTAGTATATGTAAATCGTTACTACAGTGAAACCTAACTTAGTTGCCCCCGATCGCCTTTGATATGCAAGAATGATATCAAGTTTATGATGCTGTAAGTCCTATTTTACTCATCTCACTGTTTAGTCACAGAAGAAAGCGACAGAATTTTCTAAAAATGAAATTCGTTCTTTCATTTGGGGCCCGTCTGTATTATTAAATTTTTTCTACCATGTGCGTTAATTCCCCCAAAGCCAATCAGTTAGTGACAAATTGTGTTAAGTATTGACCCTGCACAGTTTATGCAACATTTTCATTTTATATTTATGTATGAATACATATACATATTAATATGACAAACCTATCTATTCTCAGGGTTCATCATGATAAAAAGATGAAACCATCATCGACACAGGATGAAAGCAAAGCTCAAAGTACACCACAAAATACAGTGAAGAATAAAGCAAAAACACAACAAGCGAAAGGTTTTAATGAAAGTGACGATTGGTAATAGCTGCCGGGAATTGGTAATAAATAAGTAATAGAGTGTAGAATTCAAAGTAAAATATAATTGTTTTTAACAAAAATTTAAAATTGATTTTTCTCAGACAAACATGTTTTAAAAAAATATATATAACTACACTTTTGTCAACACAATACTGTTGCTTTGAATTTTCTTTAACTATACAATCCTTTCATATAAAAAATGGTATGCTAAGTGTAAGCTTATGGTCCACTTGGTGGTGGTTCAGTAAATGTAGAATCTTTGGCATCGCATTTGATTTCACCTCTGGCAATCGGCGATGATAGTTCGATTACTTTATCCATCGGACAGTGGAAAGTACAGCCGGGAATGGTAAGAGGTGTCGGTTCGGCATTAGTGTTGTTTTTAAGGTAGATCTTGAAATAAAATGAAAATCAACATAAGAATATTCAGTTCGAAATGGTTTCTTGATTTTACCTCGACAGAATATTCTCCCGTTTTCTTGTTCTTGTATAGTTCGAAAATGCCCATGATTGCGTAAACAGGGTACTTTAAAGACAAATAGTAAATAAATTTTAATAAGTATAGAAAGAATGATTAAATAAAACTAGGATGAAGCTAATCTGGAATAGTCAGATAATTTACCTGTTGCTCCCAAATATTGAGTGATTGCATGATGTTAACTACGGTCGAATCATGGCCGGTGTAGATGAAGAGTTTTCTATCCTTTGGACTGAGTGTACCAGCCCGCTTTTCAGTCCATTCTTTGAACATCTTTCTAAGGAACGGACCTTTGTAAAGAAAAGTGAAATATATACATTAATATTCTCCAAATACGAAATAATCGGCTTCATCGTTGCAGATGAAATGAAAAATTATTATAATATTAATGAAAAGAACATCTGATCTGAATAAAAAGCTGTATCTGGTGCCGAATTTCTCAATCTTACCTCCTTTGAACATTTTCATTTCATCTGTGTACACGTTGTAGATGTAGCTCAATTCACTTAATTCAATCAATTGATGTGGATAGTATTCTTTGGTCCATTTCGGCAATTTCAGACCATTTTCCTCTTCAGCTTTCAATGTACTGTAGAGTGATGCTACATCTTCAGGAGTTTCGATTTTCATTCCGGTGATTTCTTGGAGTTTTTGCATCATTGGCCGATATTTATCGATCACAGATTTAACTTCAGGTAAATCGAGAACTTCGGTAACTGCCTCGTGGTAACGAGGGCATGAATAACGTACTAGAAGAAGCTGAAATTGATAAAATTATTATTGCTACAGCAAAAATGGGTTTTGGATTGTGTTACAGTATCTTCATCTAAAGCTTGCGAATAAATTGGGATTGGTTGCCAGTTGAGATTTCGGTTCCATTCCATGGGAGTTCCTTTCGGGGGCCACATACCAGCTAGGACAGTAGCCAACGACATATGAGTACGAGATACGCCAGTCGCTTGAGCGTGCACGATCTAAACAAAAATAGTTTGTGATATAGTTTCAAATGTTTATTAATGCTCGAGTATGATCATACTCACATCTGGTTTATAATGTTTTCCCAAAAACTTATCGTAGCGGGTCCTAAGCCACTGACCGGTTTTATAAAGGACTCGTTTGCCTTCCTGGTTGAGAAAAAAGAATGAATGATTGATTGAAATTGGACAGAACTTTACTTACATTTGTTATTTGACCCCAGCCCACGGGACTGAATGTTTCATTAACGTATGGATCATTTGGATATGTATCAGCAGGTGTTCTTGGGCCATGTCGGTACACCTGAAATATAAATGAGAATACTAAATAAATCAGACACTCAACTAATCAAATGACCGATGCTGTGTGCAATCTACAATAGAATTAATATTTCGAGATACATACGAGCTAATGCACTAGGCGTATGCATCGATAACGCACTCGTTTTAAATGCATTATTCAACTTGGTCAGTTCAAAGCACAAAGTCCATGAAATCAGTTCTAGTATCAAATAAATTCGCAGTCTTTCAAATAATGCTTTTCACATGTTGTGATAATTACCTACCAAATGAACAAGTCTCAATTCTTCCAATTTTTCGCCCCTATTAATTACTATTGGAACTAATCGACTTCGTTGCAATGCTCCCGTTATTAAAAGTGTAGTACCGAACGATGCTATTAACAACGAACTAATACCGAATAAAAATCCTCCCGCAATCAAAAGTGTAAATTTATTATTACCGTTCGGGAAATAAGTCATGATTCGGCCCGAGATTTATTGCTTTGTTCAAATGTGATTCGAATTAAAACAGGTCCAGCGATAGAATGAGAAATAGACAGTATCATTGCTTTTAGTGTTTGAATTGAACAGATAATTGCCGAATTTTTTCAATGTCTATTATGAGTGGCCTCTAACACGCAATCTGATCGAAGTTGAGCTTTACAATCGTGGTTTAGTTTATACTGTAATAATTTAAGAGCATCCTTGATGATGTGTTCTGGTTTTGTATGGTCGAGTTTGTACTCGTATGTATGGGAAGTTGAAAGTTGTATTTGCATGATGAAATTCAGAAACCAGTTTATGCTTAACATTTTGACTGCCTAGTTAAATATATTCATGTGAAAATGAGGCTCGATGAAATTCAAATGCGAATCAAACCAACACATATGCTTGAGTTTATTCCTGAATACAGAAGAACAATGGCGATGTAGGTCTAGTACATGTATGCGTAATTCAATTTTAATGCAAATTTTAGGCATTTGTTTTTTAGAAACCATCGCGATAACATGAATTCAAGGTTTATGGCATATATCTACAATTTAACAAAAATGTGTTTGTAGGCAGTTTTTTTTCGGAAAAATTTTATTTTACAAAAAAGGTTTAGTTAAAATGTTATGTTAGCGATCTGTCTAAATATATTTTTTTAGCTTTCGCGATGGCATTCTTATTGTCTCCAAATTGAATATAAATCGAACTAATTGACCTGATATCAATATCACTTCTTGTTCAAAATACTTAAAAGAAGAGTTTTATGTAATGAGGCGCATCCGTTCACTTACATCTGTGCCAGATTAGAGCCCTTGAAATATTGTTCACTGAATGAGCTCTCAAAATCTATGCTTTAAACTTCTTTTAGTTGGAAAATGTACCTTGAAATTATATTTATTCGCGTAGTTATTATACATCTCAGAGTAAGCAGAGTGTAATAAAAACATATTCAACACGATAATGGATTCTCACTATAATAGAGTAGAGTACATAACAACAAGTGCAATAAAAATAGTTTAGAAGTGCAACAAACGTAGTTAGGAAACGTTTTAATAATTTAATTGAAGTGTTTTATTGCATTAAATAAGGAAATAAATATAAAGAAAAATAAATATGATTAAAGAACCAAGAGAGCATACGATTAAAAACAATGTAAACAAGAGAACAGGAACCGTTTACGATCCTCAATATTATAAATTAAACTGTCAAAAGGAAATTTGAATTCAAAGCATGGGAAGTTTGTTTTTGCTTATATATTTTATTCATTCACAAAGCAAAGTACAAATTACATTTAAAAATAGCAAACAAAATCGGAAAACAAAGTTTAGAAAAATCAAGTAAATAACACAATAACAAATAGCTTATAATAAGAGAGTGCGAATGGTTGGATAAGGGAAGATTTAAAGAATAATTTGGAAATCGTTGGGAAACACAGATTGCTTATGTTTTTGAACGTCCTGCAGCATCTACTTACCGGCTCATTAAATATTTCTATAGCAAACGATTGTACCTGTTGTTCTTTACAGGGATATTAATCGCCATGTTATTACAGATCGATATCACCATTTTTCTGGATTCAGGTCGCAAGAAATTTAAATGGCCCAGCTGAAACTTATAAGGGGGTAGACAATCAAAATCATAAGAGCGGTATATGTAGTTCTCTCAAGGTGAAAAGTAAAAATTGCTTTTGTATGGACCCGAGTCTGTCACTGTGGGTTTCAAAAGCTGGATTCTAGATAATTAAAACATATTCGAGAATAGAGCGTACACGTTAAGTGTATAAGGATCTTGTTATCTACAGGTTACGAAAATTCTTGACACGCCTTTTAATGAAGCCTGGCTGTTTATTCGCATAGCAAAGGATTTCGTCATAGTTTCGCGTCAAAAATAACACCGAGGTTAACAACGTTATCAACTCCAACCAAATTATTGACGAGGAAGTAAATGTTGTGTGTAACTGTACATTTTCGGGAAAAAATAAAAGCCTGGTATTTATTGATTTTTAGGGAGAGCTTGTTAACATTGCAGCAATGATCAAGTAAATCAAGCTTCGATTGGAGAAAAAGTGCATCAGATTTAGATTCAAAAAAGTGATAAATTTTGAGATCGTTTGCGTAAAGTAAATGAGGTATATCTGGTAGGACGTCAAATAGGTTGGAAATACGATCGAATCTCGTTACTATGCCACGTCGCTACTATTCCACTCTCGCTATTATGCCAGTTGCGCACGGTCCCGGCAAAAATACATACAAAATAAATTTACTATGTCACCCCCTAATCTCGCTACTATGCAACTCGCAAACTTAAGAGGGCAGTCAAATTCATATTTTCGGTATCTCTCTTACACACGGACGCACTTGTGATCTCCTACTGTAGTGAAGTTCAAAAAGTAGCCTACAATGTCAGCTCAAAAGTCCGAGCAGACTGAGTTTACACGCTGAAGGAGAAGAAAGCGATCATCGATGCCGCGAAGAACGAGCGGAATCAGTTTAAGCTGGCCAGAGAAATAAGCATGAAATGGGGCATCGAAGTTAAGAGAACTACCGTGAAGGGCAGTCTCAGGGAGAAGGATACAATCGAGGCGGCCATCAAAGTTGGCGTTCCATCGAAGCGCATGAAGCTAACGCAAGCTCACAACCCGAAGGTCCATGAGGGCGTGCTAATATGGTTGAAACAATCAAGAGGGAAAAATCTGCATGTCAGCGACGATCTGATGAAGGAGAAGGTAATTAAACTGGCCGAGCTTATGCATCTTCGAAAATTCATGGCGAGCGATGGTTTTGGAACAATTTTTGAGAGCTTTGGGCTTAATTGATAGAAAACTTGACAGAGTAAATCCGGATACTATATATCATTCTTCAGTAGTGTAACTTTGTAGTGTAAATTTTGAATTTAAATATATACAATGATAGAGAAACATTAAAAATTCTTGGTTGGTCGACTTCAAAAAAAGCAGTTCGTCGAGACGTTTTCCCTCATTACTATGCCACTCGTGCTACTATGCCACTTTCGCTCGATCCCGCCGGGTGGCATAGTACCGAGATTTGACTGTATATTGAAAAGATGTGGGTGAAAAGATGTACCGCGGCGTATTTTGTGATAGCAAAAACATTTTTTGTAGTCCTTGAAATTTCACAAAAGGTGTACAATTCCGAAGGTAGGAACTGAGGAAGCTATGTAAAAATGTAAAGAATGTAAAGAAGGCTATGTAAAGATCCGAATATCTGAAATTTTAAAATTAGGGCAGAATGGTCAACTTTGGCAAAAGCTTTACTAAAGTCAGTGAAGACTGCATACATTTGATATCCTTTCTCCATTGTACACAGAACGTCAGAGATTAGGATTGCCAAATTTGTGGCAATTGAGCGACCTTTACTAAATCCATGCTGTCCTCGTTCAGATGGGAGATTTTTTAGAATTGAAAATAAAATGGCAACGATCCTGTAATTTCCGATACAGCGTCTTTCACCACTTTGAATATGGGTATGACACTCGAATGTTGCCCAACAAGATGGAATATCTCCAGACAAAAGTGACATATTAAACAATATATGCAGGGAAGTTATAAGCTGTTCTACACACTTACGGAAGAAAGTCGGAGGAAGAAGATCAGACCCAGAACCTTTGTTGCAGTACAATTATAAAATAGCTTTACGTATATCTTTATGTGATATTTCAAAGTGGTTTACAAAAGGTATTGGAGCTGATTCAGAGGGAGGAAGATGTGAGTTTGATGAGTCTCCTGAAAATATGGTATATTCCTTAAGTGCTGAAAATGCGATTCCTTATGTATAAAATTAGGGCAATCTGTGAAAAAAATTTAAAGGAATTTTTTTGTTAGAAGATACCCTTTGCCCAAAATCCAGTATGGAATCGTGACCATAAAAAGGTTATTCAAGGTTAAAGGTCAGAAATTAGTTTTTCTGAAATATCTAACTATTGGCTTTGTGTGAATTATTGTGACATAAAATTTTATTACCATAAAAATTTGCACAAAAGCATTTTATGAAATTGACGTGCGAAAATGAGGCAGAGAAAATGTTGAAGCTTGGTCAGCTATAGGTATATTTATTTATTTCAACCAAACAAGGCGTACAAAAAACACGTACAATTAATATTTAACAATTTGAATACATTTAAAATGTACATGATAAAATATACACAAGAAAAATATGACAAAATATAACCATCTTTGGTAGGGAACTGGATAAGGGTATTCATGACGTGAGCACCCTAGTCAGAGCAGTTTTATTTATTTATTTTACCAAAAAAGGTATACAATTACATGTAAATGAAATCAAAATAAAAAAACTGAACAAATCAATAACAGGTATAACATACAACTGAATACAATGTAAATAAATAAATTAACATTCAATAAATAAATACATAGCAGCAAAATTACATGTAGGGCACAACATTGATCACGCAAAATTATTAAAAACAAAAACGAAATTAAATAATTGATTAGTCATAAATAGGATGCTAGGTCGGTAGACTAGAGGGTACGGTAAGAGGGCCTTGGTAACTTTGTTTTTAAAGGACGCTTTTGATATCGTGTGGGAAAAGTGTTGACTCATGCTGTTGAATATCTTGCAGCATTTATTTATTGGTTCATTATCTGCATATGCGGTGGTATTCTTATATTCAACTAGCATTCGTCGGGCTCTAGTGACTCTCACGGGCTGTTTAAGCTCAAATCTATCCTGTATGTAGACGACATTAATAGCGTCTCTAATGACATCAAAACTGAACCAGGCATATAACATTAATCTTTTGAAAGCAGGTGGTGACAAGTTTAGAAGTCTAAAAGCGAGATTTATATGGCAGTAAATTGCTAAAATCACAAGGATGGTAAAGACCTCTATGAGCGAATAGCAAGAATTGCTTTTGAACAGATTCGAATCTCTGGCTGTGAATTTCGAAAACTGGGTTCCAAATAATGCAAGCATACTCAAGAAGAGGGCAAACGAGCGCGGTGTATAATGATTTTGTAGCCCAAAGGCTCTGAAATTCCTTGGCTCGTCGCTTGACGAAGCCAAGTCGTTTACTTGCTTGAGATATCATTTTCTCATAATGAAAATTAAAGCGGAGATTTTCATCCAGCACCACACCGAGGTCTAATATATTGTCAACCCTACTAAGTGCCATATTGCTTAAAAGGTATTAATAATGCACGAGCCTACTTTTTTGAGAAAAGCTAATCACATAACATTTTGCGATTTTGAGAGGTAGGTTATTCACGTAGCACCAATGTTCCAGCGAATTTAGTTTTAGTTGAAAAAAGTTGGCATCAGATGGCGACTTGTATGAAACATTTTCAGGTCGTCCGCATAGGGTAGATGAGGTACATAAGATAAAAAATAAAAAGCAGGGGGCCCAAGATGGCTACCTTGAGGTACTCCAGAGCTGAGATTATTTTTTTTAGAGATAAGCCCTTGGGAAAATATGAAAAAAAGCAGAAATTACGAGCCCAGAAAAAACACAACAATATATTGTAGTGTAGAGTAATAAATGATAAAGAAAAGTCTATACCCAAATTTTCACATATGCTTAATTGTTTTTAGCATTGCTTTTTCTTGAAATGTTATATTTATAAGCCTACACTGTAACCACACTCACCGGAACAAAGATAACATTTATATATTAAACTGCACTTTGGATAATTTTGTTCTTTCACTTTCTCTCTCTAATCCTGACAGTTGTTGAATAAAGACGTCTCATTATATTGGCCAATTTACAGCAATTGCAAAAAGAGCATTCATTCAAATTTCAAAACCACCTATTCCTTCAATCATTGTTTAGTATTATGGAGCTTAAGATCTAAATACAAAAATAAATTTAGTTCAGACCACAAAAGTAATGCATATAAAGTTTAATCTAGTATGCATGATAATCTCAAACATTTCTGGAACCATTTTAACTCTTTGAAAAGTAGAAATCTCTTCCAGTTAAAATATTCTTTAACGTATCTACAGTTCAAATATTTCTATTATTGCAAATATCTTCGCGAAACAAATCTCGTAAATTTATTGTGATTCATATAACAATCATATTTCTACCTCGCCTGGTACAAATTCAAATAGATTCTGCATTTCAATCAGTGCTGAAGCAATTATTAATCAATTAAAGCCAAAGGACGCCAATAAAAGTGTAGGGCCAGATGCTATATCTTCTATTTTCTTATAAAATACAGGGACAAGTCTCACATTTCCGCTTTTCCTGTCTGAGTAGAAGGTAGGTCGAGTTGCTATCAGCCGCAGAGTACGAACCGAAAGACGCATAAACGCACAATAGAGATCCGTTGTAATACCACAGATATCAACCCTTCTTCAGCCACTGTGCTCAGGAAACCAGCTGGTTTCTTTAATAAACTGCAGTTTCCAAATCGATAAAAGACAGAAGTCTAGTTTGGCCAAAGACATCGGTGTTTCTATAGAGAAGGGACATGAGACGTCCGGTAGTAAGGTGCCAAACCTTACCAATTTGTCGACCACATATTTACCATGAATGCTATTATGTCGAAGTACCCAAATCAATCGTATTGCCGAATGTTTTGACATTTTCTGACGTGTTGCATGCATAGGCGGGCCGTGGCCTAAAATCTGGCAGGGGCCACGGACTGAAAGGTTCAAGACATGTGATGATTTTGTTTTTGTTTGTACACGTACTGTTCATACAATTTATATAATTTACTAATACATTATATATTTGTTGATTTATTCTTTATTATTTGCTAATGCATAATGCATTATTTGCTAATGCATAATGCATACGTATGAGCTACTACCCCATGCATATAATGTGAATCGTAGGTATGAACTACACATGAATTATAAATGACCGCTAAGAAAGAAAGATTGTATGAATTATACGGGAATAGAATGGAAATAATTAGAAATGTAAGAATATTTTTTCGTTTAGAAGCTAAACATATTTCAACTTATACTTGAAGAAGAGGATAGCTTAGTTTTAAAATATCTTTGAAAAAATTGGAATATATTAAGCTTAGAAGGAAGAAATTGATCTCTTGCTTCAAATATTTGTTACCAAGAAAACCTAGAAAAACTGAAAATAATTTGGCAAGATGAAAAGTGCTGTAACTTACTCTTTTCCAGCCATTTGGTTTGCAGAAATATTTTTCTAGCCCTAACTGCATGTCCGAGGCTAGATAAAATAGCAAAACCTTTGACACTAGTGCTTTTTGCTGTTTTCCGTTTTCGCGATCCTCTGGTAAATGTCAGATTCAGACAGTTCTTTTCTGCGAATGATTTAATTTTTTCCCAAACTACATACAAGTCCTCTCGCTCAGTTAGTAGTGTTCCATTCACAAGATTTCTCCCATCCCTAAGAGTTGCATTTTTAGTTTGGAAATATGTGCTGAACATGTTCGTTATAAAAAGAACATAGTGAAAGATGAAAAGATTAACTACAAATTTAGGATTACTGATTGAATGAAAGATCCCCAATGAATAAACTGAGTCGTATTTTTCCTCATTCATTTCTCTCTCTGAAGCCTCTTTCATAGTCCCATAGCCATCGATCACATATTTGCAATTGTGAAATCTCATTGACTAATGAGTTGAGCTTAAACTTCTCATTCCACGCCTTGTGTTTAGACCAACTGCCTCTTCAAGCTGCTTCAACAATTCGTGTTGTGATGGCTTCGAAAAGTGTAGGTAAAGAGATTCGATGGCATTGAAAAAGGATGTACACGTTTTGATTATGAAAAATGTGTCCATCACAACCAGGATAATTGTACAAATGTGGCTGCAGAGTGTTTCATCTTAATTTAGATTTGTACACCACTTTTTTGTCCTGACATGATACTAGCACTATCATAAGACTGTCCAACAACAGGCGATTCGCTAAGCCCGTAGCTGTCTAACAGGCTCAAAACTATATCTGCTAAATACGAGGCATTTCTAGCTCCTGAACAGTCTACAAAGCTTGAGAACCTTTCTTCGACTGCTAGCTCTTTAGCAAATCTGACAAAAACGGAGAGTTGTTCGTTCTGTGGACCCTTGTTGCGTCTGCCATAATTGATATCAATCCGCAATCTTTTATTTCAGCTGTATTATCCTCACGAACCATTTCAGCAATTATTTTCATCAATTCATTTTGTGTTTGGCCACTACATTAGTTCGCAACCTTGTTTTTTAAATTATTTTCAAAAGTTGAATCATGCTTCGCAAATAATGCACAAAATTCCAAAAAAAAACACGGCTATCACTGGCACCACTTTCATCATGTCCTCTGAAAGCACGTCTTTGGTGACTGAGACACGTCGTAAGGTCGATAACATTTTCCAAATAATTTTGGTTCATCTTGACAATATTCCAAGGTTGTTCAAGCACCATATCATTAACTGTCTTCCAAGTACTATTAGAGTTTTCTCATTGTACATGGATTTTACTATCCAGATAATTTATCCGGATCGCGAAGTTTGGTCGCACTGAAATTTTGGTGTGTTTTTGGCGATAATGGAAACTCTATGGAAGATTTCGCATCGTGATAACTTCACACAAGACTCATCAATGTGCATAAAAAATAAGTTTCTGACATTTTTAAATAACTAGCATTAGTAATAAAAATAAAAAATAATTAGATACCATAAGTACGTAAACACAAATCTTTCACACAGCTGTTAGAATAAAATGCAAATGATTGATGAATTTGATACTATATTTATACAGTCAAATCTAAACTTGTAAAATTCCCAATCGCACAAATACCGCACCGAATTATTTATATTTTTAGCACCTGGAACTTGCGTTTACGGTATCTCACAACCGAATAAAATTCATAGGATATACTGGTCTTGAGTAGTCTGACAAAAGTGTAATGAATATGATAAGAACCATGTGGCGGCTGTGTCACTATGAAAAAACGCTCGGTGAAATTGAAGTGCTATGCCATTTAACTTCCGATGCAGTTATCAAATTATAATAAAATTCACACACATTTAACCTGAGTGCAAACCAAGTAGGTCATAGATAGCATGAAATTGGCAGGGATGTCATTTTTATTCTCCAAATGACTTCGAAAATTGTATTCTACGTTTTTTATCTTATTGCCTACCATTTTAATACTTCGGCTATGTTTTGTGAAAAACATAATTGCATAAAACGCCAGTTTATTACAGTGTTCTTATCTAAATACCTGTATATTGGCTAGTAGGACTGAACAGATAGTCTTAATAAAAAAAAAGGATTATTAACGAGGTGCTTTTCGTCTTTTTTTTAACGTTTAACTTGTCGAAATTAAATATTGCCGTCCATTTCTCGAAATAAGTCAAATGATATCGTAATAAATACCGCAAACAACACAGTCTCTATGTTATAAGTAGTGTGTATGCTTTGGTATAGGCACACTACTGCACTACTTCTATGTCTTGCTGTAACCACAAAAACCTAAAAGTCGAAAACTTAAGTGTCTGCTGTTGGAAATATTTATTTTTCTGGGAGGGGCCAACCTAAGGTCTGGGGGGGTCCCGGCCCCCCCTGGCCCCCCCTACGGCGCGCCTATGGTTGCATGGCATTCGGCGACAATTCTAGAAACGGTGCAAGGATCAGCACAGAAATTTATAGCCGCTTGATTAACTGTGAAAATACCAATATTAACTCCAAATATTCGACTACACATAAGCCAGTCATTCAATTGCGCGACTAATAGCCACGTTCTTCACCTGAAAAACAATGCAATAATCTGCATCATCCAAGTATATGCCACTGACAACTTTATTTTCCAATTTTGAGCCATGATTAAGGCGACCCTCGGGACTGGCACTAACATTCCAACCATCCTTACCAGGAATGCGAATTGTAAACTCTAGCCACAGTAGAGGGTCCGGTGCTACATAGTCAACATTCGTTAGAGCGAGAGCTTCTTCAGTTAAAATACTAGCATGGCCAAACTTTGTTCTAATCCTTGGAAAAATACTATAAAGCCTGTTAGTAACAAGATCTCTCATCTATCCTACAAGAACGGTTAGCCCCATATGCTGAAGCCATCATCCAACAATATCAATGAGGTTTCATCACATACAAATCAAAAATTGATCAGATTTTCATCTTTTCGCAGAGTTTAAAGCCCTCTATAATACGCTGACCAAGGTACAACTTTATAAAACCATAAGAGACCGTTCAACATCTTCAATGGGCTCCGACAAGGGAATGGTCTGGCCTGTTTCCTCTTCAGCGTGGCGTTGGAGAAAGCAATCCGAGTGGGAGTACCGCCATCAAGTCGTGCCAGATATAGACATAATTGGAAGAGCAGAACTAGCTGTACGAGCATCCTTCATCCAGATCAAACGAGCGGCACAAATACTGGGGATGCATATATATGAAGGAAAGACTAAGTACATGGTGGCAGCATTTGCAGGAAGAACACCTAGAGTTGGTCAAATATTCAGGGTAGTTGAGCATGAAATTGGAGTAGTGCCATCATTCAACTTCTTTGGGTCAATTGTTGCAGCCGATAACAACATGAAGGAAGAAATACGCGGGCGGTTGCTCAAATCCAACAACGCCTACTACAGTCTGTCAAGTCTCTTAAAATCCCGAAATCTCATCCGAACATCAAAGCGCCTGCTGTTCAGGGTTAAGGTCCTGCCAGTACTCAAGTATGGATCCGAGACTTGGGTGCTCAGTAAAAGGCACTCTGACCTCTTAGCCGCGTTCGAGAGGAAAGTCTTGAGGAGAATCGTTGACCCCATATGTGAAGAAGGGCGATTCCGGAGACGATACAACCATGAGTTGTACGCTATCTACCTAGAAGCATATATAATTATTAAGATAAAGCTTGGTAGACTCCAGTGGGCATAACGCCTGGCTCGAATGAGTGAAGAGGATCCTGCTCGGAAAACCCTTTGTGGCAGATTTTACGGCAGACGACAGCGTGGGAGACTTTGCCTGAGCTGGAGGGATGGAGTTGACCTGGACGCTTGGAGTTTGGGGGTGGCCAATTGGATGACATCGGCTCGCGATCGGGACTGATGGGGAAAAAGCTGTTGACGGAGACCAGGACCCGAACTCTGGTTGTAGCGCCGATGATGATGACGTTTCAGAATTTAGTAAATGGAAAATCAAGCCTTTCTTCAGTGAAATAGATACTATTTTAAGTATGCACTTAGCGTACTAAGCTGTTTCTACTGTACTGGCCATTTCTGAGACATTTCGGCTGGGGCACAGCGTAAAGTGTACTGCCATAACTCAACACTAAAGACCCACAGCCAATGCCATTTGATAACTGGTGAAAAATCAACACTGAAAAATGACCAAACATGATTAAAACTGAAAATACGATTTGAAATACTCTTATTGACATGTAAATGTTATTGGCAATTTTCTTGGTTCTTGTAATTAAATTCTCAGGGATATTTTCATTCAGGAGTACATTCTTCGAAAAAATTTTATTCGGTAGTTCGGAGGGACCACAATTTCACGGATGAATATGTCGATGCGATAAACAAACGCAATTTCTTTCAATTTCTCATTTCTCTTTCAATTTATTTTTCAAAGTAACTGGAAGAAAAGTTATTTTTGGGTACATATACAAAGAAATAAAGTAGCATAAATTGTTAATTAAGAAGAAATTTTTTCAAATACTGTCATCAATTGCCTATTTTCAATTAAATCGTATAAAAATTCATGTTTTTTATGAACGGAAAGGTGTTTAATTATACATATATGCCATTGAAAACATCGTTGTAGGTCAAGATTGCTTCGCTATCTACGAGTATAGGAAACTGTTGCCGACTAGTTGACATTAGACTGTGCACTAAGAAAATAATACCTATCTCACTTTTTAAGAAACACCAAACATTTTGAAAGGGCAAAGCATAAATATTTCACTTACATATATCATATAGAGCTGGTATTAGTTATGATCTATAATTTAACTTGTTGATATTTACCGGCACATTTTTTACGTTTTAAATGTTTCAATTTTGTCAAAATTATTTTTGTAACATGCACTTTTTTATAAAATTTCTATGCATAATTACCGTTCACCTACCAATTGAACAAGTTGCAATTCCTCGTCAGGATTTGTTGGAGGCTCTGCTGTAGTAGCTATTGATCGACCACGATGAGATGTCCTGCTAACTCCCAGGGTCGATCCGAATGTCGCCAACAAAACTATACACACTACCACTAAAACTCCACTAGCCATCATTATGCCGAGCTTACGGCTACGGTTCGAAAAACAATAAGGCATTTCTCGATTTTCAATTTAATTTATACTAGTTCCATATTTGTGGAGAAATACTTGCAGGCACCGGTCTAAATCCAGTCTGTTCATAGAACATACCACCAATACTATAATAAAACAGGCATTAGATCACTATTTGATATTAGCATCTTTTTTATTCCCGCATCGGATCTAGGCGAGGGTAACTGAGACAATTTCATGGTGTTGAATATTAAATCTGAGTTAACTCTTGTTTCTTGGCAATTAACGTCGAATTAGAGAAGTAAATAGAAGCTAATTTATGCAATGTGTTAGCGTCAGAAGAAAAAAATCTTGCAAATCAACAAAACTGAAAAAACAGCCAAATGTTTTGTTATGAAACTGAAACTGGTTATCTATCCATAAAACACATATCTTTTCATTGAGCTTCTTTCTCCATCCGTATCTTCATTCTTTGTTAATCAATTATAGTGAGTAGTTAGAAAATTCACTAAGGCTTTTATTCGACAATTTCACTTTTATAGTACGTATCTTGCACTTTAAATATTAGCACGGGTGCTGTTATCACAATCTGGCCTTTGTAATTTAATTATTTCTACGCACGTTTCACTTATTGTTCCTAATATGAGTAATCAAATGTTTGTAACGGTAGATAGTTATTCAATAATATTGTCTTAGACTGCGAAAAAACATTGCGCAAGCGTTCCGTTATCGAAATGTAGACTGACTTAGACAAAAATCAAGCCAATACTGAAAGATACAGATACAGAAGTTCTGTAGCAGCGGCAGCAGTTAGTCTGGTGTTTTGAAATGAAAATCAAAAGTCAAATCTGAGCGAAGCTTTATTAAATTACACAACGGCTTTTCTGACAACAATTACCTTAACTCAGATTCTAGACTGTATAAAAAGTAGTGTAATCGCCTAACAATAAGACTGTCTTTTTTGCTTCAGCCCATACAATTCATGTTCTGGTAGAACTGAATGTTGTGTAAACTCGGCGTTAAGTATGTATGCTTTCACGAAACTAGCCTGGCTTAGTTGAAACAATCATTTTGTTTTGTGAATTGCGAGCAGGGATGCAATGTTCACACATTTTTGCAGGAACAATTATATTACCAAGCTCGAATCGGAAAATTTCAATAGCTGCAACGTAAGAAATACAGTTCATACAGTCGATGAATGCTCCAGCTGTATACATATGCGTACCTAGACAATTCCTAGGCGGTACTATCTAAAAATTAAAACCACAGTCGTGGAATAATAAGTTGTTTATTTTTGTCTCGACGACGTGTATTTATCGCGATAAGATAAAAAATAATTTTATACTTCTTGTTGATAAATGGAACATTAGAGAGAATGTTAATGACTTTTTATTTAAGGTAGAAGAGATATTGAGTAATTTGAGTTCACGCGTAATTTTTTATTTAGTTTCGAGAGCGCACTGGCTGACGACGAGTTTATGATAAGAATATGGGGTTTTAGAATATGATTAAAATATCACCGTATGCTAATTACTGCATGATTGCACTTTAGCAAGATTTATATGTACACGCGTCCATGCAAGT
This sequence comes from Nemotelus nigrinus, assembly GCA_947369275.1. Classification (NCBI taxonomy): domain Eukaryota; kingdom Metazoa; phylum Arthropoda; class Insecta; order Diptera; family Stratiomyidae; genus Nemotelus; species Nemotelus nigrinus. Next base: position 185,270,738 of record OX376372.1, on the reverse strand, counting down.
GGTTTTTATTAAGAATGCCCCAACATTTACTTGAATGAAAGTATCAATATCTATTCCTGTTGCTTTTCGATTGAGTTTTGGTTGTATGTAAGCCGATTTTATAGCCTCATTGCACTGTTTGAAAATGGTTTGAAAATTTATAAAAGTTGTTGATGGATTCAGAATTAAGCTCATAGGATTTTGAGGTAACAGTTACCATTTTACGGTAGTAAGAGGATATTCTATGCAAATATAAATATTTGATCAACCAAGGAATATACGAGGTTTGATCAATAAGTAATGATAATCGGTTATTTCCAATTCCCATTAAATTCAAAAAAAAAAAAATTTTTGCTACCACATATACTCACTAAGTCAGCATAAAAAACATCTAAATAGGCCACGATTCCAGGCAGGTACATTCATTTAAATACGAACAGTCGAAGAGAGATCATCAAAATGGAGAAAAATGAACTTAGAGCTGTCATTAAGTACCACTTTTTGAAAAAATTGTCCGCCAGAGACGTACACGGCGACATGGTCGAAACATTGGGGGACTCTGCTCCTCCATATTCCACCGTTGCACGCTGGGCCAAGGAGTTTAAGCTGGGAAGAACATCAGTTGAAGACGAATACCGCGAAGGACGTCCATCCACATGTCTCATTGAAGACAACGTAAAAAAAGTCGAAGATATCGTGTTGGCAGATTGAAGAGTGACCATCAGGCATGTAGCTGAGGTCAAAGGAATCTCATATAGTAGTGTTCGAAAAATCTTTGCCAACAAATTACATATGAAGAAGGTCTCTGCGAGTTGGGTACCGAGAATTTTAACGGACGAACATAAGAAGAAACGAGTCGACATTTCAAGGATGAATCTCGAAAAGTTCCAGGCAAATCAGGAAAATTTTTTGTCACGTTTCGTGGCCATGAATGAGGCTTGGATCCACCATTTTCATCCAGAAACCAAAATGCAATCGATGATCTGGAAGCGACCCTCTTCATTCGAAGTGGCGAGTTCGGCAGGAAAGGTTATGGCATCAGTTTTTTTGGGACGTTAGAGGAATTATTATGGTGGAATATTTGGAAAAAGGAGTCATTATATCAGGCCCTTACTACGCAGACCAAATAAGAAGATTGCGAGAGGCAATGAAGGAAAAAAGACGCGGTAAACTGCGAGTCGGAGCTCTGTTTCATCAAGATAACGCACCGGCTCACAAGGCTGCAGTTGCGATGGATGCAATGAAAGAAACAGGATTCGAACTGCTTGAAAACTCGCCTTTTTCGCCAGATCTAGCTCCCAGTGACTTCTACCTCTTTCCTCGGCTCAAACAACACCTTCGGGGTAAGAAATATCAAGATGAAAGCGAAGTGATGACCGCTGTTGAGGTATTTTGCGAGAGTCAAAATAAATAATTTTTTTCTAAGGGTATTCTGGGTTTGGAAAAAAGATGGACTAAATGTATTATCTTGTTAGGAGACTATGTTAAAAAATAAATGCATCTTTTAAGTTTAATCACCTTGGTTTATATTCATTATCATTACTTATTGATCAAACCTCGTATATTAAGGTCGCAAAATTTTTCGCATTAGTATGATTTCAAATCATTGAAATATGCTCTGATTAATTCAAAATAAGTATAATCTTAATTTGAAAAACTCTAGTGCACATAAACCGCTAGAAATACTAATGTTCGAAGAAAAATAGAGGAATTGTACAGATTTTGTATGTATATGCTACCACACTTGCTCCTTATTATAGCCAACCTGTTTCGAAGGCCATGTACTAGTTTAATATCAAGAATGTATTGAAACTCATAGGGTGGAAAGATTTTCGGGGTTATCACTTGCATGAATTTAAAAATTTAGGAGAGTCAAACTCTTGTTACTTATATTTTAAAACAGCTTCACCTTTAACATAAATGATGAAAATGCCCAGTGTTTATAACACTTTACCAGCACCGCAACTAAAAGTCTACCACAACTGATTCACGTCAAATTCATCCAGCTCTGTAAATTTTGTTTTCATCCGATGACTTCATCGAAAGTTACAGGGATAGAAAGATGTTTGGCGTTGCCATCTGAACAATTTAAAATAATGATTGGAAAATTTAAACATTAGTTACTTAGTTTCATTGTAGATGTCTGCCATATGAATATTTAATGGTGGTATCTGTTGCTACGGAAATAACAAAAATGCCTGATGCTGGCAACCCTTTGCTAATACTAAAAGCAAAAACATACCAAATCTGCCCCACGTTGAGCCCAAACCACACTGTAAATTTCGTTTCGATTCGATAACTCCATTGGCAGTTGTAAGGTTTAAAACAATTTTGGGCTACGACTCGCAAAACTTTTCAAATATCCGAAATCTTAATGTTTGACTCTTTGACCCCAAGTATCCAAAATGTGGACACCGAATTTGGCAACAGTATTCAAGAACACTACGAACGAAGGAAAAAACACAACAGAGAAGTGGAAAGATTAACAAAACGTTTAGAAGATCTGATGATGAAGCCGGAAAAACGAGAAGCCATGGCAGTGAGGGGTAAAATATGCAAGTAGAACTTCAACTTGGAATCAAAAATCACGCCAAGGTCCTTGAAACTAGCAACAGCACTGAGAGGGGAGCCAAGGACAAAGTCGGAGAAGTGCAAAGGGGATGTTTTGTGGGTGAAAGACATTTGATGACACTTCACAACATTCAAGGTGAGGGAATTCGCTGCGCGCCAGGTAGCGAAAGCATCCAAATCGTTTTGCAATATGGAACAATCACTTTGAAAATTTTAAGATCATCGGCGTACAAAAGGCAGGCTGAGATAAAAAATGGATACATGCGGAACTCCTGAGGTAGGGAAAAGGGGTGCGGAAGAGCAAGAGTTAACAGTAACAACACAAGAGCGATCGTAAACGTAGGAAGAGAACCAAGAAAAAAGGACACCAAAGAGACCAAACCCTGCTAACTTAGACAGAAGAATATCACGGTTCACAGAAGCGAAAGGACAGCTACTCGCTTTTGCTGGTCGATTGCGGAAGCAACGGTGTTTGTAAAAGACAATAAGTTTGTAACCGTTGACTTACCTTTGATGAATCCATGCTGTTCATTGGCCAGCAAGGGCTGGATAAAAGAGTACAGTCTATTGTAAACAACTCTCTCGAGGAGATAACTAAAACATGGCAAAAGGGATATAAGACGGTAATCAGGGATGGAAGAAATATTACCAGCTTTATGGAAGGGAAATATGTTGGCGGATTTCCAAAGGGATGGAAAGGTACCGGTTGAAATGCTAAGGTTAAAAATTATTGACAGAGAAACTAACAAAGAAGATCACAGTGATTTGGTGAAAAAATTCGGAATGCCGTCAGCGCCCATGCTAGCACTTCCGTCGAGAGACAACATTAACGATTCGACTTACAAAGGGTTAGTAAAAAAACTAGAAAAGGAACAATCAACCGGGGAAAAAATGGTTTTTGGCGAACAGTTATTGTGATGGGAGGTAAAAGAAGGGAAAAATTGAGCAAAGAGCTCATAAGAATTTTGAAGTGAGGAAAAATGCCCTGTTGTGCTTCGGAAGGTGCCATCTTGAGGTACGATATCATCCTGCGAGACATACTTCTCGTGAAGACGTTAATGACCCGGGCTATTATTCATTGTTTACGAAATGAATTTCGACAGATTCGATTGTCGATGGCTGGGACGAATGCAGGAGTACGAACGTCACGAGGATGTCTTGAAAGGGGTCGGTCGTCAATACTCTGAGTTATTTTCACCTGAAGGACTAAAGGCACCGAAAGGACCCATTGTACTCATTTCCACCTGCCTACCATAGTTTCCCAGACTTCTTGATAAAGTCTAGGATCACTGATAGTAGAAAAGAGGCTATCCTCTGCATGCGTGCAACATCCCAGCCAAAGCATTGATATCTAAGACGGGCAAACGCTGGGCATTCACAGAGCAAATGCTCCGCAGAGTCAGCCTATTCTAGGCAGGATGAACAGAGGTCATCCTGTACAACACCTGTTTGGTACATATGTCCTCCTAGGCAGTTGTGTCCAGTCAGAATGCCTATCATGGCTCTGCAAACTTTCCTGCTCTTATTGAGCAAGAATTCTGCAGTCACATGGTTAGGCTCTGAAAGGAAGACCTTCGTGTGCCTGGCCACATCAGCAGTCATCCATCTATCTTTGTGAGCATCATCTACCCACTTCCGAAGAATGACACGTGCAGATGCGGTCGCCACATCCAAGGCGGGTTCAGGGCCCCGCAGTGGAAGTCTCGAACCTTGCTTCGCCATGGCGTCAGCAATTTCATTTCCCTCAGCACCACAGTGCCCCGGTACCCAGAGCAGATGCACCCTATTGAATCTGGCGACAGACTTCAATTGTGCTCTGCACTCTTGGACAATTTTCCAAGTAGTCAGGGGTCTACGCAGCGCCATCAGTGCAGCTTGACTGTCACTGCAAATAGCAATGCCTTTTCCCCTCCATCTTTCTTCAATTGCCCAACAGGCAGCTCTCAGGATAGCGAATATTTCTGCTTGAAAAACCGAAACGTGCTCTCCAAGAGGAAAAGCCCACCTATCATTCGATGAATGTAGATAGACACCAGCTCCAGATCTACCATCTGTCCTCGAGCCGTCCGTGAAGAAGATCTCGGAATATCTCCTCGTACAGAGATCTGGACCGTCCCAGTCACTTCTGCTCAAGAGGTTTACTTCGTACTTTCTCCCGAAGTCGAGGAAGGGCACTCGAGCGTCCGAAGGCATAGTGAGAATTCTCACGCATCGAACCCCCAATAGAGCAGTGCCCCACATCGTCTTCACCTACCCAAAAGCCAAGCTGAGCTAGTCTATGGGCATCGCCACACTCTGAATTTGAATGTCGAGAGGAGGCAGATTGAGAAGCGTATCAAGGGCCGCATCCGGAGCAGTGCTCATGGCACCACAGATACCCAGGCACACCGTCCTTTGCAGCGTGGCTAACTTTTTACGAGCATACAATAGCTTCATGATAGTCCACCACACCACGGATGCGTACGTGAACATCGGCCTAATGATTGCTGTGTAGATCCACATCACTACTCGAGGCTTTAGACCCCATGTAGTAGCAAAAGCTCTCATGCACTGCCCGAAAGCGTTTAAAGCACGAGTAAGCTTCACTTCCGCAATGATATTTCCAGAGAAGTTTTTTGTCCAAGATTACTCTAAGATATTTGACTTCATCTGAAAGTTGAAGTGCTACACCCTTTATATTTGGAAGCACTAGTCCTTCCAGTTTACTTTTCCTGGTAAACGAAACAAGTTTCGTCTTACCAGGATTCACTGTTAGGCTATGCCCCGAACACCAATTGTCAATCAGATCCAATGCACGTTGTGTATTTCTACATACCACATTCAAATCTTTACCGACAGCCAGTGCGGCCACGTCATCAGCATAAACCTGTGCGTGCAGCCGTTCTTGTTGCAGTTCGTTTAGCAGGGAGTCGACTAGCATACTCCACAGGAGCGGTGATAGGACTCCCCCTTGAGGACGTCCATTTGTCGCCTCTGTTCTTAAGTAGCAGTCGGATCCAGCTTCCGCCAGCAACCATCTCTGCGTCAGCATGGCATGTATCCACTTAACTAAGACATCATCCACGCCATGACCTTTCGCAGCATCACATAGTTCCACAAAGGGCGCGCAATCAAAGGCCCCTTCAATGTCCACAAATACCACCAACGCATACTCACCATTTGAGATCGCTCCCTCAACTCTGGCAACCAGTATCAGGACCATAAATCTATTCACATTTTCAGCCGACTGGGTTGCGTTTTCGTGTTTATCGAAGAAAAACTGTAAAATATGGCGTATTTTGTTTTTGCTGGTGTCCATCTTTGACGCACGCTAAAACAAAACTGAGTCAACCATTCACAAAGCTGTCACAAAAGTTTTTTTTTAGTACAAAATGTCATCTTTTCAACGCCATCTAGTGTAACCCGATCGGACTTACACAACGCGATATACAGATTACTAATACTTTGGGTTCTAATTTGGTATAAATTGAATTTACCCTTAGTTGATGGTAGTTTGTAAAATAAGCTATTGCCAAGAGGGACCAAAATATTTTAGAAGCTGGGTTGTATTGTTATTTCTAAAAACAAACCCAATCTGTTAACAGTCACAATAGTGGCTAAACAAAATAGTCTAAGCGTTGCTATGTTAGTTATTCAGTAAGATGGATTAACAATGTGCATATTATTTAAAATAAAACATTTTTCAGATCAGAAATAATAGAGAACGATATTTCATTATCTAGTCAATTTACACATTAAATAAAAAAATGACCCAGGCTGCCAGTAGAAACTTGATTTTTAAAATTCTTCCATAATTTGAAGGATTATACGAAAGCAGGACTCAAAGCTCTACAAACCTGTTTGAAATTTAGAAATTAAATCATGAATAATAATTAAAAATATACAATAAAACACATTTGATGAAATAAAAGACAAAAGAGTTTAAATAAAGGAAAAACTATTCTTATTTCGAATAATTCACTGCATATATAATGATTTAACCGGTTTGCCTGCTGTTTTTTTTTACGTCCCAGCTCTTCATTTTGCTGGCATGAATTCCAAACACGTTTTACGTATATGTTTTAGTGTACACTATATGCGTGTTCCAATATCGATGCGTTTTCCAGTTTTGATATTATCATTATAGATAACAAATTGCATTGATTTTTTTTAAGAAAACATCAAGTTTCGTAAATTTTGCATTTTTTATTTAATTTATGCTGCATCTATACTTGTTCCGGTGCGCCAAGGCAAGAAACAAATAATGATAGAAGAAATAAAATATAGGAAGCATAAAGAAATGACAACATTCATTGGGAAAAATCTCTAGGAGATTAGATCAAACATCGGAATTCACTCAGCAGATGCAATAGTTAATTAAAATATTCAGATACTAGGCATGTGACAGGATTAAAGATATCTAACATACCGAAACACTCGCTAGTCCGTTATTGAATTTTTATTGAAATAAAAACACTATCATGTATTTTTTAGTGAATTTATTCTCAGATGTATCCAAAATGCAACTTTTACGGACTCTTTTTTTCAAAAACAAATACTGTAATCAGTGTTCCCACTCCCAAATTTTCCGCCGTATCAAATTTCTTCAAAAAGTCTATCAATATTGGTAGAAATGTATCAAAAAACTCCCAAAAATGTATTTTTGTCGAGGTACTGAATATATTGTAGTTTCAATAATATAATAATAGTTCAATAATATAGCGCACAGGCTCATATCAGCGGAGTGGTCGGGTGCGCAAATCACAAGAAAGGTTCACAGAGGCACTCCGCAGGGAGGGGTTCTATGCCCTCTCTTGTGGAACCTTGTAACAAACTCAATTCTGAAAAAGTTGGAAAGCAAGGGACTCACGGTGGTTGCCTAAGCTGACGACATTGCAATTTTAGTCTCGGGTAGGTTTCCACATACCCTTGTCGAGTACTCTCTAGGGCTGGTTGAGGAGTGAGCGAATTCCGTTGGTCTTGGCATTAACCCCAATAAAACGGATATTGTGCTTTTCACTAGGAAGTATAAAACCCCTGATTTAGACCATATCATGCTGGGCGGCTCCAGGTTAGGTCTCAAATCACAAACTAAGTACTTGGGTCTTATTCTGGACAGCAAGCTCACATGGAAGGCGAATTTAGAGGAAAGAGTTAAGCGGGCAAGCAACGCGATTTATGCCAGCAAGAGAGTGCTGGGTAAAACGTAGGGTCTAAGCCCTGCTCTAACGCACTGGATCTACTTGGCGATAGCTAGGCCGATCCTTGTTTACGGATGCTTGGTCTGGTGGCCAGCAGTGAATAAAAGCACCTTTGCTAGTATGGCGAATAGAGTTCAGTGATTGGCGGCGCTCTGCATTACAGGTGCCTTAGCCTCGACTCCTTCGTCTGCTCTGAACGTTCTGCTTCATCTCCTCCCGCTTGATCTCTTTATTTGAGGCACTGCCGTAAAAACTGCTGTCAGGCTTAGGGAATCAGGACACTTCGAGTCAGGATCCTTTGGCCACAGCAGTATTGAACGGGGCTACGCAGGAAGCACTGACTACCTGGTTCCCACTCTGTGCTTTGAGCGGGGATATCGAGCGACTGTGGGAGATGGGCAGGAATGGAATCAGCAAATGTGCCCTGCAGCTCTTAGCATCTACACTGACGGCTCGAAAACAGCTGCAGGAGTAGGTGCTGCAGCATATTCTGCAGATGCAGCTATGGAAGCAGCTTTCAGGCTTCCGAATCACAGTAGCATTTTACAGGCGGAAGTGTTTGCGGTACGTAAAGCCGCAGACCTGATATACGCCAGAGATACTACTAGTAAAGTATTAAATATCTTTACGGACAGTCAGGCGGCGGTAAAAGCACTGATGTCTCACACATACAAATCGAAGTGTGTATTCGATTGCATTCAGGCCCTGAACAGACTGGGTAACAGCAGAAGTGTCAGAATCTTCTGGGTTCCTGGTCATAAGGGCATTGATGGAAATGAGAAGGGGGATGCGTTAGCCAAGTATGGGGCTAGTCTTCTCCTTTTGGGAGCGGTTGACATCCTTGCTCCTATCCAGACGATTAAGTACTCAATCGACTCCCAAATGATGCAGGGTGCCACGCGCAGATGGGGTGCAACTCAGACCTGCAGGATAACCAAAATCATGTGGGGGTCATACAATCTCGCATCGACCAAGTACCTCCTCGAGTTAACGCGGATTGACGGCAAACGACTCGTTGGTATCATTACTGGTCATTGTCTTGTAGCAGCACATGCTATGAAAATGGGACTCCTAACGAGCGACACCTGTAGAAGGTGTCAAGAGACGGGGGCTCAGAAACTATCCAGCATTTCCTGTGTCACTGCCGGCACTGGGGAGAACCAGACTGCGATACTTCGGTGAGCCCTGGCTGGTGGATCTCTCGCACGTGGCAGAGCAAAAGCTGAAGGACATCCTTCAGTTCGTGAAAAAGTCCGGGGCCTTTGACGGCCACTTGGACTGAATTCCTTTCTCGAGGTCCATTTATCTGGTATCACTACGGACCAGTAGGTCTATGTGTGGCCATGCGCCAGCCAGTACAACCTCACCTAACCTAATATAAAGTTTCAATAATATAAAAAAACTTAGTTTGGAGCTACTATATTTATTGAATAATATAGATTCAAAAAAAAAATATCACAAATTGCTTCCGCTCTTTGTTTACATCTGTATATTGTCATTAATATTGAAGCCACCCAAAATAAATTTATTACAAAATGTGGGTTTTTTGCGAATGCGCTCAAAATTTTCACGAAATTAATACGGAGCGCAGACTATTTTCAGGGAAGTCACTGTTTTAATTTTCTAAAAAAAATTCTTCGGATTAATAAGGGAAAAAGCTATCGGAATACTGATGATTTGATGAATAACATGAATAAAAAGGTATGTTTTTGGCAATTATGTCATACAGTGGCACCCAAACATTGTTTGGTTTCTTGCTTTCCAAAATTCCTCTAATCTCTTTTCAACTCTAATCAGTTCTTTTTAACATTGCCATCCAAAATTAATACAGAAAAACCTCGTTCTCAGGCAAACTATAACGTACAGCTACTAAATTCAACATGAAGAAAGGCGGCAGATGACATTGATTCACCTAAATTGTTTTCAACTAAACTCGGTTTATCCCAAAACGCTTCAACATTCATTTTTTCGTTATTATTTAAATAGCTTGAAAACTGCAAATCTTCAGAATCATCAAATATTAGATATCTTTCGTAGTTCAGAGTGTAAAATAGTTTGAAGTTGGCAGTTATTACTGCTAGAGAGAGGAGATTTGGTTGGCACATGGCAGCAAAATTAAACAAATTTAATTTATTCTACTGGATGGCAAAATGTACCATTTTGCCATAATTCTGTGAATTACTGTATCATTGTATCAAAAATATAAGTTTCAAATAAAAATGTATCAAAATGATACAAATGTATCAAAAGTGGGAGCTCTGGCTGTAATATTCTATTACTACAAAAAACTCGTGTACACATTCTTTAATCTACAGAGTAAGATGCTTACATGTGATAAATCATACTCACTTATTTTGGTGACTTCAGCATTTTTAATGACCCATAATTATTAGATTCGTTTTGCTTTGGTGACTTCAGTATGTATTATAAACTACACATAGACCAGATTAGCCACATTTTCGAATTCATCAGACAGGAACGTGAGAAATATTACATATATAAAAACTGGTCTCAACATAATTTTATCTTAAATTGTGAAGATCATGGCTACAAATCGAAATAAAAACTATAAAACATCTTGAATTGTATACTTAATGCATAGTAGGCTCACAGTATGTATACAAGTAACTATTTATATGCTAATAGTTGCGTAGAGATATATTAGTTAAATGCACAGATATTTATATAGATACATATATGAGAGAAAAAAAACTTAGTTTTTTTCATTCTGGTGATGCTCGATAGTTGTAAAACTTGTTTAGAGTTCAAGGTTATTAGAACGATGTAATCAATTCACTGAAATTATATGCCTCGAAAAATAATTAGTGCATGTTTTGGGAAATTCAGAAAGCATGCACATATATACTACAAGTTTACTAATAATAAATAAGTAGCTTCTAGTATTATTCGTGAAACGCAGAAGATATTTTATTATTAATCTATCTTGTCTATTCGTTCTCTTTATACTCTACTGAAACAATACAATTCTTAAGTACGGATTGCACTTTATACTGATTTCTCTCGTTGCTATCTCGTTGCTAAATGTGTCGTGAAAATTTCCAGAAGAATATAGATCATTCGTTTCTGACAATAAGATGAAGTTATCAAATCAATTCGAATTTTCCCCTTTTTAGTGCCTAATTTTTTAACAGATTTTAAATTTTTATAAGAACCATTAAGAATGAACGAAACAAAGACGAATTCACATTCTAGGTGTACTTATTTCAAGATCAACTGCATTCCAACTAATTTATATGCGGAATTTTGTAACAAAGCTTTCATATCGATAGGCATGCTAATAAGTGTAAATAAAACTCAATGAAATTAGGTCGATTTGTAGAATAATTAGTGCATTTTGAACTCTTACTCATAACAATTGCAATATGTTGATATTAAAAGTCACGTTTCCGATGTCTGCCTATATTTGATAATGAGGTTGTTTGAACGATTTCAACAAATTGCTAATCTGCTTATTGAATGCTTCTTGTATTTATTTTTCACTAAAGTGTATGAAATGATTTCTTGAGTATTAAATCTATAAAGACCACGAAATGAATAACAACGGAAGTAAAGGATTGGTACTGAAAAATGAAATAAATAATAGTTTTTAGGTATAATATTTTTATGCATATGCTTAGGAGTAGTACGTAGGTGCACTTTCGCACACAAAAAAAATATGTTCACGCTCTACGCGAATCTCTATCAGGGTAACTTAATAAAATAAAATGAAAATAAAAATATACAATTTAAAGCAACAAATGAAAGGTAAGAGAAGCTAGGTTAATCAGAAGAAAATTTTTTTGTGAATACGATTTATAAAGGTGGCTGTAGAGTGTGGAAGAGGACCAAGTTGGAGGCTGTGATGGATGCGTGAAAGGTGCAAAGTAGGAGAATGAAAGTATCTGTACAAGCAAATGGTACTTCAATTTGCCTCTCAATTTGCCGTTTGATAATCAAAGATTCTATAGAAGAAGTTAGAGAGCGGCGGCTGATTGGAAAATGTCACGATTTTTCAATAACCGGTGAAACGGTGATTGTAACTTTCAATGAACTGTGATTTTTAATCACTACAGTGATTTGGGCGCATTGATCTTATGGTAAAAAGAAAATATCTTAATTTAAAAATAGAAAATAGAAGGATGATAATAGCTTTATTTTCAGCAACTAAACACAATAAGGATATATTAAATATGAGCTGTAAATAGATGTATATATTTTTTACTTAAAATTTTTATAAAATTGCTGAATATGTAACTTAGAATATATTACATCACATCATATCTAATATGAAACCTCAACGTCAAGTCCTGGAGGACCTTTTTCACATTGAAGACCATGAAGAACCTGATTGACTTATACATAACGACTGATCTTCTGGTAAAGATACCACTGCGCTAATTTCAATTTGCGTACCAAAAGAGCAAATCAACTATATTAGCTACACATAAGCTGGAACAAATAATAGAAAAGGCCTTCATGGACGTAGAAACTAAAATACTAAGATATCGAGGTGTGTTTGCGGAGCTGAAGGAGGTGATGCTAAGGGCGAACACTAAGAGAGAATGTCCACAGGGAAGGGTATTATCCCCCTGCTATGTTGATAACCTTCTCGTGACCCTCAACAGTAAGGGCCCGATTGCTCTCGGTTACACGGACGATATTACGGTGATAATAAGAGGCTCACGCGTTAATGCATTGACATCCAAAATACAAAAAGCCTTAAATGAACCAATCCAATTGGGCGTGGTTTAGGGTTTATCAATTCATCTTCAGCATAGTACCTAGTAAAACTAGCTTAGTACCATAAACCACAAGGAGAAAAATCGAATTAGGAGCCCTAAATATTAGGTGCACAGACATATGCAGGAAGAGGCAAAATATCTAGAAACCCATCTAGACGTCAAACTCACCTGAGACAATCGTCTAAACAAAACGACACTGAAGGCCACTAAAGCACTCTGTGCGACCAAACAAATGTTTGGGCGCAATTGTGTATTTTCTTTGGAATCGTATCAAAATCCCGAATCACAAAATCCCGAATCAACAACATCCCGTATGTTTCGAAATTACCGTATTCTAAAATCCCGAAATAAAAAATCCTGTACTTAAAAATCCCGAAACTCAAAATCACAAAACTCAATATCTCGTGGAACGAAATCCCGTATGAAACCTATTCATATAATGAAATAGCAGAATCATATTGATTTAAGTTTTTATTTAGGAATAAATTTCAATATAAACACATACTATACGCGATTCTTCGCAAATAATCGACTTTTTCAGTTTCAGACCTTTTTCTAATAATTGTTTTAATTTTTTGGTACCTTGCCAAATTTTTCTTCTTCGTGGGTACTAATTCTCCTCCGTTAATTTTCCTTATCGTCGTTTTAGCTACAATAAAAAAACTGCGGAATGAAAAATCCCGTAGTTTTGCATAATATTGAATCAAGCGCGGCATTATGCAAAACCACGGGATTTTTCAATCGGGACTTTGTATTACGGGATATTGTAATACGAGATTTTGTAATGCGGGATTTTGTATTACGGTGTTTTGTAATACGGGATTTTGTATTACAGGACTTTTTGTTACAGAATTTTGCAATAAGGGATTTTGTAATCGGGATTTTGTAAACGGGATATCGTAATACGAGATTTTGTACCCAATCCAAACATATGGTGAGACCTATTATCTTGTATAGAGCTGCAGTGTGGTGGAAGATATCCACACAAAAAACTGCTGTTAATAGACTCAACAACCTTCAAAGGATAGCCCACCTGCTGATTACAGGAGCGATGAGCTCCACCCCAACGGCAGGAATGGAGACCCTTCCAAACCTAGAGCCGCTATACCTCAATATTCAGGATGAAGCAGTGAAACAGGCTATTAGCCCACAACAGGCCTACAGGTACAAATCAGGAAACCTAAAAGGCCACCTGAAAATTCTGAAGGACATAATGGAAGTGTTGAATTTCAGCGATTAAATAAAGATCAAATCAGCCTTCGGGAAGAGGTTCAATGTCACATTTCCAACAAGACACAAAGGGAGGGTGGCCCACTCCGTTCGTACAAATAAGCGCAAACGTGGCGTACAGCAGGTTATGGCAGCCCTTTGCTAACATCGGCACGTAAAATCTGCTTGAAGTTGAGACCAACTTACTCTAGGAATTTTGTTTTGATCCTCTGACTGAATCGGAAGCTATGGGCATCAAAATATTTTGAGGCCTGCCGACCAAAAAGTTTCGAAACTTAAGACTAATGCACCAGTAGACATCTTGCGGGTGAGTATCAGTGATGTTCTTAAATATTAGAGAGGTAGACACAGTAGATGAGGATTTTAAAGAGTGACAAACGATCAGGAGTTTTAGGGCCATTCAAGATGCGGAAGGAGACAATGAAAACGAGGAAGGTTCGATGTTGAAAAGAATGAGGTCCAAGATCTTATTGTTCACGTTAAGGACAGAGCTAAATTTAAGATAGTACTATTTAGGAAAACCAGAGTCCCATTGGAAAGGTAATACATTAAAGTCACCACAGATGATAACAGACGAAGATGGAAAGTTGATATTTAAGTAGGAGAATAGCTCGGAGAATAATGGTCACACGTAGAAAAAGGGAGACTTGCAAGGAATATATGTTAAAGCTACAGGCAATGAGGATTTAATAAACAGGGACACATAATCTGCAATATATTCAACTGGGAGACTGGGAATGAAATCAGCGCAGATTTTACTTTCGAGAGGATCAAGTACGGTAATACTGTCAGATCACCGTCGAACATCCTAGTTGCTAAGTAGTTACGGTCACAATGATAGACATTATGAATAAGAAAAAAATCCGAGCTGAAGACCATGCCTAGAAAATTCTGGCAACATAAAGAAATGTTTTCAGGCTTAAGAAGTAGGTGCCGGATTTTTGGTTGCTGGTTGAACGAACATTTTTACCGTTTCCGAATAACTTAACTAGCGTACAGGGTGGCCAAAGCTTCTGATTGGCAACAAATACTAAGCCATAATGGTAGTTTCAGTTTGAAAGAAGCCACGTGACTCATAGGTTGGCTGCCTTTTTTATTGCCTGTTGCAGTTGACGATATGTCTAGTAAAGCCAAATTTAATGCAAATAGAATTTCCTACAGCTGCAGTAGACACCTCGTACGCAAAGCGAGATATGAACACCTGAAAAAGTAGTGAAATTATTCGAAAAGTCGAAACGTCATCACAAATATTAGCAGCACTATGCAGCAGCGTTTATGAAGGATAGTGATCAGTAACAGGTACAGATATGGTATCAGATTACTGCCTAGATTTCTTTCTGCAACCGGTTGACTTAGACGGTGAGTTGGAAAGTATCTGAGCTTCATTTGTTGACGCAATTGGAGACTTGACACGGTTAAAAGACTACCAAAACTCCAGTAAGTTGAATGTAACAGATGAAAGCATTAATAGCTGCATTGATTATTGTCGAATGCAGAGTCAATTATAGCTTACCAAATTCAAAAGAATCAATTATTTCATACACTATTGGAAGCAATACCAAATTTTTAAACTATTAAGTATTAATATTATTTTGAGACTTAATATAGTAGCTTTTTATATTTATCTAAACATTTTCAATCAATTTTCAGTCATTTTCGAACAATTTTCAACTGTATCTTCTGAAACACAAGGAGACTCTATTTTTTTCTTCTATGAATGAGACCGTTGAAGCGAGCATTATTAGCTGTTTGTATTCTAAATCATATTAAATTTTTGTTTTAGATAATTTAGTCACAGTCGTTCTGCTGTATTTTATCAAAAATTTATAATCCTGCAAAGAATGAAATTTTAAAACGTTAAGCATCTAGTTCCTTGGAGAAGCCACAAACTTAAAATTCTTCTTCGCTTTGTGCTCTACGTTATCATTCACTTTAAGCATTGTTTTGAAACAAACATTGATTCGAAACAAATAATATTTTCAAACTCAATTCATTGTTTTCTTCATTATATGAGCATGGACATACATTAATGAGAAACTGAAATGAATGAACAATTTTCAAAACTTGCTGCGTATTTTCATTGTTGATGGATGCCAGATGAATATTTAATGGTACCATTTGTTGGTACGAAAATAACAAAAACGATTTGTGATAGCAATCCTTTGTTAACACTCAAGCCATAAGTATACCAAATGACTTGGAGGCAAGCCTATACTGTAAATTGTTTGTTTCGAAGATTGCATTGGAAGTTATAGGAGTAGACAGATTTTCGGGGCTACCGCTCGCGAAAACTACAAAATTTGCGAAAAAGAAACGTTTAGGGCTAAGTTTTAAGATAATTATTTTAAGATCATTATCATTAAAAAATTTAATGGCAGCATCTCTTCGTAAGAAAGTTAATAAAATTATTATAGCCAATCCCAATATCTAAATTTTTAAATCAAAATTCTGTAAAACTAGGCTTACCCTAAGGTTCAACCAATGTGTGAATTTCCCTAAAATTTGATTACAGCATCGGGCATTATGAGATAAAAATACTTTATTTTTTTTAGTGATTTAGTGATGGCACCACTGCTACAGTGTTGCCTGAATTTTCAAATTACTTCTATCAGACCTGGTCCCACTAAAAACAAATACATGCGGTGAATTTCAATTAGATTTGATAATCACGTCGTGAGTTTTCGCCAATACAAATTTCGGATGTCAAAAATAATGATAATTTGGTAAAGGTGACCCATTTTTGAGCGATGGAGTTTTTTGAAAATTTCAATATGATTGTGTAGACTATGCCTCAAATTTATCATTTGTTGGTATTTTTTCTAAAAAGCAAAAATTATTCAACAGAGTCGTTGAGATGAAAGTTTTCGGTTTACGTACCTGCCATAGCTACAGAGTTACCCATTTATTCATAAAAAAAAACAAGCGTATTTCTTGTGCTTGACAATGTGTCCGGTGAATTTCGTAACGATCGGATTACTTCATGAGAAGTTATTCAAATTCAAACATTTCCGTAGGCAAGATTAAAATATAACCAATTTTTGTTTTCTGTACCTATTTTTCCCAAATATTATGTTTTCACATAAATATAAGAGTATCTATGTATTCACTGAAATTCCCACTGTCGCCAAAGAGTTAAATATATTTTCTTGCAAATTAAAAAAAAAAGCAACTCATATGCACCTGTAACTCAGTTCGAACAGATAAACAAATAAAACAAATAAAAACCCACTAGAATTTCCTGTTCTATATATGTATTTATAGTTTGCATCAAAATCAGTAAGAATGAATAATCATTTTTCCCAATAAATGAAGGTGTGCAAAAATACCTGTCTTATACTTTAAACACACATACGTATTTCAGCATATTTCAGCGATCATTGAGTCATTGTTAAGCATATACGGTACATGTGGGTTGCAGAAATCTATATAATATACACATCAGCATACACAAATCTTATATAGTGTAGTGTAACTAAGTTCTGCTTCTAGAACTGCTTTGTTTTACAGTATTTGCCAAGGCAATAATAAGAAATAAATGTCAGATCGTTGAGTATCTACCGCTTATATAATTATTGCTTATAATCATTACGTTCAATATTTAGAAAAAAGCTGACAACTTCTCAATTTTTTCTTATTGCTATGTAAATATAAATTCCATTCAAAAGGTGTATCTCTGCAACAGTTATTTGAGGTCGTATTATTTTTCATAGTTAGTTCAAATCGTGAAGTGTAAGAATAAACGTTACAATGTATACAGAGAAGTATTTACTTCTTTACACTTTGGAGCTGGTCATATTAATAGTGTAAGTATTAATATTTATTAATGAAAATTATATGCTGAGTGAATTTGTATATTTTACTTCAAAAATAATTTTAACGTACACATATAATATATTTTGCAGATTCAGCGTGTATCTAGTTCGTCATATTATTGCATTGGGGATATAGATGAAAAAGCTGGATTTTTTAATGTTGCCTTTACAAACACGAAATTAATTTTTATAGATTAAATATATTTTATTTACTATTTTGAGTGCCTTTTTATTTGTATATTTCCTGCTTCAGCTACTTTTAAAATCGCCAAATTTTAGTTTTTTTTTGTTTAAATAGTTTTGTGGCTTTTGACTGATTCAAAAACCAATATTTAAAATAAGTTTTTGCTTACATTCTTCAGATAAATAAAACGAATGAAGGAAGAGCTGTTGTCTTTTTAATTACTATATATTTGTCAACATTACCGTTATAAGATCACAAGTAAACAGTGATATACTTCAAGAGGAAAAGATTAAAAGCAAAATCAGTAAAGTTCCGTCTGCCGAAAATAAGTGATGCAATAATTAAATCTAAGAAATTATTATTCCATTTGAATCGTATATCTGGATGTAATTAACAGTTGTTAGTAATTGTTAATTTTGTACGTTAGTTGCTTTTTTGGCCAGCCTGGTTTAGGGGACATCGCTTCTTCTAGTCTTGTTGGTACCTATTTGTAGGTTATGTTATTCGGCCAAACAGGCGAATTCGGACACATTGTCTCAGCTTGCTACGAACTATCATAATTAGCTATTCTACTGACATCCTAATCAATTAAAACAAGCTGCAGACGGAGACGAAGACGTGAATTCGGAAAGGCCCAATGAACCTTTGCGGGTCTCTTGTGAGTAAGAACATTGAATTTGACCCCGTTTGCTACTAAAATATGTTTGTAGACTTCTTAAATCGACCTTTTTTTTCAAGATTAAATTCTCTAATAAAAAAATTCTTTCGCAAAACAAAAAACTTGTATTCCAATTTTCTCAAATAATTTTACACTATGTTTTGTCAATAGAGATTTTAGACATGCTTATAAGAAGGTAGAAAGGATCATTTTCAATTTTCAGTTGATTTATTCGGCTATTACGTAATACCAGTTTCTTTTTACGACCAAACCCTTTTCTATTTTCTTAATTTCTTTTCTTGACTCAGATTTAGATTCAATGATGCGATACAATTTGAGATCTTTTGCATAATGTAGGTGAGCTATATTTGACAAGACGACAGATAGATCGCATGAATATGTTAAAAAGTAAAATACATCTTGTGATACACCAGAGGTAGCAAATATAGATTCTGATATTTTACAAATTGGATTCGATTGTGAAGGTGGTCTAATTCTGGTAACTGATCCAGCTATATAAAGATACGGCAAGCCCGAATTTTTGCAGCCTTAGGATCAAGATTGAATGGTCAACAATGCCAAAAGTTCCCTAAAGTCAATGGTAGCCTTTCTCTATTTTACGCAGAACGTCCGAAACTAGAACTGTCAAACTTGTGGTTTTTAGGCTCGTTCAGACAGGATTCAGCAAGTGGAAAAAGTTTATTGTTCATAAACTTTTCAAAAAGATTTGTGTGTTACATATGAAAGTTTCCGACAGGATTGGAAATCCCCAGCCAAAAGCAGCCTACCAAAGAATATATGTACTTGTGCAGGAAAGTCGGTGGAAGATCAGGAGCAGGACCTTTGTAACAATCGAGTTCCAAAATAGCTTTACGTATTTCTTCATGTGATATTTTCATGGGGTTGACAAAAGCTGTTGGAGCTGAATCAGAAGCAGAAAGGTGTGGCTAAGATGGGTCTGGTACACTAAAAACTTTCTGGGAATTGTCTGCGAATAAATCGCAAATTTATTTAGAAGAAGTGGTTTTGGTTGTGGAACATTGATGATGGACGCCCGGTGGTTTTTTGCTTCATATTTACAAAATCAAAGAAATTTTCGGGTATACCTTGTATCCTAGAAAAGAAGGCTACAATTTTCCAGTTGGGAATTGGATAACTGTTTTGTATCTAGGCATTATCTAACCCTCGGGCATGCTTTCCTTTATTCCAAAGGTCCTTTGAAAAAACACAATAAAAAACTAATACGAAGGCTGAGATTTAATTTCACTCTCCGATAATATTTACTTAGAGGGCTCTGTGACGATGAACAGCGGCTCCATAGCGCTGATATGTTGGTTGAGTTCAGTTTATCCAGATTGTTATAGTTTTAAAGGATTCGATAAAAAATCAGCATGAACTTCCTGAGATCGTCTTAGGCATACATATATAGAACGGAAAAAAGGTCTGGATATAACGAGTGACAAGTCAAATGCTAGTAATATCGCTAATCTTTGTATGAATAACTATTTTTTTATTATCATGAAGTATTGTTATTGTTTTAATCAGTGAAGTGTTGATAATGAACCTCAATTCAAAAAGTGTGACCAGATAAATGGTTTAGCTCTAGAACTGCCGTAGCAGTTTGCTACGAAACCCATAAATTTATCAGTTTTTCTAATCCATACTGTGAAATAGATTGATAATTTCACACTATTTTCTGTCACTACTGGTAACAAACACAATACCACCTTGATACATCTAATACTATTCAATGATACAAAATTTACAAAACAGCAACATAAACTTTATTCGTCCTTTTTATTAATACATTTAAACACAAACACAAACTATAAAAATATTGAAAATCAATCAGTTAATCTGATCACTTGCATACATATCAAAGTACTCTTCGAAGTTTCCTCTTATTTTTACTGGAAGCATAGAAAACGAAAATTTTACTTTATTCATATTATAGTCTAATTTGACTGGTTTAAGCCCCTCTCTTTTGCGTACAGCTAGCACATCCAACATCACAGTTGACCTTTCAACAAAGTCCAAACTATCAACTCCATAAATATTTTCACTCAGATGCATATACTCATTAGAGTATCGAAGTATCGCTTCGTCGATTTTTTCATCGTTATAGATGCTTCTATCTCCAACAGCCAGATAAGTTGAAAATAGCACGCAAAACCATTTTAGTCGTAGAGTCGTATAGTCCGGTAAGAAGGAGTTGATTTTCTTGAACTCTTCAAATACATATCTGAAATGTTCCACAAGGTTGGGTATCACCGTAACCAAAAAAGCATTGGTTTTTTCTATAATATCTGAAAAACTTCTACACTGAGGACAGTAGTCACCATTCTCTATCAAATAAACATAGCCACACGATGGGTCTTTGCAGATTAATTGTCGGTATTTGGCCTGAAAAAGTATAAGAATCTAATAATGCATAATTCATTTTACTGACACTTACGTAGGCTAAATCATGTGGATCCTGGCAACGAACACAATTGCAAAAAAATCCATAACGCTCCTCCAAAAGTCGTCGCCTTACAATTCGACATTGCTCCTTAAAGTCTTTGCCATAGCAAATCGTTATCTCTTGCCCTTTAACGATGGGCTTTAATGCTATTATCGAAACTTTTCCTCCTTCGAACCGGACGATTGCATTCGGTTCGCAAGAGTGATTATATAGACTTGCATGTGGATAAACGGCAATAAATAAGATTTTATGATCGACAGCATTACTTGCGCTTCCGGCTACATTTACTAGCCTAGTAAACGGTGCAACGGACATCTCTTCAATGGATTGTGCATTGCACAGCATCTGATTTGTTAAACGAAACAATAGAGCAGATATAACAATTTCCCACTCCAATCGAGATTCCATCACAGCAAATCTTCGGTCACGTGTATCCTCGAAAAAGCTAGATTTATTGACGAGATAGCAGCAAAGCATCGAAGCTCCCAATGCGTGCGAAACGAGGATTGTTTTACTTTCTAGGTGTTTGTAGTTCGTAGAGAGTCCCATGAGATCTCCATCTTTTCCCATTTGTGTTATGCGTGACCAAATTTCTTCTGCTTTTTGATACTTCCGCCTATTCATTTGCTGTTTTAGTTTTTTAATGATCTGGTCGAAAACAATGAGAAGACATCGAAAGGCTAAATGAGCGTTCCCAAGTTGAATGAACAAGTTGATTTTGAAGCCGTTGCATTCAATTTTATGTATATGCTTGTTTTCATCCCGGCACTTCAGAGAACAGTAATACACATGACGACACTCTGAACATGGAATTGGGATGATGTTATTTTCAGAACAATTGTCGCATCCGAACCTCATGTAATAATGGTTGATGGGATATTGGGATCCAAGATCGTCATGAACCGGTACAAACGCAAATGGTCTCTCGGTCATTATTAATTCATTTCGATTAATTAATTCGTCAGCGACTATGAAACGTCCAAAGTTTGCATTACGTTGACTGAAAATTAGGGGAAAATAAATTTTTCTGCTGTAGATCAGTAATAATTATCATTCAGAACGCGGTAAGTAAAGCGACAACTGCAAAGTATGCTGGCGTCAGAACTGATATCTATATAACAAAGCAAGTGATCAAATCTTCGAAAAGAAAACATATGGTCAACAGAATCTGTAAAAAAATCCCAAACGATTTCCTTCAGAAAATGGCGTACATTTAAATGAAAAGAGTACCAAATTGTAAAACTATGGGAGTAATAAAACAATATTATACAAATAAACTTGAAGTCTCAAATGGCAACAACATTCAATTTTGGAAAGTAATGAAAAAAAGTTTTTTTCGACGAGAAACGCATCCTCAACACATAATATAAAGAGCCTTGCTATAAATGGAGTCAGCATTATATCCTCGGAGGAAATCATTTACCATCTATATAAATTCGTTCCAACTATTGGGTCTAAAATGCCTTCATAATAGCATAATAATGAATCAACTTCAAACAAAACTCAGCATCTTCTGTTAATTTTCAAGCCATGAACTTCAAAGAAATTTATCAAATTATTGAAAATCTTAAGACTTAAGTATATCCAGGTGCAGACAATAACATGGTGGGAAACCTGATCGCATATTGCAGGAATAATCAGTGACTGTATATATTATAAAAACAGCTAAAACTACGATCATGTCCCACAGGGGTCCATACATCAACGATCTATTGGAATTAAAAATAGTAAAATCTTCTCTTTATGCATTTGCTGATGATACGGTTGCCCTTTTTTGGGGCAACACTTGAAACGAAGCAACTTAAATAGCTAATGACGGTATTAGTACAATATCACGTTGATGAATAAAGTCGTTGATGAATAAAATAAAGTCAGTATCAATATAAAAAAATCTGTATTGGTCCCGTTTTCCTTGAATTTATTAGGATTACCGCAGGAGACCTCTGGGGTTTTCATGCACAAACACTCATGCTCCTTAATAAAGTGTAATTGCTCTCCGCTTCCAGTAAACTCAACCGTGAAATACCTTGGCGGAGTAATAGATCAACATTTATTTTGGGGAAAAGCACATTTGCTTTGTCTGCGGTCGAATAAGAAAAACTATTTATAAATTTGTACAGCTACGAACTATGTTAACTATAAATCAACTGAGGATAGTGTTTCTCGCTCTTGTTCAGTTTGCAGTAGAGTACGCAATTGCCAGTTGGGGAGGTTTAGCTGCCAGTACCTTACGACCGCTGATAATTTTGCATAAAAAATTATAAAAATCTGCTTAACCAATACAATACCCTACTCAATTACTTTATTCTGACTTCAATATCCTTTCAATATCTAACAGTTATAAATTTAAAATGCTTCTATATATACACAACCACCTTCATGAATTTCCCTTTGTATTAAATACAGGTCACTCAACGCGTTTACAAAACCGCAGAGCACTTCAAGAACCGGAGCACCTAACTACAACTGCTGGAAATCATGCGTATTATGTAGCTTTACGACTTTAATAGCTTACCAGTCAACATATGTAAGATAATGAAATGTCATGCTTTTCGAAAAGCTGTGAAAATGAACCTCCAGGAAAATAATATCGTAGAGTGAAGTTTTTGATTAATAATAACTTTTGCCAATAGCAGTCTTCTAAATGTATTATTGAAATAGCTGTATGAATTTTAAAGCAATGTGTTATTTACTTACTATAATGAATTAGCTAGTATAACTTGTAAAAATATTGTTAAAAGTACAGGCTCTCTTTCTATAGCACGAGCTATGCTCATTGTAGGAAAGGTAACTGTTCTTTTTTCGTCTTGTAATTTATCTGTGAATTGTAATTTTGAATTTGGCAGTAAACCTATTTTATTATTATTTGCCCAATAGGCACTGGACTCAAGTAAAAATTTAAATTTTATTTGAAAGTGCGAATAAGCGTAATCAGCCATGCCCCGTTCAAGCCCGTATCCCAGCACACTTCTCAAAGCTCAAGCGTTCGCGGTAGTGATTGAGCAGGTACTACTTTTCAAGAAAACCTCCCTGCGTCCGTTCACCAGTAGGTCAATTAGGATTACTTTTGCTATGACTTACCCGGCGTTTCCTGAAAACGTTTTGCAGCTGCTTGCAATTCCCAGCGCTTCCCTGCGCTGAACGCTCACCATCCTAGTTCGATACTTTTCAAACCTTAACGCAGTGGCCCTTGAGTCTCTCAAGCGAGATAACAGTCATTAGCGCCTTATCGCATTCTTTTCGAATGTGTTCTCCATAAGCCAATTTGGAGTCATCACTCCTAGATTTTTAGCCGATTTTCTGGTTTCAAGTACTGCGAAGCTAACCATCATAATGGTTGGTATCTTCCTCTTCGCCAGCATTACAAACTCAGTTTTTGTGATCGCGAAGGCCATAGCTTTCCATCCAGCCCTCAACCCTTCTCATTACTTGATTGGTTACTCGGCAATCATTGCCGTGCATATTAAAAGTTTCCCCAATTATAACTCAATTTTACATCCTAACCAATACTGCTTCCAGGAACATAGTTATAATATCACACCACTGCTGGATGCTATCAGTTTACATTACTAAATTGGATAAAGGGAAATATGAGGCAGTTACATTCGCGGTCCTTCAAAAAGCTTTCTTCATCCTCAGCCATGATATCTTAATCAAAAGGCTAAAGAATTATAGGATTGGAGGAAGATTTAACCAATTAATACAGTCCTTACAAGCCACATCATCATGTTTGCAGACATTATTGGTATAAGTCTCCTGCATCTCTCCATAAGTATGGATACCTATGCTTCTCTCACCGCTTTGAACAATTGAACTGATCTGGCTTGTTTTATGTCTTCCCACAAGTGCTAGATTAGATTTATCTCCAGGCTCGTTGATGGCCAGTCTAAGACGGTGAAGCGGATATCCTCCGAAAACTTGCTTATGTGTCCCGTGCGAACTCAGTTCCTTCTTCCGATTAGCTGCCGTTACCTTCTTTCTGCCATTCTTGGCATGTATTTCGGCTTCCACAAGACTTGTTCTAACTGTTCTCACCTGAGTTAGCTTTCGGGCTCTTTTAACCCGGGGAATGTCATGGACAGTCCTGTGGCTTTCCACGTGTTTCAGTGCTCCCTCAATTATTTTTGTGGAACACTCTAGGCGGCTGGCGATATTTCGATATGAAAAGCCTAAAGTTTATAATCATTGGTCTGTGATACTATTTTTTAGTTCTATTCATTACACTGTACACTTACAGGTTTTGATTTCGTATGTAGTATGCAAGAAACAAATGTAAAGTGTTGGTAAAATTGCAATAAATCCGTTCAAAACATAAATATTAAACGAGAAGGACATTGATCTCAATATTTTAACTAAAAATTATTTGAATACTTTTATTTGAATACAATACAAAACTCATTAGGGGACATTAATGATAAGTACTCCTATATGTCTAACTAGAGAAGTGCAACTCTTTACCTTGCCCACTGTTAGTGAAAAAGCACTTTTTAAAACTTTGCTTAACTTAAAAAGCACTTTTTAAAACTTTGAAAATAACATTTAAACTGCAACGAATGTAACTGGCTTTTCGAAACTGCTCATAACAGATTTAGAGTAAAATACAGTAGTTACGTGTTCGCTCAAAGTCTTGGCCTTTATGGTCCTCTTGTCATTTTAGAGGCAGCATCGACTAAACATTTACCTCTCTCAATTCAGGCAAAAAACTAACCTAAAGGGGGAATGAGTTACATCAAAGGGAATTGTTTTTTGAGACGATCAAAAATTGAAATTTAACCACGTGGTTTCAAAACTATGCCCTGTTTCACATCAGACATCAACTCATAGTGAGTACCTGACTGATGTAACCACTTGCGGTGGAAGATTATTGATTTTTATTTACATTATTAACTAGTTGTAATAAATTTTGTCACTCGCGAATTTCATCCAACGACAATAATATTTTCTCCTGGAAATATTAAATTGCGATCGCATTTTCTCCTCTTAATAACATAGACAGCGTTTATCGAACTAAGCCTTAGTTATATTTAAATTTTTTTATCGTCTCAAAAAACAATTCCATTTGATACTGCCTTCGGATGCTTTATCTGCAAAATAATTCATATTCCCGCATCAAATATTCTCTGAGCGGAAAAGCTTTAGAGCCGATTACGTTGTTGATGCTATTATAGACAATTGGGGTTTTTTCAGTAAACTAAAAGTGTTTCTAATTATATCTTATATAGAGTCAACTCTATATGAACACAGAAAAAAAAAACAAAATTATATTACATCAGAAGAACCAAACTCCAATCAACGCACAATTCATATTAACGGTGTACGAATACAAAGAGTAAAAAAATAAAATATCTGACCCTAAAAATGGATGAGGGAAGAGGCAGAGTAGGCAGTTAAAAAGATATGAGTTTCTACCATTGGACAAAACCTACGATATTTAAGTCCCACATAATGTCAACAATTACTTATGGAGCTGTTTTATGGAGCCAAACCTCTCAACAAAACTTTTAATGCAACAGGTTCATCGATCTTGTCTTGACTAACCTGCCTTTTCCTTCCTTTTACTTGAGTACCTCTCTTTCTTCCCCTCTTTATGGAATTAACTTTAAACCGCTCTTCTAAAGTTAAATCCACATCTACACTCTGTTTTAATTTTAAAAAGGCGAATTATTCGGCTTTGTCCATTGAAATGAATGGTAATAACTAGTATCATTTCTTGGGAGGGCTGAGTATGGATGATTCTCGTTTCAAATTTTATTTCTTCTTATCCAACTTAATTTCCTGTTACATTCCTTCCTTTCGTTGTAAAAGAAGCTCCGACCCTTCGTGTTTCAATATCGATGTTGCGCTTGGTCTAAGAGCTCCTAGTCCCTTAGAGCTAGCTTAGATTCAGCTCGTAGCAAATAAAAAGGTTTGGCTCGCTTAGTAACCTTTTCAAATTTCAAAGTTTACGGGCTGCAGCCAATGACGCGATGTGTGCTTACTTTGATCATATCGAAACTTCTATTAAATCCAACAATCCTACGCCTTTCTGGTCATATATCAACTGTTTTAAAACTTTTCCTATCATCCTTTCTGTAATGTAGCTTCATGACACGTCTACATCCTCTTCGCAAGATTCCTGTGAGCTTTTCGTTAAATTCTTTCTCCTCCCGCCACAGCAGTTCTTCGACTTCAATCAATTTTCCTACTTGTACACTGTTTCGGTTTTTTAATTAATCTTTTGGAAATTGAATTATTAATTAGGTATTTTGAAGCGGGCACTAGCTTCGGTGCTGATTGCATTTCGAATAATTTATCTAAATCACTTTCATCTTCGTTGAGTGTTACTCTGTCAATCATTTTCAATCTTAGCAGTTCTACCGGTACCTTTCCATCACTTGGGATTCGTCGATATATTTCCTATCCATAAAGCTGGTGATATTATTTCCATCTCTAATCACCGCCCCATATCCATATTGCCCTACTTTAGTAAGCTCCTTTAAAGAGTTATTTACAATAGAGTGAACCCTTTCATCCAGCCCTTGTTTGGCCAGTGAACAACATGGATCCGATCCAGTAAATTCGACCGCAATCGACCTATATACAAACTTTGCCAAAGCTTTTGATACTGTGAATCGATATTTTTTTTTGTCAAAGCTAGCTAGGTTTGTTCTCTTCGGTGACCTTTTTTTTAGTTCTTTTCTTACGTTTGTGATCGCTCTTGTATTGTTAATGCCAACCCCTGCTCTTCAACGCCCTTTTTTCCTATCTCAAGATTTCCGAAAGGATCCATTCTTGGCTCTATATTGTTCCTTTTACTTATCAAAGATCTTCCTTGTCTCTGTTTGTACGCTGATGATCTGAAAATTTTCAGAGTGATTCAATCCGCAAGTGGCTGTTTCTTATCGCAGAACAAATTGAGTGTCTTAGCTAGCTGGTGTTCTGCGAATTCCCTTATTCTGAAAGACACAAATGTCCTTCACTTACAAAATATAACCTCTGCTTTTCCCATATTCTGTTAATGGCTTTCTCTCAATGCTATTGATAGTTTGAAGGATGTGGCGTGAACTTTGGCTCTAAGTTGAAGTTCGACCAGCATGTTTTACACATTATGGCGAAGGCCTCTAGATTCATCGACAGATCCTCTAAACCCTTGGATAACTTTTCCACCTCTTTTTATCTGTTTTTTTCCTTCATCCGCAGTGTTCCAGAATAGTTAACAAATTTGGGTTCTTTAAGTTCAGTATTCTTTGTGATTATAGCCTCTCCATCCTACAAATTTTTTTTTTTCATTCACGCAGAGTGTTCTTCGTCGAGTGCCTCCTTTTTAAACTTCTTAACGGCTGTTTCTTAGTTGACCCTAGCATTCACTTTTCCGTTAGAAAATCGGGTCGTTCTTAATAAAACCCTATTCTACTTTAATGTCCATTTGTCCCGCTCTTGTGCTTACCTCGTCAGAATAATAGCCCCAACCTTGGTTCTCGAAAGATATATGTGTTCATAAGTACTTTGAAAAATAATTTTCTTTTATACACTTTGAATATATCCTAATTTACTATATTGTATTAGTTTCTTTTACAGTAAATTTAGCATTTGATCCTTTTTTGAATTTATCTGCACACTTGGATCTCGATACCTCAATTATTCTGTTTTACTTAAATTCAAAATTATCATGTGTTTATTAAAAACAAAGCCTCTGCAAACCAATTATTGAGCATGTGGATTTAACGCACTTTCCCTTATACCAAGTTTGAAATGGTCTGAGAAGTATTAAGACTATAATAATATATTATGATTTAATAAGATGCAAATGTACCGTGCGCATTAATCGAGTAGTGGAGAGTATGGAACGAACGTGGTAACAAACATGTATATGTTCGTAAAAATTTAAAAAAACCTTGGATTCAGCATGTAAGGCCACCAAATCCAGACCAGTCTTAAAATTATTTATGTTATAAATATTAAGAACATGTAAATATAAAAACATGCATTCTAGAATAACATTCAAAACAGTTGTATATGGATTCATGCAAAACGAACTCACATCCTCTGATTTTTTTTAAATATGCTATCGTCAGTCCCATTCGCCTGATGTACCAAGGAATCTTTAGTTTGGGCGCTAATTTGATTTCCTTTTTGTGCCATCTTTTTCTGTAAAGCCTGCTGGATTGTATTTTGCTTTCGAAGCATTAGCTCAATGTTTGGGTGAGACAATTTTAACGCGCACTCACAATCATATAAGGCAGCCTGCAAATAAAGTTTATGAGAAAAACACATCATGCGTGTTTCAAATATCTATATTTGATATGAATATACTTTCTTTGCATTAGTTCTTTATTGCAAAATATTTTTTTGATTGCATAGTATGCAAATGGAAGGAGGCATACAATGCATTGTTACGTCTTTATTTTCTTACTATAGTAAAATAATTCTTGCGCTCTTACAGTGGAGTAAGGACAAACATGTTCAAAATAGTTCTCTAAATCTAATTTATCCATGAGTTTGACATTCTCGTTTTTCTTCGCAAAGAAATTTCAAAACACAGAAACCTAGTTCATATAAAAAGAATATCCGAACTAGTAGCATAAGGCGTTTCTACTGTCGCGAAAAATTCAATTTCATTTTACCTCATATTCACCCATTTTATATAGGGCACTTGCTCTGTTTCCATATGCTAGGGCAAGCGTCTTTGAATTGTTCGGTGCTTTGTATATTGCTTTTGTATACAGTAATGCGGCTCCAGCGGCAGATTTTTCCGTTTTGAGTTTTTCATTTCCCGCAATACGATATTGCTCCGAATTATCTTCATTGTCCTTCGTAGCATACGGCAACCGATCAAGCCACGAAGCTAATGCCTCTCTACCCATATATGTTGATAAGTTTTCATTCAATATTAAGCTAGATAAATGAAATCTTCATAAATATGTTACCTTATTCTTGCTTTGCCGTGGACACTGCGGACAGTTTTCACTTCATCTTTGAAGCGATATACCGTTTTGCTGATAGCTGGAAGAACGCCGCCCTCTATGAAACATGCCACCAAATTGCTCCACTCTGTATCTTCATTTACTTGCATATTGTTCCTTTAGTTTAATCTCGCTTACAAGGTCCAGTGCAACTGCCTTTTTCCGTACAAATGAGGAACAATAGACGTCTTTCCGTTACAACCTCAATCATCTGTTGATCTTTTTTGTTGTTACAAAGCTCATGCATAAATTGGAAAGTGTAGGCGCACCAGGGAAATATCCTTCTCTGGTGAATAGGCATTGGGTGAATGTAGCCATATGTAGCACAATAATTCACCTGAGTTGGCGCAAACTGTGCACTGTGTCAAGCTGATTCAAAATAAGCGGAGAAATATCTAATGACGGGAATGCCTGATTTAATTGTTGTTCAGAGATTATATTTAACACCGCAGTAAATCAAACCACACACAGGTTTGAATTAATGGACACGCTTGGTTAGCTATACATTTATTTCCGTGCAGAACTATCATAATTACATTTGATATTTTAGCTATGTGACGATGATATTTTATGATATTTTAGCTATGAGCTATGTGACGATGCAGTATGTAGCCAGTAACCAGTAAGTAACATTATAAATTGTGAATGCTTGAAAGCTCGCTAGATTCAGGCCACATATACTTACACCAGGCAAACAAATTCATCCTCGATGCAAACTAGCTTTGTTCTCACGTGAATATTTACAAGGCCCCTATCGTTTGGAAACTCTAAAATTTAGAAGAAGCACCTGCTTGCAATATTTGGAAAATAAAACATCCTCTAAGAAGTAACACTTTATTTTTAAGAGAAAAAGAAAAATCTTTTACGAGGCTACAATGGCACGCCTTTGTAAATCGGCCATTATTTAAAGGTAAACAAATATCTTCTAGTAATGCTCGACAAAAACTTACTCCCCAAATATCACGTAGGAAATATCTACTCTAACGTTTAAAATATGGTCTATGGTTAGCATGATCTACACTTTGATCAACAGCAAACCGAAATTCAATATCCATAATAAGATTCTTGTATTTTAATTAATCATTCGATCAATCTTCACATACGTAACTCCAACTTTTCTACAAAAACGGAGTTCAGTTATCGGAAAATAAATGGTAGAAACTTATTTTAGACAAACCTTACTATCATTTGACAAGACATATCCACAAATTTGTCAAAATCAAAACCATATTTAAGTTATTTTCAAAACTAACTATACAACTGTTAAAGGAAGTCAGTGATTTCTTTAAGAATCGCTTATTAGGTCGTTAAATTACTTCTAGTCTGAATTGTAAGTTGGGTTAAGTTGTGACTTATCACTAAAAACAATTATTTTTAAATTTAGCATATTATATATTCAATTATCAACGGGATTTCCCCACCCAGGACCTTCACACGTTTTCGCACAAATATTGAAAGCCTTCGAGAAATGGATCTTTTAGCGAATAATTGCAGTAAACGGGCCAAGGTACACGAATAAGGTACAACCACGACTTATGGGAAATATTTTACGAGCCAGAAATATCCACAATTAGAAAATGCGGAATCTGGTTTGGGCTGGTCACATGCAGCAAATGGACGAACATCCAATGCCTAAACAGGTATTCGAAGGAAGAAAGGAAACGCTTGTCTGGCGTTGGTGACGAAGACTGTGCATCGTTACTCGGATTTCGTAATTGGAGGATGCGATTATTGCGACATCGATGCGACAATCAGAGGCGTCACCTACAAGAAGCCAATGTCCGAGAGTGGCTGTAGTGCTACGACGGAATAGATTATTGAATATTTGTTTCTACGTTGAAGCACCGTAAAACATAGTTGGAATAACTACGTTTGTAAGAAGCAAAATCGAATTATAAAGCATCAAGCCTGAAGGATCAAAGGAGCGAAGCCAAATCCGATAATGTGATGTTGAATCAGGAGTTCTATAACATACATTGATACAAATAAAAAGATATTTTCGCTACCGGTTTCATTTAACGCTTGCGTCAAATTAAATGTTTTCAAAAAAACCTAGTTGGATAATGCCTGAAAAATTGACATTCTCCACGGACGTTGGTGTACACTAAAATGTCCCAATTATACTAATATTAGGTTAATTGTGCTAGTAGTTACACTATATAGGCTTCGCTTCTCGTAAAAAATTTTTTTAGAAATAGTTGGTTTCAAGCTTCATAAAATACAAAATGTTCCTCATAGAGTAGAAATACAATTTGATCCCTAAAAATAAAAGTTTGGCTCGATCGATTAATGGTCAATGTGATTTACTTACTGATGATCGTATTGTTTTTTAATTCATGTTTGGTAGTAAATATTGCAAGAGAAACTTATTTATCAAATAAAGTTTTCATAGAATATCGTACTATGGTAACGCCTCACGATTAGTTTATTGAATTTAATAATAGGCTAGCAAAATTTCGCACACAAAAGAATTCTTATTTGCAAGGAACTATATGCGCTGCTAATATCCTGATTTTAACTACCTATCAGAGCATCCAAACGAACGTTTGTTGATCACAAAGCGCAATTGAAACGCTTGAAGGAAGACACAATCATATTTTTAGTTTGAGAGCAATATCCAACAATCAGACTAAGTAATGCAATACTTAAGTTATTTGTCTGTTCGTAACCAAGAAAGTTTTCTGTAAGTCAAGCTGCCAGTTTCACTATTGGAAAAGCTAGTGAATTATTAAATTACTAAATAAATATAGTAATTTATCTTAGACTAAAGTGTTTTTTTTTTGTTTTTGATCAATAGACACTGAAGAAGAGGGCAGATTACCCTCGAAATATCGATATATGTCGAATAAAATAAATAAATCTAGCTTCAAAAAGGAAAAAATTGATTTAAATTAAAATATTAGACTAAAGGTTTTTGCTCAAATGTTTATCGTCATAAATATATCTTCTTTCAGTATGCAACACAATTCATAAACGAAAATACACTGCTTTGTAAATCTTCATTTTCCTTTTCAAAATTAAACAATCCCATACATCA
Source organism: Nemotelus nigrinus (assembly GCA_947369275.1). Classification (NCBI taxonomy): domain Eukaryota; kingdom Metazoa; phylum Arthropoda; class Insecta; order Diptera; family Stratiomyidae; genus Nemotelus; species Nemotelus nigrinus. Next base: position 185,237,939 of record OX376372.1, on the reverse strand, counting down.
AGACATTCGTTTCCGTAATAAACACTAACATTTAATAAAACTTTTACTTAAATTCATTTCCATCCATATTTGCCTCGTGCACCTACATCCCGATCAGCCCTATAGTAAATCATATCATTATTGGATGCATCACCGTACAACGAAACGAATTTTTCTGAATCACCGGGAAAATTCAAATTTGCTTCTTTACCAATTGCCAACAGTTTTTCGTAGAGTTCAGCATCTTCTTCTAAAGCACGATCGAAATCCTTCCAAGCGACAAATCGAAATTGGCGACTATCAAGCATATCTCGACTGAGAACATCGTATATTGTATTCACATCCAATGGCTGCACCAAATTATATTCATCGGTTTGATCCAGAGTGAAACTATCGGACATTCTCTTCGACGGCATCATAATTCGGTCGTACCATTGTTGGGGTTTTTCGTTGGATAGACTTGGATCGATCTGAACGTTTACGGAGAGAATAGAATGAAACTTTTTGAGAATATGCAGTAACAGCATTTACTTACAATTGACTCAGATCGACTCATTTTCGGGTTGTTCCTCGAAGCCTTGAATATGTAATTCTCCAATTCAGATGACGGTGGACTCCTTCCTAGACGAGGTATGTTTTTGGTTATTTTTAGGAAAAATCCGGGAGTGACTTCATTTCGCGCCGCTAATGCGCCTAGCATTGCTGCGTTCAGGATTAGTAGTGTTATTGCCTTCATTGCTACTGAAGAATCAAGAGGTGACTGACAGAATTTACTACTATTGGCAGGCTTTTATACTGATCTATAATACACACCCGTATCTTGGTTAGTACTACAAATTTGATGTTTATGCTAATTTAACTTCGATTTTTCACAGGAAAAAACGCAATTGTTTGCCAATTTTACTATTTAACCACTGCAGTGGAAACTTATAAGAGCCATCTTTCAATGGTTTAATAATAATAACGCACATGTTGCGTACATAACCGAAAAACAGAAATGTTTGGTAAAATAATCGTATTTATTTTACAAGGATGTATGCAATAAGTTAATATCTTATAATTCGACTTAAACAAATATAAATTAGAAAATCTACAATATTGAGCTTTTCGCCCATTGTGCCACTTCTGTCGGTATGGAAGGATACTTGGTGACTCCCTGATCGATTTGCCCGTATGTTAACATTAATTTATTCATTTGAAACTCTATTTGAACTTTCGTTGCTGCTATACTTACTGGCATAATGATCTCCAAATTCTTCAGGTGCTCATAGGCTTTCAATATAACGCAACGTTCAATGCCCTGCATACTTGCACTTGTTCTAGCAAACTTATTAAATCGATTCAAAATGATTTCGAAATTGAACGGATCACGATCGTAGATTTGAGAATGATGTTTGATGGTTATAATCAGACATAGCTCGAGAACAGAAAGGCCAACTACAAGTAGCACCTTACTATCTATGTTGTAAGTGGCTGCTATTTTAGTTATATCGTCTACACTCAGCTCGCTGTGGTCTTGATTCAGTTTGGACACTAGTCGATATAGGAAGTTTTTGAAGAAAGCCATGGTCACGTCGATATCGTAGATATACTCCAGAACGGTTTTCACAGCAACGTTCGAAGCAAGAGCGTCGATGTGCTTATTCCATTTTTCTGCATAGTTTTTCGTAAATTTATAGTTGGTTGGATCGAAAAGATTACGCAAAAAGCATAGTTCTGTGGATTTTATACTTCCCATGTTAGCTTTCCTAGGGTCTAGTGATTTGAGCTCCTTTTCTGTCGGCAAGTAAAGCAGTTCCCTAAAGAGATCCAATCGTTCTTCAAAGTCGTTTTCGGTTGGCGACAGGAACACCTGCCGATGCGAAAATCTAGATTTGACCCGTTTTTCCAATAATTCAATGACGTCCAAGCGACATGTGAGGCCAACTACACAAATCGGTGTCTGGGCTGATTGTGCAACATCGAAAAGATTATAGAGCAGAGTTTGGTTGTGATGTGAACAGAACATGTCGAATTCTTCAAGAATGAATATGACACTTTTCGAAACTGATTTATCGCCCGACTTTAGACACTCCAGGAGAAAAGACAAATTCTCTGCAAATGATCCGAAAACTTTTCCTTGCACAGCATTTTCTAGCTTCATTTGAACCGTAGCTGATTTAAGGGCTACTCGGTCGTCCGTGTGTATTAGTCCATTCAAGTAAACAATTAGAGTGTTTTTCTGAAAATTCTTCTCGCCAAATAATGAGAAGAAAACAGAGGATATGAGCTGAAAATGTAAAATTGATTCAACATTGAATACCTGTTATGTAAAGAGCTGAAAATAAATTGTCTGGGTTTGATTGTAAGCTAGAACGTTTGAAACGATATCAACTCTAACTACTAACTTAACATACCGTCGTTTTTCCTGAGCCGCGAGGGCCTATTATCAGCATTGAATTCGATTCACCTGCCTCGGCAGCTCGTTGAAGTAGTCCACGAATATTATGCCACTCTTCTTCATGTCCACGAAATGTAACGTAGTCTCGCTGCAGACGATCTTTCAGAAACTTTCTAGCAGTAACAATATCTTCTTCCACCACTGGCATTTTTACAGTCCATTTAGACTATTTATTTTCACTTTAATATTTGGTTCACTTCACTATGACTTTCATTTTGGCGGCAAAGGTGATTCAGTGCTACCATACTAAACCCAAAGCAGAAAAAACATATCTCTGCTTGTACACCAGCCCCAAAAGTAATATGACTTCAATTTCGATCGCTTTCATATTAGGCTGATAAAACGAGACAAATAGATTCTTGCGGTTAAGTTCAGGTTCAGCTGAGCTGATGCTACTGATGCTGACGTATGCGGCTCGAGAAACGTCATAACATTATTCGAATCTATCAAGTGGTAAAAATATATTTTCTTGTTGGGTGTTTTCGCGGTGCAGTTTCCTCGGAAATTCTGAATAAAGTATTGTTCGTGGTCTTTCGTCAGTGAACGTTATCGATAATCGTTGAAAATGGTTGAGTTGAGCGGGAAATCCGATCCGTATCAACATAGCTTTCCAAATGCAGTCTTTTATATTCCTGCTCTAATCGTTATTTCGGCAGCAGGTGAGTGAGATAACTCTTCCCATATTATGATTAATTCAGAGAGTTTTTATCAATTCGAAGATGTGATTAGGATTCGACAATATAGAAACTATTATATGATTCGGTTTGTACGAGTATAGAATGCATATGGTTAAATAAACTCACCAGCTCAATTCATGTGTCAATGGAGCTCGGAAATGTTACCGAACTAAAATGCTCTTATCTGTGATTATTATCAAAAAGCAGCATTAAAATAAAGACCAGATGCATGGAATGGTAGATTGGTATACGTGGAGGAAATTTTATTTTTGTACAAGTTATCGACGACCACATGTTGTCACACGGTTTACATGAATTTGAATGGGATGTAAATTTGACTTCTATGATATTTATAAACGCCAAAAAAATTGGTGAATTCTAAATACATAACTAGTTTTTAAATTTGAAAACATAATAAATTTAACTAAGATCTCGTAGTTCTTACCTGGACATTTTTTTTGGACTGAAAATGAATATGTAATTGGTCAAAGGTCGATTTCTATTGATTAGATGAAATATAATTTCTATTGATTTTGATAAAGTCTAATAATATTGGATATTTTGCTCGATACTGCTACTTTAAATGACTGTTAACAATTGTTATTATGTATTTTAACCCTTAAAGTGCATACTTAAGAATCACGTAAAGTGCACACTTGGGTGTCCGACACCCTGACGTGTTCTATGCTGATTTGATCTGCCGCTATGGAATATTTTATTACAAAAAAATTATGGGATGTACTTTAAAACATCTCCTTCAAAGTTATGTAAATTTTATATTAATTTATTAATTTGTTTAAAAAATTGTTGAACGAAAAAAAGTTGAAAAAATGGCTTTTTTTTTTTAACTTAATGTTGCTGGGTGTCAGACATCCACAATGTACTTTAAGGGTTATATTTGACCACAATGTTCCAAAGCATTGGAAGATTTTTAGTGATGTAGAGTGCTGGTTTTGTTTGAACTTATCACTTAAATTGCCTGCTACTGAATCATTTGCACAGATCAATTAGCCACATCATTGAGGACTTCAGAATGTATTCGGCTGCGCGTCTGATAAATATAATAATTAGTCGATTATAAATATTCTTATCGCGAAAGATATAAAAATGGTTCTACCTGTATTTATTAAGGATTTAAATTTGAATTATGTATAATTTTCGAATTCATTCCGTGCCTAGATGCTTAGTAAAAACTTCGGTTTTTTTCTAGCCTAGAACACATCCTTTTTTAAAGGTGGATTCATAGATCTTCGGTTCAAATTCATATTTTTCGAATCCGGTTCTTATTTTTACTGTTGCTCATAGAGGAGCATCAGTAGATCTCGCCATCTTTTCATTACATTTAGCAGGAATCTCATCAATTTTAGGAGCAGTAAATTTTATTACAATAGTTATTAATATACGGTCAGCCGGTATTACATTTGATCGAATACCATTATTCGTTTGATCAGTAGTAATTACAGCAGTTCTTCTACTTCTTTCGTTACCAGTACTAGCAGTTGCAATTACTATACTTCTTACAGACCGAAAGTTTGCTGTATTTTGCTGATCCCGCAAAAGGAAGTGACCCCAAATTAACAATTTTTGTGAGTTAAATACTTATTTTTTTTTTAATCAAATTCGAGCTCATATTTTTGCGGATTTAGTTTACAAATTTCTGAATGGATTCTGGAGCTATTCAAGGCGATACCATTCTTTGCTGGATAAAGTTTTCAAGCTTTTGAGTTAAATTCAGAGTTATGCTTAAACAATGAAATCATTAAGTGGAAGCTTGTAGGACAACTTTGGCAACTTTGCATGGTGAATCCTTTGTGTCATAAAAAGAAGCGGTCGTATTTACGGACATCGACAATTCAATAAAAGTGCTGCTAAGACGAAAGAAATTTGCCAGTGTCATGAATTGCTGCTAAAATTCATCTTATCCATCGTAAATCAATCGTATTCACCTATGGCTGAGGATTAAAAAGGCTCCGTTGAAAGGGCATTTTCGAAAGTATGTTAGGTAACAGCCACTGGATGCGCAATATGGATTTTGGACAAAGTGTTGCTAATAATATGCAAACTAGATGGGATACGGGAACATCAACTCATATTCGTTGAAGATCCTCGTAGGTACTCACTTTCCGAGCTATTTTCACGACTCCATCTCTACTCTACCCCTACGTTGCAGTAGGCATAGATGAAATTATGACAAGGCAGAAACTAGTCTTGGCCATTGACACCTTCCAAGTCCAGATAAAATTCTGCCTGCTATGCTCCAGAGGTCAGGTATGCTCACCATATCCTGTCTTTTGCCTATTTGGAAAGATTGGCGATGCAATGCACCTGTAGCCTGGAGAACAGCCAAGGTTTTATTTATATCCAGAACAGGTAAAAGCTACCTTGCGTTTTCGAAAGACCTTCTCAGATCAGTCTAAAGACTTTTGGACCTCTATATCAAGGAGAAACTTGGATCTCAAACAATATCGAAAGCCCAAAACGCGTGCATGAAAATAAATCTGTAGAGGCGGCTCTCCATAAGATAGCTCTTGAAATAGAAAGAGCATTCCATTACAAGGAGCTCGCGTTGGGGGCGTTTTTATACATCGAGGGCACCTTCAATAATGTGCCAACAACAGCCATCATGGAAAGCCTCCGTGCAACCAACAAACATCCTGCTATACATATGCAGCTGGATAAGCAACATGCACTAGCAAAGGCTGACATCAGCGGAATTGGTTTCTAAAATATGTGTCTCTCTACTGTCATAGCTAAGCATAGACTTCAAAGGATAATAATCTCCTCAGGATTGGTACTATCATAGAAAAACAATTAGCGAATCAATTGAAAGGTTTAAAGAGTCACATCACAGGGCGGTGTTTTATTTTCTTTCTTGTGGAACCTTGATGCCCAAGGACTTATTGATCTACTTGAGACCTAATCTAGCGTCGTTCAACTTGATTGGATCTCTACCTCAGAAATCTTTTATTTCCTGCAGAGTATGAGATCGATTTTGTCGGAGTTGATGTCAAGGCCCACAGTTTTTGCCCACTTATTAAGCTGGCTAGCGGTATGTGGAAGAAACCTATCCGGAACTATGATCGCAATGTCATCCGGGTAGACCACAATCGTGAGTCCCTTGTTCTCTGACCTCTTAAAATTGTGTTTGCCAGTAGGTTTCACAAGAGAGGAACTAAAACTCCGTCTTGTGGTGTGCCTCTGTAAATCTTCTTTGTGATTTGCGCATAAACATTGTTTAAACATACTGCTTATCCAACTGCATATAGCAGAGAGGGTGTTGGTTGCGCGGAGGTTCGCCGAAATGGCAGTTGTCTGCACATTATTGAAGGCGCCTTTAATGTCGAAAAATCCCTCAAATCGTATTCCTTGGAAAGGAGTGCTTTTTATATTTCAAGAACTATTCTATGAAGAGCCGTCTTCACAGATTTTTCTTTCATTTATAAGCTTAAGGTCCTTGAAAGGGTTCGGTATCCAAGTATTTCTATGATATAGATATCCAAACAGCTTTCAAATACTTTTAGGAGAAAGGAAGCCAGGCTAATTCTGCCGTACTAACCATAAAGGTTGTATCTACATTTTAGTAGTTTCCAAATATTCAATGATTTGTGTTTTGATTTGTACTAGAGATATATGGAGAGTACATTTTTCAATATCGATTTTAACATACTTTCACAAAAGATAGGGTTTTCAAATTTTATAGAATGATGTAATAGAGTATGTAGCTTTTGAATCCGGTGCTAACTCAAAAATGAGAAAAATTTAGATAGAGCCTTTATGGTTAGTAAGGCAGAATTGGCCTGTAGTCTTTCGGATACACATTCTTGTTTTTACCTACTTTGGATTGAATTATGGTTAAAATAAGCCAAAAATATTCCAAAGAAAATCATGCATTGACGAGTTAAGCTAATGGTTATGATCATAACTCTATGAAATCGTAGAGGGTATCGTTGTGCATTTAAGGTTCGCGGCCACTGAATTACGAAAAGAAATAAACCTTTACGAAAGAAACACAAGTAACACAATTACAATATTGTAAAATAATTTATTTTGTCGATTCCAATTATATGCGATGTCTACTGTCAAAATCTAATCGTCCAATTTCTGTTTTGTTTTCTCCTCGGCCTTTTTATATGATTAATGCAACTTTTGCAGTATGTACTGTCATCGAATAAATTGGTACATTGGTCATATAATTCATGTAACAGTATTATATAAATTGATTTTAATCGCTGCAGTTAATACATTTGTAATACACCGCGAAAAATGTAATAAAGTGAATTTTTGGTGGCAATAGTTGAACTACACATTGACTACGATAGACAAAACTTGAATTTAAAAAAAAAAACACATTTAGCAGAAGAATAATATTGTGCTTTTATATAGCACATGCACCGTTTACAATCATAGCGAAAGAAATGCATCCGATATACTATATTAAAAATGGATAACCTATCAAAACAATATTTTCTGCGGATTTTTATGAAACGACTATTTCGCATTATACTGCAAATAATATGAATTTTCATCCAAAACACATCAAGCTATTTGTTGTAGTTTTTACATACGAAATAATAACTTCCCGTTAAGTATCAAAATAAATTTACGAAAATAATTTGCAGTCATGATTGATTTTTTATCTAAAATCCTACTAAATTACTGTAAAATAGCTGGTACACAGAATCTATCAAACTAACAAAGCTATCACAAAAGTCTTACCGATAATACACAGACTTTTTTCCATTAAAGACCAGAGAATTTCGCTATAATCTAATAATTTTATGGAACATTATAACCACGTAAGTTTTAGCCTATATAGTTTACATGCTGATATTCGCTAATCAGTTAAAAACATTTATTTTAATAGGAACTCATGTCTTTATTATTTCTGGATCTTCGAATTTTCATACTTTGAAGTTTTTATAAAAACAAATAAAATAAGACAAATTCAGTACGACTGGTTATCAATGTAAATAGAACAGTTAAGTGTATAATATTTTCAATCCGACGTCCAAATATTTTCCACAAAATTTTCATATCAGCGTAACTCTGACATTGATATCATGGCATAGTGACCTTTCTACAATTCGCATTTCACATCTATATTATGCTTGCAGTGCAAAGAATGATTTTAATTTAATCAAACTGCACACTTTTCTATGTTATTTTGTCTATTTCTTCTGCTCATGCTTGCGAATCTAAAACAAGTACTCGTACATCTGTGTGTACACACCTCATTGAAACAGGCTTGATTAACGAACATTATCGGTTTGCTGCGGCGGGTCAGAACCATGGAAAATCTCTTAAGCTTTCGCAGATAAGTTGTCGTTTTTTTTAAATGTATTTTAATCAGATATTGCGGTAATTACACCTAAGTTACTTTTTTTATCAGCTTACTGTCGCATTACTTAGTCGGTTGTTAATCAATTACGGTGTTCGAAGTAGTAGGTGCACGTAGTGAGTAAACATTTCTTTGATTAGTCAACGTGGTGCTTTTCAGCATAAAATAAGTGTGTGCGAAGTAGTGGTTTTTAGTTGAGATTTTAAGAATATTTACATGTAAGTGCATTTAAGGTTAAAAAAGAGTCGTTGTGCGTACATTAACCGAAGACGCTGAGATAAAAAAGTGTAAAGAAAGTAAGAAAAAGTTTACGCAGCCGGTAGGATTCGAACCTACGCTCCCAGAGGGAATCTGATTTCGAGTCAGACGCCTTAACCACTCGGCCACGACTGCTATGGTGTGGTGTGTGAGAATTGTACTATAGATACCACTTAATTGCCGCTAAATAAGATTGTTATTTTGGGATATTGATAACATCTATTTTACATGTGTTTTGTGTGAAGTTGAGTTATTTATAGATATCAAAACAAAAGTATGTATATTAAGCTGTGAGCTTAAAAAATTTTAATACCTGGCATAAATTTGAAAAAAGGCTTGCAATAGTTTTTGTGTTAAGCTATTTTTCGACAAAAATTTACGTGGTTGGTGATATTCGGTTTTACACATTTGAAATTAAATTTTGATTCTATTTCGCCGATCTTGATTCTAATTCGCCAATTACAAACATTGTCGAATGGTTACCATAATTACTATAAAATATTCATTTACCTTGTTTATGAAAATAAACATAAATTAAATAGAATCCGAATTTTATATTAGTAGAATGTATGTTCATGTAAATATAATTAGAAAGTGTTACATTATGTGTTTTTAAAATTATATTTTGGCTAAAGTCTTCTATGTTGATAGTTTATTTAAAGTAAACGAGTACTTTTCATCTTACTTTACGGTGCTGTCAATGGTTCGACATTGGGCGTTCCAGAAGCCAATTCACAATTCTTGATTTTCTCCTTCTTAGATCTTTACGAAGATACCAAGTCTTTTAAATGCTCGACTACTCCTAGGAAAACATGTGTTTTGTAAATCATTTTGACAATTCGAATGACGTAATAATCACAAATAAAAGAATACAAATCAGAGCGTAGATTGAAAGGAACATGATTATACTGTGAAAGACAATAATAAAATAACGAAAACTAAACGACCTGCTAGGATACTAGACATTATTACAGCTCTACTGAAAGAACTCATTAGTGGCTTCCAGCGAAATAAAATTTATTAAGTAAATTTGATATACAGTGATTGTCGTGGACGAAAAACAAAAACAGAATCATTGGGTATCTTATTTCAAAGAGCTTCTCAACTTGTCTCATAGATCCTAAAAACATGTAAGATTATGGTGAACATTTTGGAAAATATAATTAAGCTGCTCCCAGATAAAACGATTTGTGAACAAAAGGTAGGCTTTTCAGCTTGTCGGTTTACAATTTATCAAATAGTCACGGCGAAGCGGGTTCAGGTAAATATCAACGCGCATCAAATATTCGTCAAATTTCAAGCAAGTATCGACTGAAAAGTACACTCCTAAAAAATGCTTGATATGGGAAAAAACCAAAACTCTGTTTCATCATATGATTTCCCTCACTTCTAGAAGCACGTACTTAGTGTTTATTAAAAACTTAGTTTTTATTGAGTCGATCTCAGATCTTCGGATACAGGCCTATTTCAAAAGTATTATGTCATCATGGTCAATATAGGGTTCTTACAACGCTGTAAACACAAAGTAACACACCAGATCTTGACCCCTGGTCTTACAATTGTGTCGAATCCCTAGAAGACTAGTCCCGGATAAGCTGGCGATAGCAGAGAAAGAGTTTAATATGCTGCTATAACAGGGTACATGTCACTGCTGCAGTAATTGTTGGTAATCTCCCTTAGTCCGAAAAAGCAATGAGAAATAGTGAATGTGTCACAATCACAGACGCCTGAATTCCACCGTCCCTGATAGATATCCGATTCCCATAATATAAAACTTTTGTCACAAGCTAAATGACGGTATCATCTTCTCTACTAAAAATTCTTGTCGTGTCAAATGATGTACCGAAGACCAACATTTGCACACCCTGCGAGCTCTTTGAGTTTACCTGGAGGTTTTTCAGACTTGGAAATAGATCACCACCGTTCCAGTGGTCTATTTACAAAGGGCCTGCCTGGACTGAAATTCTGCTTCATTTACGACATTTTGGTTGCTTTGACTTGGTGTTTCAACCCGGTGAAATGTTACTTCATTCCGACCTTTAGACAAATTTACGGTCTGGATGTTTCGCCAGAAGCCATAAGATTCTCCAACGATCTGAAGTACCGCATTTCTAAAGCTAAACCCCCCAATACGGTTAAAAACAAGTGATATTTGGGGATGTTCTAGCTCTATCGTCGCTTCTTTCCACATGATGATGAGACCCAACAACCATTTACGGTTACTTTCGCAGCTCAAAAAAGGTGGCACCAAAACAATTAGCTAAATCTATTATCATCGTCTCGACTATCAACCCAATCTACTATCATCTGAAGCTATCAAAGCATTCGACACTGAGTTTGGTATATTCGTAGAAGGTTCTAGTGATGGAGATCTCCCTGCCGGCCAGTAGAGAAGCCAAATCTGTCAGCGATGAGGCACGGAAAAACCGCAAGGGTGAAGCGAAAGCTGATGTCTGCGTCCCTGTGTAAAAAATGCCGAAAAGTGCCAAAATTAGCGAGAGAGATCTCACAGAGGCTGGTCCTGGCAGGTGCAAACACATCATCCACGAAAGCAGGGAGGAAAACGTACGCAGAAACTGCGTCTTCTTCTCTGATGGCTTTGATAGATTTGTCTAGCAATGATGGTAAGCTGACCGATGGTCAGTGCGCTATCCTTAACAACAAACTATGTCGAGAGATAGCGAAGCCGGGACCAGTTTACAACTTCACGGAAGCGAGGTTTGTAGACGTTCACCTCCACTCCAAATTTATCATTTTGGACTCCGATCTTGCCAAACCCTATCATGTCAGTTGTTGAATTCCTGGTTCTCGCAAAAGCGCAGATGACATAACTGGCATATTCGGTAAGCTGAATCCGGGCATTGATGTGAAACACTAGATTATGAAGTGCATAAATCACAGGAAGAACCCTACCACCGATGAACATGGTTTCAACCTGGTGATTGTATTTGACCAGAGAAGTCTCTCGACGGTGAGGGATAGATACCGTATGCTGCTGCGCTACTTTTTGTAAGCAGTTAAATTGAACCAAATTAAGAAGAAGTGAAGCATCAACTCTATGGACAGGTCTCCGAAGCAAAACGCAAAGATTCAGTGAAAATTCTTCCCTATTGAATTTCTTTCACTGAGGTCACGCGGACGTTGTCTAAGGGTCCCTGCAAAAAGATCCAAATACATAAATTCCGAACATTTTGATGCCTGAAAGTATAAGAGATTTGTTCAGATCAACTTGCAGTATGCCAATGCTTCGTCCTATCTTTTGAAAAGAAAATTGACAAAACTGCAAGCGTTACATTGCGCTTGTACAGGAGCCGTTAGTTCGATGCAGCAGGATCAATGGACTCAATTCAATCACGGGGTAAAAAAAAAAAGAAGATCTTTTATGATAATAGATCAACTAAGTCGAGGATTTGTTCTCTACTTTTCAATCTGCTTAATGCCACCGCGCTCAGACAATTTTCCAGCCGGAACGTCTCAGCAATCGTTGTGCAGGACCGGAAAAATGGTAGGCTGAAACGCACTATAGTCGTCTCAGCTTAATTTCCTTTCAGCTCCTTATTCCAGCCGCCAATAATGGAGTTGAAGGATCTGATCCAGTACGCTGAATCAGAGAGACTAGAACTTCTGGTGGGCTGCGATGCAAACTCCCAACATACCAACTGGGGTAGCAACACATGTAAGGCCAAAGACTCTTTGATTTCATAACTCCCAGCTTTGTCATTTCAAATAGAAGGGTGATTATTGATGTATCCCTATGTCCATTCTGGTATAGTTCGATTAATAACTGGATGCCACGTATCGGATGGAGTTTCACTTTCTGATCATCGCTACTTGGTATTCTCTTTATATACGGATTCAACACTCGTGTTGGAGAGAAGAAATCCAATTAAAACTGATTGGGCTAAGTTCAATCGACTTATACTAATCAACTAATTGTCTATTAATTGACTTATACTAATTACCAACTAATTGCCTATTAATTACTTTACTATACATATCAATTAAACTATCCTCCTCACTATCAAATGAAATAGTGGAACTAAATCGTGGAACTAAATCTACTATACGGAGCAGCAGTTTGGTGGCCAGCCATACTTAAGACTGTAAAGTAATAAAAAAAATACGTAAGTTAGCAGCCTTATTGATAACGGAAGCTCTCTCTATTACCTTAGGAAAGACACTCTATGTGCTGCTTCGTTGAGGCTCCCTACCGATCTGCTTGTGTCATAGTGTTCTTTGATCAAGGAGAGATCTGGTCGAAGCTAAAACCTTGATGAAGGTCATGTCAGTTCCAGCGCACATCGATTATACTGCCACTCAACAATCTCTAACTCAGCCAATTGGAACCCAGAACCTCAGTAGCAAGGATTGGGCAAATCAGTTTTCGATAGGTACTGATGTGGGAATATACACAGATGGTGACCTTAATTTACAGCTTTCCTACTGCCAGATGGTCCACTGCAAAGTCTTTGAGACGGAGGTGTTGAAGATTCGCAATGTTGCCAATTAGCTCTTATATAATTAGCTCAGCGTTTGGGGGTGCATTTTTACTGATCTTCAAGCGTTTACGAAGTCCCACGCTAAAGTTTCCATTTCCTCGAAGCTAGTCCTTGATGCCGTGCTTTTCTTAAAGAGATGTCGAGACATTCGATAGTGCAGTACTTTTGGGAGGCCAGCACAAAGGGACATTGAGAGAAATTCTGGTACAATACAGGTTTTCAATTGGCATTTCGATAGCGTCAGTTAAATCGCCCATCAGGCAAAAATATATAAAATATGCTGCGAATTTCCTGTACAATCGCTACGCAATTGTCGAGAACTTTTGACGTTAGTCGCACTAGGGAACTTCTTGAACTAAAAGAGGGGTCCCTCCGCACAGCGATGGTTGTTTTAACTGTACGTAGCCTATTTTCTAGGCATGCAGCGCAGCCGGATGCCCCCTACATTGACTTCTATCGGAGTTGTGGATGTGAGGAGAAAGGAGAAAAAGTTCTCCACCTCCTGTGCGAATGCCCTACCCTTACCCAAAGAAGGAAGACAACTCTTGATATATACTTCTTTGCTAGCCTAATCGAAGTAGCTTCGATGGATCTGATGGGGAGCACCCAATTAGTTAGGGACTCGAGGTACCTCTCAACTCAACAAGGGTTGTGCAGTACGCAACGTGGCATCACAATGGATCCCATTTGTGCCTAAGTGTGCCTTTTTTGGAGTCTACCTAAAGGTTGTAGCCACGGAAACTATAGTAATCTTGAATTCTAAGAGGGTGATAAGATAATTTGACACCGCAAATCAACATTTGAAAGATGTTAGGTTATATTAACTTTCCTGATGACACGTTATCAGTGTAAACAAAGTCCTTATTGGCCAGCTAACGGAAATATTAGTAACTAAACATCTTTTGAAGTTGCATATAGGCATTTTAAATGTAGATCGCTGTTAAAACAACTTAGTACAATTGCCCAGTTCACCTTTCAGATTTTTTTGTCCACTCTCTACTTGTTCACACTCGAGCACATGTTGGTTTACGTTATCATCGTTTTCATCGTCAGTGCCAGCCGATTTTCGGCAAACAAAACTTCCAAATACCCAAAATAATTTTCAATTATCTAAAGTTCATCATCGTAATATCAACCTCTAATCATAGATAACGATTTTTTTTTGCTCCTACCAAATCTTCCGATAAATATCGAATGGAAAAAAAGATCATTTAAGACTACAGAAATGTTTCGATAGAGGAAAATACTTATTTTTTTGAAAAGGCCAATTTAAAATTGTCGTTGTAGCTTAGACGATTCAGTTGGCGATTGAAACAATAATATTCTTGGTTTGTAAAATCACTGAAGGTGTGAAAATGGCTGCAAATGATAAAGATGGCGAACGATTAGGAGAAATTCTTCGAAATATTGATTCGGTTCGAGTTTTAAATAATGAAGAGATTCGTCAGTTGAACGAGCAAACCTTAAATCCGAAAAAAGAAGATCAAGTCACGCAGTACACGATAGTATTTATGATTGGGTGTCTTGTTGTGTATATTTTTGGTGAGTTTTTATTTAGTTCTCAATTTGAGTGCGTGTTGCAGCTGCTTTAAATTATTTGGTTTTCATGTTGTATTAAAACACGTGAAAATGTGCTATTTAATGAAAGATGATAAACGTTAAGAGCGATAGTATAGACTGCTAAGGGTTTTGCGCGATGTAAATCTCCAACAGAGAACTTATTAGTGAATTTTGTTCGTCTGCTGTCTTAGCCAGACTGTCATCAAAGGAAATAATGCCTCGTCTGAAAAGAAAGTAAATCGTTACTCTAAGTGGTCAAGACAACTCACAATGCACACTCGACTGATCTTATTTTCCTATAATTATAATTTGTCCTTTAACTTGCCCTGTAACTTGTCCTTAAATTTGTACTCATACACCACTTTCCTCGTTGTAATCGGTTTATGTGGCACACAACAATTTGGACTCTTTTTATATATTTTTATAAAACACACACACTACTTCAAATCATAATGTAAATAGAACACTATGGCGGACGAGCTAATCCAAGATGATGTTGTGATCGGCAGCGAAGAGCAGCCAAATGATATTCCAGAAGGATTGCCCGATTTCGATCCATCCCAAATGCCAAGCCTTGAAGAACTTCTTCGGATGGTGGATGGTATGGACGGCATGACGGATGAAGAACGTGAGGAACTAAAAGCTTCGTTAATGAATCCCAACAGTCAACGTCCTGGTCTACATTGGATCGACTATATGATCTTTTTGACAATGATCAGTATTATTATCGTAGTTTTCGGTAAGTGATAATGTTATTAAGAGGTTTATGTGAATTTTTGTGTCCTGGTGTTGAAACAAGTCTCTATGTATGAAAACGTTAATTATATTCAATTAAATGTGCATTTATTTGATTGTGATTGCTTTACATAATAATAATTATCGATACTATATATAATCTATTAGATTTTTTTAATAATTCTTCTTAACCACGTAAACAAAAACATTGGCGATTGTTATCTACATAGCCGAATGTTTGATTGATAACGGTAATCATTCGAAGGATTTTATTGCCAACGAAACATAGTTGCTAGTCTTGATTTCTTGTACACTCTGTCGTGGCATTCATGCAAATACGATTGCTAACTGATTTGAGTTCACCTTTTTCTTATCAAAATCAATCCATATCTATTTTTGTACGATTAAAAATACGATACGATAAGCAAATTGCCCAATGCCATAGATATTTTAGTTGCAATTTAGTAGTTAGGCAGGTAAAGGTTGGATTGAAATTGTTGAAAGCTTTGATTGATTCTGTCATCGGGTATTATCTGGAAGACGGTTTATAGTTGTGAAACATTTTTATGAACTGATTGTATCGTAAATGTATTGTAGTTCTATAATATCTATTTGATTATCATCATAAAAATCGGATTGAATTCAGTTATTACCCGGTATTTTTTCGAAAGCAGAAGCTGTTTTCATACAAGTGATTGCCATATTTTCCACGTGTCAACAAGTCAAAATATTGCGCGAGTTGCGGGAGCTCTTAGACTGTTGTCGACAAAAATATAATTCCACAAAATATCTTAGAAAATAGTTTCAATTGTGAGCGGCAAGGACTGATGTTGGTCAAATAACTGTTGAGCTGATCAATTTAGTTTCGGTGAATTGAAATCAAATTGAATTCTTAGAAACTAAAATTTTGCGAATGATAATAAATATGTCCCTTCATTATAGGCTACGTATCTTTGTTGAACATTCATTTAGATTGATATAGCTTTAACACTTGGAAATTCCCAGTATGCTTTCCTGTTTCGGGTTTAAATGAAAATTAGCAGCTAAACTTACCTAATTCGATTTTTTCTAGCTGTCAGAACCAATGATTTTAAGCGTAATACCATTTTATCATATAAAAGGCTCAATTAAGTAATCGGACAGAGCTACGAGACGAAGACTTTTGTCAGTAACTGTTTATAAATCCCATTTAGGAGAAAATAGAATGTATATATATTTAATTGCTAACACTTGTTTATAATCTAAGAAGAAAAAATAGCTTTTTATTATATCAACAAAAAAGTGGTAAGCCAAAATTCCAAATATGTGATTGTTAAATTCCAATTACATATTCGGACACCTGGCAGCACTGGTTTTCTTTTGACATTTGAGATGGGAATTCCCCGAATTATAACAAATTAAGTGTGAATAACAATAGTCAAAGTGTAAATGAAAAGAATAAACTACTTGTTACGAAATTTTTATAGTGAATTCTCATACAAAACTAGCATGGGTCGTCGAGGTAAAGAAACTACTAACGAAGTTCGGAAATTGGTCATCACACATCAGAAAAACGGGATTTCTGTGCGAGAAATTGGGGAAATCATCGGTAGAAGCCATTCGACAGTTCATGACATCATTAAACGGTTAGAAATTAATAAAAGTATTGACAATAATCCTAGATCCGGACGGCCGAAAAAAAATTCAGAGGCAGATGAACGGTGGATCGTGCAGTAAGTAAAAAAAAATCCCAAGCTGAGTGCGACAAAATTGACATCAGAAGTGTCTAACTACCTCCACATTACTGTAAGTAAAGAATCTGTGAGAAAAGTTCTACGGAGTGATGATTTTAACGGCAGAGTTCCACGCAAAAAACCTTTTGTAAATAAGAAAAATCAGCTAACGCGACTTCAGTTCGCTAAAGAGCATAAATCTCGTGACTTTTCCAATTGGAGCACAGTGTTATTTACTGACGAGAGCAAATTCAATGTTTTCCGGTCAGATGCACCAACATATGTGTGGAGACGACCAAATGAGGAGTTCAAACCTGTTAACCTTCAACCGACCGTAAAACATGGAGCTGGATCATTGATGGTTTGAGGCTGTATGGCTGCCTCTGGACCAGGAAAGCTAGTTTTTATTGATGGCATAATGGACCAATACAAGTACATATACATTTACATATCCATTTCTGAGACATTTTCGTTCTATCAAGACAATGACCCAAAATACAAAGCTCACAATACGCGCATGTGGTTATTGTATAATTGTCCTTACCTGATGGCAATTATTTTGTGTCCGAATATTTAATTGGAATTTAACAATCATATGTTTTGAATTTTGGTTTATATTTTTTTTGTAAATAAAATATAAATTTATTTTTTTCTTCTTTTATAAACTATTGTTATCTAGTAAATATATATGCATTTCATTTTTTCCTAAATTGATTTTTCAAAAGTTACAGACAAAAATCTTAACACCGCGGTACTGTCCGATTACTTAATTGAGCCTCTGTATACTTCGATTTCTCGATAGATATTGATATTTCGCGAGTGATTTGCACTCTTTTGCTTAGTGGTATAGATCGTAACTTACCTTAATCTCCTATTTATATTCAATTTTTGAATGAAAAACTGTTACTGCCAATTTCATTTTAAATATACTTTTAAAGGATTCAGTTTTCTACTCCTAAAATATTGTATTAACCCTTAATAGCAAAACATGTACAGCTTTAATCAGTCTAAATTAGTGATGGGCTCAAAAACGCCAAACAGTTTGCAAAAAACAAACGAACAGTTTTTCCAAATAGCGACAAACAGTTTTTCTAAAACGAACATTTATTATAAAACGAACAGCATTTCTAAAGCGAACCGTTTTTCTACAATAAACAGTTTTTCGAAAACCAATCGTTTTTCTAAAATGAACCGTTTTTTCTAAAACGAATCGTTTTTCTACAACGAATACTTTTTCTAAAGCAAATCGTTTTTCTAAAACGGACCGTTTTTCTAGAACGAATCGTTTTTCGTTTTTTTAAAACGAATCGTTTTTCTAAAACGAACCGTTTTTCGTTTTTTTTTTTAACTAATCGTTTTTCGTTTGTTAAAAGGAACTGTTTGGCAGTGTAAAACTGTTTAGCTGCGGAAAACATATTTTCAGAGGCAAACTATGTATGTATTTGTATATAATACGAGCGTGTCAGACTTATTAGGTGCGTATTTTTGCATCTCGATCAAGAGCTGGTTAGGATAGGCAGCATTGAAAACAACAACAGTTGATGTTGTTTTGAATGCTGCTTACCAGAACCAGCTCTCGATGGCATGCGACCATTGATTCTTTAGGACCATGCCTACTGATCGATGTATGATTATACAGTTGATCAAGTGGATAATGGAAAGTAGATAATGAAAAATTAGGACAATACTAGTATCAATTCAGTTTGGAAGCGCTTAGTCCTAGCAATGAATGTTTACGATACGATGGTGGAAGACATAATACATAAAATATAAATAAGAAAAAACATAATACGTAAAAATTCATTGTACTGAATTAATTCAAGATTATTCCAACTATGAACGATGTTTCTGAATTGAGCTACATACATTTCAAATATTTATTTTGTCGCACAGTATAACATTTTTTCTTGTCGTTAACAAACTGTTTTTTAAACACTTTTAAAAACATTTGTTTTTTTTCCAAAAAAAAAATCGTTTACGTTTTTTGAAAGCTACAGAAACGTCCATCACTAGTCTAAATAATGGTGTTGAACAGTTGCTCTTGTCGCAGCTCAGGAGCCTTATTATCGGGATTCGCCAAACATTAATACTCTCCTATGCATCAAGTTTGCGTAACTATTGTACTTCCTTGATTAAATTTGCCCCATGTGATGTTGTATTTCTCTTATAAAATTTGTTTAGCTACTGCTGACCAGGTTATCTTGGTGTTTCCCCTTCTCGCCGGGCTCAATACCCGCTTGTGTTCAGCCTATCTAACATCAACTAAATTTAAATAAATATTTTATTATTAAAATTATTTTTGTTACTACAAGTTGAAAATTCAAGTGATACGGACTAGTATCTTTACAAACTACATGTATCAATATCTAGCTCTTGCTGTGTTAATTTGTAACAATTAATAAAGTAAATTCACAAAGAAAACATTCAAGGAAAACAAAAACTTTGTATATGAATATGCTTAAATCTGCAATCTTAAAACTACTTTAAGCGCTACTGATGCTAGAGTCCTTGATGAGACAAATGCCATCAGCTTGGTTGAGAATACCTATGATAATCTCCATCCAGAGAAGCAGGTTCTAAGAACATATTTTGCAAACCCAAAGATGTAATCTGTGTAATCAAAAGTCTTAAAAGTCGTAAAGCTCCTGGCGATGATCGAATTCCAAATGTAGCACTTTAGAACTTATCCAGAAAAGCGATTGTATTCATTATAATTTATTTTTAATGCCTGCCTGAAAGTGTGCTACTATCCGGATGCATGGAAAATAACTATTGTATTACCAATACAGAAACCAGGTAAATCCACGGGGACGGTCAAAATTTTTCGCTCAATCATCTTACTTCCTACGTTAAGTAAAGTTTTTGAGAGAATTAAATTATTGCGAATCCAAACAATTTGCGAAACCTCGAAAGTTATATCCGATTTTCAGTTGGGATTCAGGCAAAAGTATTCTATTGCTCACAAAATCACTTAACGAAAAAAAGTCAGTGGGTCTTGTGACTCTGGATATAGAAAAAGCGTTTGATACTGTTTGGCACCGCGGTCTTATCTATAAACTCCAATTATTTTCATTCCCCTACTATCTCATTAAACTTATCGACTCTTCTCTTACAAGGCATTTTTTCAAGGTGAAAATTAAGAATAGTTTTTCCTCTGATTTTCCCATCTTCGTGGGTGTTCCACAAGGAGCAGTTCTAATTCCCACGCTTTTCAATATATACACTGCTAACATTCCAGTAGATTCGATCTGCGAAGACGAAAGCCATCTTCTTTATTAGAAAAAGGAAGAATAGTAATATCCCCAGCACCCCTCTTAACTTCTTGAGGCAAGATATTCCATGGGACAAATATATCAAATATCTCGGCGAGACCCTTGATAGCAAGCTCTCATTTAAAAATCGTGTTAACGAAGTCTGCAACAAAATTTTCACCTCCACTAAAACCTTATACCAGATAATAAATCGAAACTCTTTTCTCTCAAAGAGTAATAAATTGCTCATCTCATTGGGCGACAACCACTCATCTCATATGGATCTCCTATCTGGAGCTGTTGCGCCGCGTCCCATATTAAAAAGCTTCAGATAATGCAGAACAAATGCCAAAATTATACTAAACAAGCCCTGGCACTTTTCAACATACTCCACCGTATTGCCAACGTGCTTACAGTTGTTGAACTGGTCAAAAGGAGATCCATTACTTTTCACAGCAAAATTTTGCACATAAACAACCCTCTTCTTGCATTTGTCTCTAACATCAGCTAAACGTTCCGTTGTGCCAATGTATGTTTTTTCGCATTTGAACACTCTTCTTTTTATCTCTTTAACACGACCTAGTCTCGCAACTGATTTGTTAGTTTTTCTTATTAGAACTATCTAACCTTTTCAAAAATTAATGAAGTAGCTATTGGGATTCTTATGGCTGCTTTCTGCTCTTGTTCTTTTTCGTCATCGTAGCACTATAGCCCCTCTGGAGCCTTAGGTTTTTACAGACAACGCTTCCAACTGCCTCGGTCCAACGACCGCGATGACTAATTTCAAAATTCGAGCAGCGATGCACAGTCTTCTTCGACAGACTCGAACTAATTTTTCCTGTTTTTTCCCTTTCGACCATCGGCTTTTCCATCGAATACCTTCTTGAGGTCTCGATGCTCGTTCATTCGTTGCACGTAACTAGCCCGTAGTAGCTCTCGCAGTTTGATGATTGCGGCCACTTCTGGATTGTCAAATATTTCGTAAAGCTCGTGTTTGTACCTTATTCGCCATTGGCCGCTCTCCCATTTTGCTCGAATTATTCGCCTTAGAATCCGTCTTTCGAAGGCGTTCAAGATGTTTGCGAAAGCAAGTGTGAAAGTCCATGTTTCACGCCCATAGCACCACAGCACAGATCCTGTTATAGACTTGTAGACTTGGAGCTTTTTTTCCATGTGGAAGCAGCTAATATTCAGACATCACGGTAAATATTCTTCTAATGAGACTGGAACTTGTTCTTGATATACTATCACTTTGGAGCCGTGAGAGGGGCATGTATGTGAATCCAAGCAAAACGGAGCTAGTACTGTTTACAAGGAAGTATAAAGTTCCTCGTTTCGACTTACCGAAGTTGACCTGAGAGAGAGGGTAAAATATTCAAGATTCATTCTTGACTCAAATTTACTGTGGAGCTACAATATGGCTTCAAGAGCGCGGAAGGCTTTCAGTGCACTTTACTGCTGCAAACTAATTGGGGATATAGGGGTTAATTGGGGAGCCTCGTACTGTTGCTAGGCTTTATACCGCAGCGGTTGAGCTAATTCTATTGTTTTGGGTGCTGTTCTGGTGAGAGGCTGCTCTTAAGGCTACCTAAAAACGTCAGTTGGAAAAAGTGCGGAGGTTGGCTGCATTACTGGTAACTGGAGCGCTCCGCACCATCCCTACTAAAGCACTTTTTGTTCCGCTTCATTGGTTACTAACCAATCTATTGATCTTACAGGAAGCTAATCTTGCTGCTGTTAGACTGAATTGTATCTCAGCATGGAATAGAACAGAATTCGGCCATGCTAAGATCTTGACTGAGGGATTTCCCACTTCAACAGGTATTGACTACATCGCTCCGCACTTTCTACTAAATTTGGGGCTCACAACTCGCATTCCTGGTAGGGATGAATGGCGTGATGGTATCGCTCTCGAAAGTGGGCTTATCCATGTGTACACGAAGCTAAATAATAGAGTCGGGAGTGGTGTATGTTCAGATGAGCTAAACATCAAGCTGTCCTACCGTCTACCAAACTATTGTAGTAGGTCTGTTCCCGTACTTCAGCAAACTGCAGCAGTAACAGAATTTGGCAGCTGGCTTCTTTTTGCTGCAAAATTTGGCTTGCATTTGGCTTGCAGCAAAAGTACGAAAACGACTTGCTGCGAATCTATTTTAATATATTATAATAGATTCAAGTACGGGAACAGACCTAGTGTCTTTCTAGCGGAAGTTGCGGCTATTTTTCAGGCATTCGACTGGGTTCTGTGTAGTCGAATATTCAGAGTCATTATTGGTATTTTCACAGATAGCCAAGCGGCTATTTAGCCCCTTGCTAGTCCTTGTAAAGTGTCCATGATTGTCGCTGTATGTCGTGCATATCTTAGGGAGATGTCGAGACATTCAACAGTACAATTGATTTGGGTACCTAAACATAGGGGTTTTTAGCGCAACTATAAGGCAGATGAACTAGCGAGGCTTGGTATCTTGCTACTGGAGGTCTCATGCTCCATCTCAGTATGAATACCGATGACATCGGTCAATTGGCCATTAGGCAAAAATACCTTGAGGACGCTAGGAAGGATGAATCATCCTGTGCGATAACAAGCCAGCCCTGGGTCTTCCTGGACGCGCATTGCACCAGGCAGCTATTAGGCTTAAGTCGAAAAGCTGTGCGATGTGCGGTTGGCCAGGCCCCTGCCTCATAGGACGGCATGCGCAACAATTGGGTGAAGGTTTCAACGACTTCTGTCGGAGCGGTGGCTCCGATGACAAAGGAGGAATCCGTCCTTCATCTCATGTACCAGTGCCCGGCTTTGGCGAGGAGAAGGGTGGCGGCACTTGGTGCATCCTTTCTCTTAAATCTGATCGAACTATCCCAGGTCAATTTAAAGGGTATATTGCGGTTTATCAAAGGAACCAGATGGTTTCTTAACTTTAGTCCCCAGGAAGAGAGAACAAATTACTGTAGCAACAAAACGAGCCTTTTATGTGCCCATGTACGTCTATCGGTAGGCTTCTGTCGATCGGCAGCCACTTCAATCTACCTACCTTAGAAACATCGTGTTAGCACTTTATAGATATGTACCACATATGGAAGACCATTCACAAACGTAACTTCTGTTTGAATTATTAGGTTACTTGCATTTGCATCGATACAATATACAAGCTTTTTTAAGTAAGGCAAAACAAAGAATGGCCTAATGCTAGTTCAGTGCTTGCAGCAGATATGCTAGATAATTTAGATCGAATTTTGGGTTTGGTCGCGGACTTAGTGCCGGCGTAAATAGAATGTTTAGTTTGAAATATCATACCAAAATCTTAAAACCTTAGCACGGCATCCTCAGTTTGCAAACTTCTTTTCACGAATCAAACCTTTTTCCTGCAATCACCTTAGTTTAATTTTTTTGCCGCCACTCTGGCTATATCCAAATAACACGGAGACGTCATGCTGGTGCTTTATGATGCATTACTTTTATGACCACCTCATGTGTTTTATCATTAATGTTAATTAATCTTTCTATTTTAATAATGTTCGTTGTAAGAAACCACCAGAATTAGTCAACCCTTTGATGTCTATGTTTCACCCTTGCAAATATCTCATCTTTTTAGATTACTAGACCATCACAATTGCACACTGTTAGTTAACATTACATTTTTATCCAAAAACATTTATTGGCATTCTAGTAACTGAAGAATTTTACGGTTACCACAAATTCAATTCATAAAATGTTTAGTTTCGCAACTATTTCCGTCAAAAACTGCTACCCAACAATCTACTCATTTTTGCTTAATCTTCAGCAAAACATCCTGAAAAATGTCGTGTATGTCACAATCGTTTCTCGACGTTACAACACAAAGAGATCCTTTCGAAAAATTACAAAAGTTCTTAGCAGAATCGTTAAAAGGACATGTAAAAGAACAAGAAGTCTTGGGATTCATTAGCAAACTACGTGATGTTTCGCGCAACTACAATTCGATGTCGCCCGAAGAGAAACAATTATATGCTGCAGACTTTTTGAAATCCGCTAGGAATGTTGTTGACGATATCAAAACGGAACTTATGAAAAAGGCCATCATAAATAAGCTTCAGGATCCAAAACAGTACTTTCTAGTAGCTGTTGTAGCTTTAGTGATATTATTTGGTTAGAAAATATTTTTCATACGAACAGTATTCATCGATTCATTTATATGCAAAATTATATGAAAGGGTTATGTTGTTCTTTTCGTTTCAGTATTCTTCGGCTATAAATTGTACAGATCGCTAACGGAGAAGGAACGAAAACGTGAAGAAAAAGCTAAAGCCAAACAGGCAAAGAAGAAGAAATAGATTTAACATCGAATTAACACAGCTGCTAACGAACTTATGGGGATAATGAGTGCGAACGTGATTTATAAATCAAAAATACAAATGTAAAGCATACCAAATTAAGACACATACAAAATCGATTGGAGGTTTAGCAGTTTTTACAAAAACATTTACTTTTTTATCTTTTTGAAAACATTCCATTTTACTGATTTCGATTTTTTTTTTACATATTTGTAGAGTGCAATTTAAATTGAATGCCAGTAGAGTAAATATTTATCGTTTTTTTTCTTCATATTGATGTTTGGGATCGATTGGATTATAAAATACAATGAAAAATTTATAAAGTCGATATTATTAAATAATATGGATATTTTCAAGAAAAGTGTTGGTGTTATTTCGTGTGCTTGCTATAATGGTTTATGATATTAGAGATTTCGAATATACCTCAATTTGTGAAATGCAAGAATTGATTTTTTCAACAATTTTCAAATTAATTTCAAGGTGTTCGTTTCTGAAACCTATTGCGAATATGCCATTCCACTGAATAAAGAACACCAAAATTTTAATCGAATTTGTTTGAATTTCGGATAGTCAAACATTATTTTTTGCTCTATAATTATATTTTACTTTCACAAATAAACCATTTTGGTTTTTTGTTACATTTCGACATGCTAATTGACTTTGAAGAAGAGATTGGATGAAATTCGAAATGTCGACGTTTGTACTTCAAGCAAACTCAGATAACCCCGAATTTCAGTAAATGAATTGTTATCTTTCGTCATGGGCATCATTTTCTTACGGGAGTTGTTTTATCTTTATAATATTAGTGTTGGGGTACCGCAAGACACTGTCCTACGTATGAACTTATCTTTGATCATAAATGACTTCTCTTTCTTGTTGATAAAACGTCTTCTATGTATCACTTCCAATCTAACTTATCTAACTGATTACATTATCCTTTCTTTCGCATACTTCCACGAATATGTGGGTAATTCTAGGGTGAATGCTAATTCTGTCTAAAAAAATTGTGACTGAAGATTTGAGAATAACGGACTGAAGTAGATTCTTTTCAATAGTGAACAGATAGGTTGAACGTCTGACAAGCAACTAACTTTGAGAATTGTTACCTAAAATGCGTTCCATAAGATTTCGTGCTTTCATTTGGTCTAACTTCCTCTCCTTTTTTTGACAGCTGCTCTACTCTAACTTGCCTTGATATGCTCTGTTATAGGTATTGTAGCAGGTTTGAATGAAATTAAAACACACCTATTATAGGTATTGTAAAACACATCTATTATAGGTATTGTAGTAGGTATGAATGAAATTAAAAATACAAAGTTGTTATAATCTAGTATCAATTTATATAAAAAACAATTAAAAATGACTACCAGGTCAAAATCCGATTTTATTCAATTCGTAGATTTAGATTATAAGAAAGTAATAGGTGGAATCTCTGAAGACGTAAGATTTCTTAGATTATGTTTAAAAAAGAATGTGACTCCAAAAAGTCATATTATTAAATGTAGGTCCCATCTGTGATGCTGCCTCCTCACTGTGGGCTATCACCGGCCACTGTAATGGTCGCAATGATGGCCACAATGAAACCACCATCACAAATTTGCCTCCACACCCTGGGCCAATAGATGGGCCAGTCATAATTTTTCGGTTGCGGATGATGGCCCGCTTTGATGTGTGTGAAAAACCGCTCCGAAAGCCATCCTCGGCAATCGTCATTTCCATGCTACACCACTTTCGGCCACTGCAAGCCATCGCCCGTCTACACATTGGGCCACATGATGGCCCACAGGGTGGAGGAGACATTAAGAGTAGGGAAACAAATTGCACTGGCTGAAAGGAATCTCATCAGCGATTCCGTAAATAGGTTTTATAAGAGATTAGGGGAAATCACACTCAAAGTTTTAGACATTGTAGGAAAAGCAAACAGGGCCTTTGAATGTGGGAAAGATAGGAAGAGGAAAATTCTCACAAAGAAACTGAAGGAGCTGACAAGAGGTAAGGATACCATGGAAAAGAAAAAGAATGCCGTAGAGACTATCCCCAACTATGTGGTGAACAAGTCCGCGGTCCAATTCACAGAAGGTCTGAATTTTGCTGTCAAGGAAACAACATTTCCAACAGAAGACTTGGTAGTGGACATCGAAGCAGCAGTTAGAAATCTTCCCGAAGAGGAGAAAGCACAGATTAGAGGTAATGTGGCTAAGCTCATCAGGAAAGAAAATTGTAAGAGGGGGAACAATGGTAAGGCACAAAGAGTGCTTAAAGAGGTGGCTGCTAAACCGGTCTTTTATCCCGAAGCAGATAAAGGAAACGCCGTGGTCGTAATGAACAAACACGAATATGACCGTTTAGTTTTGGAAAAGCTCAACAACGGGGATTACTATGAGCTAAGGAAAGATCCCTTACCAGACTCTATCAAACGAGTCGAAAGAATCTTGAAAGAATGCAAAGGGACGATTGGAGAGGTCAATACCGGCGTTGCCAAGAATTAGGTACCTTCCAAAGATACACAAAGAAGGAAGTGAGCTTAGAGAAATTTCTCCAACAAGGAGAATCGCAAAGTAGATTGTAGATGAGAGTAAGGCCTTAGGGAAGGACCTACAAACGCTCCAACAAGGAGAATCGCAAAGTGGATTGTAGACGAGTGTAAGGCCTTAGGGAAGATTAGCGATAGAACGGTTAAAAATAGAGACGAGGTAATAGAGTTGGAGCAATAGGGGAAGATGAGATAGTTGTATCATTTGATGTCAAGGCTTTGTTCCCAAACGTGCCGGTAAAACAAGCACTCACGTTCTTTGAAGACTGGCTATTAGAGAAGAATAGCTCACCGGAGGGGAGGAGGAGGTCTAAAGACTTTTTGAAACTTACCTCGGTTTGCATGAATGAAAGTTACTTTACTTTCAGGGGGAAATACTTTAAAGCTATGAAAGGTGTTGCTATGGGAAACCTTTATCTCCACTGATGAGTGAGATATCTATGAACAGACTGGAAAAGAAACTTAATGAAGAAGGTTTGCTTCCTCGAGTTTGGTTGAGATATGTAGACAACATTCTAGCTATCGTAAAAAAAAATGCTTTGGGCGAAACTTTGGAGAAGCTGAACCAAGCACATAAGGACATCCAATTTTATGTGAAATGACATCCAATGTGAAATGACATCCAATTTTATGTGAATGAAGTCGAAAACAATGAGAAACTACCTTTATTGGATTTGATGGTCATAAGGAAAGAAGGTCTTCTTAGATTTAATATCTACCGGAAGCCCACACACGCCCAGATAAAAACACCACCGACGTCTGATCATTGGCATTCCTTTAATTCGACGATTCGCCGGCTTTTAACAGTGCCCATGGATCAGGAAAGTTTTAGCTCAAAAGTAAAATATATTAAAGATACCGCGAGAAAAATGGATTTGACGAGAAAATAATTGGAAATCTTGTCAAAAAGAAAAAGGATAAAATAAAGCGTGATCTGTTAACGACGCTCTTTACACAGGAAAAACAAAAAACAACCATAAGAGTTCCAATTATTTTTTCGTCAATATTCAAAAAAGTTCGAGAACTTCTTGAACGCTTCTTAAGTTTCAATTGACGCTGACAACATTGCTGCTCTCCAGGGGCTGCAAACTAAGCTGTTCTCGGATCTGTGGATGTTTTTGAATCTGTGATTGTTGTTTTTGATGCTGCTTTTCAAGGTGGAGTTGGGCATTTTGATGATCCTGCTGTTTTTGAAACATTGGGTGCTGCTATTCACGTTTACCAGGAAGTAGAATAGGTTTATCTTGATTGTTTGACTACACTGGAGCTGGGGTCTTAGGTGAAGTCAGCTTCTGCTTAGTATTTGCGAATGAGTTTAATTGTTTAATTAAACCTGCCGTCCAAATCGTTAAATTTGGTGAGAACTGCATTACTTAGAATTAGCTGTTTTAAATTCCTATTCCTCTAAATTAAACACATAAAATCTAAAGCTCGAGGTTTGTCGTTTTTTGGTAATGATTTGCAATTTCCTGTCATCAATTTCGCTACATTCACTTTGCTTCCTAGGGTGTCAAAACACTGAGCATATGATTGCTGTTCCTCTGTGAATCACGATCAAAGAGCACAATCTGTAGATCATTTTTTTTTTGCAAATTTAGTCGTTTACTTTTCGAATTTCCGATGATATCGAGAACAAAATGAAATCCAAAATATAGTTTTTGCTACTTCCATGCAAGTAGATTTATTTCAATGCATTACTATTTCGAATAATTCATTCAATTTGTTTGATCAATTCAAATTGAACTTAAATAATTGATTCATTTATAGTATATTCAGACATGAATAAAGGAACTGGTACAAACTAAACTAGAAATAGAAAAACAGGATTTTTCATGATTTGTACAAAATCGTCTTATACATTGGTACGTGTAATTATAAATAACTGAACTTAAATTATTCGCAGTCTTAAAATAGAAATGCCGCTTTTTAATTGTTTTTGGGAATAATTCCTATGCATATACAAATTCTACAATTAACATTCGCCGATGACTTATTTCTATGTACAAATGAAAATTATTTCCAAACGGCTAACTATTCTTCTTCATCCTTGATTTCGGCCGTTACGACTTCATATTCTTCAATTACATTACCGTAGATCGTACTTTCATCAGGCTTTCCCGTATAATCATGATCCGAGCTATTATGTTGAACAATTACAGCAGTTGGAGTATGTACAGGAGCCGTATCGATAATATATGTAACGGAATCATCAGGGTTGTCTACGTTTTCTTCGTCGTCATCTTCGATAACTTGATTGCTCCCACCTATAATTTGTGTGTTCTGTTGAGGTGCACCGATTACACCGTCATCCAAACCATCGTCGTCATCTATGAAAACATTTGTATATGGCACGTCGAATCGACGACGTGTTTTACGTTCTTTCTTTGGTTTACTCTCTCCCGATGAATTGTCTTGATCGATGGCAATTGTTTTTCGTTTACGTTGCACGTTATTTTCTATTGGATTAAAAGAAAGTATGCGGTATGTAGTATAACTCCAAGAAACAGTTTAATTTTTATTGAGCTTATACTGAAAATAAAATCTTTAATGTTTCAGGATTCTCAGGAATTATGAATCAAGTTAAAAGAAATATTTTATTAGTTATTATTATTCTTTTATTAATGTTTTATTATTTTTTATTTAAAGCTTAACTTAGATCGCCTCCACGTGGTAAATTCTGGGTCATGCCAAATGATCTAACGTCTATGAAGCTTCTGGTGGTGACAAGCCAGTAGCTGCTCTATAGGTGGTTGCTTGTATGGCGGATGTATCACCCGGCACAGTTAACATTATCATCTCCGTCTCAATAAAATCGTAACAAACTCAGAAACCACGTTTAGTTTCGTAGTTATTAAGTTGGTCGCGTAGGCTCAGTTGAGTTGGACTCACACTTGCTTCCATAAGGGCTTGTGCCAGCTCTCGCATGACCTCTGTGCTTTACATAGATAACTATAGGATTACTTTATATAGATAACCATAGGATTACCGAGCTAAGGTAACGGATCTAAATTTGAGCCCAATAGAATAGATGTTCTCGAAAAAAAATCAAAACATCAACACCGACACTTGTCGAACAGAAGTCTGACGATTAATTCAACACAATGTCAAGGAGGAAACTTACTCCACGGTGCGGTGTCTTAATGATGCAGGAGTAATGGTTAGAATGCGTACTCCACTGTCAATCGGAGACATAGCTGGAAATTCTGCTCAACCGTTGACGGGCACCTTGTTTGTACCTCTGTGCACCTCTTCAAGCCTACCTCGCGGGCCTCTGAAAAAACAATCCCCACGCAGTGTCAAGGTAACGAAACTTAGCACTAATGAGAGGAGGAAGCCCTTAAGCACCGTTGTAATAATGAAAGCCACGAGAAACGGCAACTAACCTGTCTCAGGCAACCGTTGCAGGTACTTCAGGTACCGCTTTCACTTCGGGCACCAAATGTTCGCGTGTATAGAATCTAAAGAAATGTCTCTCGGACTCTAAGGAAGTTTAAAAACATCACTAACGTTCTCAGCAAAGGACAAAGAAGCCCATAAATGGGGGGAAAACAAAATGAACGGACTCGACTCGCACCCCACGCTCCGACAACACTAGCTGCTCAGAAACGACAGAGGTCGTCCAAGCAACCAGGTGAGACTGACAAGCAGCAGTCTAAAAAAAAAAAAGCAAAATTTTTCCGAGCGCAATACCTCGACCATTTAATGAAAGGGGGTCTGGCGAGGGCGATTATCGATACCAATAAAAGTGGCGCCACCGCTGAGATATCTGATGGTATCAAGGTCGAGTCAAGCCGATAGCTTGTCAAGATAAAGAACGCTCTGCGGATCTTTACAAGCTAGTAGTAAGTAAACTGGGTGAAGTATGACCAGGCGTGAAATTGCAGGTGGTGCAGAAGCAGCAGATTCTCAGCAAGCCGGGTTTAGAGCATGGATCCTTGGAGAGCCTTTTTCACCTGAGGAAATTATGTAGGTCATAAGACTGACTGTCCTTTCTGTAGATGATTGGAACTAAGGTCAGTGAGCTACCCCATGACCAACGTCAAGCCTCCGTCATTACAAATGAGGAATATCTTCCATATTTAAAGGATCGTAGGTTATAGATTCGATTTTTTTCATCTGACGTCTACCGAGCAGCCCGCAAGGTTACCTCATGAAAGGAAGGCTGTGGAAAACGGTCGTCTGATGCACCAGAACCTTGTACAGAAACAGCTGCATCGGAGGATGACCGCAGTGCTGTCACGACCACTGAGCTATCTGCTGGATCTCGAATTGGAAGATGAAGAGGTTGCCATTGGATCTGAGGAGGATATGGACATAGTTGTAATAAACAAAGTTGAAGTCTATCCAAACTAACCTTGACCACTTCAAAACACTGTCCGCTGCTCTTTTCTTCCATCGGTGTAAGAACACAGAGCAGTGCTGTCGCTTTACTGCAATTGCAGTATATCTGTTGCAATTTGATGCAGTTTACTGCAACATTTCATTTGAGTTTCATCTATTGAATTTTACGAAATTTGCTACTTGTTTAATCTAGCTAGCATATTAAGTAAGCTAGTTTGGCTGTTTATTTATGTATGCAACTGCTAGTCATTTTGAAATAAGAATGAATAGGAATTTTCCCAATTCTTAATCTTGGAGATATAACTGTATATTGCAATTTATTTTCTTTAGTATGGAAAAACTGAAATTAATAATAGTATGTATTTTTCATCAAACGACTAAACACGAATCTAATATCTTGAACAAAAATCAGATATTTTTTGTTGAACATGGTTTGTTATTGCCATTTCAAATAGCAATAGTTGTATTTTAAATGCATGCAAGAAGACTTATATGTGTCCACATACCTATAGAAAAATCAATCTATTGCAATTTAGAGCAATCTGCTGCAACTTAGGAGTTTTATTTACTGCACAAAGAAAAACTAAAACGACAGCACTGGTGTAGAGAGTAGATAATTCAAAAATCGTAGCTCGTTAAGAAGCGGGTTTGCAGATTGTATATTATTCATTAAGAATTCAATTCTTATCTCCTCTCAAACTCCAGTGACAACGACAATGCTGGCGACGTGAAACCAAAGTCATTCTGGATCGCTACATGCCACAGTAACTATGTAAGGGAGTTGAGAGCAACCGCAAAGACATGATGGATTCCTCTTATAATAGGAGTATATAATCAGTTTAGATACCAACGAAAGAGGTAAATCATTATATAAGTTCAAAGTGCGTAAAAATTTTGTCATTGCATACATTGGCAATTCTACTTTCCTACTGATAAGTGAGTACTCGGCACACCTTTTACGGCCAGACC
This sequence comes from Nemotelus nigrinus, assembly GCA_947369275.1. Taxonomy (NCBI): domain Eukaryota; kingdom Metazoa; phylum Arthropoda; class Insecta; order Diptera; family Stratiomyidae; genus Nemotelus; species Nemotelus nigrinus. Next base: position 185,205,339 of record OX376372.1, on the reverse strand, counting down.
ACATGTACGTGGCATTTACATCCGGAGGATTGCTAGATAGAAAAACAACTACTTACCAAAAACAGGAACTGTTTGGGAGAAATCCGGATAAGCTTTCTACTCTCAACTGAACCACGTTCCGGTGCTCACTAATCAGGAACGTCTGAATAAGGCAGTGATCTATCTAGCTTTAAAAATTTTGTTGGGTAATTCTCCAGCTCAATTCAATCCATAGCGGAAAAGAAGCCTCAGCTCGGCTCTTCAAAGTAATCCAGGAAGGAGTTTAGTGTTAACAAAACACTAAATGATTGGTTAAATTAAGGTTGTTCCAAAACGGCGTACGTAAGGCGAAAAGAGCTGCATGGAAATCTTTGTGTGCAAATATTGAAAGTATCAATGAAACCAGTCGCCTTCGAAAACGTCTATGTTTAAACCAGGAGTGGCAGGATTATACAAAAGTCCGATGGTAGTTAGGCTCAAGCTATGAGATGCTAAGTGTGATGGACCCTCGCTTACCTAGTACTGAGGAGATATCTCCAACTCTACCGGTAAAATCCTAGAAAAATGCAAGTTCGATTCCTGTCATTTCAAGCGCAAACATAAGATGGACCGTTTATTGTTTTCCTGATTAATATTTCGCGGACAACGCCTGCGTAAGACTTTCGTATACATATTCCTATCAGTTGGCAGAAAACGAGAGGTGTGTTTATCCTCCAGTGATCCGCTTATTTATCGGTATTTTCATATTAGCAATATTCCTGCTTGGATAGGCACAAAATGTCATCAGTAGGTTAGAAATCCTAAGAATTATACAAGACTGAAATATTTGTTTTGATTATAATTCCTCATAATCCTGAAACATTAAAGATGTAACAAACCGGTTGCTCTGGAGAGTATGAATGACAAAAATACTAAGTTAATATTTAGTAAACACATGATAATCGTAAGGATCATCAACTAACATCAGCTTCAACTTACCTCCGTTCGGATGTTTGGCTCGTAAATGAGAGTTCAAAATTCCTTGATTCGGATAAGCAGATCCACATCCTTCAAACGGACAAACAAAACTAAAACAAAACCGTTTGAACTAAGCACTAATTGTGTAACTTAAATAAGACTTACTTTCTTATGTTAAAATGCCTCCGTAAATGCAGCGACAATCCATATGCGCGTCGAAATGCTTTAGGGCAGATATTGCATTTGTACGGTGCCTCGTTCGTATGAGATCGCATATGGATTGTTAATGTTTGTTTGTAAACGGCCTTATAATCACACTCAGTACATTGATATTTTCTCACTTTCTTATGCACCTGGAATATAAAATACAGTTTCATGATCGATTAAGTACTAAAAAGTTTAATACAACTTACCGCTTCTTCATGCTCGACAACATCGCAATGGTTGTAGTAACCTTTATTGCAATATGCACAAAAGTATCGTTTCTCTTTACTGTGGACTGTACGTTCGTGAACAAAGAGAGTTTTCAGATTTTTCATAACTCTATCGCATACTGGACATTGAACGGGACAGTGTAGCGTGGAAACATGCTTTTCAAGATATTGTTCGTTGTTGAAGACACTGCTACATTGGTCGCATTTGATTTTCGCTAATAAAAGAAATAGGGCACTAACAAACAAAAAACAAAAATACAATTGAATTCTTACTAGTATTATGCTTTCTGGCTATATGAACTGATATTGCCATTTTTGAACTGAAGGTTTTACTACAGAACTGACACGTATGGACTGCGCCGCCATGGACACTTTGTAAATGTTGGTTGAATTTAATACTGCAATAAAAATTTTTAGTTGAATCACGGAATATAAATTAATTGTTACTTAATGGAAGTGAATCGATATGTTTAGTAGAAAAATTGTACATACGGATCTGTGAATTCTTCCGTACACTGCGGACAATTGAAAACGCTTTTATTTGAATGTTTGCTTTTCTTGTGTGAACGCAATGTTGTCCACTGCATATAGCTTTGCGAGCATTCCTAAAAGCAAGAGCGAAAAATTATAAGTTTATCCTAATTTTCTTATGAATATTAATTTCATTTCTTACCGGAACATCACAGACATAGTGACGCATGACTGGAAAAGTTTTCCTCTTGTCCACATAGTCGACATGGGTCAATTTATGCGTTTTCAACTTTTTATACTCGTCATAAGCAAGCGGGCACATATTACAGTAAAATCGAATTTTCGTATGTGAATCGCGATGAGTTCGAAGCATTTCGATACTGTAGAAAGCCATTTCGCAATATTCACAACAAAAGGCCACGTCGATGTTCATTAGTCCCAGACAAGATTCCGACCCAGCATCTGCATGTTTCTTAACATGAGCCTAAAATTGTAGAACTTTAGGTTATTTGAGAACAAAACCCGAGAATAATTTCAAAAATAGCACCTCTGTATCCTCTTCACTGTCTCCAACAAATCCACATTCACTACAAACGGTCACTTCGCGTTCTTCTTTCTTTTCATGAGACATTATATGTTTATTGAGAAGTGTCTGTTTGAATAAATGTTTCCCACAAATGGGACATTCGAAAGATTTTCTTTGGCTGTGATGAGCAAGCTGGAATTGTTTTTTTTTACAGATACTATATCATTTTAAATGCGTCTTTCATCTTACCACATGATCTTTCAATTGCTGGTTGTACAGATATGATTTTGGGCACATCTGACACTTGAATGGTCGCAGTATCTTGTGAGTTTTCTTGTGACTACTCAGGTTTTCTTTAGATGTGAAAACTAAATCACACCTGCAATTATTCATTAAAATTTAAATGTTTTCTAACAGCCTGATTACTATGTTATACCTTGTGCAAATAAGGCCAATATCTTCTTCATGAGAATAAAAAATATGTTCGTAAAGATCATTCTCGTCTTCAAACAATCTATCGCATATCATACAACCTTTTGGTCGGTGGTCGAGCAAATGAAATTGCAAATGAAACCGGTATCTGAGAAGAAGTTCAATTAAAAATTTGAATATATACCAACAATTTATTATAAAATGACTAATCGTTTTTTTAATAACATAACATTAAAACATACCGTCGATTCGACTGAAAAATATTCTCGCAAGTCTCGCATTGCGTACTGGTTCTCGAACAACTTTTCGTATCATAACACGAATGTTTGTTAAATAACGGGAAACTGCTGAATCTCTTCGAACACGATGGACATTTCAAATACAAAGATAATCTGAAATATTGCACATTTATTACGATATTCCAATTCGAGAGAATTGTTTCAAATTACTTATTCAGATCGTAGTGCTTATAAAGCAGATGGTAAGCTAGATCGTCTAAGTTTTCCAATGGCTGACAACTGGCATTCAGGACGCAAGTATACGCAAATCCGTCCACACTATGAATATTTTGTATGTGTTCCATTAGATTAGTGTGTTTTGTAAATGATTCTGTGCAAAGCTGTGAAAAGAATTGGTTGATTTTGAAGAGATTAGGAGGAAAAATGTTTACCTGACAAATAATGTCTGATGGAAATACGATATCCGAATATTTACTTTGGAGACTTGCTCCCTTATAAATACGAAAATCGAAATTTTGTATAGTCTCATCGAGATAGTCAACGTTTTCGTAGAAATCGTCATCTAAAAAGATATAGAATAATATAACCTCTTAAAATATTTTATTTATTTATTTATTTATTCACGGAAATAAAATCCATTTCATACATCTGTTTATAGCTTGACTATCTTAAATATAAAAATGATAATAAAAATAAAAGAAAAGATAAAAAACCAAAAACTTAGTGGTTGTTATAGAATCCAATAAAAAAAGCTAATGATAACAATATCAACTAATAAGCTAGTGGTAATAACATTGAAAACTGAACGATACTAAATCAATCCTATATCTAATTTATCAATGGAAAAAAGTGCACAGCTCAAGTTTAATGGTATTTACAGAATCATTAATAAAATCAACCCGATTGTTCAAAATTTTGCCCGCAATTTGGAGACTCATAAGAGGAGAATTCTGGTGAAAATTTGACCTAAAGTTATCTAGAATGAATATATCGTTTGATTTAGTTTGCCTGGAGGGAACCCAAAATCTCAATAGGCCAAGGAGATAAGGGGAATCCAAATTGCCATTAATTAAATTATATAAGAATGTGACATCATAGCATGCCCGACGAGCCTGAAGCGACGTAATGTTTAGCAGCTCCATGATCACAGAATAAATATTTTGAATACCGTTCAAACGAAGTTTGGAAGCATGTAAGCCAAGCAATCTGCGAGCTTCGTTAGCAATGTGATAAATGTGATTGATAAAGCTTAAATTACCGTCAAAGGTAATATCCAGGTCCTTGATTTGATTAACTTTTTCTATAGGAACCCCATTAAATGTATAAGTACCCCCAAAACTTGCTCTGGTCCTGTTTAAAATAATAAATTTGCATTTGCTAATATTTAGTTCTAAATTATTATCAACGCAGTATGCGTACAAACGATCAATATTTGACTGTAGCAAATGGATGTCAGAAAGAATGTTAATATCTTTAAAAACTTTACAGTCATTTGCAAACAATAAAAACTGAACGTCATGAGAAACTGAGCTTATATATTTTATAAATATTAAAAACAATGATGGACCAAGATGTGAGCCCTGAGGTACACCAGAAGCGGGAAAGAACGGATTTGAGAATGTATCATGAAATTTCACAAATAATGACAGATTGCTTACATAGTTACAGAGCCATTCATACATAGAAACATGGAATCCAATGTTTTTCAGTTTTTTTGAACAAAAGCGTTAAGTTAATTTTATCAAATGCTTTACTAAAATCGGTATAAATTGAATGAACTTGGCCGGACGACGTCAGAGAAGTACAAATAAAGTTATGGTATGAAATAAGATTAGTTGCGGTGGATTTTCCACTACAGAAACCATGCTGATTACATATAATTAGCGACCTTATCAGAGGAGTGACAAAGTCACAAACTAAACTTTCAAACACTTTAGGAATGGTTGACAAGATACAAATAGGACGGTAATTACTGACATCACATTTGTCACCTGATTTGAAAATAGGAACTGCATAGCTTGCTTCCAGAATTCAGGGAATGAGCCAGTGCGAAGCGACTTATTGAAAATGATAAGTAGAGGAATTGATATGGAAAAAGCACAGTTTCTTAAAAACAGAGGTGGAATATTATCAGGTCCAGAGCTTTTTCTAACGTCTAACGTTGATAACTTTTTCAATAGATCATTAGAGTTGATACAAAAATCAGACACACTAAGAGGACTGTTTGAAGGCAGAGGGTCAAAATTATTAGATTTACTAGAATACACTTGGTGGAAGTAAATGGCAAACATATTAACAATCTCTTTGCTACTAGAACTATGAAAATTATTTAAGGACATAGTGACAGGTATTGAACTATCTTTTCTAAAAGAATACACGTAGTGCCAGAACTGTTTGAGATTGTTATTAATATTAGACTCCGTTTGGGCCATAAATCGTTTTCGATCAGCAGTGTGTTTGGCTTTACAATCGAATCTTGATTTGGAGAAGACTATATAATCGGCAAAAGCTCCTGCCGTTTTAAACTGAAGATGTGCAGCTTTTTTCCTTGATATAAGTGATTTTAATTCAAATGAAAACCAACTTGGAAACATATTACTGCGGTTTCTTTGCTTAGGAACATATTGATCAACTATCATGTAAATAATATTATAGAAAAAGTTAACTGCATCCTCAATAGCCATACCTCCCAATTCGGAAAACCAATTGATATTATGGAATGCACAATTAATGGATTCAAAATTAGCTTTATTGAAATTATAAAAATATTCTGCTTGTTTATCTGATCCGAGCTGATTAAATGCGATAAAAACATCTAAAGCAGGGTGGTATGGATCTATAAGATCCAGTTTAGTTTAACATATATAACAGCTAAAACAATCATCTCTCATTTTACAACTTACCCCCGCTATCCACTTCTGTCTTTATTTGTATAAATGAATCGTCTTGTTCTATGCTGCTAAGCGAGTCCTCTTGCTTTTCATTTTCCTCTAACTCGCCATCGCTGGCACCATCTAGAACTTGTGTTTGGTATACGATATCACTATCATTTTCGTCATCCAACTCATCTTCACTTCCGTCTGACAAATCCTTGCTAGTCTCTTGTGAAGTACCTGCTCCATGCTCATGAGCTTCTCGATCCTCGACTTCTTTTTCTTGAATATCCACTGTCTCCACCAAATCATTCAAACAATTCTCACAAACTGCTTGAATTTCGCTAGCATCTTCTTCCACTTTCAGATCGAAGCATTGCATTAGCAATTTCGGTAGCTCAAGCTCCACACCAACTTCATCGAAAACTAACTGATGGGAATCCCCGAGCCGTTCACTACAAACTATGCATTCAGGAGTAGGCTTGTGTTCGACCAGCTTTTCCCTGCTATTACGCGGCATTGTCCGTCTATGGTGAGGCACCTTTTAACATGGACGGCAGAAAGTGATAAAGACAGATGCTCTTCTTCTCGACGCACGTTGCGAAAGTTGCTTGACGGTCAGTGTTTTGAGCAGTTTAATTGCTTTAATCGCGTGTTTATCCGAAAATAACCCGCATTTCAACTTGTTTTCAAGTACACCAGGTTAATTCAACACTCAATTAATGCAGAAGCATGATTTCAAGATAACTCAGCTACGTACGAGGAGACACTTATACCGGCTATCGATACTTAACAAGTATGCTATTTAAATTTTCTGATTAATGAATTCAGTTTACAAATGATCTACCAGGTAGAGAAAATTAATTTCGGGCAAGAAAATCACACTTTTTCAATGTAAAATCCACCAGAAATCATGCGAGGTTGATGGCGTAATGACACTTCTTGACATATGATTGGGAATTATCTAATGCTTTGAAAATGACCATTGCTAGGAAATTTCCCTGAGATTTGACATTTCTGGCCGTTGAGTTTTGGCGGGAGGATGTCATGGCAATTCAAATTTATTGTGTGACGAAGAAGAAGAGTTAACGTTAAAATGGTCGTTAGTGGGGAAACAAACTACCTGAACAGAATTGAGACACATGTATTTTGTTCATTGCTATTTAATACGAAAGGATGACTGCTGCAGAGGTGTGAAAAACTAATTTTGATTTTCTTGCTTGGAGAAATTCCTGGAGCACATAAAATAGTCATTGGTTAGTGAATGAAATAGATTGGGCGGAATATGATAAACATGCGATTGTATTCAAATTTCAGCAAAAGTCATTGTAGCGTCGGGGTTTGTAGAAAAAAATATTTTAAAGAAAGTGAACAAATTTTTTTAAGTCTTTTACACATGTTCTTAGGCCAAAAGCACATATAGATGGGGCGGAATATGATAAACATGGGATTGTATTCAAATTTAAGCAAAAGTCATTGTAGCGTAGGGGTTTGTAGAAAAAAATATTTTAAAGAAAGTGATCAAATTTTTTCAAGTCTTTTACACATGTTCTTAGGCCAAAAGCACATATAGATGGGGCGGAATATGATAAACATGGGATTGTATTCAAATTTCAGCAAAAGTCATTGTAGCGTCGGGGTTTAGAGAAAAAAATATTTTAAAGAAAGTGAAAAAATTTTTTTAAGTCTTTTTTACACATGTTCTTAGGCCAAAAGGACATATTTAGGCTAAAAGCAAGCCGTCTTAAAGTAAATATCGAACAGATGCTACAAAAAAATGCCAACATTCATATCATTTATTAATTATTCAGTTTAAATAATAAGTAAATGAAAATTGATGATTTCAATTCCGTCAAAGTGCTTCATTTATTTATTGTTTATGGCTGTTCTAATACTCCTTTTTACTATTAAAAAGTTAATATTTATTTTCACATGCATTCTTAATCTATTCATAGAAAAAAGATGTAACTCGCATTAGCTAAGGCTCGCGTACAACAGCTGCAGAATAAAGTTAATATTCGGTTACATTATTAGGCGTGTTTTTTTGCCCCTCTATCCAGCAGAGAATAGAGTATATGCATTGGAAACAACAACACTCCTGTACCAGTGAATTCACAAGTACAGAAATTCTATTCCTCATTGGTAGTTCACGTGCTGACAGAAAAATGAAAAGCTCATACGAAGTTATCTTTTTTTCTGTGAGGTGGCTTTTGTTGTTTGAATGTTTTGGTAGTTAGGAAATTAGAAAAAGCCATCATAACGTGTAGAAAGTTAAAAGAGGTAATTTTCTGTTAGTTTTTTTTTTGTATTTTCTATAGATTGTGGTAGTGCATACTCGTTATTTTCTCTCTTTATTTTCAGCTATTTTGTGGTACCACAGCGAATATAGCAACCTATGTCAGTCTTAGCAAATGCACTGCTGTTTTGTGCTAGATCGTTTTTTTGCGGCATAGTTCTATTCTGTTCTGTATCGGAGCAAAAAAACACGCCTATTAATTAGCTATAATATCCAAGTTTCAAGTTAAAGCAAAGAAAGAGGAAAGAAAAAAAATTATTTAGCCTGTAAATTGTTAAATAATTTTCTATTAACTTAAAAACTTAAATTTACTATTAGAGGTATTTAAATTGTTATTAACTGTATTTAAGAGCATATTAAATACCTTAGGGCCCATTATACTGTTTTGTCGACAAGTTAACTCGTTTTCGTAGCTAATGACAGAAAGGTTTAGAGGGTTTAAAGGTGCGAGTACTGTAAATTGACGAGACCGTAGGTAGATCATTGAAATTTCTAAAAGTGAATTTCAATAGATTGAAATGATGTAACCGAAATAAGGACATACAATTTAAACAAGGTAAAGTTTCTCAAATAGACGAATATTTTGGCCTCTTTAGGCGGATTTATAGTACGGATGATTCTATATTAACACATTGACGGACAGTAGGCACAAGTGAAGTTCGAAAATTGACACTATATGTTTTTGTAATTTATAGAATATTAGAAGCATAGTTTTAATCAATGAAGTCGTGTAACAGGTGGAAAACTAAATTCAACCTAAAAAATTGTTTCCAAAACATGACACTAGGCTTCTACTTGTACGCTGGTAAATGCACATTTGTGCCGTTATAGCCGCAGTGTCCAAAAACAACCGTTTAGACGGCTATTGCCGTCATGTCACATAGTGAACTTCGCTTTGACGGCTATAGACGCAAGTGTCCGTCAACGTGTTAATAAGTGCGCGAAGATTTATTGTACCATAAATGAAGTAGGCGTATTGAACGAATAATCTTTCCCGTCATATAAAAACCAAATGGACTCCGCAGTAATAATAGACAGTGTCTAATCTTAATAAGTGATTTGATAAGAGATCCAATATGTCAAACCTATGAATGTTTATTATAAATTTATACTCCTATATAATATAACGGAGACCATTTTAAGATTTTTATCATATAAAGGGTCATTACTTTTGCACTGTTTCTTAAGTATCAATATATTATTATTTGCTAAGTTTATTGCTGCTTGCCTCCTAGTTGGATAATCTTTAGATCGGATAGCTGTCTCTAGCCCACTAGAAATTGATTCGGCAAAACTCGACTTATTGGTCGCTAGTCGGGAATTTTCGCCACTGGAGAACCTATAGGTGGAAAATTTGAGAAAAAACTCACAAAAATATCAATAAAATACACAAAAAACAACACACTGAAGAAAACCAAACAAAAAGCGAATCACCCACAAAAACACATGGACTCTATCGGTAAAATTGCCTAACGGCTATAGGGAACAAGTAGACGAGTTTAGCTGTGATTTTTGGATTAGATAGTGAGTATCAATCTTTTAAGGCCCCCATTCAAGAGCAGTCCAAACGGACTGAGTCCATTTGGCTTGAGTCCGTTTGTTTTAAGTCCAATTTAACTCGCCACTCACGATAGAGCCTCGATCCAGTTCGTCCATACCATTGTCTGTCATTAATTTAGAAAAAATGGATCTGACGCATATGGAGGAGTTGTTTGCAATTGCAGCTTGCATCTACTTAAAGAAACGAAAACCAACAATAGAAGGGCTTGCCGAACGGAAACAAATGAGTCACGTAAATTTGGTAAAAGAGCTCAGACTTGAGGCTTCTGATCCGCAAAATTATTTAAGAATGGATGAAACGACATATAATACGTTGCTGCAGTTGGTCACCCCATTAATCAAACGAAAGGATACGAATATAAGGCAAGCCATCACTCCTCACGAAAGATTGACCGCTACTTTGCGGCACTTAGCAAGCGGTTGCAGCTATGAAGAACTCAAATGTTCTACAGTAATTTCACCGCAGATCAAGGCTACCACTATCCTTTATACTGAATTTTTCGATTAAATAAAATAATGCCAGAAACAGTGAATGAGCTTGTCACAGATCAGCGTGTGAAGCAAGACTGCTACGTTGTTTGGACTGAGGCTTCATCACACATGACCAGTCTATTTTATGGATTAGCCTACTATTTTCCCACACACGGTCGAACCGAAAAATTGCCCGATGGCCTGAGTCTATGGGCTTTGTAGTAATTGGAAATCCAATTTGGTTCCTTCAGGCCATGAGTCCCTCCGCGTTCTCTCATATACAGGGAGATTTTGGCCTCGCCTCAGGCCATTTGGACTGCTCGTGAATGGGGGCCGATAGGCACATGGGTTTCAAAAGGCGAATGTGCTAATATTTTAGAGCAGACGTGATACCAGATAATATATCAAAGAGTATTTCGTGAAATTCAACTAATTCTCTTTTAACTATTTCAATATATGTTACGATTAATAATTGTGCATGTGATATCAAAATCAAGAGTTTATTAAATTTTACCGCGCATTGGGTTTCGGAGAATTTAGAAATGCATCATGGTGCACTTCAAATTAAATGTTTGTTTGATCTCATACGGGATCATGTACATAAAAAATTCTAGTTGAAAAATATTAGAAATAACGAGAAATAACGTCTCGAACTAACTCCATACAAAACATATAACGTATCCCATAGAACAGAAAAACGAGAATAGTTTAGAAGCATGCAATCGAAAATTCTCGAAATGCCTGAGAGATTATAAATATCCCTGGTGAGAGACTTGGAAGTTAGTATTTTAAGGAAAGGAAATGAGTAAATTTCTCAGCGTAGTAATTTGAAAGCGAGTAATAACGATATTAGCGCGACCACTAAAATGTGAATTGTTCAGTACAAAGTGAATGATTTAGTAGTGATTATTGAATTTGAATAAAGCGGTTTTTAGTCGATCAATATTATTGCACACTATGTAGTATTGTACAATAGCATGGATCGTATTGAAGGATTGTGCAATATATTGAGTGAATCAAAAAGGGTTTGATTTTTACTGAGCAATATGGAATATAATGCATCGTCTGTGGTTAGTGTTGCGCAATATTGGTTCAGTTGAATATCGTCGTTCGTGGCATAAACAACGTTTGGAGTAATAGAGTCAAAAATGTCGAAGGCTGCTGAAAAATCGAACGACAACTAAATATTGCCCTAAAATATTGCACCGTCTGGGGCGCCCAGCAATAATATTGTGCAATATATTGTCACCAAATATCGATCGTCTAAGGGCCGCTCAAAAGTGTGTAAGTAGCACCAATCAAACCGTTTTATTTCGCAAGCGCAGAGAATCGCCAATCCACGGAGCTTGTTTTCAAGCGCAAATGCATAAAAATATAGACTACTTGAAGCACCACATCAGAAAAGAAGAAGGAAATGGATAAAAACAATATGAACGAAAAAAGAGCACTTGAAGCATAGAAATTGACTAGCGAAAAACTGATAAAAAATCTTAACTACAAAAAAATCGACAAGAAATTCCTTCGGCTATGCCAGGTGGGCTGTAAATAAAACACAGAATTCAGACTTAGCGAAACTTGTAACATATTTGTGAGCGCCTTACAGTTCAGCTTACAGGGATATATTGTTTTCAGAAGCTGGTACTGTTTGCGAAAAGAAGAAAAATAGGGGACTCTCCCTGAAAGAAAAGAAACATTAGTTTTCCTTCATCAAAACTTGAAAAATGTTAGCTATGATTATCTATACATTAGTTTTATATATTTATGTGCTTACTTTGATTGTTTTTATGTTAACTTTGACTATTTATATGTTAGGTTTGATTATATATCTTTCTTCAATATTATTTTGAAATTAATTTGTTTGTATTTGCTGACTCTTTTTACGAAAATACAAATACTTCCTGAATATCCTTGGAAGATTTATTTTTTATTAGAATTTCATCGGAGTTTATGACTTTTTAGTTCTTTGGTCGATTCGATATTCTTACCGGATATCGAATATTGGTGGTAACTCTCCTTTAAGACAGATAATCTATTTCTACTCAAAAATATTACTAAGTATATGACTAAAAATGTATTAAAATACTATACAAAGTGTGTGATTGCATTTATTTTTACATTCTTCATATCATCTTTCATATATCATAATCGATTGTTACAATATTCCAACACATACTTTTTTCAGGGGGCAACAACACACACAAACACAAATACTAAAGAATTTTCATAAAATTAAAAAAAAAAACATTTTTAATCAGCTCTGTAGTTCCATTTCATTCGAAAAATATAGAAAAACAAAATCCATTTTTCTTTTAAATCTTAAAATAATAAAATAGAATTTGCTTCGAAAAATTACAAATGACATGTAACTTTACATGATTTCGTGGACCTATTGAAGAGAATGAGTGTAGATAAATTGTATTTTTGTCTGTACAAAAACATTATAGCATATCAAAATCAAATTTGAAAAACATTTATGGGAGTAACTTATCATTTAATTGTAAAATTTTCATCAATTCATTTGAAAAAGCTCTTAAGACGATTCATCGTACAGTTATTTAAACTTTGTTTTGACACGAATACAGTTAGACAATTCTTAGTTTTCACTCTTGTAGTTCGTCTTCATTAGAACTTTTCCATTTTGTACTTCGATTGTAAACAGACTGTCGTCTTTGACATTATTCAAAACCTCATCAGTTATCATTACAAGAATCCCAGACGGACCGTTCATGTAGATATTCAATTTGGAAGCATCAAACAAATTCGATCCGCTTCCTGAGTATTTCGAATGCATTCCTAATTATGCCGATTCGAAAGAGTGTCAGTCATCCAAGGAGGAAGAAGCACATGTAAAATTATCATTCTGTTAATTAATGCTGATTTCATATGAAAAGTCCTGCAAGAATTCTTACCCCAACCTGAGTACACATTGGTATCGACATTGCCGCCATTCATGCTGACGTTCGATGTTGAACAGAATTCATAGAAACCTGGAAGTTTCAGGAGTTTTTGAGTCAGTTCCTTGATTGTATTTGATATCAGGTAGATTGCATGATAGCTACTACCATCGATGCTTATGTAAATGGCCAAGCGGGGAGTTATGGCCCTGAAATTTCAATAGGTGTAAATTCGTACTAAAGTCGAAGTAGAAAAATCCATCTTACTTGGCATGTAGAGTATTAAACATGCGAATTCCGTCGGCAAGTCCACAAATTTGGATCAGATCCTCTTTGGACATTCTGTAAAGAAAACGAATTATTAAGTTTTTGTTTTTTATATTTGTCTAATATCAATTGCTTTCAACTCTCAATGACAGAGTAAAATTAAAATTTTTGCATTTCGAAGCATGAACATATTTCAAATGAAAACTTCAGACCTTGGTCCGGGTTTTTTATAGCGCGATTCGAGTCTTCATAGAAGCTAACTGCTGTATACATCGAATTCAGTTTACCTTCTCGCAGAGAGTGAAGTGGGAACAAATTCAAAACAAGGAAATGCTGCACAGTGCTACAACTGCCAAAACTGCAGTAACGTTGCAGTTAACTACTCTGACATCAATTTTTGTGTGAAGCCTGGCGAGGAACCATAGTGACGATTGCAAAAAGGTAAAACATACCCAGGGCGGTGCGTTTGTCATTTGTGGTCTTGTTGATCACCCATTCAAATTTCGCAGGACTCCAGCTTTTAGGGAAACGGTAGCCAAAATTAAAGTGAAGAGCATTCGTCCCTACCAGGCTCGGAGGAATCGTCAGCAGTTTGTGTCGCATATTGTTTTGAAATAGAGAAAAAGTGGAGTCTCTTATGTGCGGGCAGTGAGAAACTCTATTTCTCCTGGTTTTGCTACTCAGCGATCTGAGCTTTCTTTGGTATCGCTGCCATCTAATGTAAATCTTGCGTATTTCAGTATTGTCAGTAACTTGCGTTTGATATTGTCTGTCGCTACCGATATCCCCAGGGAAAAAGAAGTTCTTCTAGTATTATCGACCCTGGTAGATCAAATGCATGAGTTAACGATTTGTTTATATATAATAACAATTAATAAATAAAGGAGCAAATAATATTGTGCGAGGAGTATTTCTGCTTCTCCAAAGGAATCGCAACGAATATAAAAGGGGTGGCATCTCACACATTCGGCGGCTGGTGTGAGGAAGGTATAGTTCACAGGAACTGATCTAAGGGATTAAACTGCCCTTCACCTATCTAGGACCCGGGTATTCCCCGGGATCCACTCCATATGTACTATATGTCTTCGTACCTCATATGGAATGTCAGTTTCACCTGCAAGGAAAAGTTAGACAGTTCATGAAACGAACTGTTTCCGATTAGTACATTCAGTACAGCGGGGGCAGGTGAGCCCGCATTTCCCCGACGAGGAAATGCATCTGTCATTTGAGGTTGGACCCCAAAGTGCTAACTTCGCTGGGGCTGTGGTTTATAGGCTATCCAGTATGGAATATTATCTGCAATGACCAGAAATCATTACCGGACCTGGCGCTTGCCTAGTATTAATGTGTGGCGTATTATTATGGGATAATGTTTCGTTAGCACATTTTTCCGGCTGGACCCGGGAAAATGGGCTTTATATGGAAAAGCATAAAGATAAATGCGCATTCTACCAATAATGAAATTGAGCTCATAAATCAACTAAAACTGGTAGTGTAAATATACGATGTTGATTATGCAATTCATAGACATGTCCTTGTTGGACTGACTAATGGAGCCTTCGTTGCAAGTATGGTCATTAAAACTTGAACAAACTGTCGCTACCGATACTGAGACCTTGACAGGCACTTTTAAATTGCTCACATTACTCTCCAAATAAGGTGGTTGGAGTGGTCACATATAGCAATGCTTCACGCACCTCGATGGAACAAAGAGAGTCTGCTCAATATCTCCTTGATGTATTGAATACGGTTATGGAACCAATTGCAGAAACCAAACTATTTAATGTTCATGGAATCGGCTTCAGAAGATACTCAGTTAATACAATAAAAATGGTATATGTGCGCTATTATTTAGAAGTAATCTGAATATGGAACCCGTTTTTGTCTTGGAATTAAATGTTGTGCCATTGTTACTGGAGTGGCGAAAACTACAAACATTAGCCGTTTGCTAGTCGCTTCTTTGTATTCAGTAATTTGGCAATTTATTTAATTTGGTAATTTATTAATATATTAAATTTATCAAACAGGGTATACCCCTATTTACAAAATGAATAAAAAAATAAATGCAAAGTTAAAACATCAAATAAGAATATAAATTAAAATACGTTAAAAAGTAAGAATAGATATTTCTAACATTAAGAGTATAATAAAATACAATAAAACGTAAAATAGAAATTACTAGGATTAAGTAGGCAAAAAGTGGACTACGAACTAAACTTTTGAAAATTCCAAGAGACTATGGAAGAGAACTAAGCTATAGATTATCATGCGTCCTCAGTAAACTTAAAACAGGTGAGTGAAAATAAATATCCGTACGCGCAAAAGGTAAATTAAACATTGTGGTTGACCTGATAAGCCTCTCTTGGTGGTGTTCAGTAAAAAAACACGGGGCAAACAAATAAAAAAATCATTAATGTAAGTTCTGCACCGACCAAAGGCGAGGAATATTAAAGATTGACAATATGCTAAATTATGCTTAAAAATAAGGCAGCGCGTGAACCTTAATTGGATAGATTCAGCCGCCTCAGGCAAATAGCAGAAACGGGGACCCCACTCCACGGAGCAATACTCAAGGATAAATCGAACAAGACGCACACAAGTAGAAATATCAAAGGAATTGTGGCAAACACGTACATATATTAAAAACGGCGATCCGGGAAGCCTTTCGAGTGATGGTACGCATGTGAATATCGAATTAAGCTTCCGATCGAAGGTAACACACGCCAGTAAAATGATCCACGACTAAAAGGGTGATGTCGTAGATAGTTTAAGGGAACTCAAAAGCCCAAGGTTTCGCTTTAAAACACATAGAGAAACACTTGGAGACACTCAAGGACAACTAATCATAGGCACATTAAGAAACAAAGCGATTTAAATTGCTTTGAAGAGCAAGATGATCAGAAGGAGCATTGATACATTAGAGAAGGAGAAGCACTTACCCTAGGAAGAACATTGAAGAAGATATTAAATAGCAAAGGTCCAAGAATTGATCATTGAGGAAAATCACGATATTCACGAAAAAAGGGCTCATATATGCCAAAATGCCCTAATTTGCTTAGAAGGAGCTCATGATTGACTGAGTCAAAGGCCTTGGAAAAGTCAGTATTTGTGACGTCTACTTGATGGTGATCATCTAAAGAAGCAGCAACTAAATGGAAAAACTCAACTAGGTACACCGGCTTTTCACGAAGCCGTGCTGTTGAGTAGAGAAAAAAAACGTGGCGAAGTGCGTCATAAACGCGATTAGAAATAAGACGATTACAAATTTTAGAAAAACACGGCAGGATTGAAATACGACGACAGTTTGTAGCTAGGTTTCGATCACTAGACTTATGAATATGAAAAATGCATTATACTTTCCAAAAAGCTGAGAAAATGTCATTATACAGACTATTTTTAAAAATGGTGCACCTGGGAACAGAAAGAAAAAAGAAAATTGCGAATTCATATATGACTAGAGGATGGCCAGGATCCTGGGATCCTGGCCAACTTCTGGCCCCCCAAAGTCCCGGGATTAGAAACTACCAATCCCGGGATTTTAGAAAGTCAAGCATAATCAGCAAACTGCCGCTGCATCATGTATATTGCGTTTAAGAATTTCTGATGCACCAGCAAAGCACGTAGTTAGTTTAATTGTTCCGAAGGTTTTGAGTCACGTTTCCAAATTCATTTCTGTCTAAAAAATTTCCTGCCAAACAAGGAACAATATAATCTTTCAGGAAAGGTATTATTTTCCCTTTTTTTCGGAAGATTACGAAACCTCAATATTCAAAGACAAAAAACCCCAAGCAATCATAAAATACTAAACGAAGGGAGATCAAATAAATCTACACATTTGTTGCTCTACTTAAATTTAAAAAATTAGATATCATGAAATAGTAATAGATAAGAATTAGTAGTAAAACATGGGGTGTGCATAAATACTCAGGAGTGGGTAGATATGGTGCTCAGAAGAAAATCATCACGTCAAGGAGAAGGATTGATAGCCGACTTTTTATCACATTTGTTTTTCTTCATATTGAAGACACAAGATCGAGCGTGTCTTGTAACTTTTGAGTAGTGTAGTGGTATGTAACTTCTTGTAGGTAAACAAATGCAATTTTTGTAACTGCTGTGAGGGCAATTTAGTCACGTAATATGTGAGCTCAATACTGCATTATAGGTACATAGCACATCTTTACTTATTTTACAGATATATTGCATGACAAGGCATACAGAAGGCGTTAATAGACCTATAGTATTTAGTAGTTGATTGGTCAGAAGCAACTGATATTGATTGCACTGCTAATGCTTCGTTAAAATGTTTATTTAGGCAGTTAGGAGAAACACGATCCATTTTTGCCAACGCTATGAAAATCTCAATATTTGACCGAATAACAGAGCGCCAGTGTGCCGCGCTATTTAGTCTTCTAACCTATCTCCAGAATCGGCATTGTACCGATGAAAATTAGTCAAACGAATTGGAATCTCTATTTTCGAAAAGCAGCAACACAAATATTTAAAAAAAAAAATAGCTTCATCTAGAGGCTCAGCTCTTTGCCCAGTTGCCAAAGTAATGAGGAGAACACAGTTACAGATATCCATATTGAATCCAAGCAATTGATGCTAGAAAAAGAGCTGCAATTAGAATTAGATCAAATTATGAAAACAAACTGATCGTGAAATGCCGAAAGAGGCTGATTTGCTTAAAACCATTGGCAGACGAATTGGACATAATTTGGAGCTGGCGTACAAATATTTAATGACCGTCCGTTTACCAATAAGTATCGAACCAAAAAGAGTTTTCCGCGTCGTCTGGCATCGGGAAAAAATTCAGAAGCAGGCTTGGAGATTATACTTTGGATGCTTTGATATTGCTTCGATCTTACTTCCAAAAAAAAAAAACCAATAAACTTTGGCAGAACTTTGTCTATTTTCGTTATTATGGTGTTTTTCAATTTTAAGAGCAGTAATTTCACTTTGATTTTTGTCTTGTGCATTTTATGCTGCAAAATATTTTTTATTGGATAACTGAAATTTTTTCATCATATATGATTTCAAGTTATTTTTTCAAAATTACAAAACGGTTTATAGCCTACTTATTGTTGTAGTGGTGGAACGAATCTGGCACATAATATAGTCTGTTTACTAGAATCTTACCTTATTTCGTTTTTTCCCCGGAATCCGTTTTTTTACCGGGTTTTATTTTCTCGGGATCCCGAGATTTTTAATTTATGAACCCGTAATCTCGGGATTGAAAAATTGTGCTGGGATATGAAGACCTATATATGACGGACATATGACCAGAACCTCTTAAGATCATTATCATCTAAAGCACACATGACTTTTAGCCGCGGAGCGTCTTGAAATTTACTAGCCAGACATATGGGGTTTATGCAAAGATTAGTTGAAGAAGCTTGTGGTAGAAGTAAAGACTAGCACGAACGGTCGGCAACAATACCTCAAAAAAAATCTGGGCCATTTAATATAGTTCATTGCAACGATTAGTCTCTCAGTCAGTTTTATAGAAATTGTAGACTCTGCAGCCTTTGCGTAGAATACATCCCTTGAGACGTATAGTTGCCGATAGTGGAGGATGATGGTTATCATCATCATCATCATCAACGTGGCATAACAGCCCGATGTCGGGCCTTGGCCGCCTGGATCGAACTCCTCCAATTGTCTCGGTCACGTGACCGCGTCCTCCAATCTTGGAAACCCAATAGTTGTTCGGCGTCCGCATACACTGAGCCCTCCCACCGAGCTCTTGGTCTTCCTCTTGGCCTCGCTCCGTCCACTCGTCTTGCGTTCATGACACGTTTTGGCATGCGATCGTCATTCATGCGTTGCACGTGCCCAGCCCACTGTAACCGTTGTAGTTTGACAATTTTTGAGACTTCAAGCTCATCGTAAAGTTCGTACAACTCATTGTTGTACCGGATGCGCCATCCATCTCGGTCGCGGATAGCCCCGAAAATCCGCCGTAGTACTTTCCGTTCGAAATAGTGATGGGTAAAACCAGCACACTTTACTGTGCTAGCACACTTCGCACACCACACTTAAGTGTGCTAGCACTGTGCTCCCAGCACTGACACAGTGCCGCACATTGACACAGTGCCGACACACTGACACAGTGCCGACACACTGACACAGTGACGACACACTAGCACAGTGCCGGCACACTGACACAGTGCCGACACATTAGCACAGTGGCGACACACTGACACTGCCGGCACACTGACACTGCCGACACACTGACACAGGGCCGACACACTGACACAGGGCCGACACACTGACACAGTGCCGACACACTGACACTGCCGGCACACTTGTACTGGCAGGCACACTCCACGGGAACGAATGCTGTACGAGTGGCGTTGATTTTGCCCATTAATATGATGTGCTTCGGTAACAAGGCGTTGTTTGCATTGCAGAATGTGTACACATTTTGCGGTTTCGAAAGCATTAGCTATTGAATGCATTAGCTGATGAATGAGATAATTAGGGAACGAAAAAAGGCAGATAAGATTTGTTATTCGTATATTTTCTGGGTGAAAGTTTTGATTTTGAGTACACTACCGATGATTTGTGTTTTTCTAAATGCTGCGGACGTCTTCAAACGGGATGAAAGTTTAAACACAGATACAAATACGTTTACTTGCGGTACATATGAAAGAAATGCTTTCACGTTGAAAATATTTGTGGAAAATAGGTTTTGAGCAGATAGAAGGGTTTTGTCGTAACATGCAACGATAAAATGATAGCGATAAAATGATCTGCTGCAGATAGAAGGTTTATGGTAAGTAGTGCTATGTTTTTAAATATTCAAATATTAAAGGAGTTTTTAGGGCAAAAGTAGCTGAAATCGGCCAATTTTGGATTAGAGTGATTTCGGACATAACGGGCCAAGACCTATTGCTGTGATACAAACATTTCGGTTTTGTAGGGGAGTAAGGGGTTTTTTGGGCATAATTTGGCAAAAATTGTCTTTACGGCGCTTTCGATGATTGAACGTGGTCGGGGAGTACAATAGTGATATTATAAGGACGAAAAAAATGTTTGATAGGGGAAATTGGGCAAAACCGTCCAATTTTCCCAAATTTTTTTTTTGGTCTAGCATGAATTCGGGGACTTTTTTGAGTTGTTTCGAGCGAAATTTCCATACAAGTTTGGGGAAAAGCGGCCTAGTTTCGAAGATACGGCAAAAGTAGTTGAAATCGGCCAATTTTGGGTTAGAGTGGTTTCGGACATAACGGGCCAAGACCTATTGCTGTGATACAAACATTTCGGTTTTGTAGGGGAGTAAGGGGTTTTTTGGTCATAGTTTGGCAAAAACTGCCTTTACGGCGCTTTCGATGATTGAACGTGGTCGGGGAGTACAATAGTGATATTTTTAGGACGAAAAAAATTTTTGTTAGGGGAAATTGGGCAAAACCGTCCAATTTTCCCAAACATTTTTTTTTGTCCAGTATGAATTCGGGGACCCTTTTGAGTAGTTTCGGGCGAAATTTCCGTACAAGCCTGGGAAAAAGTGGCCTAGCTTCAAAGATACGACAACATGAAATCCGCCGGAAAACTGTCTGGAAAAACTGAAAGTAGCACTAAAAGTGCTAAGTAGGAAAAGGTTCAGATCCTCTTTGGTTCGATAGTTGGCTTCTTCGGCTGTGCTGGACAAAAAAAATTTTTTGGGAAAATTGGACGGTTTTGCCCAATTTCCCCTAGCAAAAATTTTTTTCGTCCTTAAAATATCACTATTGTACTCCCCGACCACGTTCAATCATCGAAAGCGCCGTAAAGGCAGTTTTTAACAAACTATGACCAAAAAACCCCTTACTCCCCTACAAAATCGAAATGTTTGTATCACAGCAATAGGTCTTGGCCCGTTATGTCCGAAACCACTCTAACCCAAAATTGGCCGATTTCAGCTACTTTTGCCGTATCTTCGAAACTAGGCCGCTTTTCCCCAAACTTGTATGGAAATTTCGCTCGAAACAACTCTCAAAAGTCCCCGAATTCATGCTAGACAAAAAAAAAAAAAATTGGGGAAATTGGACGGTTTTGCCCAATTTCCCCTATCAAACATTTTTTTCGTCCTTATAATATCACTATTGTACTCCCCGACCACGTTCAATCATCGAAAGCGCCGTAAAGACAATTTTTGCCAAACTATGCCCAAAAAACCCCTTACTCCCCTACAAAACCGAAATGTTTGTATCACAGCAATAGGTATTGGCCCGTTATGTCCGAAATCACTCTAACCCAAAATTGGCCGATTTCAGCTACTTTTGCCCTAAAAACTCCTTTAATATTTGAATATTTAAAAACATAGCACTACTTACCATAAACCTTCTATCTGCAGCAGATCATTTTATCGCTATCATTTTATCGTTGCATGTTACGACAAAACCCTTCTATCTGCTCAAAACCTATTTTCCACAAATATTTTCAACGTGAAAGCATTTCTTTCATATGTACCGCAAGTAAACGTATTTGTATCTGTGTTTAAACTTTCATCCCGTTTGAAGACGTCCGCAGCATTTAGAAAAACACAAATCATCGGTAGTGTACTCAAAATCAAAACTTTCACCCAGAAAATATACGAATAACAAATCTTATCTGCTTTTTTTCGTTCCCTAATTATCTCATTCATCAGCTAATGCATTCAATAGCTAATGCTTTCGAAACCGCAAAATGTGTACACATTCTGCAATGCAAACAACGCCTTGTTACCGAAGCACATCATATTAATGGGCAAAATCAACGCCACTCGTACAGCATTCGTTCCCGTGGAGTATGCCTGCCAGTACAAGTGTGCCGGCAGTGTCAGTGTGTCGGCACTGTGTCAGTGTGTCGGCCCTGTGTCAGTGTGTCGGCCCTGTGTCAGTGTGTCGGCCCTGTGTCAGTGTGTCGGCAGTGTCAGTGTGCCGGCAGTGTCAGTGTGTCGCCACTGTGCTAATGTGTCGGCACTGTGTCAGCGTGCCGGCACTGTGCTAGTGTGTCGTCACTCTGCTAGTGTGTCGGCACTGTGTCAGTGTGTCGGCACTGTGTCAGTGTGTCAGTGTGCTGCCGACACACTTAGAAAGTGCCGCACTCGCACAGCACACCGAAGTGTGCTAGCACACTGTGCTAAGCACGCACAGGTGCTGCCCATCACTAAGTTCGAAAGTATCGATCATGTATTCGGAGGCTTGGGTGAGGGTCCATGTTTCGCAGCCATAGCACAGCACAGGTCTTATAATAGTTTTATAAACGCGGAGCTTAGTCTTTCTGTGCACATATTTCGATTTCATGATAGGGAGGACCGAGAAGAAAGTCTTATTTGCTAGTTGTATCCGTCGCTTGATTTCCTCAGTTTCGTTGGCGTCACACGATAGATTGCTACCCAGGTACACAAAGTTGTCCACGAATTTGATGCAAAGGTTCCCTACGTTGATGGTTGTGTGCGCTGGCGTCCTTGTCCTAGATTGCATCATAACTTTCGTTTTGTCCTCGTTGATTCGTAGTCCAACTTCCTTTGCTGCGGTGTCAAGTCTAAGCAGAAGTTCTTCTGCATCGGTCCGTTTTCGAGCCATGATGTTAATGTCATCCGCGTACGCTGCCAATTGTGTCGACTTAAAAAGTAGCGTGCCGCTGGTGCTCAGGTTCATTGCTCGAATAGCGAACTCAAGTGCCAGGTTGAAGAGCGTGGGCGCTATTCCATCGCCCTGCTTCAGGCCACCCAGAGTTTCAAAAGGATCCGTCAATCCGTTCTGGATCCGGACTTGTGAGACGGAGTTGGTCATCGTCATCTTTGTGAGTCTCACTAATTTGGCCGGTATACCAAATTGCAGCATGATGCTATATAGAGCGCCTCGGTTGATGCTGTCATATGCTTGTTTAAAGTCGACAAAGATTTGGTATACGTCGACGTCGTATTCCCAGCACTTTTGCAAAATTAGCTTGACCGTGAAGAGCTGGTCGATTGTTGAGCGACCAGATCTGAAACCGCCTTGATATTCGGCTATCAGATTTCACATAATGATTACATGCAGGGGACACTGTGAAATAGGATGGATCCGAATAGAAAAGGACAAGATCAAGAATTTTACCGTTCCTGTTAGGAAAAAAGAATGAATCAAGTAGAAGAGCACGAGGAAAGAAAATATGAAAAGAAAACAGATAACTATATTATTATAACACACAATCAGAAGTGAGGATCCACTAAACACATGACAATGGGTGTGAAAGGGTAACGTTTTCACTTTCAATAAGCCACGTATCAGAAAGGCATATTAAATTATCCTTTTCGATAATAGAAGCATTCATTAAACTTGGTTATAAATCCACGAAAATTTTGATAATATAAACTAAGAGAAGAAAGATTAGAAATTATATGCGTTTCCTCCGGTTGAGGCTGGAACGAAAATGTATATGGGAATCAAAAGGTTTTAGCAAAATCTCATGCCTCCAAAATTCCGCGTCAGCAACGATGTTAAAGTTAGTTGGTGAAGTTAATTCATTAATATCACAGAAGCAAAAATATGAGGTGCGTAGCCCAATTTCTTTGAATCAAAGCGCTCTATGGCACTCGAAGTAGTTTCATAGATAAATATAGATACGAAGATTTGCAAGAGTGGTTATATGATTCGCAATGAAGTGTTGTAATTATTAGGAACATCATCAATCCGAGAAGTAACAGGAAAAACGTGATAATCGAGCCTATTAAAGGCAAATTCAGTAGGACCACGACGAAGATGCTTAGATTGTGCTTGAGATGGATGCACTTCAGTAGGACCGATCGCTGGAGATCGCGTGACGGGACGATATCTAAAATGAGCATCAATATGAACAGGAACGCTGCTTTGCTCATTATCACACTTTATGATCGATGAAATCGATGGAGGCGGAGCTATATTCAGTTGTTGTCTCTCAACTAGACTTCAATATTAAGTTGCAGTCCGATTCGCTGTAGAGAACTTTTCAAAGCACTATTCAGAGTTTTATTGAAGCAAAGGAAATACCGATGCTGAAACTCCAAGCTGTGATGCCGAATACTGAAGTGGATTATGATGGATAGATAATTACAAAAGTTCTTGATGGGTAACAGCTGGTTGCAAAGGTAGCAGTTGATTACTTAGTTGCTAATTTTTCTGCTGCTGTTATCGATTCCATGCTACAACTAAAGCGGGAAAGGAAAGGCTAGCAGGCCCAATGTTTTTATCATGAGAGAGCTGGAATTGAAATATTCGGTCACTGGCTGTTCAATTTCAGCAATTTTTACAAGGTCGGAAACTTCCTTGCTGGCAAGTTCTAATTTCTCGCTCAAAACATTAAACGAGTTTTTTAATTTACTGAGGGCATCACAGCTGAGCAAAGTCCAAAAAGCTGACTGTCGTATTCGAAAACTCTACGATTACTACTGAAACTATATTGAGGTACCTTGGTATGGACTTTGACGAATTCCTCAAGTTTAGTCCCTATGTTCGACATAAAATCAAAGTTGATAAATTTGTATATCAGCGCATAAGGTATCTTTTCGCCAAGAATCTGGGCCTGACTTCGGCGAATCGTCACATATGCACCCACATCCTAGATTACCTCTTCTCAAACTGCCATTGTAGAGGCGGAGATGCTCGAGCGGAGAATTCTGTGGCTCTGCACTGGCAGGTTTTACAACTCAGCAACTAAAAACTGGCCGAGGATCTTTCTCCTTTCTCGCGAGAGTGGATTGAAGCCACTTTGGCACCGCATTGTGGAATTGACTACGAAATTGGACAGAAAGACAGGCATGCAAACAGAGTAATTGATCTTTGAGGCGCTCAACAGGCCCAAGTGAGCTATTTATGCGTCCGTAGTATATAGGCCCATCGATAATTAAAAGAGACTAGTTTCAGGTAAGCTAGATTATTTAGTTATTAATTGGGCATCAGAGAGATTTAATTTAGAAGTAATTGTAAGATAAAAATTGCCAATTGGACAAACTGGGTAATAACATTTATTTGAAATATTATATGTACTGAAATTCCTAGAAAATAGAATTTAATAAAAAACAATAAGAGCGGTTAGAAAAAAATATTGTAACCGCTAGACTTAATATGTGATATACGTTATTCAGTAAGCTGGGTTATAAATGTACAAATAATTCCAAATAAAATTCAACTCAATAAAAACTAATGCTTACCTCAAAATATCAGATCCAGAGAAATGGGTGAATGTTGCAACGTAGGCCGTCAGGCGATGAAAAGTTAACCATTGAGCTACTTGACATGGAGACGATTCTTTTGTTATAGTTGTTGACTAAAGAAACAAAAAGCGAAAGTTGGTATAAACATATATGACTTATGATTCTGACTTATGTTGATACTTACAAACTCTTCGAAATCAGATTGTTGTGGTGAAACCATGTTCTGATCCATTAGTTTATAATTGTTTGTATTTGTTGATGTTACACTGTTTATAGCGATTGGACTGGAATTGTTGTTTGTGAACGGTAGAATACCATCATATTTAGGCATGTGAACAGGAGAATTGGGCATTAATGGTGATACATTCGGTTTTATACTGGAAGAGAAGAAGTCATTTTAATTAAATTGAGTTGGCATAAGACTATTTAATTTTTAATCTAAGTTTTGTGCTATAGAAGCTAAGGAAATGTATTACTTTAGAACAAGATTCTTCACTGTAGTATTCGAATTTCAAATGAAAAAGGGCGTTAATATGCATTTTTTTTAAATTTTTTCAATGAAAGGCAATTTTTCGTTTAAAAGCTGTAATTTTTTTTAGCAGATATCGATATCTCGAGGGTAGAATTCCCTTTTTTTGAATGCATATTGGTCTCTGAATCGCCGATAGGTTTTAATGTCCGTTAAGAAATTAAAACATCTAGATCTAATTCTGAACGAAACAATTGTTCTTTCATTTACAAATCTTTGGCTTTGCAAATCAGATCAAACCAGATAAAATCAATTGAAACTTACTATTCCGGACTGTAGCAACCCTGTGGAATGAGAGCCTCAAGCGATATATCATTTAAAATGGTACATTCGTAGCTTGGCTGATATTTTTCCTGTTCTGATATTGGTCGTTTTTGTATTTTCTCACGATCTTGTTTATGCTTGCGATCAGCTCCTTTCAGCTTAAATACCTTAAATTTAAAAAAAAAATTGTTTCACTCTATTCATTACAGGTTATTAATAATTTCGAACAATTTACCTTAATCTGGCATGCAGCTGCATGTATTGGCTTAGCCAAACTATCAATATTTGCATTGTCTAAAAAAGTTTCGATTTGTATACGAAACGGGACACCCTTTTCGCCGCCGTGTTTCTTCGGTGTGAATTCAGTTGATATACAATTAACTTTAATATAGACTCCGACTTCTTTCATTGGGTCCCATAGGACTTCAACTGTATTTAGTAGATTTGGATTTAATGGTTGCGATACATGACATAGGCCATATGATAGCGGGACATCAACTTCTATTATACGATCACCTGGCCGTGATGCTTGCCATTGTTGCATTTGTTCGCGTTCCATATATTGTAGACGACGTTCATGAAAGCATATTTTGATAATGCTCTAGAAGAAAGAGATTTGTTAAATGAAAATATTTGGCTTTAGTTGTCAATGTACTGAAATTTCATTGGGTTAATTGATTTATCGGAGTATGTGTTTGAGTCAGTGTTTGCTGCTCCGTTGATTAGTCTCAATTGAGTTCAATTATTTTGATTGGTTTGCTCAGACTGACGTCGAACTCAATTAATTTCAATTGAAAACAATTTGGCATATTTATTAATATTTGGAGTAGTTCCTTTGGAGCAAAGCAGTGCACACAAACGATTTGGATCAGTATTCTTAAAGCAATTTATAGTCCAGTAACTTTATACGTCAGACCTTGCCTTAAATCTGGTAGTTCTGATTTGTTGCGTACTTATTTATGATGTTGTCGCAATGAATAACCCAAGTTTACGACATCGAGAGCCAAGAACAACCTTGTCAAAATCGCGAAAATTCGAGAAATTTTTTACTTTCGTTTTTGCTAATTTATACCATAGAGAACTTGTTTTATGACAAAATTTATTTGCCTAAAGTTTAAAGTATGCTAAATTTGCTACAATTTGAGATCAAAATCGTCTGTATATACCGGATACTTTTCGAAATACAGTCTTGCAAAATTTTCGATTTTATTTAAATTTTGAAATTTTTAGCAATATTGTGTTGCTAAAAATTTCAAAATAAAAACCAAAAAATTTGAAGGCTGTTATTTGGAAGCTATCGGGCCTACAGAGGTGGTTCTGGTTTCAGATTGTAGCAAATTGAGTAAAATTAAAAAATTTACTGAATACATTTTTATCATAAAACAAGTCCCTATTGTATAAATTGACAAAAACTAAAAAAAAATTCGATAATTTCTCGATTTTTCCCGATTTTGATAATGTTCCGTTCGGCGCTCGAGGCCGCAACCTTGGATTATTCATTGGGGCAACATCATAAGCAAGTCAGCAAAAAATCAGAACTACCGGTTTTGACGCAACGCCAAAGTTACTGGACTATTGAAAATGTATTTTTTATGGTTTGATGGTGATTAGGACGGTAAATGAGCTCATTATTTTATTTTATTTATTTATTTAAAAATTCGTCTAATACAGGCTAATCAAGTTTTTTTTACATGGTCTTATGTTCGATTGAAATATATATTCTGCAATTAAGATATTTACAAATTGGAACCAACGCTGCTCTATTTACCCACAGTTCTTATTATTGAAGTAATAGGTTCATTAAAGCTGTAATTAGTTCGGTGAAAATTGACGGATAAAAGATTCACATACCGAAATTTCTGGTTAGTTGTATTCAAACTAAATTTACCTCAGAGATGCTCTGAAGAGATTCTTTCGGCGAAGCTTAACAGCAAGAGAGATTTTGAGATTCTTGCATCTAACTTTGAAGCTCATAGCCATAAGTTTCAGCGGATCTGTATAAGGAGGCAATCGAAGGGAATCAAACCGCAGCAGTTCACGAAAGTAAAAATTCAAAAAATTTCTTTGAATTCATTCGATACTGCTAATAAGGTGTCCAAATCGAACTTGCATACTCAAACATTGGTTCCACTAAACTACAAAAAAGTTTTAGTTAATTAAAGAGCATGAAATTCTTTCGATCGCCTCCGTACGCAGTCTAACATAGAGCTGTTTTTGACAACACTGGAATTTATATGATCATCAAAAGTGAATGAAATGAAGTAAATCGAGTACTTTTTCTGAATGTGCTATGGCTGTACTCTTCAAAGAGTACTCAAATTTTAAAGAAGTTAATTAACCAGTGAATAGTATAGTAGAATATTTTTTTATGTTGGTTAGCAATCGATTCGCGTTAGGACAGTTTGTGTGTTTGCGCATCTAGGTCAGTTTGTAGATCTAGACATTCGTGCGAAGTGGATACCTTTTTGAAGATTTTACAGTATACAGTAATATATATATGAGTTCTTCGAATTGGAAGGTAAATCGTTGATATACAAAACAAAAACCCAGGTGGCTCTTCTGGGAACACCTGAAAATATAGTGAATTCCGAAGATGACACACTGCGATAAGCTAACAAATTTTTATTGAAAGTGGATAATTTCTGCAGCGAAATCGAATCATCTAGCTTATCAAGAGCTTTCACAAACTCAGTATAAACATAGTTCACTAGCAGACCACCTTCTATGGATGGAATAATTCTGTATAAAATTCTATTATATTCGTTGTTGTTCGTTTTCCCGTTGTGAAACCGTGCTGATAGGAACATCTGAAAGGTTTGCAATGGAACGCTACGGCATCACTTATTATTGCTTCAAAGAGTTTGGCGACAATAGGTAGCCTGATAATCGGATCGCAATTACTGCCCGTATTTCTATTACTTTTCTAGTGTATGGGTGGAATGATGGTGTATATCCAGAAAGAAGGAACAACACCCATGGATACAAATAGATTAAAGTGGTATGATAAATCAGGTGTTAAAGACGAAGAACAAGGTTTTAGAATTAGATTCAAGATGCCGTCAGGGCTTTGAACCAGGTTGTGGTCCAGTTTTTTTTGGAGAATGCTTCAATGTTATCTTTAGCAATAATCAAGACTTTAATTCCCAAAGAAGTGCCAAAATATTAATGAAATTTTCTTGCGCCTCCATCGAGAGCTGGTTAGGATAGTAGCAATGGAAACAACAACAATCCTATCCCAGTTGTTGTTTTCAATGCTACAGCCAACTCTGGATAGAGGCACGAAAACATGCGGCGAATAAAAAACTATTATTTCGAGATCGATAAGAGAACACCGAGTAATAAAAAACACACCTAAATACATTATCTTAATGACACAAGTGCAGACATTTCGGTTTTTCCTGCCCCTCACTCGAAAATTTTACCCCCATCTCGACTTGAGATAACGAACGCACTACTATTAAAACGTACGGACGAAAAACTTTTGGATTAGAACTAGGGCTTCACCCAGAGTTCTCATGGAACTTTACTCTTGTGGTCGTTATTAGACTTATTTTGGATGGAAACTTTTTGTGCTACTTTGGTCTAGTAGTCGATTTCGCTAAAAGTATGTTGATGGACACGCACTTCACTTTCGTTCAAAGAACAACAGTCTTCCGTTTCATTTTAAATCTCAGTGCTCAGCTTTCGTTGTGTTGAAATACTTTTGGATTTTTGCCGCTAAGAGCGTATGAATGTATATATACATTGTAACTCGCTTTCCTAGTTGAGTAAAAAATGGATCAAAGCATAATATTTGGCGGAGAGAAGACAGCATTAATTATGGAGCCAAGCGATTGATCTTTGAAATTTGGGAGATAATGAATGGACATAAATTGGTTTCGCTAAATATGCAATCAAAATTATCGAGATGCAGGGAGGAGAAAGGAATTATGGAGCTGCCGCAAGGACTGTATTTACCTTTTGGAAGAACAGAATCAAGATTGAGGCAAATTTTCGCGCTAATGCCTAGTACTATACTCTTCGCGAAACGAATTCAACGGTCGAATCCCATACAAAAAGAGCTTTTCAATTCGTCAGTAAAGCTCTTTTTGTATGGGATTTGACCGTTGAATTCGTTTCGCGAAGAGTATAGTACTAGGCATTAGGAACAAATCCTAGATTGGATGTTGTATATTAATATACTATGTTCGTTTTAAGGCACATATAATCAGCTAGAGATTGGCTGCTGTTTCACAGCCTGTGAATTTTTCGTTGTGATTGATAAATCGGCTGTGATCGCAAGTCCAAAAGAGTAACGTTCGAAAAGAGCTGCCACTGTGATTTGAGAATTGATATTTTGCTGTGGTTGCTATTTTGAATAGTATGCAACGTATATTACTTTCGCGGCGGTTTAGAGATTGCAATGGATGCGTGTAGCCTGTGACTAGCAAGCCAAGCCAAGTACAATCACTGCAACAATAACTGTTACATCTAAACAAGTGAATAACCCTTTGAAAGGATCTATAGGAAATAGATTAGGTACCTTCTAATATTATTCCTTGAAAAATTGCATCAGGAATCCAACAAATATTGACACATTTAGTATTGTGGAGGACTGCGGGTTTAGATGACTTGTGAGGTCTCTAAATCCCTCCTATTTTCTGTTAAATACTGGACACATTTCTGATACAATGCTCTCGGCGATGTATAAGAAAGCATTGACAGAAGTGAAAGACCCACTAAACAGAATTGTAATATGCAGTTTTACCACAGATTGCTGGATTTGCTATAACAATGAAAGGTTTATTGGTGCAACAGTCCACATTGTATAGTTTTGCCTGAAATCGATTTGTTTGCATTAGCTGCAGCGAAATAAATTTTCAGTAGTGGCTGATTGAAATTTTTACCAAAAATTACACCTAATTATGTTTGTGATCATTGCCAACATAAATTCGGCAATCATTGGCCATTTGAAATAATTTTGGAAGTTTAGCTCTCAGTATTAATTTCGTATGGTAAAACCTTTGCTCAAAAAATATCGAAAGATTATCACTCATTTTAAGTGGAGCGCAAATGCTACCCAAGAATTTTCGCAAGAGTTGGAGCGAATCTATGAGTTGCAAGAAGTCGCAAAAACTAGCATTGTTTTAGCTTCTAAATCTATCAAATTATGAATGGTTTGCAGTTTCCGATGCAATCGAAGTAATAAAAATCCCGAATCAATTAGTTGAGTCGCAAGTGGAGATTAATATATGGTTAACGGTCTGCAAAATGGTGGAGATAAATATATGGTTAATGGTCTGTTGTTGATGAATTGGATCAAAAAATTTTTTTCACGTAACCGTAATATCCGCTACTTCTTGATTGAAACCTCGATTTAAATATATAGCGTTCAAATAAAGCCAGACTGCCGATTTTGCAAATAAAAAATGAATATGGTTTGTGCTATCGCCACAAAATAAGAGAAATTTCTGACGTAAAGATTCAGAAAGCTAATTTCAATACAAACACTGTGTATCAAGAGGAAAAATTGTCGCTGTAGAATTTATATGAAAATGCAGTGCCATTTGTAAATACCGTAGGCACAGTCATGGGCAATTGTTGAAATTGAAAGATACATTGAAGAACCAATTTCACTCAGGAGCGAAGATCTGCTTGGATGGTGCCGACAAAATAGTAACAGATATCCATAACTGACCCAGATAATACGGATTTTGTTATGTTATGTTGCAGCTTCCGAGCCTTGTAAAATTAGAAAAAGTCGAGCAATTAAGCAATTCTTGAATCAAAATAGGAACGTGTTCAATCAAATTTAACCCGTATATACTCGTCGCATTATTAGTTGTGTTTTGTTGTTCGTTTTGTTATTTGATGCTTGATGATTTGAATTATTATGTATGCAGTTCATCTCTTAAGTAGCTTGGATATGTATTTTAGTTGAACATTGTGAAACAGATAAAGGTCGTTTAAAACGTCCAACTCTACAGCTTTAATCAATTTTTTGTTAATATCACTGTGATTGAAAGAGCTTAATTTTAACAGTTATTTAAAAAAAGCAATCGCAATGATTGAAAAATAGCTGTATTTTTCATCTGTACTCGGCATATTACCTCGACGAAGAATTAAAATCGACAAAGAAGGTGAAGAATTACAATCGATTTTCGGAAATGTATTGGAAGCATATTTTTCTAGCTCGGAAGAAATTAACATAAGACACTGAAAACAATCAAACATAATCGACGAAAAGTTATAGAATTTATAAAGTTATAGGAAAGTCTAAAAGACTTCAAAAGAATAAGTCTTGTTGATCTGATAGTGATGTTTGATGTCGCTCAATCGTGGAAACTTCGAGAGAAGAAAAAAAAACCATACAAAGAGAATGATGGTTGGAATTGATAGCTATGATATGAAAGTTATCACTTTTGCAAAATTGTATCTAGTTTCTTTTGGATGATGAGCTGAAAGTGAGTTCATAAAAACAAATTCAAATATTTTTTTTCTAATCAACTGACCTGGCAGCCAACATTTTATCTAATTATATGTTTAGAATGAATCGCGAAAACACTTTGACAGTACCTTTTTTTCTATACTAACAGTATGTGAATAGCATTTTTAAAAGCAAAAAATTGTTTGTCGATAATTAAAAACTATTTAGGTTGATTATATAAAATCTTTCCGATTAATTATGGCATGGCTAAAAAAACAGATCGCATTTACTTTTATTGTATTTTTCCGCAAAATTAATTAGTCGATTTTGGTAAGAATTAATATTTTATTTAACATTTTGTCCAACATCGTTTTTAGTCTATAGCTACACTAACAGCTTTTCAATGGATAATCTGTGACAATTTATTTTGGTAAATTTGATTTGTTGGAATATACTAGGCGGAATAATCTTAAATTTAATGAGTTTTAAGTCATATTCCTCGTTTAAGTAAGTGATGAGCTGATTTTGAACTTAAATGAACATTTAATGGCAGTTGAATATTAGAATGTTCGAAAATGCAAAAAAATAATAATATATAAATGTAGAGATATATTTCTTTAGATGATCACTTTAGAAGTACACAAATCAAGGTTAAAACATTGACATAAATCTTGTGTAGATATAATCAATAAAAATTAATAATTTGTCAATAAATAAATAAATAAATCTCTACCATACTTACTTTCAGCAATTTCCCGCGATACTGCGATAGATCACCCAACTTTTTTAGCTTAATCTCATAGCTCTGTCCCTGATTCAAGTACGTTAGTGTCTCTTCGTTATTCTTGGTTGCGATTGAGGTAGCCGCTGCCAGTATGTATTGAAACCTGCAAAGGAATTTCGTTTAGCCATCTTTGACATCATTTTTGTACTTCTCACATCTGTTGCGTATATCTGTTTGTGCTAATTGAAAGCTTTTAGTACATTACTTACTTGAATTCATCTAGATTGCCATCAACGACAGGGATATCTGATTGGCTTGGACTGTTACGAGCTGCAATCAAACAAAAAGAAGAGACACACTTAACAAGTCAACGCCACACTGTCAGCGTGATGAATAATGAAAACTGGGAACTTACCACTGTTGGATTCACCAGCGTTGTGGCCAATGATGCTCTTTTGTTGTTGTAGAATTGTCGATGCTTGTGACTGTTGATGATATCCTCCTGTTGTGCTGTGGTTTAGTGACTGATGTTGCTGCTGTGGATCGATGATTTGGTCAGTGTCTTTACTTTGCGAGCTGTTACCCGCCTTCAGTGCATTGATTATGTTACTGCCATTTGAAGTACTGTTTGTTTTATCATCGATACTCAGGCAATTCGTTTTAATGTTGATTGATTGATCTTTCTTACTGCGTTCATCACCGAGAAGAGTTTTACCATTATTATTTTGACAGTTACCGCTAACACTTGCTGGCTGTTGATTTTGATGCTGTTGTGATAGACGTTTCACCTTTTGATCGTCATCGTTTGGTGACGGAATTTCTTGTTTCAATACAGTCAGTTCCGATGAAAGAGATAGAAATGCTTCACTGAAATATATCGAAGGAGACAAATATTAAGATTAAATATCGAATTATTCGTATTTTATGTGTAAATTTTAGCAATGTGTTAAATTGTTTAGCAATGCTGTGTCAAATACGTGAACCAGTTCTTACTGGTCACATGAGAAACTATTTTGTATTAGCATTAAATTTGATGTTAATAAGTATTCATTAGGACTGAATGCAACTTGAATTTAAGATCATAGATGTTGCTAAGAGAGATATGGCTTGTGTGTCGAGATATGATTGGATTAGTGAGTTTGATTCAAAATGGATGGTTTTAATTTGCGCATAAATGTATGAGAAGATATAATACAGATTATAGTCAAATTGTGTTGAGTCATACTTATTCAGATAACCATTATTTCCAAATTCACTGTTTAAGTCAAAGTCGATGTCATCCGACCAGCTTGTACGTCCTGAAAAATATGGTAAAAGATAAAAATCATGTGTTTCGTACATATTTTTTCTGATATAAATTTTTAGGTGGCAGTTTCATAGTTTGGGCATTATAGAAAATGTTATATAGCTATTTGAGCTAATATTATTTCTCGAAGCTTTGAATTTTTTCCAGCGATTGAGTAAAGAAAAAGTTGAGAAAAACCTGGATCCAGTGTCTGTGCTATTTGAAGCACTTTAAGGTAAATGTGATTGAAAAGCTCGTTTAGTGGAATGGGTACAGCGCTGACTTTTAATGTGTGGAGTTCCTAGTTCGAACGAGAGATAGTGCGCGCGAGTTTACCTAGCTCTGAATAGGTAACCGAGTTAAATTAGGGGCAAAGTGAGTCGTGGAACTAATAACTCCACACTCCTATTCAAGTTGATTGTAAATTTTTGAATGAAGCTCCCTACCAGTTTCAATTTTTGGACCTCAACTCTGAACTTTGTATGATCTCAATAAATGGTTTTTTTTTGGTACAAGAAGTAGCGAATCATGGATGAAATGTTTTGCGAAGAATATAATACATAAGACTAATGATTAGTTGCAAGGGTTTTATTCTGCAATACGTATCTAATAACAGATTTCCCTTTGCATATGCAATCACTGGCTCTCTTTGATAATCTGAAATCTCGCTTGCTTTTGGAATGAATAAATCAAGCACTTTTGAAAACAACAGGAAATTGAATTGAGCTGTCGAAATGATAATTTCAATTCTAAACAAATCACCCAACATGTGTCACGATAAATACACACATAGAACAAATCGAAGCTGTTAGTTAGCTAAATAGTTTTGTACAGTAGTTACAGTGAAGTTCAATATTCTATCAATAGTTTTATCTGGCAACTCGGAACTCGACTAGATTCCCGCCTGTAAACACAAAACTTTAACTGCGCCACTTTTCTGTCTCGGCTGCGAATCAACAAAGATTAGATTTTGATCCGGGCACCAATTATGATATATTTTGCTAGCGATGATAACCACACTTCAATTCAGTAAAATTCCGCAAACATGTATATACACGCAAATCAGTAGATAGAACGTACCAATACTTTGACCTTGATATTTGCATGATTGCTGTTGTCTACGATAATTATTCTCGCGGTCATTTTGATTGAATTGATTCACAAAACCATTCATATCTCTCCCGGTCGTCAAGATATTCTACTATTGTTCAGAACATTTTGAATTACTTTTGAAATGTCTACACATTTTCACGTCAGATACAATGGAATGTTATGGAAAATATTTTCGATTTAGCAGAAACGAAATTTTATTTAAATTTCCTTTCGATTCGATCGCAATAACACGTTGCCACAAACAATTTCTCACTCTTCTTCTAGCACTTTAAGTATCTTTATTTCGCGTAGCACGGCACTCGAACTCATCAAGACCTTGTTTGGGGGGTTTATCGGCAATGCTTTACGTTCGCAACTGCTGTGTACAACTGTTGAATCACACAATTAATAATCTTTTTTTGCGTCTCCTCAAGTTTTAGCTGGCAACTGTTATTACGTTGCGGAGCTTAGCGTTTGGCTATCATGATAGTAAAATCGCGTTCTCACACTTGTCACTAGATCTTCGAAATTAATGTCTGGTAGGTACGTTTTTCGAACCGAAATTTCACTCGGCGAGTGCTATAATTTTCCGGCGTATTGTTTATCAAGATAAAATCCAATCTTATCAGTGCGATTTTTGGGGGTGGCAAGTAGATGACGTGAAATTTATGTAGTAGCAGTTTTAAGTTACGGATGCGAAGCCAATTCCAAAAAATACAATTTATTGGTAAAAATCGTTTGATACACAGCAGGAACGTGTATTTACGCGAGTGATTGAGAGACGCTCTATCTCGATAATGTGTACAAGTATGACCTTATTACCGACCTATTTTTATAAAATCGTTGATAATACGAGATGCCTTAGCAGTCAGGCAGTATGAGGAGGCTAATGCTGAGCAAATAGATGCACAGAGCAGATGATGTTGTGTCAAATGATGTTGTGTCAAATGATGTTGTGGAGTCAAATGATGTTGTGGAAAAAGTATTGGGGACAGAGTCAAATGATGTTGTGGAAAAAGTATTGGGGAAAATAACGAATTTCAGCTTGATGGCAACAAAAAAGAAAAGAAAACTATTTTGAAATAGCAAAAACATGATTTATTCCGGGAAAATCTAATTGGAAAATTTCGATAAGATTATTTTTGTACTCTTTTGTTTCCATATCTATCTTTTGATTTTCGATTAGGTCAGATAAATGAACGCCTAAGGAGAAAAGGTTATCTTGTCCTTCTTAGAAATTTGATATGTCAAAAATATTTTTAAAAAGCCAGCTTGAAGTCATGTAACCAATATACATACATATTTGTCTATATCGTTTTCAAGGGAGCTGTTTTGATAAAACGTTGTTTATTACTTTCATATGAACATCCAGTTTAGGTGATTTACAGCTCAAGGAAAATGCATATTGGTAGTGTAAAAAAAACCAGACGGAGCTAGTCCTGAAGAGCAATAGTACAGTCTCTGTTCATTGAATTATGACTACCTGTACTTTTTCTCATGTCTACGACATAGAGGTTTGGAATTCTGAACATAACGTACAGTAATTCCCAGCATATATTTATTCGCGTTTCAATTTACAAAACCTCGGTTTATATTGGCTTATTTTACGTCCCACCGAGGACTGGTTTTTCTCGTCTTCGTGCTGCTGCCAAGAATCAAACAAGGCTTGCCATGCGCAACTATCTATCGCATATTGAATCTTCTTTGCTTTCGAATGACCCCAAAAACTTCTGGTCATTCCTTCGCTCCTTGAAATCCTCCTCTCCTATCCCTGATTCCCTTCATTTAATAATATCACTGCTGCTCTTCCTCAGAATGTTTGTGATTTCTTGCGCCTGTTACGTACCCATAATGGCCTCCAACTTGGTCCTATTCCACACTCTATTGTCACCTTTAAAAGAAATGTCCACAACACAATTTTTGCTGATGTTTAATCTTATTTATCTTTTTTGTCATTCGATTCTTGTTTTTCATATCTTAATTTTCTCAATTTTTTAGTACTAAGCTATTGTATTTGTAATTGGGGTTTTTTCCTGTTAATGGATTACTTAAATAAATAAATAAATAAATAAACAAATCTGACGAGTCAGTATCCAATTATATGTATATGGCTCTGGATTTCGTTCAAATTGTACATAAGGGTACTTCTAGAGAATATGAATGTAGCCAGGCAATTTTTCTTTTCTATGAGGTTTAGTTGCCAAGCTATGGGCTTTTGAATAAGTGACAAAATTGATGAAAGGTTTTTTTGGAAGTCGATTCTGAGACTCGAAAAAATCTGAAAAACATCAATTATAATGATTGGTGTAGGAAATTAACTGTTCCTTTTAATTTTGAAATTAGATTTGAAAAAAAAAAACATTTTTTTCCTGTGTAAAACCGGAAGTAAACACTTCAAATCGTGTTTTGAATAATTTGGACCAAGTTCGTTTTGTTTATTTTTAATATCAAAACAAAGCTTAAAGTGTACTTATTTTATGATAAAAGTTTTAAAATGGGATGGCCAGTAGTTTAGGAGGTAGGTGAATTTCAATACGTAAAAGTTGTATGAGGTGTAGTACCCAGAGCTTGCTTGGGACAGCTAATGAATGTGAAAACAAAACATTTGTATGAAAACTATTATATATAACTTTATCACTCACATATAAAGGATAAAATATTAAAAATTGCTAATTTTAATTTATTTAATGTAATAAAAAAAAATACTTGTTTATGAAAAAATGATTTTATTTCACAATTTTTACAATTTCACTCTCATTTCTTAAACTAGTTCTTTTTTTAATTACTGGAGGTGTTTCTACGACCAGTTTTTTTCCTGCAGCTTCGGCATAAATTGATTTCTGCTAATATTTTTGAATTTTTGTTTAGGTCTTTAGCCTTCCGATGAAATTTCAAATCGAATGGATTGAAACATCGATAGCCGCACGGAGACATAATACACATAATTAAGACTCTTTAACTTATCAACGAAAGTAATAGTCACTGCAAGCGTCGAACAATAACTCGAAAAATAACGGAAAATTCGAAATGGCTTGGCGTCATATATATTACATAGGCGCCATATATTTTAATTAGATTTTTATATTAAAATAAGACCTCTATCAAATAAAAGATGGCGCTACTAATCACATTTCGATTTCAATTTTTGTTTTTGAGCCAACTAGCTATACCAAGCAAACTGTCGGTACCATGCTTTATACGACTTTTATGTATTGATATTCGCTTACCTCCTAAACTACTGGCCATGCCATTCTAAAATTTTTTCCATAAATAAATACACTTTAAGCTTTGTTTTGATATAAAAATAAACAAAATTAACCTGGTCCAAATTGTTCAAATGACGATTTGAAGTGTTTACCTCCGGTTTTACACAGAAAACAGGTCGTTCTACTACAACTAATCTTATGGTGCTTGTTTCGGATGTTTTATGCAAAATGGAGAAAGGTGATCAAATTGACGCAGTTTATACAGACTTTAGCAAAGCAATCGATCGAGTTGATCACTCCATTTGGATCCCCAAGCTGAAACAATTCGGAATTGCAGGATCTTTACTAAAGTGGCTTGGCTCCTACCTCCACGATCGTTTTCAATTCGTGAGATTCCAAGGTGTTATTTCTAAGAAAGTCGACGTTAAATCCGGTGTACCTCAAGGAAGTCATCTTGGTCCTCTTCTTTTTAATATTTTTATATATTTATCTATGTCATCAGAACACCATCAGACACTACCTTTTTTCAGTCTAAACTGAACTCTTTAGCTCCCTCTTAACATTACCAAGTGCCACGTAATTAGCTTCTCTAGCAAAATTGCACGCGTTCATTATACGTATCGCCTCAGCAACACGGCACTCAGTAGGGTTGACAACATACTATATCTCGGTGCCATCCTAGATGAAAAGCTTCGCTTCAATTTACATTACGATAGAGTGCTTTCCCGAGCAAATAAACAACTTGGTTTCATTGAGCGACGAGCCAAAGCGTTTATACTAAATCCTTTTATATTTCACTCGTGCGTCCTCTTCTTGAATATGCGTGCACTATCTGGAACCCGGCTTTCGAAATTCACCGCCAAAGATTTGAGTCTGTTCAGAAGCAGTTTTTACTATTCGCTCTGAGAGATATTTTCAACCCTGAACAAAAGTGATTTCACGCCGCTTGAAAATACGTCCAAGCAATGCTTATAGGATAAGAATACACATAAAAAAAGTCAGCTGAATAAATAGTGGTGGATTGTACGTCAGTCGAGGGCAAAAACCTGGAAAAAAATGATTCATGTAAAGTGATTTCACGCTCGATGAAACTAATACAGCTGACTCTTTAGATCATAACAATCATGAAAACAATCGTCAGCTGTTTATTTAACGGTGGTAAAACCGTCAACTGAGCGGTTATAAGTGCAGACCTGGTATATTTTGCAATTCAATTATTGGTCTAACTGACGATTTTTTCCCCTTCATTTCTGTAGCTGACGTACGTTTGTACTTAATGTACTGTTTAAGAAATAATTTAGAACAATTTCATGTGACTTGAAATCAATGTAGACTAAAATTTAGGATTTTAATCTAAATTTCTATTAATGAAAAGTATAATTTTGTCGATATACTTAATTTTTTTTATTTAAGACACAGGTGAGTGGAAAATAATTATGAATATTATTCACTACTTGTGAAAATATATTGAATATTTCTTTGAAACAATATAAATAATATTCACAATTATCACCTGTGTCTTAAATAAAAAAATTAAGTATATCGACAAAATTATACTTTTCATTAATAGAAATTTAGATTAAAATCATAAATTTTAGTCTACATTGATTTCAAGTCACATGAAATTGTTCTAAATTATTTCTTAAACAGTACATTAAGTAAAAACGTACGTCAGCTACAGAAATGAAGGGGAAAAAATCGTCAGTTAGACCAATAATTGAATTGCAAAATATACCAGGTCTGTACTTATAACCGCTCAGCTGACGGTCTTACCACCGTTAAATAAACAGCTGACGATTGTTTTCATGATTGTTATGATCTAAAGAGTCAGCTGTATTAGTTTCATCGAGCGTGAAATCACTTTACATGAATCATTTTTTTACAGGTTTATGCCCTCGACTGACGTACAATCCACCACTATTTATTCAGCTGACTTTTTTTTATATGTGTTCTTATATTATAAGCATTGCTTGGACGTATTTTCAAGCGGCGTGAAATCACTTTTGTGTTAACATTTTTTTACAGGTTTGACACGTTCTTACAGCCAGGCCCACCACGATTTTGACAGCTGACGATTATTTTCATTCCTAGCTATATATGAGCTATCGGCTACATGCAAAATCAAGCGGCGTGAAATCACCATCTAAAAAGCAACGCTGCCTCCCGGACTAGCACAGTGCTGGCTCCGTGCTTTCATTCATTCTTCATTCAATGGAGCTGGCTCTTTTCACTGTGCAATACGATAGTCGTATACATATGTTCATGTTCCGACGTTAGAATAACCTAGATTTCGCTTCAACTACACACGGTAATCTAATGAAGTATTGCCATGTGTATACGCATAAGCTCTATTTGGTCGGGTGGTTGCTTGAGTGGCTCCGCAATATCGCTATTGCCACTAAAGTGATGGTATGAAGTGTGCAGAGCTATTCTAAATGATGGCTCCCACAGCTCTTTCAAAAGAGTTGCTCTTTTTTCTGAAGAGCTGACTCACACAGCTCAGCTCCTTCAAAAGAGTTGCTCTTTTTGATTGACTCGCTCCTGAGCGACCCATCACTATTACTTGATAACTTTTTTTTCGTTTTCAAATTACATTC
The DNA here is from genome assembly GCA_947369275.1 of Nemotelus nigrinus. Lineage (NCBI taxonomy): Eukaryota > Metazoa > Arthropoda > Insecta > Diptera > Stratiomyidae > Nemotelus > Nemotelus nigrinus. Next base: position 185,163,695 of record OX376372.1, on the reverse strand, counting down.
CATCAAACAAACAGGTAGGCTATTTATTAGGTGCAATGTGTGCAAACTTTCCAGGAAGTGGATTTATTCTATTGACTGGAAGCGTACCTGAACTGTAATAAGTGTTACAGTACAAACGCGGTGAAAACATCTTGAATAGTTTAATAAAGTTTGACGTAGCTGCAAAATGACAAAAATAGCCCTGAATTAGCAATGTAGGAAAAGTTTATGTTTTATGGCGAATGAACATTAAAGGCATCAAAGGGATAGAATTCGATCCATTCGATTCGTGCTACTTTTGGATGTTTTGAGTTATAAGTGGCTTTTCCTAAATTCTAAAATAACCTTCTTCCACGGCTCTGCCATATTTCTCCCATTCAGCACATCCCCTATTTGAAAGTACGCAGTCCTCAAGAAGCTGGTTTTTCTTCACCATTCTTCATCTTCATTCAGTAGACTTCAGCCTTTTGAAGTTATTTTGACATGCCCATGCCTTTCAAATACCTTTTCATTTGAAGCATTTTTAGCATTATTTTTGGAAATATATTCTTGCGAAAATATGCTTGTAAATTATCATTTTTGTTGCAATTCCGAAATTATATTTAGACGAGAAAATGTGCTAGTTACGCACTTAAGGGGGTATTCCGGTCTTTCGGTTTGAAAAAATCGAAATTTTTTTTTTTGCATTTTCTTATTCCACTATGATCATATAATCTTGCTTTAAAATTTTATCGCAGTATCTGTTTTCGTTTTGAAGTTATTCGCATTTCCACCACTATCATCTCTGGAAAATCCCTGGCACGCTTGAGGCGAGAGTGTTTGAGATAAAACTTTAAACGCGATTTTCTCAAAACCATCTTTTCTGAACTTCATGACAAGATTTCTCGAAAACGGTCTTACAGAATTTAATGAGTGATATATCAAATTATTCGCTATGATTTAAGAAAAAAGCTGAACTACGATTGTGATGATACAAAACAATTAACTATAATTTTTAATAAAAAAACTAAAAAAACAAACGGAAAAATTAGAAAAAAAATTTGTTATCAGCTGCCATTTTTTAACGAATAATTGGATATGGATAAGCGTAGTTCATCTTGTAACGGGTATTTTCCTGAGTAAAATGACACCTCATTTGCTAATTTCAGATAATTCAAACGGACGCAATCCTGCCAAGATTGATTTTCAAAGGTCAACTTCAAGCCCTCATAGCAACAACAATTTTCAACTTTTTTTTTGAAATCCAAGTTTTTTCTAAAGTTTAAATCCTGCAATAAACGCAAAATAAAACCATATCCATTGAGTATTTATTTTTATGTATTAAAATTCATATTGAAATAATGAATGATTATCGCGTGAAAAACCGGAATACCGCCTTAATGTGATTTTTCCAATTGTTATTGGAAATTAGTGGTGTTATCTACTTGAATTGCTACGAAATTTATTCTAGTTTTAACAATGACAGAAGACGTCATGTAAACCAGAAAGTAGTATTTATCAAATAAACTCACAATCGTATTCAATCCAAAAATATCTAAAATCTTATCATTCATAATAATCACTGTCATAATCAAAGAAATGTGTGTTTTGAATTCATGATTCAATTATATTATTTTCACACCAGGTAGTACTAGTTGCCGAGTGATACCAGTGTTATTATTATTTTTTTTTGGTTGCAGGTAAATACTAATTCTTAGCATCGCACATCAGCGCAATCTTACACGTGTCTATGTGTGCAAATGTGCGTGCAAATATGAAAAGTAAACTGATTTTGATTATTACTCCATTTAGCACTCTTCTACTTGTCCGTATGCTCTTTTAAATTGACAGAAGCAGTCGTTATGGCACCTATTTCACCGATAATGACAAGTGTTTATTGGATTTAACGAAAAATCGCGATCCACGTAAACAGCCGAGTATCTTGTGATGATGATAATCACAAATTGTTTGCATAGTGATATTGACTCAGGTTGCGAATTTTTCACTCGTCTCTTCACGGGCGGGATGGAAGCAACAGCACGAAGTATCAGTACGAAATGTTCTTTAAATGGAAAAATTTCGGTTGTTCAGGTTGCATATAATAAGTGGAAAGGTAAATATCGAAATTTCCTCAATGTGATGCGAATGAATATTCGTGGTTTTATTAGAGTACAGTTTAAACGGTTCACTGTCAATTGTACATTGTTATTTAACTACTAATTGAATTATAAACAGACCTAGGCGGATCAACAAGTAGAGAAAAACATACGATGAGCTTCGTTTGGGGCCGTCGTAGCTTATCATGAGAGATAAGTTGCTTGTTTTCAGAGTTTTATCACGAACGTCACTAACTTGCATGTGATGTGGAATTGTTAAGAATTTATTGTTTTAATCGCGAGAAATAAAACAATGTGGAATTATGTCACATTAAAATTTGCAATATATAAATATGTAATTAACATTTTAACTGAACAACGTCATTGTTCAATGCCAAGCCACATATCTAACATATATACATTTGAGACCAACAATATCTAGTGAAGTGCCTGAAATAATCGAAATTTAAAAAAACCGCGTTTCTGCAGGAATCGATAATATAACACCAGAAGACATCAAAATGATTAAGGAAGAAATATCTAAGGTTTTAGTAGAAATCATAAACAGCCACTTCAAAGCCGGTACGTTCCCAGCATGCCTTAAATTGTCGAGATTAAGACCAGTTTTTAAAGGAAGTGACTCTTTGAATCTTTCAAATTATCGTCCAATAACTGTCACCAGCGTATTAAGTAAAGTATTTGAAAGAGCCATTAATGCTCGAATAATTAATTATTTCAAAGAAACATCAGCTTTAGTCATAAAGGTTATTAATTGTTCCCTTCTTGTCTATAAATCAGCATAGACAATGTATATCGTCTCTAAAGCTTATCAAAGCAGAGAATAATTGATACGGGAAACTTGATCGTTTGCGGAATAAGCCTCCGAAAGCAGAATCAAAGTCGAGGATGTTAAAATTTATCACAACTAACGTAAATAAAAAATTAATGATTTCCAACTGCAAGTGGTCACATCAGTCAAGTATGCACTGTGAGCTGATGTCTGATGAGAATCAATGCATACTTTCGAAACCACTTAGTCAAAATTTTTTTCAATTTTAATCGTCCCACAAAAACAATTCCACTTTGAATCAGCTTTAGCTCCAATGCAGCATGGCTTCCAGGAGTATAGCAGCACTATTGCGGATATCCTTGAGGCGGTTCATTTGGATATGTGACAGCAATTTTCGTGGACCTGAAAAAGGCTTTTGATACGATTGACCACGAAATTTTGTTTCTGCGACTAGAAGAGTACGTGATTTGCATGAAATTTAAATCCGTTATTAAAAACTATCTATTGGATAGGAGAATAGTGACAAAACAAGGAAGCTACACCAGTCAGGAATGTTCTATAAAGAAAGGTATTCCACAAGGGTCAATCCTTGGGCCTATACTTTTCCTTATCTATGTGAACAGTGTTGCATGCTGGAAAAGATGAGTCACCCATCCAAAATACAATAAATATGGATTTGGATAAATACTTGAGATGGCTGCGGCACACAAATGTCCACAGAGCCAAATACATTATGGTCCAGCAAGAAAATAAACGCCCTATTAATCCATGCAGTCGAATTGATGGAGTTCAACTGGAGAAGGTAGATTGGTTCAAGTAGTCTTTAAAAAAAATTCTAGCGCACTTGAACCGCTAGAAATACTAATGTTCGATGAACAATAGAAAAATCGTGAGTGCATATTCTACCACACGTGCTCCAACATGTTTCGAGTGCAAAACCACTTTGATCTTAACATTGCATTAAACTCATAGGGTGGAAAGGATTTCAGGACTACCACTTGCATGAATTTCAAGATTTAGGAAAGCCAAACACGGCAAAACTTTGAAAGCAGCATAGCATAACATCAACAAAGAAAATGCTTAGTGCTTGCAACACTTTACCAGCACTGCAACTAAAAGCCTCCCACAATTGCCTCACGTCAAAATCAAATAACTCTATCGATCTCGATTTTATCCGATGATTTAATTGAAAGTTACAGGAATAGAAAGATGTTAAGGATCAAAAAACGAAAGATTTTTGAAACCGAAAAATTTCTAGAACTTAGAAAACTTAAACATTGGTAACTTATTTTCATTGTAAATGTTCGTGATATGAATACTTAATGTAAGCATTTATTGAAATAAAAATAGCAAAAAACGCATCGCACAGGCAACCCTTTGCCAGCATCAAAGCCAAAAATATATCACACCTGCCTTAAAGCCTAGACAGACAGGCACTTAAATTACTAATTTACTAATGATCATTTATACCTAAATTAAAATAAAGTTGGAGTACAAACCGCGCAAGAACTACATTAAAATTCTTCGAATATTTCGAATTTAAATCTGACATCTCGAAAAAGTTGTATTCTTCTTCCTTTTGAATGCGAAAAGCGACTTTTTACAAGGAGAATTTGTATTATATCGGACAACTCTACTTCTTTTGAGAATAAATGACCAAAGTTTGATGATCATTAGCGATTTGCTTAATGATTAATAATTTGGTCATTTAGTCGTAATTAGTCCAAATTACCATATGACACACAGCACTTAAATGATGATTTACGCCAAATGATCATTTAGGCTGCGCTGTCTGTCTAGGCTCTAACATTGAAGTCAACCTACTCTGCGAATCTCGTTTTGATTCGATGACTGCATTGAAAGTTATAGGGGTACAAAAAATTTAGGGCTACCGGTCGCAAAAGCTTTCAAATTTTCGAAAACTTAATATTTGTTGATTATTGCCATTACAAGATCATTAGCGTTTAAAAAGTTTACGATAAAATCGATTAATAAAGATATTGCGAATAAATACAAAACCAACAATAGCTGGCACCCATATCATGAATTTTTAACCAGATGCCTATGATAAGTTCCATTTATCACATGAAATTCGTTTTGATTTCATGACTGGACTGGTAGTTATAGGGCAAAAAGCTGTATTTTCCTGAGCGAGTTTTCAAAACCCAAGACACCAAAATTACCATAGCTGACAGCGCCGACCAAATTTATACCAAACACGGCTTAAAGTAAGGTTCAGCTACTCTGTCAATTTCATGAGAATCTGGTAACTGAATCAGAAGCAGTTTTTCAAAAAGCAGTTTTTTTTCTTCGTAGTTTTTCAAGATGACACCACTGGCACAGAGTTGCCCGCATTCCCAAATCGCTTTTATCAGGCCTGGTCCTACTTAATACCAATACATTCTGTGAATTTCAACTGTATTTGATGATTGGGCCGTGAGTCCTCGTGAGCAGAATTTTGATGCTTAAAATGTAAGTAAATTGGAAGAGGGCTACCGTTCTTGTCCGATGTGAGATTTTAAAAGTTCTGCTTTGGTTGTATAAACAAAGCATAAGAAGCTGATTTTCACTGTAAAAGACAAAATTTTTTCGGGAGAGTCAGTGGTTTCAAGGTTTACACTTTCAATGCCTGCCGTAGCTGCAGGGTTGCCATCACGTTCATAGAAACCTACATGAGTCTACAACTTAGTAACATCATTGGGCCCTATTCTGAGAGTCACCTCACGTGCTATTCTGAGAGTCACCTCACGTGACGAATGAGATGACTCTCATGATTTCGTATTCTGAGAATCACGTGAGATGACTTCAAGTGACATTTTCGATCTGCGTCACGTAAAGTAAGATTTTCAGTCGACTTTCGATGAGTTTCGACTTTCAGTCGATTTTCGACGAGCGTCACGTAAAGTAAGATTTTCGTCACTTGATAATGGTCAGAAATGATAATAAATTTATATTTTGAGTAAAAAAAGAAGGATTTTCACGAAGATTGCATCGTGAATCATGAAAAAAGTAAACAAATCTTATTTTGTAGATAATTTAAATATTTTTATTTGAATAATGCGGTTAAACTCAACTACGACCTCGCCATAGCCGTTAGCCGTTTTCTGATTAATTTTTGGCTCAAATGTTTGTGATTTAGTAGTTGCGTGTTAATTTTTGGGGTGTTTTATGTTTGATTGGTTGTTTTTGTTGCTGTCATTTTCAAAATGCAGATGGCATTGACACATGTCTACAATCATTTCACACCAATTTAGTATGTGCAGCTCATTTTTTCGAGCTAAAAAGTGACATTTGGTGTTTGAATTTGAAAATTGAACTATGCAAATGTGTTTCCAATAAGAAAATCGATCGAAAATTGACCAGCAAAGTGCCAGCCTTAAAAAGTAAACTGTGAAGCTAAATTTTGACAAGTTTCCATTATCTCGTCATTCTTTCGAGCGAAAATTTTAACAATGGAGAAAAACAGATACACAGCTTATTCCTGACGGAGAATATAAATTTTCGATCTATTTTCTTATTGGAAAAAGAAGCGACAATTCGAATGCCTTATTGGACTGATGGAGAGTTATTCAAAAAGCCTGAGACAGCACAGTGAGCACATAAAAATCACTTCTAATAGTTACCAATACTTCTTCCTAATCTCTATATTTATAATCTTGTATAGCAAGTTTAAGTATACCTGGTACACTTGTAAACACCGTCCTCTTTTTTATTTCACTAAGCATTTGGTTACCCCTGGAAATTTCCTGTTTGCGTTCGATTTTCCTTACTTTCCATTTGAACCTAATTTTTTTTATTAATTGCGTTCCCTCCAAAGTAAGCCGAGCTTGTGATACAAAGGTATGAAAAGTTTGTGCCCAAGCCGTCCCTCATCTAAGTACTGACCACGCCTAACACAGCTTAACTTCGGTGATCGAACAAGAACCTGTCGATGCCAGTGTGATGCGAGCGATGATAAATTTCAATGACATGGTAAATTTGAAACGCTCAAGCGTTGCCATTCAAACACAAATTTATAGTCACTTCACCTAGAGTCATTTCACGTGACTCTCAAAATACCGATTCGTAAGTGACGTGACTTTCCAAGTGACGAGAGATCTCACGTGAGATGACTCTCAGTATAGGGCCCATTATGTCCTTTAAGTTTCATAATGATTTGATAATCTGATCAAAAGTTATCGCAATTCTAAAATTCTCAAATTTTCCCAATCTCATTTTAGGCGCCTAGCGCACACATAGCGTTACAAATTTCAAAAATATTATCATATTCACATTAACCTTAGAATGGTACCGATGAGTAATTTTTACTGACATACGGTATATATATCGTCGCGCATCAGCCAGTTGGCCACTCTGACTGCCATGAGGCTAGAAGCTATATAATCGTTTTATGTTTAATGATAAAATAAAAAATGTACATATTACTATTGTTGCCTTCTTTTTAGTAAAACCATATACCTAAAATCATCCAAAAATTTACCGTACCATTCTAGGGTTAAGAACACGTTCAAAATTCATTCCATAGATTTTATTTTTGCAAAAGTTACTTGTTGATAGAATAATAGGTATATTTAAAATATCACTAAAATGGCCGTCGGCGTTAAAGGGTTAAAGATTATTAACTTTTTCTGAGACCTGGTACTATTTTGCATATGCACTAATGTAAACTCTACACTACCATGAGTTAATTTTCAATATAATCATTTTGATTAAAAAGTGTGTTTTTTATTTGATTTGGAAATCCTAGCTCTGTCGTGAGACACACCCTATATTCCTTTTATGCGCCTAAATAATTTTATCTGTTCTGAATTCGACAAAAAAGAAAGAGTTTCTATCATGAAGATAGTGGATCCACCCATGAGTTTTCATATGATTATTTGGACCTTTGCAGCAATATATATAATTATTTTTTTTGTGCTTGGATACAACCACAAGAAAGCCAGAATATACGTACAAAACTAATTTAAAGAATAGAGTATGTTTTTATCGACGAAATCACTCCAAAAATAATGACGGGATTTTATTACATTCCATATACATTCCATTATTTTGATGCATACTATAGGTTTACGGGTTTCAACGTTAATAGAAATAGTACTAATTCTATATGTGTCGAATAACTTAAAGCTATTTATCATCTAGAATATAACAAAATCCCATCATTATTTTCAGCTTCATGTTTCGCGTCAATAGCATAGGTTTAGATATATTTCTATTATTTATTAAATTTCATTTTATTCATACCTGGAAATTTTTTCTTTTCCCGTTCTTTACTACTACCACCACCGCCACCACTTCCACTCCCACCTCCCAAATTCGGTATTTTTGCATTATTTTGTGACGATGAGCTATCCACGCTGTGAGCAATATCCAAAGATTCCCAATCCATTCGTCTTTTTCGATTCGTTTGATTCGAATAAACGGTTTGAACATCAATAATAATAGGGCCTTCGGCGTTTGTATTTGATGCTGCAATAGAAAGGTGGGTAGTTTTAGTATATTTCAGTAGTTTATTGTTTTTTTTTTTAAATTTAACTTACGCTTTTGATAGTCGTTTGGCCAGGAATCTTTGGAATTCGGTGGTGAATCGACGAAATTGATTACTTGCTCGTAGTCTTGATGATAATTTCCAGAATTTCCAATTTGAGAAATTTGAGAATTCTATTTGAGAATGAAAAATATTTATGAGTAAATTTAATTGATTGTCTGGTTATTTAATAGAATTTTTGATGATAGAAGGGATGTTTGGAGAGAATTCAAATAATGCCTACTGTTCTATTCTAAGTTTTACGGGATGATAGATACATAATTGTTGATAAACGTAATTGTAGTTGGATCTCTAAAAGGAAGCTGGTGAAATACTATCATACGAAGATTTTTAATTATTTTGAGTAATTACATTTCTCAATGAAAAGTTTTTAGGTAACGATTGTCCTTCAGCAATAAATAATGCCCAATGAAGTTCAATATGTTCACCCAGATAAGAAATTTTGGAATGTAGTAGACGACAATAATTATTGTAATACAAAAGGTGTTAAATCTACAGCAAAAAATCAAAATAGAACTTACTACGACAATGATAATAAACTTATCGATAAAATCAGTACTACAATCAGTACTACAACGTACCGTAGATACAGGAAAATGCTATTGTATCAATCTAAACGAGTCATAAAAAATTGTGGCGCAGTAACGAGCTTGTTCAGACTATTTGTGGTAACAAAAATAGCAAAAAAATTTCGGCATATTGAATGAAATGTAACAGTCAGCTCAATATGTAATCAGAAACTGCAAATGCTTTTGTTTCGTTAATATTTTGAATTTTTACCAGACAATATGAACGATTGTGAGGACTATCAGTGTTTTTGGTCTGTATCTCGATAGTGAAACAGGCAATTAAGCATAATAAACAGTCGATTATTTTCAAAAAGCACTAGCGCAACAGCCAGGGCAAGTAAAATGACTAATCCGTGCGTTTTAGCCTAAATGTGCCAGTCTAAAATGTGACAATGTTAATATTTGTCCCAACCAATTAGTAGGCGTCCAAAGCTAAATGCGAATGATGAATGAAATTAACTTTTAAAAATGACCAATTCTTGTGGATTTAAGTGGTTATAAAACAAAGCGCGACTCATGCAGTGAATTCTGTAAGAACATTGAAGGAAGTACAGAGGCTGCTAAAATCAAAAAGGTCCTAATTGTAACTCCCGGCGTACCTACGTTTCTGCGAAGGGAATACGGGGATTCGGTGGAGGACCCAAAAGAATGTATGGGTATGATACAAGAAACTTACTTCCCGCAATCGACTTACACGGCACCGCGAGGTGACCAATTTTGAGCGACCAAGGTGATCAAGGAAGTAGTAAATGAGGTCAAGATTGAATGGGCTATAGGTACATTTCGGCTTTACAAAGCTACAGGGATTGATGAGATATCGACCGTAATGCTTCAAAAAGCAGACAGGACCATCATCCCCATCCTGCAGCGTATTTTTACCGCATGCCTCCGCCTCGGGGTAGGACCCGAGCAATAGACAAAAGCTAAGGTGGTCTTCATTCCGAAACCTGGTAGGTTGAATCATCATTACGTGAAGAACTTTAAACCAATTAGCTTAACATCGTTTCTGCTGAAAACACTAGAGCGGCTTATTGATCTGCACAACAAGAGTTCGATTGATGTCCCGTAACTCTATGTTAATCAACACGCGTATCTAGCAGGCAGATCAGTAGAGTTGGTACAATAACAAAGTTGTTGGTACAATAAAAAAATTTTTCCAGCAAAAGGAATTCACGTTGGCAGCCTTCAATAATGTCACTGTTGCGAGTATCATCGATACTTTGGTTCGATATATAGTGGATAAAACTCTGGCGACCTGGGCAAAAACAGGCAAATTGAAGCCACATTTATGGAGACCAAAGCGAAGAAAGTAGTCGGAATCGGAACACCATAAGGGGGGGTTTGATTGTATTATCCCTTTTCTGGACAAATGACAGTCAACGAAATACTGGAGATATTAAGGACCAATGCCTTTGAGGTGGTGGCGTATGTCGATAAGACTGTGGTTCTTGTGAAGGATCAGACTTTATGCAATCGGTTTTGTACCATATCCAAACCTGGGCCAGAAATGCCCGCTGATGTCAAACCCGACAAAAACCGAACTTGTACTTTTCACAAGGAAACACAGGGTGTCGGCTATTGCCACACCTAGGGAAACGGAATAACATTGGAACTTGTTGATAGTATTAAATATTTGGGCCTTATACTAGACAGGAAACTGAACTGGGGGGCTAATGTGAAGCACCGTATAGGTAAGGCTACTCCAATACCTGGGTTCTTAAACTTAGAGCGGCTTACTACATATTCACATGAGTGGCGCAGATTTTGGTGCATGGAGTGATCGTGTGGTGGAAGGCATCGGAGAGTAAAACCAACATCATGGAGCTAACAAGACTGCAAAGATAAGTATGCATATATATTATAGGCGCTTTAAGAACCGCTCCAACGGTTGGTTTGGAAATGGTTCTGGGACTTATATTCCAGGATCAATTCATCTTTAGAAGCGCATGCTTAGCGGCAATACGTGCTAAAACTTCCGGCATGTGGAACGATTTAAATTAGTGGGGCCACTGCGGTGTTCTTACAGTATGCCACAGACGATTTGGGCTCGCGGCTGAAAAAATGGACCACATGAGCAAAATAATACACCTTGACAGAAATTTCCAGGTCAAGTTACCCATAAGAACAGACTGGAAGAAAAAGGGAGTTACCGTCGATGGTGGCATCTGTATTTACACGGACGGGTCAAAGATGGACATAGAAGTTAGCTCCGGCGTTTTTTCTACGGATTTGAAACTTCACCTGTGCTGTCGGACTATGCTACTGTCTTTCAGGCTGAAGCATATGCTATATGCATTCCAGTTCGGAATATCAACCAAACCAACAACGATTTGCGTCGACGATCTCGCTCTTGCGTCTTAAAGATGTTCTTCAAGAACTATTAACACTTGCTGAGTGGTTCTCAATGAAAAGGTAAGGCGTATTTCTATTCGGATTATGTGAGTGCTAGGGCATAGTGGGGTTACAGGCAACGATTGGCGAGGAAATGTTCAGGAGCTAATAATAGCCCTTGCATCACTGTACCACGGCCAATAGGCTTACACTTGAAGCCAACTAGATGCTGCCATATGGGCCAAACTAATGTCCGAATGAAAAAAAACAGGATGGATTACAGGGTAGCCAAGGACATTGTGGCCACCGCCTGATCCAAGCAAACGCAGGAAACTGCTCAAAATCAGCAGGATCTGCTTGAAAGCGATGGTTGGCTTCCTCACAGGGTACTGCCTTATCGCATCTCATGCGAACAAAATAGGACTGACAAAATGGGGCAGCAATTTATGCAAGAGGTGCGAGGTGGAAGAGGACCCCACCGAGCACACACTCTGCGATCGTCCGGCCTTAAATAATAAACGCCTCAACATTTTTGGTTCTTACCACTTTCAAGAGTTAGCAGAGGTGGCTAGTACCGTCACGTTGAGTCAGCTGATTCCGTTTGCCGAAGCGGTCACTACGCAGCTCAAATGGGCCCAAACTTTACAGCCTAAACTAAGTGGTTATAATATTCGCGATGTTCAAAGTGAGAACATTGGCGCAGCACCAAGTCTGTAAGCTATTAAGGTAATTTTGTAAAAGCGTACAGTCATTTTGCGACTCGATCACTCGAAACATATTGAAATCGTCAGCCTATAACAGACAAGAAGATTGGATTAAAGGATGTAGATCGTTTATGAGCAAAAGAAAGAGAAGAGGACCAAGAATAGAATATAATAGAATGTGAGCTTCCTTTTTTTGTATTCGCAGCGATATTTCAAAGTTGAGAGTACCGAGAAGAGTTTTTTATTCGTCAGTTGGATTCGTCGTTGTATTTCTTCAAGTTCATTCTCATCCTTCAAGAGGTTCGTCCTTAAGTTCACGAAGTGGGCAACATCCCCAAGACTATGGTCCCCTATTGATATATTTTGGCTTACTGGTCCGTATTGATATATACTGTCATAATTTTTGTTTTATACCCCTTAACTTCTTTGGCGGTTTCGTCTGAGCACTTCCTGCTGTAAATACTTTCTTGATGTTTTTTGAGAAACATGATACTAGCCGCGTCGATTTGAATAATAGAGTTCCTTTAGCATCAACGAGGATTTTTCTGATGATATACTCAAGTGCTAAACTCAGCGTATGCTTTCTATTTCAAACATGTATCCTAGAAATCGAGTTAGCTATGTCATTCTGAATTAGCACTTGTGATGTTGAGTCGGTCATGTTTATAGTCACTAATCTTACCAACTTTACTGATATTTCAGCGTGATGGGAAATTCTAAGTTGTAAAATCTTTATCAGTAGGTTGTGTGACGTACAAAGTAGTGAGATGCCTCTGTAATTTTCGGTCCGCAGTTTACCACCTTTCTTATAAATGGGCTAGATGAGGCTTTTTTGCCATTTATCTAGCATCGTTTTTAGCTCCCAAATGCTTACGACGTACCCGCGTAGATTACCCTTAAAACGCTGATCCCACCTTCTCCAAAAAAGCAAGCTCCGCAGGAATTCCACAGATGTCCGATGCTTTATTAAATTTCAGATAGTCCCTGGCCTGGCGGACATCATCTAGCGTAGGACGGATGTGACGATAGGCTATCTTCGTGTGAGTTAATAAAAAATGGTGATACTTAGTATAGGGACATTTCCCTTCAAGAATTGTTGGAAGTGGGTCGCCCATCCCCCTTTCGCTTGATCGGAGCGTCTTATGATGCATCTGTAATCAGCGCTTCACAGACCAGTGCGTGATTTGAAACCTTGTTTTAAAGGGTTAGGGGTGGTCAGGATTGAAAAAAAACCGATTTTTTAAAACGCATTTTCTTGAAGCACAAATGAGTTCAATGAACAGTTTTTGAGATATCCTACAGTTACTGAAGGGCTCTCTGATAAAAACTGATTTTGATTGCGAAAAGGTAGCATACAAAAGCGCTAACTTGGAAATTCGGGAACGCAGAATGCAACGTAAAAAATAGTAAATCGATTGATAGCTAATTGAAAACATAAAACAACTAGTGCCTGATCGAAGGAATTTTTTTTTATCAAAACTTATACTTTTTAGAAGCAGTAAACTTTTGATTTTTTTGAAATTCATGAATAAATTATTAGACTAAATTTCGTTTACTTAAAAAAAAAGAGAAAAAAGAAAAACGCTCCGATCAGGGTCTAGATTAACTATTAAGCTAATGATTTTTTGTGATTGGTTGATTTTTGATGGAATCAGTAAAATGTTACAGTGGACTAATGATTTTCTGTGATTGGTTGATTTTTGATGGAATCAGTAAAATGTTACAGTGGTCACCGCAAAGCAGGAATTATAGGATAGGGTCCGACATATATGGCGATAATTTGGTCTACAATAAATATTTTTTTTTAGCTTTTAGTCAGGTATTATTTGTTTTAGAAAATTAATTAAATCTACTGCCAACAAAAAAAAACTATTTCAGATGCTCCGTTTTTCACGTAGCCGACCCATAGCCCCTTAAATGCTTCAACCCGTTGTATGCTTGTTGAGTGTTGTTAACCATAGAGTCTACTCTGGCTGTGTAAAAACTAGATATGCATTGTTAGATTGTGCATTTTGGCTAACATTATTGCAAGTTAGTGGCACCTCATATTTTAACTGTATAGTGTCAAGCAGTTTATGAATTATATCTCTATTTTGAAGTCTATGCACGGTGAAATGCAAGTGCGCCCAACGTGGGACAATGAAAAACACCAATTAATGCATGACATTACTGTACAACGAAGTAAAAACTTATCCGAATAAATAATGATGCCAGCATAAGTGGATAAAAAACGCTTGCAAACTATGTAGATAATATGCCCAGGCGAAACAAAGAAAAATATTTTAGGGTTCGAAATTTTATTGGCATTGCATACCTAAAAGAGCATTGCATACCTAAAAGAATTATCATTCTGGAGCTTTGAAAGAATCAAGAGAATTTATAATCAGTTTTTTTTAACAGGTTTCGAAAAACCTTCACAGGAACCTTGTGAAAGATGAAGGATCATGTGAGATTCTACTCACTGAAAAACATCACCCGATGACCACAGGAATCCGAGTCGGAACCACTTTTGCATTACTTCGACTCGGCTGTCTTACTATTACCTATCAGGTGCCCCACGACTACTTTCGTTCTGTCAGGAGGACAGAAGCAACCCTCTTCTCTTTTTAGCCGTAATACAATTTCTACGTATACTGAGACACTTATCTATAATGCGTTTGCACTGCACTTTTAAATCAGGTAGATTTAGTGCTGACAAATTCAAACTTTATTCAAATTTATAAGCAGAATTTATTTTGAGTGAAAGTTGTTGAAAATGTTACACGAACATGCATGGATATTTTCTTTTTGTGCTCTTCACATTCTCCTTTTGTGTTCAATTTTCACTATTTTAGAATAAAATGCGAATTATATTTTATTCAAATTTACTTTTTCTCTCATGGGTGGAATTCAGCACGCTCTGAAAAAAATTTAACCGGGACAAAATTTGCAATAGTACCTGATTTACACTAGTTACATAAATCAGGTTGCTTTCGAAAGTCAAAAGCCGAGTCAAATGTATGGTAAATCAGGTAGATTTGTAGTCGATTTGGCTCTAAATCGATCAGCTGATCGAAATCACGTTATTTAGCTTCAGT
Source organism: Nemotelus nigrinus (assembly GCA_947369275.1). Taxonomy (NCBI): domain Eukaryota; kingdom Metazoa; phylum Arthropoda; class Insecta; order Diptera; family Stratiomyidae; genus Nemotelus; species Nemotelus nigrinus. The sequence goes on along the minus strand of OX376372.1, from coordinate 185,148,622 downwards.
GCGAACGGACTATAAGCACCTTCTGAATGCAGCGTCGCCTCGACAATCGTCTCAGGCATCGCAGGGCCAATTGAAAACTAGAGTACTCTGCGTTCTTTTCTAAAGCGCAGTCACTTGAAGAAAGTATGCAATGTCTATCAATTTCTTGAATGCACTATTTGCAGCATTCCGTCTTGACTTTCCTCATTCTACTAAGGTATTTGCTAAAGTAGCCATGGCCTGATAGAAATTGGCACAGGTAGAAATTTATTTCACCGTGATCACAGGCTGCCTCCACTAGCAATTTCCCATGGCATACCATTTGAAATTGCTAGTGGAGGCGGCCTATGGTATGCCATATTTGATGGCATGCCATAAATGGTATGCCATTTGCTTGGCCATTTGCCTGGCAATTCTTTGACAGTTCTTGATTTTTAAAATGGCGTTGAACCGTGGTCATGTTCCAGATTATAAGAAAATGTAGGAATGCTGAATTTTCTTGGATTTTAAGATCTCGTTGAGTAATCGAAATAGTTTACAGAGCATGGAATGGTGGGAAATTGTGAAAAAGTCGAATGATGGATGATACGCACATTTTTTAAAGAAATACATTTTCAATTTTTGAATAAGTAAATGAAACTGCTTATTGATGATCGGCTGGCTTTTTTTAATGACTTCTACCCCATTTCCTATCGTACCCCAGCAAATCATATAATAGTTTCACCTATATCTGAAATTTCACCCGCTTATCAAAAAAGGGATTTATCCTACACGCGGAGCTTTCATCAACAGCAGAATTCCTTCGCTCTCCACTTCAAATACCTTTTAGAGCATTCAACGCACAGATGAAGCGCACGTCTTCACCGTTCCGAGGCATTTTCAAAATGATATGGCATGCCATGAAATTGCCCACGCATCAGATGGCATACCATAAATTGACAGTTGTTGCCATCGGATATGGCAGGGGAAATTGCCAATCGAGTTCCGGTGTCACGATTAAGCCAAGGTTTCATGGCGCGAATCAGCCTAGTCGTCTATGCTCCCGTTCTGCTCGTAGCCCAGCGTTCCTCCCAAAGCTCAAGCGTTCGCGCTTGAGCGGCTGCTACCCCTTCTTCCACTTCTGAGCTATTCAGAAAGAGTTCTCAGTGCTCGTTCGCCAATAAAGCGACTGGGATTACCCCTGTTATGACTAACATGGCGTTACCTGATACCTTACGGTATTTGCTGCCGATTCGTAGCACCCCTCTGACAGAGCATACAGACTAATAAATAACACGGAAAGTGCGATATTTTCCGATCAGTGAGAAGGGTATGATGTTGAGGGTTTACGGATCAGCTGGTGCCTGAAAAGAGGCCGCACAAAAAAAGTACGTTTTTCTATATGCAAAAGTAACGAAAGCATATTCTCGGCTCTGATGCAGAATGTGAATGTATGCCTAAAAAGAGCCAAAACCAAATAAGTTCACTTTATCATATGCGAAAGTGATAAAAGCATATTCTCGGCCATGACAATCGACCAATGAGAGGTGAGATCCCATCAAGAAATAATAAACGCAGCGAACATTCGCTGCCAACAACCAATATTGTCGTTAGTGGATGGCATAAACGTAACAGATATGATCTTCTTATTCTCCGAACGGAAACAGTATTCAGCGTCAATTATCTTATTGCCGTCCATTTTTTAAAAATTAATATGGCATATAACGTCAATTGTTAAAAAGGTGTTTTTGCAAAGTATATGTATATTGCCTAGTGGAAATGAAAGAACGTATCTTATCGTAGCATTGGCGCTGGCGGGGTATTTTTTGTCTTCCTTCAATTTTCGAAATCGGGTACTGCTATCTATTTTTCGCAACTCGTGGAGTAATGTCGTGATTTATATCGCAAATCACTCGCTTTCCGTGCTATTTATTAGTTTATGGCCTTGGTTATGCCGTAGCTAAAATAGCGCTGCCAAACTGGCGCTGCTATGGTAGTAGCGTTTACACCATACAGCTTATTAACTAAAGCAAAAATGGCGTAATATCTGAAAGGAGCTCAATACTAAGAACAAAAACACCCTTGCACCAATGCTTTCAGATTGCGAATGTCACTCGAAACTAGAAATCCTATTTATGACTGTTATAGTGTTTATACCACTGCTACCTTCACACTTATAACCGCGCTAAATTTGAGCAGCGCTAAAGTAGCGTAGCCAAAATAGCAGGCTCGGCTAATTTAAAAGTGGTTTATACCGCTGCTAAATAAGCAGAGCTTACTAATTTGGCTACGGCATAAACGCACTCTATATGCTCTGACTCTGAGTTGAACGCTCGCTATCCTAGCTCGATACTTTGTAAATTTTAAGGCGGTGGGCCATATCTACGCACCATACAGTAGCGTTGAATAATCCGCCGTCATATGCCGGTTGCGTTTATTCAGTAGTAAAAGTATTTATCAATCACAGCTCTAAAATATTACAAAATTTCAAATCATGAAATTGAAATTGAACCTATGCTGAAACTGAATAGTTATTTTTTTGCGTTTTTTTTCGTGTATCTATGCTTTGTGAAGAATATATGATTCATTACTAATTTTTCTTGGCATGAATATAAAAATTATTTGAATTTGCACACTTTGTTTTTTATAACCTGCAATACTAAAGATATTAAACAAAAGAACAGTTCTTTCCTTTAGGAGCCAGATGTATTTGCATTTCTTGACAGGTATTGAAATTTTCGAGGATAATCTACCCTCTTCTTTAGTTTACATTGGTCTGTTCAATAGACGCTGAATGGAAGAAAAATTACTCTTGAAATATTGATATACAAGTATATCAACAGACTGAAATATATATAGTTTGCTAAGAAGAAATCGGTCGTCAATTTCAATTAAAATTTTTGAACTTTGGCTATTGTAAGGACTGCAAGTGCTTTAGTGGGATTGGAAGTTCCTAATTAGATTTGTTTTCAATTCTATTGCTTCAAAATAAAATATTTAACTTACCAATAGAATTATCCTTTGGGCCGTACATTAAATAGATAATATCGAGTAAATAAGAAACAAGGACAACTAAGAGTCATTGGATGATAATGAAGAATTAGGCTTGGTTGCGTGCAGTCCAACTTTCTCATGGACTTGATATCCATGAAACATATCGTTAGTTTACGGTTTGCAGCACATCCGCCTACGACAGATAACCCCTTTTAGGACAGATGACCCCATTGTTAACCAGGCGAATGTTCCTCACCTTAAACGAGCAAATGAACAGTGCAGTGTGCATGATGAGAGACCGAAACACTGCGGGACTTGATGGAGTAACGGCCGACGCGCTTAAAGTCCTGGCGGAGAACGTCTATTACTGGAATTGTGTAATTCACGTTTAGCCGCGGGGGTCTTTACATCGCATGAGAAATTTGATGTATTGGTGCTTGCAAAAAAAGGGAAAGACAACCCCGACACCCCCTGAGTGTCACGTCCGCTGTCGATGTTGTACACTGCGAAGAAGCTACTCGAAGGGTAATGCAAGCTGCGGCTGCTGTCAGTAGTCAGATCGGTTGACGATCTTTCTGACAGTCAGCACGACTTGCGGGAAGAGCATTTAACAATGGGGCAGAAGCAAGAGCGGAGGAAGTATATCAGAGCACCAGATTGGTCACCCTACTGATAACGCTGGACGTTTAAAACGTTTTCAACTCGGCGAAGTGGACAGACATTCTTTGGGCCTTTAAGCAGAAGTTCCATATTCCTGATTACTTGCTGGCCATACTGTGTGACTACCACAGGGACCGATGTTTGCTGTATGACACCGAGGATGGATCATCACTTCACTGAGTAGCTTAATGGACCTAGCGATAAGACACGAAGGCTGCTAATGACGATATCAATTCTATATCGCTATATGCGGCCAATCTAACATATTCCGGGCGAACATTACCAGTGTCTCGCGAAGGAGGGCGCTGCGTATGGCCTGTAGTTACCGTACGATCTCAGAAGATGGTGGTATCGGGAGCAGTCCTGATAGATCGGCTAAGATAATTGGTCTTATAGAGCCTTAGGTTAGCTGTAGCCACGAAGAAGTAAATTTCTACCTGTGTCAATTTTTACAACATACAACGATACCCAGCACACATTTTTTGTAAGCAGTCGCGAGTTTGAAGCACACCATTATATGATCGGGTCGAAAAGTTGCTCAGGCTGGTTGCGATTTGGAACATCGTGGGATTGTAGATGACCCTTTTTAGTGAGTAAAATTTCACACCCCCGGCTGTCTGATAGCGAATCCGGGGATTCAGTGTCCCGATTTTTTTGGCTTTCTACACTCGGGGAAAAACAATATACACAGTTCATTCAAAAAGTTCCGGGACTAATTTTTTTTGTGAATTAAGGGGACATTCGCCTTTGAAATTGAAAAAAAAAACACTTTTTAAAAATGTTATTATGAAAAAACTATTATATTTATTGACAAAAATTCTTTTGGACATTGTTAAACAGTCTCTAAAGAATATAAAAAAATTTTTTTTTTTATTTTTAGTTTCCCTTGCCTGCTGTAGAGGGCGTCATCCAAAAGTTACTTTTCAAACGGTAGGACATATTGTGGACCTTTTGTAAATGATTTTTTAAAAATTCAAAATGGATTCTATTTTTGAGACTCAAAACTATACAATAAGCCTCTAAAACTCATACTTTTTCATATTTTGAAGTTTTTGTATGTATATTTCTGAAAAATGCGAAAAAACGGCATTTTTTGGGGGTAAGTCATCCCCGTAAAAAAAGGGGAGTATTTTTTTTTAAACTTTTAGAGGCTTATTGTTTACTATTTTCAAAGAGTAATCGAATGCTTTTTGGTTTTTTAAAATCGGTCGAGTAGATTCGGAGAAAAATGTCCTACCAGTTTGAAAAAGGTAGTTTCGAGAAAAACGCGTTTAAAGTTTTTCTTACCATAATTTTATTGAATAAAAAGTCGAAAACGTTTTTTTACCTTAGCTGTAACTTTTTTTCTATTACGAATTTCTTGATGAAATTTTAGGAGGCAAATTTTGAACGTATATATAAACGAAATATGTAAAAATCTCAAAATCGATTTTGTGAAAATTTCAAAGGCGAATGTCCCCTTAAAAGAAGAGATAAAAAAAAATATTTTATTTAGTTTTCAACATAATCCCCTTCTCGTTCTATAAAAATTTTGCTGCGCTTCTACAGCCGCAGGAACGACCTGGAAAAGTCCTCTTCTGGAATAGCTTTCAGAGCTTTGGTTACATTCCTTTGTATCGTCTCAACGTCTTCAAAACGTTCTCCCATCATGGTCATCTTAAATTTAGGGAATAAAAAAAAGTCTGCCGGAGGTGGTGAGTAGGGAGACCGATTTTTGGGCCAGAAATGGTGTAATTAGTATTGAGGAATCGACTGGTGCATTGTCGTGCAGAAGAAACCAATCACCGGTGCGGTACAATTCCGGTCTCACACAACGAACCCGCTTCAAATGTCGATCTAGGACACTTCAACCGTCATTCGCCGATTACGAGACAGTGCAACACGCACACGTTCAACATTCTCATCGTTAGTCGAGGTTGAAGGGCGCCCTTCTCGTGGATCGTCTTCCAGCGACTGTCGACCACTCTTGAATCGTGCAAACCACTCGAAAACCTTGCTGCGGCTTAGACAACCCTCACCATACGCAGTTTTCAATAATTCAAATGCTTTCGAACCACTTTTTCCCAATTTAAAACAAAATTTGATCGCGGCACGTTGTTCCATAGCAAAAATTGTGACGTACCGATAAAAACCTGTCTAGGCAAATAAACCAGGGCTGTGGAGTCGGGAAGAAAAACTTGCGACTCCGACTCCAATGATAATCCTTGTAACATATGCAACTCCGACTCCCGAGTAACGACTCCGACTCCAAACTTACGACTCCGACTCCGTACTTCTACTCCAAACATTCTTATCTCTAATATATAGTTAAGGTCAGATGGTTAAAATCGTTTTTTGTCTAACAAAAAAAAAAAAAACAAAAAACAAAAAATCGTTTTTTGTCTAACATATTTTCCTACTAGTTTGTTTCCTTTAGTAACATAAAATTATAAACTGTACGCTGTATTGTCAAAAAGACATTTCAAAATAGAAAAAAAATCCTATTACGTTTCACACATTAATATTAAAACACAGGAAACACTTAATTCGAGCTTGTTCTCAAAAACAGCATTGCTTCAATCAGATTTGGCTTCACCGCTCCTCTTCAATGCGATTTAATTATTCTAAGGGCAGAAAACAAGCGTTCCCCAGATTTTTGAGTCGGGGGCAATCTTCTACTTCTAAAGCTGAACTTCGGTCAAACTTCTCAACATCATTCAGTGCTCTATAAAAATCCAATTTGAAAGGTTCTAGTTGCGATGAACTTCTTCCTTCGCTACTTTTTTCCAAGCTTAAGCGCTGCCGCTTTGCTCGTTCTTGTTCGTCAAGATATTATTCGAACTCATCTTCATCATCAACTTCAGTACTTGGTGGAAGTGATGACGACTGAATGGTTCCCTGCTGTGGTCTAGCCAGGGCTTCACTTTCCTTATGCAATCCTTTTATACGAATAGCTAATTTGCATAACGAAATTTTAGCTCGCGCTTGTTGATCTTCTGTCAGGATAACCTGGACTGAACGATCTACATATATAGCAGCTAAAAGGATCTAAGAGACAAATTTCTTTACGAAGAAGTGCATTTTTTAATGCATCGACCAAGTTTCCATCCATTTTTGAAAGGCGGACGATAAGACTTTTCAGTTTTTGAAAAAAGAACCGGGTGTAAGGTTATCTGCTTGAAATTCTTTCGTCATTACATAAGGTTGATAAAGCAACTCTAAAAGTTTTTTAGCTTCTTCCCAATCCAGTCAGAAATTGAAAAATCGTCCACAAATTTTTAGGATTGGTGATGAATTTCAGAGTCCGCTAATGAAAATTAGATTCGACTCCGACTCCGACTTCTACTCCATTAAAAATTGTTCGACTCCTCGACTCCGACACCACAGCCTTAAAATAAACACAGCTAGCAAAGAAATGAGGCTACAGCGCTCCTATTACCAGTGTGTGTAACTAAGACCTGATATAACATAGTCCTGCCATCAAATAACAGATATTGCTAGTTGTAATTTTTATAAAAAAATAATCCCGGAACTTTTTGAATGAACTGTGTATGTTGGAGAATTATATATAAAACCACAGATATATTCAAAAAAAAAAAATTAATTCTAATACAGGAGCAAATACGCTTAAAAGTCTGACCGAAAAACGAAGCGCAGTAGAAATCAAGCAGCAATCTTTCGAATTTATATTCAAATTCTAGTTTTCTTGGTGAATTTGTGCCGATAAATAAATGATTCAAGTACACTTGTATCTTTAATACGGGCCAATGTTCATAATCTGTTATCGTGAAATCGTTCTTGAGAAACCAATGGTTCTAGGCCGTTCGTGGTGTTTCCTCAATACTATTCACTGAGAAGCATAAAGTAATAGATTTCAATATATTTGACCACGAGCTATATATTTATTACTATAGTTATCTAAACTATATATTAAGCTTGTTTGAAAACATTCCCCAGAATAAGTAGACCAATGACAGACGGATCTGATATATGTAAAACGTTTGCATGAGGAATAATTTGGAATCTCTTAATCGATTACTTTGCATATGAAATCTCCATTGATGCGGAACAATTAAAGCTTGAACACCAAATGATTATTTAAAGCTGATAGTGTAGAGTCGAGAGTTAAAATGGGTCAACTGAGTGTAGGATGGAATATTTTGAATAAATTTCGATGATAAATGAAAATATTTTGAAGACATTCAAATCAAATGCAAGCTCACTGAATGAGTCCCGTCAGTGATCAATTTTGTTCAATCTCTGCTATCATCCTTAAAACTCATTAAAATCGAATCAACCATACTCACTTGTAAGCCGTGATTGATAGGTGTAGCTGCAGTTGCTAATTCCATTTGGTCAGGAAATTGATAATCAAAGCTTATACGTGACGGATCGAAAATATTTTGCAGTTCGATGTGATTAGGATGCGATAGAAGGGAAAGAGCCATTCGGTCGAATTTTATCGCGTAAAAAACACAAACCGAACACGCACACTTTCGCCACTTGTTCAGTGATCTTCAACGCAATCTGATAACTAGACACTTTACGATTTATTACATTTATCGCTCACTCACTCGATTAACACTTCAAATATTGATTTAGCCACTGGAGATTTTCTTCTAAAGAAGTTTGGTAAATAAATTCAATTGTCGAATGTATTTTCGATCACTCGACGGTCACGGAAAAAGTACAGTCGCGACAAGGGAAATAGATTAGTTTAGATTCACTTCAACTGGCTGCCAATCGGAAGTCCTTACCAGGTTGATATTTTCAAGGATGAAAGACGAGTCCGTAGAGTAATTCACACCGTGGAAACGTGGACGTACGAAAAATCTATCGCATTAGAGCTAATCTTGTTGCTAGCAAAAACGGTTACGTGCACTTTTCTCTCGTACTAACTTATCACACTAATCTAACTAGAGCTTGCATCAATGTTTTCTTATTTTACATGAAGGCGTCATTACGGTAGATTTTTTAGTATCACTATATTTTAAAAGAAATCCTAAAATTACTTTGTACGTTCGTATTTTACCAATCGTTAGCTAAATTTTACATTAAGGACTAGGTAATCTAATAAACTTTGATTTTTTTTCACAATAAGGCACTTCTCTCCAAACTGAGAGATATGTTTTAATGTTTCGCTCTACAATTTACATTTTGTTTTTTAGAAATCTGAATAGATTACAGACAGCAAATAGACCACAGATACTGATATAAATTTGCACAGCTATTTTGGCATAGAATGATTGTTTGAATCTTAAAAATACTACACAACTTACTTTCTCTTTTTTTCCAGATATTTTTCTTTAAAACTGTTTAACAACTGACAACTTTATGTGTTCATACCGATTAGAACAAAACGAAAAACGAATTGTAGAGTTTCTTTATTCCCGTGGTTTCACGCTGTCGATGACTTCTTAATAAGGTATTTTCGATTTTAAGCAGCATCTTGTTGAATATGAAGAATACAAATTCACTGTCACTGATTATAATGTTTTTCTCCATTCGCAGCATCACAGTTTTGAAGAAATTGTTGGCACGTAGTGCAGTGGATCTGGATCAGAGTTTAGAGTCCTTGTTTGATGCCAGCTAGCTGTTTGAACTCATCAAATCACTTTCACCACAATTCAATCGCGATTGTTTACTGTCCACGAGAATCGAATTGAACGATCAGCTCGTGCGATTGGATTATCTCAATCCGTCTGTCTATCCGATATTCCAGCGACTTGCGACGAGCACTCTAAAACACTACAAGCTCGTATCGGCGCGGTTAACTGAATACGATCGACGACTAATAAGTGTTTTTTCCCTTATCAACTAAAACGAAATTCAGTCTCGTGGACGCCGACTCAGTACAGGAGTTTTTTAACGAAGCCGTGCCCCGTAAATTCGAGTAGAAACAACATTGTAAAGATGGATTGGAACTTGAACAACCGATTTACAGGTTGACAAATTTCAGCGAAAACGCGAATTTGCAAATAGGTTTTTGTATGTCCGCCTTGTTTGGATAAATTTTAACAACTGAAGTGATAAAACGTTCTGTACTCGCGACGAAAAATACAGAGAGCCGAGATCCGAACCGAATAATTGAATCTATACTACAGCGAAAGAGCAAGAAGAATCGGTCGCAATCGAAGATGACGACGATCGCAGTGTTGATGATAATAACCAAAAAAAAATGTACTTCTTCAATCAAATCTTTAGGCTAGCTTGGGAGCTAAGAGCACTAGACAGTGAATAGTTGGTTTGGTGTGGGTTGATTGGCGGGTATTTTCTGTTTGTTTCACGACGACATTTAAGAATTGTTTTGTACATAGAACGATCACTTCGAATGATTGTATGTTGATATCAATATGTCCAAATTATCGGTAACGGAACACGAGAGCAGCGCTTTAATTGTTCAATTGCTCAGCATGTTTAAATAATTTTAACAACGTTATACAAAATAAAGCATTGAATTCTCCTCTAGTTCACATCCACTGTATCTTTTTTTTCTTTTGTCATTTATTGTGGCTGATACACGTTGTTGCAGGCTGCTCACTATCTAGCTTGGTTGAATGGTCTGAAAGAACAAAGATGTACTTGATTAGAAGCAATATTAAACGAAATATTGAATGTGAATAAATTAATAACCAATGTACATAGGCTTCATTTGCTGTTTTAAATTTTGAGCAAACAATTTAAAACCAATATGCATATTCAAATAAGGAAATTAAGTAGTGTTTCGAATACATTGATATAAACTACAGTAAAATAAAACCAAGGATTTAGTTCCTCCACACTTCACGAATGAACTCACAAAAATAGCCAAGATTTCAATAGTTAGTTCATTAAGGTGCCATTGATATGACGCACATACAACAAATCTTTACGCATTTCATTATAAAAGTGGTAATTTACAAAAAAACGAGCCAGACCGTGTGAAACTAATATGATTTGCTAGCTTAATTACTATTTTGAACAAGAAAAAAAAAGTAACACTTAAAATGGTATTTGTCTTACAGGCAATATGTCTATGGTAGAATGAATTTCTGCGTGTGAGTGTTAAAAGACGAGCCCACTCTTTAGTATTTTGTTAAAAAAGACTAGACTAGGATGTATGAAGTAAATACGCATGTATATGCATTTTCAAAAAAAAAGGTGTTTATTTAGGTAGATTTTATTTGAAGTTTTAAACTGTTCTAGGTAGGTAGTTTGAAGTGGCTATCGATCCACATAGGCACAAGAGAGACCCGTTGTGATGCCACCATAATTTGAGACTCAGCCCTACTCACTGAACTCACGAAACCATCTGCTTCCCTTGACAAACAGCACCACATGACGTGGAGGACGGACTCCTCCTCATCTTCAAAGCCACAACTTCGACAGAAATCGTTAGACTACACTCCCAATCGTGATCAACTCAGTCTCCCATATTCGCAGTACCTCGTCAGTACCTGGTGATTTGTTCCTTTTCAGTGATCGCAAGGTGATATAAACTTCTCCTACTTCTTCTACTTGCTTATAGAATTCTTGTTTCACTTCCGCCACTCGACTCTTAAATTGCTGTTGGAACTGTTCGCTAGCTTCCATCTGCTGCTGCTCGCTTTTCTGGCCCTGATGTTCTAGCTGTTCTTTAATGTTCCCTAATCGCTCTTCGATGCCTACATCTTGCTGGCCGAGTTTCTGGTCCACTTTCATGTTTCAAGTTTCTGACCCACCTGAAGGGCTTATTATTTCTTATCGGAAGCCATTTTCTGTAGCAAATCTATCATCGAATTTTTCTCCACGCTACTTTGGTTTTTCTGAACGTCTTTTTGGCTGGTTTTCCCGTCCGAGAATTCAAATGAATCCGGATTTTTGCCTTTCGCTCTCAAAGCTTAAGGCAACATAGCACCTCCAAATTTTTGAAAAATCGATTTTTGTTTTTTGATTGAATATGTTAGAATGAAGCTTTAAAAACATGATTTTAATAGTATAAAATTGAAATTCTAAAAAAAAAAAATTTTGTGAGTATATATAGCGAAGCGCTCCAAGGTCATTTTTTCTATGATTTTCGTTGACTTCGCTATATCGCTACATCGACTTAACCCAAAGTGTAGACAAAGATAAGTGAGTCATCTCCTTTAAAAGAAGCAAAAAACAGTTATCCTTGGCAAAAAAAACAAAAAAAAATAGCTGTAAAAAAAGTTTAGTCTCCAAAAAAAGGTCCGAAAAAAGTCCAACTGACACTAAAATTAATGAAAAATTTTGTTAATATTATGGCCTAGCTATACGACGAAATCCTGATTCAGTTGAAAATATGCGTAAGTAAATTTGGGTAGCATATCACCACAAAATTTACACTGATGAGAACCCTCAACACTCTTATTGTCCTGTTGGAGAAACAACTTGGTGTAACTGGCGCAAGGCAGAGGCAGCTGGTGATAATGCATTAAAAAATTTCAAGCATCCTTTTGATGATGAGGTACAAGAAATTTTAAAGCCTATTTATGATGACTTATCATTAAAAGATTTATTAAAGCGCTGCTTGAGAAATTTTACGCAGAATAATAACGAAAGCTATAATTCTTGTGTTTGGAATTTGGCCCCCAAACATACTTTTTGTGGGAAAAACGTGCTAAATATGGCTGCAAATATTTCTGCATGTACATTCAATGAAGGATTTATGGCTATCTTGAAAATAATGCAAGTAATGGGAGTTACGATTAGCGAACGTGCGCTGGAACATGCAGAACATAGAGATGCTGCAAGAAGCAACCAGGCGGAAAAACACTCGACTGAGGCATCTAAAGAGGCCAGATCTGCTCGAAGGCAGCAAAAATCTTTGGAAGAGGAGGAGTATGAGCAAGAAGAAGGTATATTGTATGGTCCAGGCATCGCAGATTAATTTTCGGTAAGATTTATTGCAAAAAATATTGAATTTTAACTTTAAGCGTGATTTTCTCGAAACAACGTTTTGCAAGTTGGCGTGCATGATTAACAAAAACAATTTTATCCAATCATTCTGAAATTTTAACACGTTAATCTGCACATTTTGATGCTCAGAATGAACTACGGATGAAAAATTCGGCACTCAATTTTTTTAGTTATAACCGATTTCTGGGGAAAAAAAACCTCGATTTTCGGAAAAACGCCGCCATTTTGTTATTTTTCAACCAAATTTTTTTTTTAGTTCATTCCAAGGCCGCTTTGATGCTGATCAAAACCACGTTTTTGTTTGTTTTTTCAGACTTTCTTGAGGACAGTTATCATGCACGCCAGGTTTTTTTGGTGTATTTTCCAAAAAATTGTAGCAGACGACAGGGGGCCACAAAACATTTGAAACAATTTTTTTAATGTAGTATAAAAGGTGTTAAGTATGTGTAAAAAGTTTCATTAAGATATGTTTTTTTATTCAATTAAAAACAAGCCTTTGAAAAAAACATTTTTTTTTCAATTTGAAGGTGCTACGTCCCCTTAAATTATCTGTCATAGCAAAACCGTTTTGTTCCTAGTCGTCTACAAATCACGTTTACGTCGCTCTACTTTTAATTCTGTCAATGTCAATTCGTTTACTAGTTTCGGAATTGTTTTTCACTTAGTCCATACAATTTTTCACAATAATCATTTGTTCTCACATTGGTTACTGTCCGTAATTTCCTATTCTCATCTAGCAGTATGATGAGCCAGCAAACTTGAATGAATTTAAAATTGAAAAGCTGAAAGAAACATTGATAAAGGAGTAGCATATAGTATTTAGCATACCGTTGGTAGAATCATGGCCTTCATATAAAAGGCCTATCGCGACTTTCAATCTGACAGGTACTAAGCTACTTTTTAAAATTGTTTAGTCCTCTCGTTATTAAGATTTATTGAGAATTGCACAATGACAATTGTTTGACATTTCTCTGACAATTAATAATGTGAATGGTGCTGCTTGGTAAAATCAGGGAATAGAGTCTATTTTCCTATTATCCGGAGACTGCTTTCGAAGTTTTTGTCGCGTAAAAGATATTTCGGATAAGTGTCGTGAAAGCGCTGTGTTTATTTTGTTGTATACGCGAGAACTTTGCAATTTGGAATACCTGCCACCTACTCTCGGCAATGTGAATTGTAAACAATTGCCGATTATGGTTGGTAGGATTTATTCCACTTTAAAAAACTTCAAATTATGATAATCTGCAAATTCTTATATACAAACGATATTTTAAGACTTTTAAGACTTTTTATATCTAAATTGCTTGTGAATTTATATCTATCTAAATTCACAAATTCACTGTTCGCAGCTTCACAAAAAAAAAAACACTTGCTGAATCGCGAACGCAAAAGAGCCTCACCCCTGACATCAATCGACAGGCTCAAGTCATTCTTGTCTCAAGTTGTATATTTCATCGTTGTATACTTCACTTCAACACACTTCCTGAATTCGTATTTTTCTGCGTTTTACAAATGAAACAGTATGTTAATTGCTTCTAAACGCACTTTTAATTAAACCAACAATCGTCACAAATAAATCACTTCACTTGGTACAAAATAACTTACTTAATTCGCGTACAAACCTTAAGGATCGCGCTTAAATTGCGTTAAAATTACAACGCCGTGTAATTCACTAGATTCGCATTTCGAAGACTTACTACCAAGTTTCACACCAGGGATATTTATATTCCCTCTAGCATTTACAGAATGGGCAACTAAAACCTTTTAAGCTATTCTGGCATTCTTTTGCCCTATGAAAATTTGTTCATTCTTATATGCTGGCTGCTCAAAGTTTTTTAACGGAATTATCCATGGAATTTTCTCTTCTATGGGATATGAGGGGTGGCTGAAAAGTTCTGAACCTAGAGTATTAAAGCACAAGACAAAAATTCCAAAAATATTTTCAACATAGTCCTCATTAAGTGCAATATACTTTAACAATATTCATATAGATCTTGTAACCCGTTTTAAAGAATATTTTCCGCCCTCAGTTTCTCTTCATCTTCAAATCTTTGCCCTCGCAAGTCCTCTTTCAAATTGCTAAAGAGGAAGTAGTTAATGGAGGACAGGTCTGGGCTATATTAATTTCTTGTATGTGAGTGTGGCGTCGAAGAAATTAATATATATTATATTAATTCATATTAATTTAATTTATATTAATTTTTTCGAAGCCATTCTCTCGCTCAATCCAGTATTGAATGTCGCGCTGTATGAACAGGTGCGTTAGCTTGGAGAAACAAAATTCCAAAATTCAAGTTTGCCACTTCTTTTCTCTACAACCAATGGGCGTACTTTTCTCAAAAGTCCAGCGTAGTAATCGGCGTTAATTATACTATTTTTCGAAGGGTAATCAATAAGTAAAATTACTTCGGAGTCCTTTTCCATTTTTAAACTTCTTTGCGGTTTCTCTTTTTTTTCGATGCATTCCATAGATTCTTGTTTCGATTCAGGATCACAATGTCAAATCCATGTTTCACCCACGGTCACAATGCGGATACAAATTTTTTCCACATTGGCTTTACAGAGGTTTAAAAACTCATGTGCAGATTGAACTCGCCGCTGCTTGTCAAGCAACTTGAGAATTTTTGGAACGCGCACTCAAATAAGTGAGCAAAATGCCACCGATTCGTACTTGGCTAATGCCTAACTCCGCAGCTATCCGTAACTTTTTTTTCTACGATCATGCAATACTAATTTCTTGACTTCAAGCATTTCTTCAAAAATTTCCTTAGCTGTTTTCCCCCCTTCTTTCACAAGGAACTTTATGATGGCGCGGTACTACAATTTCGTTGGATGTAGCGATAACTCAGACATAGTGAATTTTACGGTTTTATAACTCAGAGCCTAATGAAGCTTTTTATATAAGACTTGGCTTATATACTAGTTAGATGTCTGGCACTTAGTGACACATCGCAGAAGTGATTAGCTTTAGTGCAAGTGCCCTAGGTCCAGAACTTTTCAGTTGCCCCTTGGCCACTAGAATGTTTTGTATGGAGTTCGAGCCGATATTTGATAGGGTGGAATATGATTAGTTTTAATATACGAGGGTTGATCCAAAAGTAATGATAATCATTATGAACCAAGGTGATTAAACTTTAACAAGTTAATACATTTAGCCCATCATTTTCCAAACCCAGGATACCCTTATAAAATTTATTTTTGTCTTTAATCTCCCAAAACACCCCAACAGCAGCCATCATATCGCTATAATCTTCAAATTTTTTGCGCCGAAGGTGTTTCTTGAGCCGAGGAAAGCGGTAGAAGTCACTGGGAGCTAGATTTGGTAAATAGGGTGGATGTTGAAGCAGCTCGAATCCTGTTTCTTGAATTGCAGCCATTGCAACTGCAGCCTTGTGAGCTGGTGCGTTTTGATAACTCTGGCTCGCAGTTTTCAATCAATCTTCTTATTTGGTCTGCCTAGTAAGAGCCTAATAAAGTGGCTTACTTTTCCAAATATTTTACCATAATAATTTTTTCAGCGTCCCAAAAAACTGATGCATACATAACATTCCCTGCCGAGCTCGAAACCTTGAATTTCTTCGGCATCATTGAAGAGGGTCGCTTCCAGGTCATCGATTGCTTTCTAGATCAATATGGTGGATTCAGGTCTCGCCAATTGCTACGAAACGTCAATAAAACTTCCCCAGGTCTGCCTGGAACTTTTCGAGATTCACTCTCGAAATATCGACTCGTTTCTCCTTTTGCTCGTCGGCTAACATTCTCGGCATCCAACGCGCAGGGATATTCACATGTAATTCATTGGCAACGATTCTTCGAACACTGCCATACGAGATCCCTGTGACCTCAGCTACATGCCTGATGGATTTTTTTTTGAATTTTAAGCGAACTGGAAACAGCCGATTATCACTACTTTTGGATCAACCCTCGTACATGCAACAATATGAAATCATCGTTGGATGTATTATTGTTTCCGTTGTTATCTTGTGAAATTAAGCTAGCTTAGAAAGTTAATAAAATATCTGAACTATAATAGCATCCAGTAGTACAAATGAATAAAATATTTACAAATCAAAGTTAT
Organism: Nemotelus nigrinus; assembly: GCA_947369275.1. Taxonomy (NCBI): domain Eukaryota; kingdom Metazoa; phylum Arthropoda; class Insecta; order Diptera; family Stratiomyidae; genus Nemotelus; species Nemotelus nigrinus. Next base: position 185,132,055 of record OX376372.1, on the reverse strand, counting down.
TACAAATTACACCCCTATAGTAATTTTACACAAATGAGAATTATCGAAAGGAAAACGTCACAAAGTTGATGGTATACCAATAAACGTAGCCGATTTCTTTCGCTTCACCCCTTCTTTCTAAGAGCTCGAGTTAAATCGTAAAGTATAGTCAGGTTACAAAACGGAAAGATGCCCAGAATCGAACAGATCGAATGGTTCGAAAAGTTACATTTTGATTCTTTTTCGAAGACGAGGATGCTTCCTTGTAAAAAGAATTTTGCTTCAAATCTTCAGTTTCCAGTTATCAGGGAGACTGTAACCCCATAAGATTATATTGAATGAAGTTAATTGAAAGCAATTGTATGACTATTCAAAAGAAACGGTTTATGCAAAGTAAATCCAAGAATATGATTTACGGATTTTATTCGAAAAGGTTACCCAGTTTATAACTTTTTACTCAATATCTTTTGTGCTACTTTTAACAAACAAAATATATTCGTCATCTTATCGCTTCATTAGTAACTGGCTAACGTGCTAAACCGATCGTATTGACAATTCATTCTTATTTTACGTTTTTTTTTATTCAAAGTACTTAAAACCCGTTCAGTATTTACTTTAACAATTCAGAAAACGTGAGTTCCCATTTTTCACTTGAAACTTTCATTACACAACGGACATATTTTATATACATGCAGCCTTAGCATGTGCTTAGCCTTATTCAAAATCCTACCAACCAAACCAGAAATGCAGAAGACAAATACAACATTTAGAAATTAGTGTCATTAAGTACATACATGTAACTAAATAGTATCCAATCATAAAGATTATATTAAATCTTTACTTCCTATACATTTTAGTGTATTTAGTTCTTATATGACTAAAACCAATAAGTCACTAGCATGGAAATTAGTATAGTTAACTACATTTTATAGCTTTTGCATTAAATAGGCTAATGATAGTATTCAAGACAACTACAGCATTTCTGGTGAATTAAAAGATTAGTAATCAATTCGCTGAACTTGGACATTCTTTCATTTAGACATAGAACAATTATTGGACTTTCAGTAGTACGTAGTAATAAAGCTAATAAATTAATAGCGAAAAGACACATATTTGTTTCTCGATTGTGCCTTATTCACGCAAAAGTAACTGACTAGCGCGTGCTTTAAGTTTTGAGAAATGAAATATCTGGGAGATATTTAACACAAGAAATTTATCTTTAAGAAGGAAATACCAATAAAAGCCAACATTTTGTCATTGAACCTTTAAATAGGTCAATTGAAGATGAAAAGATAAATATGTGTGCTGTTATAGTTATATAGCCAGGCAACATTTTAATTAACATAAATATATTAATGTGTTGAATATCCTTGATTCGATTTTTCTCTTACGATCGAAACTAAAGATGATGATTGTTGTAAATCGGGCAACGCTGCTTACCTCATGTAAAGCTCGCTCGATTCGAACTGAGGTAGCGAACCAAGAAGAAGAAGAGATCGTGTGACTGCTCGTGTCTGAGTTCTGGTCGAGGTGTGAGTCAGAGTGATCGAGGTGAGGAACGTCGCCATATGCTGAAATATTAAACATTTGAGAGTGTAATGTAAACGCCAAAACGAAATAAATATCTTTCTTTTGTTCAAAACGGTGATTTTATATCATTTTGGTGCCGAAACCCGGGAACCGTGAAACAAACGCCGAAAAAATGCCAAACGACGCGGATTTGGCAATAAAACGAGCGACGCGTGCGCAGTTAACAAAGTGCATTAATGCCGCAAATGAAATGTTGCAAGGGGTAAACGTCGAAGTGGATGATTTTCATGTCGCCCTTAACAAAATTAAAACCCTTAACGAAAGTCTGAGCAACATTTCACGCGAAACATTAAGTGAAATTCCTAGTGAGAATTTAGATGCAGAATGTGTCAAAATGCTCGAATATGAAGACAGTGCCATGACAGTGATTGTGAAGTTGGAACGACGAATAGCTGTATTGTCTCTTAAGAGCATACCAAACGTAGCCGAACACATAGAAGTCAGACAGCCCAGCGAAATATTGAGCGATAATCGAAGTCAGAAAGCTGACAGTGTTACTCATCGTAATACTTCAGAAACGGAACAACGGCAAGTAGTCAAATTTATTAAATTACCGCGCTTAGAGCTCAGGAAATTTGACGGGACTTTAAAGCAGTGGCCACCATTTTGGGAACAGTTTTCGCATGCAGTTCATGATAATCCTGATTTAGATAATTGCTCTAAATTTCAGTATTTACAATCCGTTCTGTCAAATAAAGCTGCCGCTACAATTAGTGGACTTGCCGTAACTGAAAGTTGCTATAACGATGCCATCGAGCTTTTGAAAAATGAATTTGGAAATCAAGATAAAATTGTAGACTCGTACATTCATCAGCTGCTTAGACTCCCAGTGGTGAAGAGTAAAAACGACGTAGGAAGTCTGCGCAATTTATATAATACTGCCTTGTCAATTATTAGATCACTAGATTCTATGGGAATATCACCAAATCAATACACACTTATAGTCAAATCAGTTCTGTTAAAAGCAATTCCATATGGAATGAGAGTGGAATTAAATAAATTGCTTAAAAGAGAAGATGATAAAGAGGAAAGTTCCTTAAATGGCTCTGCTAGTGACTTGAGTGCAAGTAATTCTGATAACAACCTAAACAAATTACTAGACTATATTAAATTGGAGCTTGAATCTATTGAACTTGCTCAAGATTTAGGTGAATCTAATCAATTTCAACCGAAAAGCGACCGTCATATGACTTTTTCTAAGCATAAAAAACGTAACTACTTTAATAAAGAAACATGCACAACCGCCGGACTATTCACTAGTGCTAAATCAGACTGTCTCTTTTGCAAATCCAAGTCGCACATTTCCGCGAATTGTGATAATTCTCAAACAGTCGAAGAAAAGAAAAGTATTCTTCGGACTCATAAACGTTGTTTTAGATGCCTTGGAACTAACCATGATGCGAGAAACTGTAGAACGCAGTTTCTAAAGTGCAAGAAATGTAGTGGAAAGCATGTCACTACTATGTGCGACCCAAATTATAATAAACTGGCAGCGAAGAGTAGATATTCTTTGAACGCAATGAAAAATGATGGATTGAGTCCAGAAAACGCTACAAATCTGATGGCGTCAAATCAAGCTCATAACGTTTACCTACAGACGGGTAAAGTTTTGATTATGAATGAAAATGCGTCGAAACCACATTTAATACGCATTGTATTTGATGGCGGTAGCCAGTTGTCTTTTATCAAAACAGACATATCACGCAAATTTAGACTACCTGTGATTGGTAAACAGAAGCTTTCTATATTATGCTTTGGATCGGAACAGCAAACTCCTGCAAAACTATGCAACATAGTTCGTGTGACGTTGAAAAGTCAACATTCGAATGCATTATTTGAAATGGACGTAGTGGAAATACCCGAAATATGTTTTGACGCTTTATCGATGCCTCCCGTAGATCATCCTATTTTAGACACACTGAAACTTGCAGACGCGTGTGTTTCAAGTAATGTGCCGTCGATATCTGGAATATCAATCTTGATAGGCGCAGATAATTATTGGCTATTACATTCAGGGCGAACCATCCGTCTTGATGACAAATTGACCGCAGTAGACACTAAATTCGGTTGGACTGTACACGGGCCAGTAGTGTGTGAATCAAATGCTGCGCACTGTAATCTTGCAACGGTACTACAGGTACAATCATTAAAAGCGGCAGAACGGTCTGATCTAAATCAGTTGTGGGACTTAGAGTCTATAGGTATTCGTGAGATCGAAATCAGTGGTTGCAAGTTTACCGACGATTTTATAAAAAATAAAATAAAGTTTGTCCAGGATCGGTATAAAGTGTCTCTTCCGTGGAAAAATGAAAATTCAGGTTTGCGATCAAACTATAATGGTGCGTTATGTCGTTTGAACAGTTTAACTAAAAAGCTTTTAAAAGTAAATAGATTTGCAGAGTACGATAAAGCTATACGCGAGTATATAGACTATGGTTATGCTGAAGAAGCATCGTTTGTTAATAAGGATATTGAGTCACGGTTATATATTATGCCCCATCGCCCAGTTTATCGCGACGATAAGGAAACCACTAGAACGCGAGTTGTGTTTGACGCTTCAGCGCATGGTTACGCAGAAAACTCTCTGAATGACTTGTTACATAAAGGCGATAATTTGGTGCCACTATTAGTAGAAATACTTTTGAATTTTCGTATCGGTAACATCGCGTTAGTGAGTGATATTGAAAAGGCATTTCTACAGATCATGTTGGACGAAAATGATTACGATAGTCATAGTTTTCTCTGGTATGATAAAAATATAATACGAAATGGCGAATTTAAAGATATGCCATCTATAAAGCGATATAGAATGAAAAGAGTAACATTTGGTATAACTTGCAGTCCGTTTTTATTATCCGTGGTATTGAAACATCATATAAACATCATGAAAGCGGATTTTAAAGATAGTTGTGCCATAATGGAAAATAGTTTTTACGTGGATGACTTTGTGACTAGTGTTGATGATTATGATAGTGCCGTGAAACTGTATGAAGAATCTAAAATGATTTTATCTAAAGCTGGTATGAACCTCCGTAAATGGCAAACAAATGATATTAAATTAAGACAACAATGGAACGAAAATAATTCTATTATCGGTATTAAAAAGGTGCTTGGTGTAGAGTGGTTAATGGCAAATGATCAACTGTGCGTCGATTTACTGAACATAAAGAACGATGATACATCCGTCACTAAACGTACAATTTTAAAAGCAGCCGCAAAAGTTTATGATCCCTTAGGATTGTTGTGTCCATTTACTCTAAAGCCTAAGCTTATTCTACAAGACTTATGGAAGTTAAATACTAGTTGGGATGAGAGTGCTCCTACTGAAGTTGTATGTGATTGGAAAAAGTGGTTAAATCAGTTGTTATTGCTAAATGAGTTTACAATACCCCGATGTTGTCTTCCCACAAAATATCAAGCAGTGCAATTACATGTGTTCGCAGATGCTAGTTTACGTGCGTACGGAGCTGTAGCATATATCAGATCAGTGTCACAAAGTGGTGAGAATTCGTGCAAATTTTTAATGGCAAAAAATAGAATCGCCCCTATAAATAAAATGAAAAGAGCTAGTCGAACATTACCAGAACTCGAGCTTACTGCCCTTTCATGTGCTGTGAGACTTAGTAATTTTATTGTAGACAGTATGCGTGTGTCTATTAGTAGTGTTACAGTGTGGAGTGATTCTCAAATTGCGTTATCGTGGATAGTATCCCAAACAAAGAAACAAAAACCTTACGTGACCCATAGAGTAGATGAAATTCAAAGGACATTTAAAGGAAAATTGAAGTTTGTTCCTGGACATTTAAATCCAGCTGATTTATTAACTCGGTCGGTCAACGCTAATGTATTGTTAGAAAGTGATGCGTGGAAAAATGGTCCCGAATATTTGCAAAATGAAGAGTTTATTAACGAAGACTGGTATTCAATGGATTTTAATGAGCTTACCAGTGTATCAGTGCGAGTTAACTTTGCTAATAATTCTGTACAGTGCCCCGAGCCGTTATTTAAATTAGAAACTATATGTAATCTTGAAAAAGCTCTACGCGTTACCGCATATATTCATAGATTTGTCAGTGTTGCACGTAAAAAATATAATCCACAAAGCCTTGTATTAGACAGAGATGAACTTTTAGCTGCCGAAATTTACTGGTTGAAATATGCACAATCATTATATTATGCGGATGAGGTCGAAGCATTAAGAAGCAATCGATTCATAAGTAAATCTTCGTCAATTCTATGTCTGAATCCTTTTTTAGACGACCATGGGCTTTTGAGAGTAGGGAGCAGACTTGGCCAAGCTGAATTACCATATGAGGTGAAATATCCGGTTATTTTGCCAAAGCAAGCAGAATTTACTGCAAAACTTATTTGGAAATATCATTTGACTAACCAGCATTGTGGAACGAGCTCAACTTTATCTCTTATTCGCCAGAAATATTGGATAATTGCTGCTCGTCAGAAAATTAAATCGATACTGTCAACATGTGTAACGTGCAAAAAATTAAAGGGTAAACACGGCGATGAAGTATTCGCTCCATTACCGAAGGATAGACTTTTGAGTGAGTGCCGGCCTTTTACAGTGACGGGAGTGGATTTTTTCGGACCGCTTTATGTATCAGACAATAATTTAAAAACGAAAGTATATGTGCTGCTCTTAACCTGTGCTGTATCTCGAGGTATTCATTTAGAATTAGTGCCGGACTTATCGACTGAAAGCTGTATTCGGGCTATGAGACGTTTCGTATCGCGACGTGGTGTGCCGGACGTTATTATATCGGATAACGCAAAAACGTTTAAACGGTGTGCGGTTGAAATACAGCGTCTTTGTGAAATATTTATGGACGATGAAGTTCAAGACTTTGCTGGGCAGTATCGTATCAAGTGGAAATTTATAGTTGAACGCGCAGCTTGGTGGGGTGGTTTTTGGGAGCGCTTAATAAGATCAGTGAAAAATGCGTTAAAGCTAAGTCTTGGGAAAACTCTTATATGCGCTGATGAGCTGAGCTCCGTTTTAGCCGAAATTGAAGCCCTTATTAACACAAGGCCGCTTACGTACATGGAAAGTAGCATAGACAATTTTCACGCTCTTTCACCATCAAGTATACTAATTGGTGTCGGTGCTACTGGATTTAACCTTGGGTTTCCTGAAGATACGTCAAGAGATGATATTCTGAAAATCTGGAACCTTCGTAATCGACTTTCTTTGAAATTTTGGAAACGTTGGTCGAGAGATTATATGCAGCAGCTGGCTTCGTTTCATAAGAATAGACAAGCGAACGGGCCAAAGTTCTCAGCAGGCGATGTTGCTATGCTTCACGACGAAAATAAACCTCGAATACAGTGGAAGCTTGTACGACTAGTTTCACCTATAACAGGCAGAGATGGGAAAATTCGTGCTTATACGTTCAAGACGTCCAGTGGAGCCATTTTGAAACGACCAATTCAACTGTTGTATCCTTTGGAAATTTTTCCCACAGTTTCATCTCCGGCGCCGCGGGAGGATGTTGTAAATCGGGCAACGCTGCTTACCTCATGTAAAGCTCGCTCGATTCGAACTGAGGTAGCGAACCAAGAAGAAGAAGAGATCGTGTGACTGCTCGTGTCTGAGTTCTGGTCGAGGTGTGAGTCAGAGTGATCGAGGTGAGGAACGTCGCCATATGCTGAAATATTAAACATTTGAGAGTGTAATGTAAACGCCAAAACGAAATAAATATCTTTCTTTTGTTCAAAACGGTGATTTTATATCAATGATTTAGAGATCATTTGTTTCTCTAGAAGGTAGATATATTTCAATTTTTTGACACAAATCGATATATTGAGAGCACCGAGGTATAAGGAATTATTCTCGTAATACCGATGTCTGTCTAGAATTTCAAATATATCTAGCTTCCAAAGGAAATATTGGATTTTAAGTGAAATCTTTGGTTTTGAGACCTATAAGAAAGTCGAATCAGGTAGGAATCGTTCTAAAGTATTTTTTTTTAAATAAATTCGAGATAATTTTCAGAGAATTTTGAATAGCATGGACTGGTCATACTAAAAACTATATCATTTGAAATCTACAAGGGAAGCTTTGCTTTTAGTATCTTTCATCATTACACGTAAATTTAATATGGAAGTGAAGTTTATGTTTGTTTTACTTTAAGTTTCCAGTTATGCAACAAAAATGAGTATATCGTGTAATTTTATTTGCATCAAATACACTGAAAATCAATAGAATGTTGTTTGATCATGAAATATCAATCAAAACGTGGAAACTTCCATTTCAAACATTTAAATAAAAATCATCACTACGATCAATTCGAAAAAGGAGTGGAAGAAAAGCATTCTATGCTTTCTTGACCTTACCCTAATTGATCTCAATTGGAGCCAACTAGTTCGACCGAACATAACAGAGAACAACTGCGACAATTTATTGTGTGAGTGTGTAATAATTTGCACAGTATTTCATCTCCAGTGCCAACCAATTGAACATTTCTTCATACTACGAAGAGACATGAAGTCAACTTGCCCTTAACAAGATAAGTAATAGACTCCGGATGGACAAAACTTGTCAACGTATATAAGTCATTTGGACTCATCAGAAACGGCATGCACACAAAATATTCCATACTGTGGAGTGTATGTTAACGTAATGTTAAATCTTTGATTGGACTTTACGAAGACGAAAGGGACAAGTTATTATGTGTAAACGGCTGCCGGGTTTTGATTGAAGTGTATGCAAGTGTATTTCAAAAAGACCGAGGTCGTTGGACAATATCATATTAATAAACAATTTAATTGAACGAGCTGTCGAACACTATTGCGGCCCGACAATTTAAATGGGAAAACAAAGACGGTAATTGCAAAGTTAGTTAAAATATACGTGCGATTGAAGCATACTAGCTAAATTAGCTTTGAAGATCTTTAGAACTTTGTTTAGCTTACAATTAATGTAACATTTTCTTTTCGCACGTCAGAGTTTAGGTCGTGTGAATCAATTTTACAGCATACTTCGTTCTTCTGAAGGACTTAGTCATTTATAAAATGATTTATACTTCTAACTACAATATAAATTTCGCCAAATACTACTTTCTAGTCGCTAAATTGTCAAATAATATTATCAAATAATTTATGGGAACATATTTTACATATTTTTGTTTAAACGTTTACTTCTTTTCGGTTTTTCTACTGTTTATCTTTACTTGGAAAATATTTGATTTTTATGCAATAAACTTGGGGTTACTTTGAAATAAAAAGCATACAAAAATTGAAAAGGTAGCGCATAACCACTTTTATTGTATTTATATAAAACGATAAATTCGGTCATTATTTTATTAATTGATATCTGATTGTTTGTAGAGTCGACAGCATTTTAGATTTTCAATATCAGTTGTGGCTGTTAATTCTCAGTTTTTATTTACTTTATACATAAATCTCTGCTTGTAATTCTTCCAATTCAGTATGCCAAAAGCTGGGCTCCGGCATAAATCGTTGTTTCAATCAACTCTATTAAGCTTAATCAACAAAGCCTGCATTTAGCATTTGGAAATTGCCCAGATCCCATTTAGCAAACGAGCATAATGTCTAATTGCCTTTGTGGCAAATTTTCTCTTTGCCGAAAATAAAAAAATCATCGTTTTTGTGCGTCATATGTACATCTTTAATTAAAACTATTCGTTTTCGGCAAATATTAAGTTTCTATATGGACATTTGCTCTTATTTTAACATTTTATTTGCATGCCAAGATGATTTTTTTTGGTTAGCAAATTATCACAATTGTCGGAGGATCGGGCTTTTGTATAGTTTGAGCAATTTTTCGAGCATTAATTGAAGGGGTAGTATGATGACCTCGTTTACATACTCGTATATTGAACCAATTGGATATAATGAGAATTGTGGATAGTTTTTTAATTGATTAAAATTTGGCTGATCTCATTATTATATTGTTGAGAGAAAAATTCAGTATCATTTGGTGAAGTTCGAGGATTACTAGGGGTTCATTGGAAGTTTTTAGTTTTTTTTTGCTTTCTTTGGTGGCACAAAATGTATTGTTCATTTTTGCGAATTTTTGAATAATTGCTTATTAATAGCTTTATAAATTTTAATAAATTTATGACTAATATAAACATTCAGTTATCTTTAGTTCATTAACGATTAAGATATTAGTATCTGAAATTACTTTCTGAAAGAGCAAGGTACGAAAGAGTGTACATTATATATTTGATATAAATGAGAACACGAGGCCTAAAACATTACCATTGTCCGATATGAAAAAACAATATCGTTTTGCAATTTCCATACGCAAAAAACTAGATTTCACGCAGCGAAAATTAGATTGCATTACACATAGTACAAGCAATAGTTATGTAAATATCACACAATGGCTTAAATGTATTATCTTAGTAGTACACAATGTTTAAGTTTACAAATATAGAGTTTTCAACTTGTTTCTTAACTTAGAGTAATCGATGTTAAAACTATATACTAATTACTGACTTCTATCAGTATCGTCCCGCTGAACAATTTGAAATACTTCGAAATGATGATTCAAATTTTTTACTGTATGCAATTTTAAATGTGTTCCTAGTGCTCCTTTCTCAGTTTGTCGCAAATAAAATACTCTTTTCACACGACTATGAATCAATGCCATGGAACACATTAAACATGGTTCGTTTAATAAGTATACATCATAGCCCGTACATAAATACGGTCCGTATTTGGACAAATTGTCTTGCTGATCTATGCATTCCAAATGGATCGTTTTCCGATCAGGATCAACCTGTTCCGCTCCAAATTTGAGATCCTTGAAATTGTCTTTCAAAGTTTTGCAATGGCAGGCGGCTATTCCGGAAAAATTCAAATTTTTTGTGCATTCCTGAAAGTCTAGAAGCGGATAGTCCCAGACACCTCCATTTTGACTTCTTGCGACCATGTCTACTAGGACCATAGGACAATGAAGAAGTGGATTGATTTGTGTTTGTGATGATGCTGTTGCAACAATTGAGTTTGAACGAGGATCGATGCATAGTCCAGCGGCTTGAAGTAGATCATCTCCAGAGAGCAGTTTTACCGTTGATATTACTTTGATATGAAACTCTCGTTCTGATTCCGAAAAATTTTGATTTGTGTAGAGTAGCTCCAGGTACTTATTGGGATGGAATTTGCATGGCCATATTTGATTCATTTCATTATACTGCCACCGAAGTTTGGGTTGAAGAGAGGCTACTTGAACGACATGAAGTTCAGAGCACAGCTCAGTAGATAGACTGGCATCCAAACCTTGTTCTATTAAAAATTTCTCTACTTGCGCATCACGACTGCTTTCTGGAATTGAAGTTTGTTTGTCAACAGCCGTTACTTTGCATACAATGATTTGATTTTTTCGGACTCGCTTCAGATGCTGCAGATCTAACAATGGTAAAGAGCGACTTAATTTATCTACTACAGTAGATATTGACTTCATGGTTTTGATAGTAGCGACATAAACTGCAGTTGTTGCGATTGGTTTGACGAGATCGTCATCTAGTATACAACGAATACGCATGTCTTCTTCCTTTAATAGCGCATTTTCCTTACTTAGTAGTGGTTTATTTTGTTTTGCCAATCGGAGACGTTTAGAATCTGGTTCCATATTTCTGCAAGTAGAGAAGAAAAAAGTTGGCATTGCTGGTCTTTCCAAGAATTCACAAACGACGATGATTCTAGACTGTTGTTTAACTTATAGAATGCCAAGCAACTACATTGAAACGCTAAGTTTAGCTTGGACTATGACTTACGAGCTCTTAACTATGTTGTAAAATACGATTGAATTTTGCTATCGAGCTAACTGTTGTCAGCTGCTGGTGTTCGCGAAATATTTAATTTGTTTTTTTCATTGTGTTTTTGGAGTTTTCTGTTTAGTTTAGAAAAATCTCTTGCTTAAAGTGTGGCGAATTCATAAATAAAATTATGCTATGATAAAACTATCTACTTTTCTGTAGAGATATTCACATGTCACAGGCCACTTGAAAATTGTATTTAGACAGTAATTTGTATTTATTTAACATTTTTATGGAAGCTCGTGCAGCCTAGTACCAACCATGCTATTATGTTGATAAAATACGATGATTACAAATTATTTATCACATTTTAAACAGAAAGTAATCTTAAAACAAACATCATTTATAGCACAATAGCTTACGAAAAAAGTCACTGATCTACCTCAACTACGAAACATGCTAATCTTTTTTTTTCCTCAAACAGTGCATGCGTTAGATATAACTTTACGCTATGCACGAAACTGGTTCGAACTAACTCAAATCTATTTGTGATTTTCGATAAAATTTGACAAAATTTCATTTTGCAATTTTTTCTTCTAAAAATAGTAACACTGATATGAAATCGGGTGTACGATTTTGAACTTGTCGTAGGTTACTGCACTAAACTTGTTTCAATGGTATGATAGTCGTTAGAAAGAGATAAAAAAATATACAGTTGGCTTGAAATAGGAATTTAAAAAATCAGGGTTCCTTCTTATGTTATTTCGGGGGCTTCTTAAAGTTGACACTTGGCTTTTTAGTTGTTTCTTGTAATTTTACCTACACGAAATTATTGACTTTAGTGCAATTCGGTGTGTCAACAGACATAAGGGGTATTTCACGTGAAGCGGACAACGAAAAAAAGTCCAGGCTCTGGATTTCGTTCAAATTGTGCATAATGGTACTTCTAGAGAATATGAACGTGGGTTTGAACATGAACGTGGGTTGAACTATGAGGTTTAATTCTCGATCTATGGGCTTTTGAATAATTGATAAAATTGATGAAAGATTTTTTTGGATGCCAATTCTGAGATTCGAAAAAAAATCTGGGAAACATTCAATCATGTGTGCCTAAGTGTGCTTAAGGGGTTACTTCCACTTGTAACTTTGAAATTTTTTGTTGCATTTTTTTTAAGTATAACAATCTGAGAATACGTCCTTCAAATTTCAAGTCGATCCGAACATAATTGACCGAGATATGAGCGTTGAAAGAGAAGAAACTGTTACTTAAACAACCGTTACTTATACTTACATATAAACGCGTTTTTCTCGAAATGACATTTTTGAAGTCGGTGACCAAAATTACTCAAAAACTACTGAGCCGATCTCTTTGAAACTTGACAGGCTTATTCAATATATAAAAATGTAGTGTTTGATCGTTCGGTTTTCCTTTTTGATAAAAAATGGCCGTTTTATAGCAAAAAAACGACCGTTTTTTTAAATGAAAATCGAACCATTAACTTTCACTGTCCACCATTTTGAAAAAAATGGATATTGTTTTAAATCTTTCGATCAAACGCTAGTTTATACTGTTATTTAACTAAATCCATCGTAATTTTTTGCTTCAGATGATCCAGTTCGACACAATGTTGGTCACCGCAAAAAGTGAAAATTAAAATACCATTGTTTTGACAGCCATTTGTAATTTAACGATGTAATATTTTTCAATAAAAAAATTACTGAATGGTGCTTAATGTATGTACTTTAAGATAACATAGTAGGCGTTTAAAGAATTTTCGTAGTTTTCTTAAAAAAAATTCATGAAAATGACCAATTTTTTCCGCTACAAGTGGGGGCAACCCCTTAAGTGTGCCTTCGCTGGGATTTATCTGGAGAAGGCAGCCGCGAGACCCAGTGGCATGGCGTTCATGGAAGCAAGAGAAGTACTGCTTCCCTTACTTTTGGCTGACATAGATTTTCAACTCATCGTTTTTTTTAAATCTTGAAAAAAACTTATACAAACATTTTTTAAAACACTTTTCCGAAAACAAATTGCGAACATCTCACACAGCTGGTGTGGTAGCTCCACAGACTGAGAGAGAGCAACCAACGCATGGAAGCAACGTAAAAATTGCATCTACGAGGGTTTATTTGACTTCATATAGACTAGACTGTGACGTCATTGAACAAAATGTACTTATACGATCCGTTTGGAAGCAATGAGGAATTTGCTTCCTAGGGGAAATTATCTTCTCAAGAGATAGACTCAGAGCGGAACTGCGAATGTATGACTGCTGTGGAACTTATTTCAGCATTCCACTCACGCGTAGCAGAGTACATTGTAATCATTTTGCTTTGCTCGTACACATTTTTGTGAACGGTGAATGCTTGCTATGATCGAATTTGAGTTACGAGATGTGGCAAGGCTGCCAGAGGCTGCTGATTCTTTTTATGTGATTTATTTATGATTCATATTATGATATTTTTGTTTGTTTGTGCCATTTTAGATTGAAATTTTTGTGAAGGTGTTTTCAATTGGTGAAGGCATTTAGTCACTAATAGCTTATAGAATTTGGTAATAATATTGCATGGTAATAATAGGTGAACCTGTAGACTAGAATTGTGTAGAATTGAATATGTAAAATTACTGTGTAAAATTGCATGAATTTTTGGGTTGATATTTGAAATAGTGAAAGGTGGAAATAGGTGAATGTGTTTATTTGTTCTGTGCGTCAAAATTTTATAATTCGTAAACTTATTCAATTTCTCTTTGGATCTCGGTAATTTGCTGAGAAAAGATAATCATCAACAAGGATCGATTGAAACTGAATTCGTAAACTGTCTATTTAATAAAGAGATATACTCGGCACTTTGATTGCAAAATTGATAAATGAAAAACTCGGTAATATCAAACAAAAATAATTTTGCTGGCCATGTGTGTTATTTTCAAACTATTTAAACGTTCGGTGAACTGTCGGATTTTGTAATTTAAATAATGTTAAAACTCTGAACAGGCATGATACAAAAAGTATTGGTCATCATTTCCAATCAGTCTTTTTACTTTCCAAGTTCGGATCCAGCCCAAGAATTGAAGAATTGCTGAACAGTCAATATAAATAGTCAGTGATATTGCTCAAAGCTAGGAGAAATAGAGAAATAATGAAGATTCTAACATCCATTGCGCGTTATTTAGGGTCTCAAGAGCAAGCATTACATAGTTATAATGAAAATGTGGGTTCTTGCAGTCGTGGGAAATCACCTGAAGACAAAAAATGTTTGATAGTACATAACCCATACTTACAAGCTCATCTGGACCAAGTCAATTTTTTTTCCGCAGCATTTAATTATATTCAAAACGATCTCATGACTAGTTTTTGAAAAAAATATTAAAAGAGATTTGTAATGAAATTCAGCAAAGCAAATTCATAGCAATAATATTAGATAAAACAACCAATCGTCCACAGCTTTCAACAACCTTTGGTAACATTACTTCTTTCTATAAAGCTTTCTTTGAACTTTCATGAATCTTACAGATGATTCTGATAACCAAACTGCGTCCCGTTCATTTAACCTTGTTTTGCATATTGTCCTAAATTTTAAAGCTATGAAGAGCCTCTGTAATATCTGGCAAAATAATTGGATTGCAAACACATATAAAAGAAATGTATAAAACCGCAATATTTATTAATTGCTTCGCACATCGACTAAATTTGGTTTTATCAAAATCGTGCAATAGTATGCGTGCAATGTAGATTTTTCTCCAATCTATTACTAGATTTTCAACAACAACAATAAGTAAATTTGCTTTGTATTTATTCCTCAAAAAATGCTTCCAAAATTAGCTTCAAATACACGTTGAACTTTTGGTCGGTTAATTTTAGTAATTTTTCTATAATAAAGAGCAATTAAAAGAACTATTTGAATATGCAACTGAAAATTAGAGTGCTAATGTAGGAGGATAGGCCGTTAATAGTGAGAGCGGGCTTTTTGCTTTACTTATAGATTTTCGGTTTATTTTTCTGCTTAATATTTTTTTCTAAAAAAAAAAAAACAAAAAAAGACATAATATATTATTAACAGTTCAAACAAAGCAATATTCTGTACCCTATTCACAATATGGCTGAATTTGAAGATCAAATACAATCTTTAGGAAATATTTTCATGGGAATCGGGAACGAATTATGGTCGATTTGCGAATTGACAACAATGAGAATGTTGAACCTTTACACGACCTTATGTCAATATAACTAATAGGATAATCTTTAAAATAAACTCAAGATTTTCATCCTGAAAAAGTTTCAGATTTTTAAACCTGTTCAATTGTTCTGAATTTAGGCACTTTCAAAAATATTATAATATATTTTTAGTTTTGGGAATGTTATTATTTTACCGATAAATATTGACATGCTTTCTTTTTGTGTGAATGACTGCGAGCGTTTATTTTCATAACAATACAGAATGTGTATTCTCAGGTCCCCGTTAATAATTCCTGGGTGCTTTTATAGAGGGGCTCCATTACACATAACAAATTTGCAGAAAGCTTAATCAGCCATGGATATGAGCCAATTGCTTCCCTTCGGTAAATGATCACGCCACACCACTGGCGAGACCTGCCTATCTAGACCTAGTGGCTGGCAATCGGAGAGTCTTGTTGGAACACAAATATAGACATAGTAGAGGGCAGTTATAAATTCACGGATACACTCTTCCTTAGCAACTGTACTTTGAGAACGATTTGGTTCCTTTGATTAACTGTACACTATCCCTAAAGTCTACAAAGGCTAGATTAGTGCTGCCAGATAGACACTGTAGCTTACCCCCCGGACAGTTCCTATTTATCCCTAAAATTACCCTAAGTAGCTACTGTGACGTCGTTTCCGGGAAATTTTTCGGCATTCTCAAAAACCAGGTTATTTAAATGTGAATTTTTATATGTGTAAGACTGCCGTCACAGGAAGTAAACTTTTTTAAGGTGAGGTTAAACTTTCGCCCACTTATCCTAATCTTTCGGGACTAATTTTTTCCTGGGTGTGTTGTTTTCACTCAGAAAAATTTAGTCCCGAAAGGTTTATTACTGACGGAGTGGCGAAAGAGACGATTAGACAGTACCATGGGAGGCCAACGAATGCGACCATTCACAACACCGCATTCCCCAATTAATTGACGTCATTTTTTTCACTCACTCTGTATTTTTTTTATGTCACAAAAAGATACCATTACATATTTCGAGATTATTATTTATTGAAACATCCATTCCGGAAAAATGCATTATCCAATTTCAGAATGCCCTAAACAAAACCCTGAATATTTTTTTTCTGTTTGTCCCCTGACGTTTTTAAAATATCTCTAAATCTAGGGTTAAAGTCCCTAATATGGCAGCACTGGGCTAGATCAGTCAGTCATGAGATGGTAGATAGTTCTATTTATCATCTGAGCTACAGCTCTGACAGAAATTGTTTGAACCCGTTGCCCAACCACTGCGCATACCGGCCTATGAGGTAGTGACTAATGAGCACGGCCACTAGACTGTTGAAATGGCGTACAACGTGGGCTCGAGCCCCAGATCATGAGATTAATAGTTTCGTGTCCAATCAGGTGAACTGGCTTGGTAACAGCTCACAAAAGAGGTAATCTACTAGAGAGTATGTTTTAATAATTGGGTCACGATATATCCCCACAGCTACCTTTGTTTGTTGGATCTGGAGTGCGTTTTTCGCCTGAAAACTCAGCAATACAATAAGAAAAATAAATAAATTGTATTTGCATTGAATTATTTAAAACAATAATAAACGTTTTTCAGTGTTTATTATCCGTTATTTAATGAGCCGGCAAAACAAAGTGTGATTATACAAAAAAAAAATCGTAAATATTTATATATTATAGGTATAGATGTTTCGTTTACTGGCTGAATGTTCTATTTGAGAGTATCATAGCTCACCAATTCCTAAATTCGCTCACAATTTTTTTTTCAGGCAGCTAAGCTCTTAAGGGGTTACATTGGTCTTGAAGGAAAAAAAAACACAACTTTTTCAAAATATTGTATTTTTAAAAACCAAAAATCTATTTTGCTTGAAATTAACACATAGAAAAGTTTAGCATTTTAAGAAATTGTAAAAAAAATTCAGCTAAAAATATTGAACATTTTCGATTTTCCTGCAGTTTTCTTCGTCCAGCCTTTTTTTATATATATATATTTCGGTGCAGGTTCATCTGAAATCAAAAATTCAAAAATTTTCTTATTCTTTATACCCTTGTTTATACCCTCGTGATTGAACGAAGGGATTTGCAATCGATCGACTCGTTCTTGTTTTATACGAAAAAACTGTTTTAAAAACGATGAAAATCGGAAAAATGCTAAAAAAATATGAGATACATTCAAACATATTTCAAAACTTTCAATTTCATTTTTTTTTCAATTTCTTCGTTCAATCACGAGCCAAGAGTATAAAAAATAAGAACATTTTTGAATTTTTGATTTCAGATGAACCTGCACCGAAATATAGTGCCTACCGCAAAAAACAAAAGGCTGGACGAGGAAAACTGCAGGAGAATCGACAATTTTCAATATTTTAAGCTGACATTTTTTTTACAACTTTTTGAAATGCTAAGCTGTTTTATGTGTAAATTTCAAATAAAATAGATTTTTGGTTTTTCAAATACAATTTTTTGAAAAAGTTGTGTTTTTTTTCCTTCAATACCTATGTAACCCCTTAAGCTCCTGCTCACGATCCCATCGTAAACAAGTAGTTACACCAACTGTTTTGTTTGTTATTGCCTATGCAAGACCGGTAGTTGGCCCCCCTTGGCGGCAAGCAGGGTCAAAACAACATTTACTACGTTTTTCTTCACAAACAAGTGGTTCCATGATTTCGATAAATAATATAAAAACACACTTGCACATTATCTAAACACATTATCTCATGCAAAATCAACAAACTAAGCCTCATTTTTTACGAATGTGATAAATTACATGTTTATCATTAAATAAAATTGAAAACCGGTTCTATTAATTTTATATTTCCACCATTTTGGATTGCATATTATCATATTTCATTTTTTTTGACTTTAGTGTCGAGCTTTTACGTTAGTTTCATGAAATGTGCTACCTTATAAATATGTGCAGGCATATAATCTGTAGTTGAAACTTAGATTCTAACAAGTGAGGACGACGGTATTCGCAATTATTATTATTTTAGCCGTAGTTACGTCTGTAGCCGATAAAAATGTAGCCGAGAGATAGTTAGTGGAATGTGTAGATAATTAACTAGGATGAATGTCTTTTGGTGCATTTCATTTATATTCGTAATCGAGAAAATTACGGTTTTTTGAAAACAGAAACTATATTTATAGATTGGCAGAAAAAATATGTTATTGTAGAGGGTTATTATAAAGGCACTGTATACTTACTTATTGAAGTATTAAGTCACAGATGCACGTTTAAGGCACACTATATTCATGAGCTTTATGCTGGAGAGGAAGATGATTTTCACTTTTTCAACGAATCACAGCATCACAACACCTACACTTCACTACTATAAAGCGAAATAACCAAGATCTTGTCATTGACTCCGACCACTAAATCCTGCACCAACAACAGCAGATAATACGAGTTCAATGTCGATAAGACGATACGAATCGAATACTCAATGATAAAATTTTGCGACAACGTTCATGATTAATTCGCAAGTTAATTCTCTTTTAATTATCATACGCTTACGAATCGATAAACATGGATTTGACAGAATATTACTGGAACGACGTAAAACAATTTAAATAGTCGCGCATTAATATTTACTATGTTCGTCGTGAATATCTATGTGGATATGATGCTGGCGCCAATAAAAATACCAAACGACCTTCTAACTAGGTTTTTCCAGATATCAAACAACCGTAACCACTACTACACTTTTCGCGCCGGAATCGCTACGACAGTTTCGTCGTCAGGAATTCGAATATGTCGCGCAATACTACACTATCGACCCAGATTGATTCGATTCAGAAATTTCATTAAATATTCATATACTGCAAAGTATAATACAACTCTTATTTTGAGGTGATTGGGAGAGGAGTTTCGGTAGTGCGGCTGATGCTACCTGGTCGCGATATATGTATCTTGAAGAACAACGTCAGATACGTCACTGCATTCAACGTTATCGTACAGCGATTAAATGATTTCGCGATATGGAAACGGGTGCGGATCGCCAAAAGCTCTGTGGTTCTGCTCGTTTCGAAAGCAGTAAGATAAACAAAATCACCTGAACGCAATCAATATTCGAGAGCAACTAAACTTTTCCCCCGAAGAGCGTTAATTGTAACCAGCATTCGACAGATACGGATTTCAGCAAGTTTCTGTGGCTATCGGCAGACAGATAGGAAAACAAGTTGTCGCTACTACAATCAGACGCAAAGTTGCCTGTCACGCAGCAGTGGTTGTTTGTTTGGTCGAATCAAGTCTTTGGAAACTAGAAGTGAGGTGTTGGATGTGTTTGCAAGTGGTTTCTTAAAATCAATCCATTAAGATGTATCTATATTTGCGAAGAGCGAACAGGTTGAAGGAGGCAAAGGCTCCCCTCAAAATCATGTGATGTGACGTAAACTAGCTAGGGACGAAGAAATAATCAGGTAGTTTATGTGGAGGAGGAATGCATTAAGATGGTGTGTGTTAATAGGGTCAGTTTTATCGTTAAAATATTTTCGTTCGGGGAACCACCTTTTTTACTTCAGGTGTTCTCTATTCTGTCAAATGGGAGAATATGTTCAATAATGTGCATATTAATATTGGGGAAAATCATTGGGGAATTTTATTAAACTTGTATTTTCAGAGCACTTAAAACTTGCTCAACTAGTATCTTGAAACTAGAATGTACACCCCAAAATCCAAAGAGTAATATATAATCGAATGAATGAAGACTGAAATTTATGTACTGAGTGAATTAGAAAAAAATCCGTACAACTATCAAGCACAAATTTGAATTTATAATTGTTCTTACATCCATGACGATGCTATTTTTCATGGATAAAGATGCCTTCAGTAGACGATTTATAAGTTGACAATCCAGTGGCGGCTCGTTGGAATCAATGTGAGTGGGACTAACCTGCAAAGACCTTGCTTATATTAGAAATTCTAAACAGTTGGACAGTTAAACTAACAGTTGAGCAATACAATTCAGTAGCAGATGACATATTTTACAACACTTCATCATTATATATTAATTTTGACTGGTTTAAACTGGATTATAATTATATCCCAAACTATCCTATAACATGAGGATCATATATGGAATTTTTTTCCTTATGATTAGGATGTCTTAATTTCAAACATTTCTAATTGAATTAATAAATCAAATCCCAGTTTAGTATATATAATATTCACCTGAACCTTTTATTAAAAAGTCACTAGAAAAAATAAAAATCGTCATCATTCATATAGACTAAGAGCCAGCGCCTGCCAGACTTACGTCATAGTATCAAGGCTAAAATTTTGTGTGAGTATTCTCACTACTGTAGGTAAGAAAGTTCGGGGGTTACAAACCTTGACTAACGGTGGCTTATACAGGTAGCAGGTTACTAATACGTGCAATAAACTGGCTTATTTATGTTAAAGTATAAAGGCTGGAATTTGTATGTTATGTTGAAATTACTATTTTAGGTCAATGTTTAAGAAGCCAGATCCATCCGAAGGGTCTTACACTCCCACAGACTTTCTATAAGGTCAAATACATCCACCCTTAAAACGAAAGCCCATGTACATAAATATATGTTAGTACTCAAATAATAATAATACTCATAATTACCTCTGCAATTATTTTATTTACATTTTTCAAAGGCTTCAAATATTGTGCCAATATATACACAATTAATACTTATTTAACAATGTTGCAATAATTTAAAAGTAAGTACATAATTTTTTATTAAATTTTAGTTTTGTACTCGTAGTTAGCAAAGATAGATAAATTACGCCAATCATGACTTCAGTTATTAGTAGTTTAATATTCAAACATACTTTTACATACTTCTCTATTATAAAATTAAATTTTTTTGCTAAAGTGGAACCAGTGAATTTTTACACATGACAGTCGAATGTACGTAGAGATAAATCGCATAATAATTTGTTATTATTCGTTGTATAATATTTTAACATTTTTTGTCATGTTACTTTCAAATTTCCTTAAAGTTCCATCACATCAAAACCTTAAGTAACATTCATAACATTCCCCTTTTCACATTCATTTATAATGGCTGTACGCCTATGCCTCCCATAAAATCTAAGACCGTACGATTTAAATTTGACTTTGGTTTTTTAATATACAGCTGCTGGACTTTATGTCTTATTTAAATATATTAATTTTTTTTCATCCTGGAAGCTGGCAAGCATTTTTCCTATTTTCAAATCTGGTGAACGCAATGTCGCTTCAAATTGTCGTCCTATTTCTATCCTTCCCTGTTTTTCAAAAATCATTGAATGTTTTGTGTTTAACAAAATTTATGACTCTCTTAAGTATACTTTCGCACCTCAGCAACATGGTTTTATTAAAGGTCGGTCCACATCTACAATCTCATTGAATTTACTCATGCTGTGTTCTCGGCGTTAGATCGGAACTTTCAAGTTGATGCTATATATACAAATTTTTCGAAGGCATTTGACTCTGCCAATTTTGAGCTTCTGCTACTCAAATTAAACCACTATGGCATCTGTGAGCCTTTACTTTCTTGGATATCTTCGTTTTTAACTAGCCGCACTTGTTTTGTTTCCCTCTCTGGCGTTTTGTCCTTACCATTTTCGCCCTCTTCTGGTGTACCTCAAGGTTCTATATTAGGACCGGTATTATTCAACTTCTTCATCAATTATCTTCCTATTGTTCTATCGTCATCTTGTCTGCTCTATGCAGATGTCATAAAATTATTTCGGATTATCAATAGCTCAGATGATCATCTTTTGCTTCAGGATGATCTGAACTCTCTTACTGATTGGTATAACTCTAACTGCCTACCGTTAAATGTTTCAAAGTGTTTTGCCATGTCTTATTCTCTGAAGTCCCAGACTAATGCTTTTTCTTACTTACTATGTGAATCCGTCTTTGTCTCTGTGGATTATTTTACTGATCTGGGAGTAATCTTTGATCGTAAACTTAAATTTCATATCCATGTTCGTACCATTAATTATAGTGCCTCGCGGATTGGTGGTCTTGCTATACGTTTCTGTCACAATTCTTTTAGCATTTTTACGTGTGTTAAGATATTTGCTACCCTTGTTCGTTCCGAACTTGAATACTACACTCAAGTCTGGTCTCCTCGTTTTGCATATTGCATTGAATCTGTTCAACGGAGGTTCAGTCGCACCCTACTCTTTAAATATAATCTTCCTTACATGCCTTATGATGAACGCTTATCGCTCCTTAATCTCCCTCTCCTTGCAATGCGCAGAGTTTACCTTGATGAATGCTTTCTTTTGAAAATTTTCCGTGGCCATCTTAACTCATCTATTGCATCCTTGATTAATGAACGGCAGTGTGAGAGGCAAATTAGGTCCTCCGTTGTCTTTGATGTACCATTTGCCCGTACTGAAACTTACTTTCATTCTCCTGTTTTGCGCCTATTACGTACCCATAATGGCCTCCAACTTGGTCCTATTCCACACTCTATTGTCTCCTTTAAAAGAAGTCTTCGCAACACAATATTTGCTGATATTTAATCTTATTTTTCTTTTTTGTCATTCGATTCTTGTTTTTCATATCTTAATTTTCTCAATTTTTTAGTACTAAGCTATTCTATTTGTAATTGGACTTTTTGCCTGTTAATGGATTACTTAAATAAATAAAATAAAATAAAATAAATAAAAAAAATACACAATATGTTCGACTGCACTCCAGATATCTCGCATACAGAACAAATGAGCCATTCGTTATGTAAGAAAAAACTAGCGATGCGTGTGATTTAAAAAAAAACCATTGATTTCATAGAAGCTGCTGGAAAGACAGGAGAGTACATTTGTCAACAGATTATGGAAAGATTGACAGTTGATGGTTTAGATATTAGACAATGTCGTGGCCAATCTTATGATAATGGATCCAAAATGATTGGCACCTATAACGAAGTGCAAGCCAGGATTGCAGAAAAGAATGAGCCGGCCGAGTTCGAATCGTGTTTGGGTCACTCCTTAAATCTTGTCGGTATTCATTCTGCCTCATCATGCCCGGAAGCAATAAACCTGTTTGGAGTAATTCAAAGAGTATATTGCTTTACTGTCGGTTCCAATACTCGGTGGGATACTATGAAAAAATATGTTATAGCCAATTTAAAAGGAAGCAGTCAGACAAGATGGTCATATCGAAACATATCGCAGTGACAGCCAACTTAAATAATTTGCCGGAAGTGGTGGAATCCTTGGAGGAAGTTGAGCAAACTTCTCATGCTTCATTCACAGGCAGGTCATTTTTTAAATGCTTTAAAGAATTTGTAATTTATTCTGAACTTAACGAATTGGGGAAATATCCTCCGCGAAATCAATCGAGTATATATTGAAATTCTAAAGGAAGATATAACCTTTGCGCATTCTATCTCTCTAGCGGATGGACTGATGGAAACTTTGCAAGAAATGAGAGAAAATTCAATTACATATTGGATAGTAGGAGCTAAAGAACTTATTGGAAAAAATGGCATTGAATCTATTCTGCAAAATAAACGAATTCCGAGGTGCAAAAAACAATTTGATGAGATGTGTGATGACGAACCACGAAGACTTCAACCTTCGAAGACTTCAAACACATTTGAATTCTGCTAGGAACTCTACGTTTTTAAAGAGCAAACTCCTCTTTAATTTCGAGATATAAAAAATGCCAGGGCTTTCAATCTCTTGCAACAGATCTATACGCATGATTTGCAGGATGCCTTCCCTAATGTTTGCATTGCTCAGCGAGTTTACTCTACGATTTTTATTAAATCCGCAAGCTGCGAACGAAGTTTTAGCAAACTGAAACTTCTTAAACATATATCGAGTCTCGCAATATTAGCAATAGAAAATCGAAATGCTCATGAAATAAATCATGACAAAGCTGTAGATTTGTTTGTAGAACAAAAGGCTCGAAGAGTAAAATTGTAATTTCAATGTGCAACAGTCAGAACAGAGAGATTTAAGGAAATGAAATAAGCGTAAACTTATACGAAATTTAGTGAAGCAATTTAACTACAAAATTAAAATCTATCATTTGAACAAATTGAGAGAATTGCTACCTCAGATATTTCCTTTGGTATCTCCGATACCTAAGATCTTCGAGTTTTTGGTTTTAACGTGTCAAATAGCCTATTATTGCTATCTCTATCTTCCTGTCAAATTTGCGCATAGTGCCCATAGTGCCCCACCCGTTTTCATTTCCTCATATCTTTCTCTTTTGAGGTGTAACATAATAACCACATTTCCTTTCCTATCCTTATTAAAATATACATATGTCCGACACGTTCATAAATTTTTGGAAAACATATAGGCCTAACAGAGGAAGAGCAGCGCTAGACCGGTCGTTGTAGCGTTCTTTGGGGTAGGCCTATGTCCCGCCTCGAAAAAAATCGAGATCCGAGGCTGGAGTCTGGCCAAGGTGATTTCCACTTATCTAACCCACTTACTATTTGTTTGATTTCTCCATTAGGAAGTG
The DNA here is from genome assembly GCA_947369275.1 of Nemotelus nigrinus. Classification (NCBI taxonomy): domain Eukaryota; kingdom Metazoa; phylum Arthropoda; class Insecta; order Diptera; family Stratiomyidae; genus Nemotelus; species Nemotelus nigrinus. The sequence continues at coordinate 185,107,121 of OX376372.1, read as the reverse complement.
TTTGCGATGAGGAGTGCAGTTCAAGTATTTAGATTCACACTTCGACATCTATGGAAGAGTTTTATCCCTTCGCCAGTGATATGAATCTTAGAAGAAACACAAGTACGCTAGTTGTGAGTCAGATCCGCTTTGCGGTCGCCAAATGCAGTGTAAATCAAGGTTGAATTCAAATACCTCTATATGAATCTGCGATGTTTCAGTATTTTTACTAATGTTCGAAGAACATTAGTATTAAACTCGTTTCGCCGAAAATTCATATTTCTTTATATATATATATATATATATATATATATATATATATATATATATATATATATATATATATATATATATATATATATATATATATATATATATATATATATATATCAGCAAAATGATTTTCCCAGATAATCTCTGGAATGGCCGGTCCGATTGAGCTGAAATTTTCGGAGAACGTAGATGTATATAGTAGGTAGATCCATGACTTTCTCAAATTCAGATATCCTAAACCTTTTGGCGGCGGCGAGCGTTTTAGTGAATTTTAAGGAACTCCTATATTTCCAAGCAGTGTAAATTTTTGTTAAAGAAAAGTATTGGGAATGAAAGCTAATTATATTCTAAGCTTGTCTATGATAAAGAATTGGAAATATTGAGCCGTATGTGGGTGCAGGGTGCCTAAAAGTGAGCAAGGATTTTTTTTTTCAAATTTTGATTTGTCATTACTTGTAAGAAAAACAATGGATCATCGTGAAAATTACAGAGCGTATTGATGTTGACTAAAATTTATCACATATAGATTTTCAATATAAAGCGGGTAACCCTGTAGCTGTGGCAGGCTGCTGAAAAAAATCCTTCAAATCATTGACCTTCCTGAAACATTTTTGATTTTTGACAAACATTTCAAATCTTTGATAAATTTTATTTTTTGTCCTTCATGTCAAGATAAAATTTTCAAAATTCCGATTTGCACAAGAACGGCAACCCATCACCAAATTACCTCTATTTTCAGCACACGAAAGTTCTGTTCACGAGAACTGACGACCGGATTATCCGATCATAATGAAATTTACAGGACATGTTGGTATTAACTAGGACCAGGTCTGATAGAAGTGATTTTGAAATGTGGGCAGCCCTGTGGCAGTGGTACCATCTTGAAAAATCACTGAGAAAAAAACAGCTTTTTGGCCTATAACTTCCGATTCAGCCATCAGATTTTAACAAAATTCACACAGTACTTGGATGTTACTTTATGTAACATTTGATGAAAATTTGGTTGAAAAATTAGAATAGGGCTGGCAGCTGTGGTGATTTTTGTCTCATAAATCTTGCAAATTTGCTCAGCAAAATAAAGCTTTTTTCCCTATAACTTCCGGTCCAGTGTAGAAATCAAAACGAAGTTCATGCATTAAATGGACCTTAATGTGAACCAAGTGTCGTAGGAATTTCGTACAAATATCATGAAAGGGCTGCCAGCTATGACCATTTTTGTAATTTTTTGGAATTTCTTTACTAAGTGATTATATCATTAGATTTGCAAATGGGAATCATCCTGCAATGAAAATTAACAACAAATATTAACGCTTTAAAAATTTGAAAAGTTTTGAGGGTGGTAGCCCTAAAATTCTTTTCACCCGTATAACTTCCAGCGCAGTGATTTAATCGAAACGAAATTTACTGGTTGGGTTTAACTTAACGTGAAGCAGATTTGGTATATATTTTGCTTTGCTGCTAACACAGGGTAACCAGCATTGGCCATTTTCGTAAATATTGCACCAACAGATGCTTGAAATTACATACTCATATGCAAAGCATTTGCAATAAAAATAAGAAACCAATTTTTAATTTTCCGAGTTTTGAAAATTTTTCGGATGGCAGCCTCAAACAATGTTAAACCGCTAAAACTTTCGATGAAATCCTCAGATGAGAACGAAATTCAAAGGATAAGTTGATCTAAGTATGAGCTTGTTATGGTAACATTTTCAACTGAACATTTTCAACATTTGTGTTACAGTTGAGTTTTGTTGCTTTGGATAGGGAATGGTTGATATGATTCTACAGAAAAGTGTATTACGTCTTTCCACATTTTTTTGTCACTCAAAGACAATTTCTTCGAAAATTAATTTTCTAGCGGTTCTGATGCGCTAGGGTTTTTTGTAATATCGCATCACGTCTCAGATGCTTTTATACTTTAAAAAGTCCCAAAAATTTAGGTTTGTCTCTCTCCATCACTAATTACATATAGAATAATATTAATTACTTGTAAAATATAATTAAAGTTTAGTGATAAAATTATCATTACCATTACATTCAAGTAAACTAAAATTAACTTCTTGCCAATAAAGTCTTTTACGCGCCGTCAAATATTTCGTATTAGTCTTAAACACAACATCAACATGAAACAGATATGGACTTAAAGCTTTCGACAGATTTCATTTAGCATTTCACATAAATATTTGTGTACGCACTATTATTTCATTAAGTTGGATTCATGCCATAAGAATATCAGATTTGACATTTTTTGCTGCATAAAAAACGTTCGCCCGCCAAGCGAATGAACTACACGAACATATTTGTAGGAATATCTGCGTATGGAATAGCTATGAATGAGTGTATATTTGGCTAACTGAATCTGCAAAGTTTTATTTTTCTTTTTTTCTAAGCGAAAGTAAACGCTTAGATGAAATCAAAACAATGACGAAAGCTCAAAAATAAGTGTGTAACGTATAGTTTTGCATATGAAAAGGATGTGATATCAACCGAGTGGTGTTTTCAATGATGAACGAAAATATTTGTGGATTGTATAAATTAAAAAATTAAATAAAATTAAAAAATTAAAGCGTCAGATGGTGATTTACTTGAGAATATTGGGTTTTAAGTTCGAAGACATAAAAACTAGATCAATGGAAATAGTTGAATTTTCCGGACTAAGTTTTTCCAGCTTCAAAGTTAAAACACAAATTCAAAGATTTTAAATGAAAGTTAAGAGTTTTTCTTATGAAAGCTAGATATAACATCGATATTTTGAGTACTCACTTTTTTTTTTTAGTCTAGATGGACCGATAAATACTAAAGAAGGGTTCAGTAATCGGCGAAATATGAATATATCAATGAATATAGTTTTCAATGAAAATATCATGGCTTTTAAAATTTAAGTTAAAGTATCCTTTCAACTACTGGCTATCAATTTTTCGTTATCAATGTATTTTCAATAAACTTAGATCTCAACAGTTAAAGCTATGTTTAAGCCGTCAGTTAGATGCAGTAAATTTTGCTAAGTTTATGTACTTTCCTGCATTTCAACAAAATTCATCATTTCAACATTAACAATTTTTCTTCGTTATCATTTGCTAACCAAAAGTAACAAATGCCTTGGCTATTTGGTCTAAATTATCTTATAATTTATTATCAATGCGACATAAATTATGCACTAAAAATACAATATCAATGATCCAGTGCTGACGTGTGTCGATGAATTGCAGGTATTATTTTAGAATGAGTATGTAACGAGCAATATATGTCGAGCGATCAGACCAGATATTCGGCCAATCAACGAACAATGGTGTTATGTAAAATGAGAAATTGCTAAATTTATCATAAACGTCTCATCAACAATGTGTACAAATATATGAATATATTTTTGTATTTTATTTCGGAGTGTTTTAGATTTAATGCTTGTTTGCTTATCTGAGAGCGAGATGTTTATTGCGAAGAACGATCGCAAACAAGGTGTATCTATGCATATTTTTTGGGGGAGATCGAGAAATTTTGGAGAATAATGCGAAAGATGTTGAATGTTATTTTGTTATTTCAGATGAAGAAGAGTAGGTTTGTTTGTTTGTTGTATTAAATAAATTAAAGTTGTCTGAATGAATCATAAATTGGAGGAAGGTAGTATTTTCTATTTCAAATTACATCGAGGATAGCTCATATTGGCACATTATACATAGATGATTCATTTCGTTTATATTCAGTAAATATGATATTACTATGCTAAAACAAAACCAAACTATTATTAAAGTAAATGTCAACAATTCGAAGACTTCATGAAAATTATATGTATGGAATTCATTCACATTATATCAACTATTTGCTAATCAATAAGCTCACCTGAATTATGCTCGGCACCTGATAAAGCGAGTTTATAGATTTAGTAAGTGAGTAACGCTCAACGGTCAGATACTTCTGAAGATTCGTAGCTGAAAATATTTAAACCTGATTTAGTAAGATTAATTAATTGTCCAACAACAGTAATTTTATTTTTCATGCGTATAATAATTGAATGACATTTGAATGTTATTGTTATTATTTTATTACTATTATTGTTATTGTTTTTACTTTATTTTGTATAATAATCAAAAGGAATTTTACCGTTAAAAAAAAATATTTTTGGATAATTATTAAGCTTTGAATATTTGCTACTTTTTTTTTACTTTGAACCAACCTTATTATGCCGCTGCTCATTTTTTCTCAAAAGGGAACGATCAATTGATTGTCTATTTACTTAAGGGCACTAAAAAAAATATTCATTAATATTTTTCAAAGCTAACTTGAGAATAAGGTACATCAATGCAAAAACATGATTTTGAAGGAAACTTCATCAAAGCTGCAAATATGTGTTGGAGCTATTTTTAAGGGGTTTTCACTCACAACGCCATAGCACTACTTAGCAAAAAACTGACCGAAACGAAAACCCTGCGCCATATTTCTAGATCATGCAAAAACCTTTGATACTATACCTCATGATTATATGCACCAAAAACTTCTCTTAAATAATGCTTGGTTAAGGGGGGAAATACATGTAACTGCTAAAAACAATCGATTTTTTTTATTACATTAAAATGTTTCAGTTGCTCTAAAAATATGCCAAATAAAATGTTGAAGCGATATTCGTATTAGTTCTCAAGTTATAGTCAGTTATAGGCAGCGTGGCGTTCCGCAGCCGGTGGAGCATACCTTCCGCGCGTCTCTGCCTACTTTCTCTTCGGCGCTATGGGTGGTTCTCTATTCTCTATGGGTGGTACTATATTCTTATAAATTTGAAATTCTAAGGAAATATAGATACATATGTACATTTACACTTGTATATTTTTATAACATACAAAGGGGCCTGTATTTATGATCCATGTAGTAAAAACCGTTGGATTGCCGGCTTGAAAATAGTTGAAATATCAGCTTACATAGCCACTGGGATGTTCAACAAAGGCCATATATTCCTCTTGCACCTAATGAATGATTTAGGTATCAAAATAAGCCCCAGCTTATTTAGTTATGCCAAGGCAGCCGACAACGACAGGATAGAACCATCGAAGTCTTTTCAGCTCAAAAGAAGCCGAAATGCTCGCCCTGACCTTGATATGCAAATGATATGCACGAGGAGGCTGAAGGGCTGCTGTATGGACCTGAAATCGCAGACTAACCGATAAGTTATAATAAAAACTAATAATCAATGATTTTTACCTACCGCAAACTTTAAACGTGTTTTTCTCAAAGTAGTACTTTTTCAACTTCTGTACAAAATATCTTAAAAAGATATTGAACCGATCCGGTTCAAATTTATACCACATCTACAAAAGACTATTATCTACTCGTTGAACCTATATGTTTTTGTAATTTTGGAAAAATAATTTGTTTATTAATGTTTAAACGTGATTTTTTTAAAAAAAATAACAATGGGGGCTTCGCCCCCTGCTCGCTTCGCTCACCAACCCCCAGACCATTTACGATTTTAAATTGTACATTTTACTGGACGTATGTACTAAAGCCGTGCCAAAATCAATAAAAGTTCACAGTCGCAGTGATCAATTTTTTTGTTTACTTAGATTTGTAGAAAATGTTTCATCCAAATCTCGACAAATATTTCAACATCGTTTAACAAAAAAAATGGATGATCATGTTCTGCGGGTCTCATTTTCCTTTCCTTCTCATAACGCTTCCTCAAAAACGATGTTCTTTATAATTTTCTCTTCCGTACGACATTCTAAAATAAAAATATAATCCGAACAAATTTCCAAAACTTTTTTTTATTAATAGAGATATATTTTTTTGTTTAATCTGAAATTAATGTAAAGATTTAATTTTTTTATAAATTTTATTGGCTAATCTATGAACTATACATCTGATTAGCATATTTTTTCTCTCTGAATGTTGGAAGTTCCCCGGAAAAGGCGTTAAGTTGTACGATGCAATTTTTGATGTGTTTTTTTCATTCGCTCGCATCGCCGCCATTTTGTGTTGAAAAATTATTAAAAAAATATTTTCATTTACTTTGAAACATGTATTTTAAGGATTTCATATTAAACATTTTCTGAATAAATGTGAAAAAGTCAAAAAAAAAAATTGTAATGTAAATGTTAAACTGACTACTCAATACTAGTTCGAATAGATAAATAAGTTCAATATAATAGTTTTTTTTCCAGCTAAGCTAATATTATTGCCACTACTCTATTTTCATTACAATATAATATAAGGCCAATGACAAACACGGCGGTTCCAGCGAGGCATTTCCCCGAGTGGAAAGCCTAGTCGGTTTAGCCGTGCATTACTTTAGCATTGTGATGACACACACCGCGGTGCGGACCGCCTGTCGGTTTCGGAATTGAGTCGGTAGACGAAAGAAATGACCCACCGACTCGGTTCTTCGAGCGTTTTTCGATTTGTTCATAGCTGCGAAATCCAATCGAGCTGAAATTTTCAGGGTGCATTGATGAATGCATGGGATATGGGAATGAAAATCTGATAGGAAAATTGATTTTTGAAGAATGGCTAGGATACAGTATTGGAAAATGAAAAATGTGTGGGCACCTAGTTTCTAAAAGTAGGCAATTACAGTTTTTCAAGGAAAATTTGTATTAGAATCACTTTGCCCAAAATTCATATGCATATATATAATTACATACTCGTAAATATGTATGTATATCCATATATATATACATATGTATGTATACACGACTATTTTTTTCACAAGCATCTATATGATACTCCGACGTAATTTGTAACTGAGCCGACTCGATAAACGCTTCTGAAAACCGCTGTGTGTGTCAACCGACGCGCCAAACCGAAGCGTTAAACGCTTCGGTGGAACCGAAGTGTCTGTCATTGGCCTACAATGTCTGTCATTGGTCTCACAATCAAAACAATGTCTACTATCTGACGCACAATGATCGGATGGCGTCGTTTTCTTCGCATCAACCTGAAGTTCCTTTCGCTCTCGATCAGGGTTGCCAGGCCTTCTGGCTTAAATAACTGTACAAATGTTCAAAAATTACCTGATTATTACGTTTTTACCGTACTCCATTACTTTGTATCTGTGTAAACCTCAATACGGAAATACTTTGATTCTTTTATTCGTCAATTATAATATAGTGTTATTAGGGGCCATGTTTTTCATTTTGCAGCTTATGAACAAGAAGGAAACAGAAGGCGGCTACAAAAATAGTCTAGCTTTTAAGTCGAAATACAAAAACAAAATAATGATTGAGAGAGAAAAGGTGGGTTTTCAGTCAATTCCAGGAACTATTTCATAACTAACAAAACTTATTAACATGTTGTGTGAAAAAATACAAAAAACTTAAATTGATTCACGCACTTTTTTACTTCCATGCAAGTTCAATAAGCTGTGTATGCATATTAGGCAAGTACCTATTTGTGAATATCTTGATTAAATTTTTGTGCTACTTTCTGGAGGGATTAAATTTCATACAAATGGATTTACCGATACATTCTGACGTTAATATTGTTGCATTCAGCGTTTCTAAATTCATTTCATTCCTATTTTTCGTTTTGATCAAATTAAGTTTCGAAAAAATTCTTTCACAATAAGCGTTTGAATGAGGCAAACAAAGATGATCTAACACAAATTTGGACAGGACATCAAATTCTTGCTTTCCAGTTTCATGTACCATTTTACCCTAATTGCAATAAAAGCAACAAATTTCATCGTCAATCGGCAATCGTGGGAAAATTGGAAGTTTCCTCCACTCATCATCTAAATCTATTCCACTACATATTCTGGGACAAAAGCTGCATAAATACTTTGAGGAGGGGTATTCGTCTCTTTTTGAGACGTCTACTGCCAGCTCAGCTTTAAAATATGCATTACAGTCAAAAGTGGGTTGCAAAAATCAAATCGCTTTTTCATTCCTACGCAAGTAATCTTATAAACTTGGGTGCGATTCCAGATGAAACTTTGATTCTCCGTTTCGAAATCGGCTAATAAATTTGTATCATTAATATGCCGCAGATACTCTTTCACACAATGAGGAAGATACGTTTTATCTAAGGGTAGAAATTTGTCGTTCATAAAAGGATCTATATCTAGAGTGGACGCGTTAGCTAAACATAGGACCAGTGGCACGAGTACACCACAACTGGGGACTAGATCATCCCTTTTCTAGACACTGAGTAATACTGGATAAGCTTGAATAGCCTAACGGGTAGAGCAGTAGCTTCTTGTTTTTGGGGTTCCGGAAGCAACTAATCACTTCACACTTGTCTTCATATTCACTGAGAAAACACATGGCGCCAGACGCCATAATTTATAGACTTCTTGCGCCATGTACATAGTCGATTTAGGGATTGTGATAAAATATAGCGCCACACGCCATAATACATGGCGAAAAGTACATAGGCCTACACGCCATGTACTATAGTCCTCCATACCATGTACATGGCATGGCGGACTATATTACATGGCGTGGAGGACTATAGCACATGGCGCAGAGAACTATAGTACATGGCGTGGAGGGCTATAAGCATAGCGTCTGCTCCTTTGTACTATGGCGTGTGGCGCTATATTTTATCACAAATCGACCAAAATCGACTATGTACATGGCGCCAGAAGTCTATAAATTATGGCGTCTGGCGTTATGTGTTTTTTCAGTGCATCTGAAGATGATCCAGTTTGCATCCAACAAAAGGCCACGAACCTTCTAAGTTCGGATTATTTGGAGGTAGAGCCAGGGGCCTGAAAGTACGTGATTTATTGATGGAAGAGATTGGAAAAGAGTGAAGGAATTACCATCAGCTGGCACGTAAAAAGAGATAAACCCAAAACAAGATCACTTTATCACATGCGAAAGTGAGAAAATATAATGTCAAACGACAGGTGAGAATGTATATATCCGTGTTAGCTGATAGGTGAGAGTGTGTTGGCGTGCGTATAATCCCATCAAGAAACAGTAAGCGCCGCGAACATGCACTGCCAACAAACGAAATTCTCTGTATTGGGTTGCATAAAAGTGTCGGAGATATTCCTTTTACTCGCCAAATGGTATCGAAAGTAGTATTCCGCGTTAACTACCTTATCGCTTACCATTTTAATACTCAGAAAATGTATTAAGAAAAGCAATATTGCATAAATCGCCATTCGTTAAAATAGTCTCTTTGTCAAAGCACATGTATATTGCCTAGTGGGAATGAGAAACGTATTTGATCGTAGCAGAGTTGCTTGGCGGGGTATTTTGTGTCTTTTTTCAACTTGGACTTGAATATTGCTATTTACTTCTCGCAATCAGTGGGGAATTGAATTGCAATTCACGTACTTTCCGAGCTATATATAGTTCTTAAGCTATGGTAGAGCCCTTGATGTTAGGTGATGGAATTCTATCAAAGAAATTCCCGAGGGATTAATAACATCAAAGATCATATCCTCTCCTGTATTCAAGAAGCTTGCTGATATTTATACATCTCCTCACACAGCATGGCTGCGAGTTATAATTGTAGTGCCATGAACCATATTACATGGCTCATGGCACTATGTAATATGGCGTGTGGGGCCATAATTTCTCCGCCATGTAATTATGGCGCTGGGAGCTATACTGCATGGCTCAGGGTACTATGTACATAGCGTGTGGCACCATAAATGTTGCGCCATGTAACATAGGACCACGCGCTATGTAGATTCTGGCATTATGGCGCTGGGAGCCATATTACATGGCTCAGAGTACTATGTACATGGCGTATGGGGCCATAAATAATGCGCTATGTTACATGGCTCTGGGCGCTATGTGGATTTTTTTCAGTGTTGATTGTAAATTTGTGAATAAAGCACTCTACCAGCTTCAACTCCTAGACTCAACAAAGGTTTTCGTGGGATTACTTTTATTTCTGGATACTGACAGTCAACAGAACTCTAGAGAAATTGGATACTGACAGTCAACAGGACTCTAGAGAATTTAAGGGCCAGTTGGTTTGAGGTGGTAGCGTATGCCGACGATATTGTGGTACTTATGAGAGGGGTGCTCCCACAAACATTGTCCGACTTTATGAAATCGGCGCTGAACCAAATCTGTGCCAGAAGAGCCGGTGTTAGGGCAAATCCGACAAAATCTGATCTTATACTCTTCAGAAGCAAACACAAGATTCCGACTATCACCAGACCTACCTTTAACGGAACAGTTTTAAAACTTGTCGAAAGTGTTAAATATTTTGGCCTTATTCTAGACAGGAAACTGCGGAGCTAATGTCTGCAACCGAATTGGAAAGGCTAGCAGTAACACTTTTTGCGTGCCGATCTGCCTGCTCCAATACAATAATGAGAGCAAGACCAATGATATTGGTCCTGCTCTCATTGCATTGATAGCCACCCCAACGACCGGGCTAAAAATTGATCTTGGGGCTGTTGCCCCTGGCTTGGTTTATCCTTAGAAGCGCTTGCTTAGCGCCAATATGAGCAAAAAGTTCAGCCATGTGATACGACACAAAGGGACAAAGCGACAAGGGAGTATTCCCAGTATTCTTACAGAATACCGAGGTAGATATGATCTTGTTGCTGAAAAAACGGACCACATGGCCAAAACAATATATCTTGGCAAGGATTCAAAGACGGACACAGGAGTCGGCTTGGGCGTCTATTCAACGGATCTGATCCTTCATCTGTCGTATAAACTGTCAGACAATGATACCGTTTTTCAGTCTTAGGTATACACCAAACGCATGGCAGTTGAGTCCATTAGCGGAACATCAACAAAACTAACGACTATTTGCATCCCTCGCTCTTGCGTCTGACAGGTGCTCTTCGAGAACTGTAATCGGGATCACTTGCTGACGCCACAAGCAAACTAGATGCGGCCATATGGATTTAACTGAAGTCCGAACGGACAAACAGGACGGACTGTAGAGTAACCAGGTTACAATGGCCATCGCCTGATTTAAGCAAGAGCAGAAAATTATTTTAGGTCAGCAGAAACTGTTTGAAAGCTTACAGTCTTATCGCATCCTATGCGAAACGTATAGAACTGATATCCAAGAATTTATGTTGGAGATGGGAGATGGAAGAGAACACCATCGAGTTAGCAGAAGTGGCAAGTACCGCTTCTCTGAGTCATTCGATTCAGTTTGGCGGAGTGGTCAATTGGCAGCTCTAAATAGAGGGTGGCAAATGGGCCCTAATGCAAGCCGTGTAAGCGGCAGCCCTCTTATATAACCCAACCTAAGTACATGATCGACTCTAAGTGTCAGTAGCTTGGAGTCTCAAAAACAATCGAGCATCTCTTGTACTATTGTGTAATGATATACCATCACGTATATCATTACAATTGTCTGGCGTTGTGAAAACTAGACAGCGCTACTTCGGTCAGCTCTCGCTGGTGGACTTCACTTACGTTGCGGAGCAGAGGCTGAAAGACACCCTTCAATTGGCAATAAGGTCCTGGGGATTTCAATTGCCACTTCGACTGAACCTTTGGGTTTCAGGTTTTCTTATCTGATATCGCTGCGGACTAGTAGGCCTATATGCGACCTTGTGTCAGCCAGAAAAATCTAACCTGTGTATCACCTTTGAAGGAATATTATCTAAGGTAATGGTAACGGTATATTACATAAGTTCTTGAAAGCACGGCTTATATGTGATTTCCTGGGTTATTTTTGGGAAGCGCATCTACAGGAAGCATTTGTTACTGTATCTCACTAAAAGTGCGTTCAATATACTATTTCTTATCCTGATTATTGTACGGCTTATTAGTATATAGCATAAATTTCGCACAGCTTCACAAAAAGTAATCGAATGGCGTCAAATCGCACGACCAATTCACTGGTTTATTTTCCGATATGGTTTCAATGTCAATGTTTTCATCAGCAATATGGGACGTACACTATTATGTGCTGCAGCCACATACCGTCCGGATCAATATTGTCTGTATTTTCGATGAATAATCACTGAACATTCTTCGACAGATTTGTACTTTAGATTGATACGTTGTGCGAACTGCAACCTCATTTTTGAAGAATTGAGGATGGATGGTATAAAGACTTTAAAAAACAGTGCATTTTTGTGGGTGCTATTGAGTCTCATGAGTCGACTTGTAAAGTTGTCTAACACCATCAATTACAATTTCACGTGTTCACAATCCTATTGAATCATAAGACAGATTCGTCAATAAATTCTATTTTCGTTAAAATGAAAGCCAACTTTGAAAACTATTAATAGAAGATAACTTATGAAAGTTCTATGCAATCAATATCAAATCATATATTCATTTATTATCGCATTTGTCGCATTGAACCTTTGTTTTGTCGCGCGCCAGATAATTTTTTGTCAACCATATAATTTCCTTTGTATTTTATACTTAACATGTTTTGCACAATAGTTTTCAAATACTTGGATATGAATACAATAGGAACGCATGCGCTATAGCTTTAATATCAAAAACAAACAAAATAATTTCCAAAATTGCCATTTGAAATAGTATTTGTATTCATATTAAATGGAAACTTTTAAAGTGTGCGGTAAACATTGAACAGAAGTAGCTTTTATTTACTATGAATTTTTGTTCTGCAAAGCAAATACGACTTCATTTTGTTAACTCATAGATGTTGTCAAAGACGTCAGAGGCAACCATTATCGTTTGTACATAGAAGCTAGCGATCTGGAAATTCGTTGTAGGTGTTCATTAGCAATTAATTAGCATACGTAAAAAACTGCATTAGATGTAGTCAAAAGTATGAAGTAAAACTAATTTTTCTCGTATTCAAAAACAGTATGCGTTCAGATATACCGTGATTGAATATTCAAGAAATTTATATAGTAGCTGGTAGCAACTCCGACCAGATACGAGCTGCATAATATTTTCATATTTAAAGACGAATACTACACAAAACTTGCATAATTCAATCAATCTTTTCATTCGCCTTAAGCGTACAGTCTCTTCAAATTCCAGTGTAGACCATTGTCCCTATAGAAGATGACTGATAAAAATGCAAACAATTAACGCATAACTACTAAATTTAAAAGCCTAGACTTTGACGCAAGCCAAGCAAATATTGTACAATTCCGGTCTGTATTGTCGTGAACGATGATAATGTAGCCAGTTTTCTCACTTCACTTTACTTCCCAATTCATACGAAATTCAATTATTCCAAGCTTTAATTCTTCATTCAAATTAGCACGATTAGCTAACATTTGCTGACAATTTACGTGGTTTAAGATTTACAAGAAAATGAAACACTAGAGACAATTAGACGACGTCGGTTAGAGTTTACAATAATTTGTTGTTGTTTAAATCAATTCACGTTAGATTGTTAGATACATCTAATACAATTTAGTACCACATGATAATTTGTAGCAGTTTTAAGTAAATTGGAGAAAAATTGTTGTATAATAATTGTTATTACATCATCAACTTTATATTCTAGACTACATACGTATTAAACTTTTAAAAAGCAAGGTATACTTACATATATTGAATTAAGGAAAAATAATATAACAGAGAAATAAATAACAAAATATTTTATCTATTTGAATCAACTTTTACATTAAACTGTATAGTTTACTTGTTTTAGTATTTTGTTCTATTTTAATTTAATTAATTTATGTAATTCACTTCATCTTTCACAGTAAACCACAGAAGTTTCTACACAGCAATAACTTATAAATACGAGGGTTGATCTAAAAGTAGTGATAATCGGATACTTCCAGTTCGCACAAAATTGAAAAAAAATACCCTAGCGCATCAGAACCGCTAGAAACACTAATGTTCGAAGCACAGTAGAGAATTTGTGCAGATTTTGAGTGTGTATTCTACCACTAGCTACTTAAGGCAACTACCACTAGCTACTTCTTCTACTTAAAACCAATACCCCCTAAGTAATAATAGACCCTAAGCCAATTTAATTTCGATGATTTCATCGAAAGTTTCAGCGATAGAAAAATGTTTGGGGCTGCCATCCAAGATTTTAGAAGATTTTAACATTGGTAGGGTTTACAGCGGTTGGACCAAATGTGACCTATAGTGTGCAGTGAAACGTAGGCAGTTTGTTATCAGTTGAAACATATCATTTTGAAATAGAACTGTGACCAAAATACTTTTCGCATCCCATTTTAGAGGCATTGACCTATAGCGCGGACTAAGTGAATTTAGTCTAAGAGGGACCCTACACGATCAATATGGATTGTGATATTTGGATCGCGATGTAAAGTATTGACCGTGTAGGGTGCTGTATTGATGGATTACGATACGAATCGCGAAAATATCCGGATATTTTGAAATCTATCAATCAATCTAGTTAGATTGCGATAAATATTGAACGTGTAGTCAACCGGTTAATAAATTTTCGTCAGTATTCAGTTAATTGGCAATGGAGGAAGATATTTTAAGCGCCACAATATCGTCATCGATTCCCAAAAGTTCACATACTGATTGTTGCTCGGACTCTTTGCCTATTACCGGTTTTCCTTCTCAGCTAATTATTTGTAAGAAAGCTCCGCAATTTCATAAAAACCATTTGAATTAAATTAAAATATGTGTAAAAATAATAAATAAAGTATAAGTTCCTAGCGCATGTATTATTGCAGTGCATGTATTATTGCAGTGCAGGTATCCATTATAGCCTGGCTAATCGACTATGGGGACTTTATAGTCAAAAATCGAGGATTTTTGAAAAATCTTCCAGACGCCAGATACTGTATTATCAAAGCTAGTTTCTCTTTAGTTGATATACAGTTTCTCATTGCTGTGTCTTGTTTCAAGATATATGGAGAATTTCCAGTAAATGATCGAAACATTCCTCAGGCATTCCAAAGTAGTTTTCGAAGTTTTTAGTTTCTTTATGTAGGCGTATCTCGTCCAATAAATTTAAATGAGAATATTTTTCACGATTTCGAAGTCACTTTTTCATTCATTGCTTTTGCTTTACCTTTTTTTCAAACCGATTGCTAATATTATTGCCACGCACGCTTTTGTTTTGTTTATATCACTCATTTTGCAAACATTAGTTCGCAAACGTCTACAACAAACGAGATTATCAGGCGTACTGACGTGTGATCCGATTGAACGTGTAGGCATTTGTGTTATTCCATCAATATTTACTTGAGTATCGCGATCCAAATATCACGATCCATATTAATCGTGTAGGGTCCCCCTAAGGTGTTAACATCGACCTGACCTAAAATTTGGTCAGGTCGAATTTAGTCCTCGTTTGCACGTGACAGCTGTCATTTAGTTTAATTTTAGTTCATAAACTGTAATTATCTTTTCATGTCTCAAACGTGGTTATTTAAATGATTTTGAGTCAAACGAGAGGCTTGCGAGCTTAAATTCAACGTACATATATTATTAATAGTCGCGCAAAAATCAAGTCTTAGGTCGGGTGTGTTTACAGCGATATAGTCCACGACTTATTTTAGGTCATGTGACTTGAATTCTTGTACTGACCTATCGCTTGGCTTGGGTACTGAGTGTTTACAGCAGGTGGACTAAACAATTAAGGTGAAATTTGGTGTATAGTCCGCGGACTAAACGTCTGCTGTAAACGCTTGTAAGGATGTTTATGTAAGGATTTATTGGTACGAAAATAACAAAAACGCCTTGTGCTGTCAACCCTTTGCTAGCACCGAAGCCAAAAATATGTCACATTTACCCTACGTTGAAGTCAGTTATAAGGATACAAAGAAATTTAGGGTTACCATCCACAACAGTTTTCAAATTCTCTAGATCGTAATATTTGTTGTTTATTTTCACTACAAGATCACTATGGTTTGAAAATGTTATGATAAAATCGCTTAATAAAGACAGGCGAAAAAAAAATACAAAAGCAACCATAGCTGACAACCCTATGTTTTTCCCAGGGCTGTGGAGTCGGAGTCGTGGCTCTGTACATTTAAAGCGGAGTCGGAGTCGCATTCGACTCCGACTCCGCTTTAAATATACAGGGGGCACGACTCCGACTCCACAGCCCTAGTTTTTCCCCAATTAGATTTCTGCCGAGTATTATCCAGAACAAGTTCAGTTTGCCATATGAATTTCGTTATGATTCCATGACTGCACTTGAAGCTATAGGGCAAAGAAATTTATTTTCCTGAGCGAATTTAATGAATTTTGTTAAATAAGCTACATTTTGCACCATTATGTTGTTTTGATAGCAATCATTTAGATCTAGACTTTGTTAACTTGGTATCCAAATTGTTTGATTAATAATTTGGAAATTGAACGGAGATGGAGAGAACACGCTTTGCCTAAGTTTTTTTGCATACATTTATCAAAGTTTCTATCTGCAGAAATTTAGTATTCTTTGTCAAATATTCATAGATTTATTCTTTGGATTTTTTTTATGTTTACACGAAATTCAAGTCAAAATCTCTTTAATTTGGGAAAATTCTATATTTGACTTTGTTTACATCACTTGTCTGTGTTTCTCCCATCAAAGCTTCGATTGTAAATGATTTTCCAATCACTAAGCACTATCAGCGCTCGCTGTATTCGCTACAAACATTTCTAATTATAGACAACGGAGTAGGCACGGAGTTAAGGTACGCGGCGTATCTCATCGACGCAATTATTTTATGAGATTTAGCGCGATTTGGAGATAGCAGGATGGTATGATCCACTTGGTAATAGTTAAGATAAAGATCTATTTGGGATGGCGAAGTTACAATAACAACTTTCCCCATGAACAAGCACGTGAGGTGGTTGTTGTCTATTTGAAATAATAACTTATCGACAATTTTCAAGATATTTTAGTTTGATTTTTATTTTCTACCTTCTTAAAGAAGATGTTTTTACAATTAGCAGGCCACATGGACCACAGACAGCAACTATTCCCATAAATTAAAACACTGGCAGTGCAAAATTCTCCGGTAATAAGTAGCGGCATAGCCTGCTCGAGAATGTTTCTTTTCATTTACTCTGGCTTTATAAACTTTGGCAACATATTACTTGAAACTCGACCGCAATTTCCGAACATTTACATCCGAAATAATTTGATTTTTATGTTCATTTTAGATACTTTATTGCACTTCGTTGCAACTAGTTTTCAGTGTAATTTATAAATGTTGAATTCAACTAATTTCCGAGGCTATAAATCAAGAAATCAAAGTTTACAGTCGAGTACATACCGCTTGTGATGATGGATGTATTAATATCCGCAAAAATCAATCACACGCGCCAGAAATATTAAAAATATTTACGAAACTTCCGTCGCACTATACACAAAATGTAGCCACAAACTTCATAATGTTGACGTCAATTGGAAATGACAGGAATGTGACGTTTGTTTTGTGGACGGCGAGTCTGCTAGCGATTTAAGCGACATGAACTCACTGTGTGGCAGATGGCGAAAGGAAAATGTGAATTGATAGATTTGGAAAGTGAATTGATGGATTTGGATGGTGAATCGATTCGATCGAAATTTGGGATGGATTCGATGGATTGCGAATATTTGATGGAGGATGGATTGCGAATATTTGATAGAGGATGGATTGCGAATATTTGATGGTAAACACTAGGTCTGTTCCCGTACTTCAGCAAACTGCAGCAGTAACAGAATTTGGCAGCTGGCTTCTTTTTGCTGCAAAATTTGGCTTGCATTTGGCTTGCAGCAAAAGTACGAAAACGACTTGCTGCGAATCTATTTTAATATATTATAATAGATTCAAGTACGGGAACAGATCTACTTAATATTCTGCTTAAATTATATTTTAACTACAAAAATTTGTACGATTGTAAAATAGATGTATTTATTTTCCCCTGCTGAGGCAAGTTACAGTCATAACTTGTTTGTTCCAATGACACTTCAAATCTTACTATACAGTTTCAATTCACTTTAAACAATTATTTCACTTCTGCGGGTGTTTATCTCAATCACTGTCCGACGAATCACACGCCTCCTGCTCATTATCGTGTTCGTGTCCCCGACTCAATCGGGCAATTAATTCTTTGGCGGGATTGAAGACACCGTGTGTTTGCGTCCTGCAGATGTAACACCTTGTTGACTTTTTAAACTCATTGAGGGCACATTGCTCGCAGAAATAGTGCTTGCATCTAGAAACAAGAAACATCACTACAATATCAACAGAAGAATTCGTACTATGCAACTTACTTTGTCATAACGGGATTCGTAAAACTTTCGCGGCAAATGTAACATTTGAATGGCAGGGTTTCTTCGTCTGAATGAATTTCATACTTAGCATCATCATCGTCATCCGACTCGCCAGCCTGTTGAGCTGCGTACTGCTGTTCCATCTGCCATCCCGCTTTGTAGTCGCTGCGGTCGTGCAAGAACTTACAACTGTCGCCAAAGCCACAGAAACCTGTTTCTTTGTAATCCTTACAAATATCCGGCTGGTAGTCCCATCGAACTGTGGCCCGAAGATGTTCCGGTGCCCGGATCGGACCCTTCCTTACCAAACCCGAACTGGCATTTCCAACCGCGGAGTCTTTCTTCTTGTAGTATTGCGCGTAATTGTTCAGGCCACGATATACTTTATCGTCCTCTTTGCCTTCAAGTTCTTTGTTGATTTCTACACTTTTCTCGAAAATCGCCTGAGCGTCTCGATCTCGTTCTGTATCCATTTCATTTATCGCTGTCGCCCCTTGGTCACTGGGACCTTGTGGGAGTGAGGTGCGTTTTGACTTGTACGATACACCGACTTCACCCTCATCGCTGCTATTTGAGCTTGAAGATTTTTCTTCCTGCTTTTTCCGTTTCAGGAGGCGTGATGTACTTTGAATATTTGGATTTGTCTTTTTACGACGACCTTCTGACCGTACTACAGATGACTGTTGTTGCTCTTCATCCGAACCTGAAAGTAAAGTAGAATTTCTAGAAGGCTGATTGGTGTTAGATATGAAAATAGTTATCTTTAAATTACTCACTCGATGCTGAAGTCGACTCTTTGCGTTTTCGTGCGAATTTGTTTTTGAGGTTGACTTTTTTGAATGAGATTTGGGGTTCGGACATGATGTACAAAGAGATTTTGATGTGGTAAGTTGTTTACAGTGCCGAAATTGTTGGCAAACGTATTGACAGATGTCATCAGCATATGCGTTCGCTCCAGTTCGCTCGGTTCCCAGTTCGCTCGGTTCGCTCTGGCTTCCCCTTCGCGGTTGATGACATTTTTGTTGTTAGTCTCAAGCTGTAGAGAGCGCAAAAGTCGATTTAAAGGAAATGTTGATTTAAAATTTGAATTTTTCTGAATAAAGTCAAAATAAAGACAAAAATTCAAAATCTAAACGGCAATAGCTATCACTGTTGTCATTATTAAGTTTACAGCAACAATAAATGAGGATTTTCATTCAAAAAGAAAATTTATTTATTTGTTAACTACTTAGTTTTTCAGGCCGGAGCTTAATTACAAAAATCGAAAAATTGTTATTTTTGAGAAAATACAGGAAATAATTTATATTTAAATAGATAATAGAGAAAAATTGTAACATGTAAAAAAATAGTGATTGTTTTCACCAATATTTAAATGTTACAATTTTTTCCTATACTTATCTATTTTTTTAAATAAATTTAAATTCGAATTCGTCGTCGACAATCAACATATATGTATATGTAAATGTATAAATACACATATATATCCGATTACGTGACACACTTCTTCAGCTCAGTAAACTAGCATTTACTGAGATGAAGAAAATTTCACCATTTCAACATACTCATGCATGAATGTTGAAAGAGGGCTCTGTTGAGAAAAAATATATAACTTTGCATGCACTTTTTATCCACCACCAACTGTAAAAATGCCATTCCTATCAACTATAGACAAAATGGGGTTAGTTTGAAATGCCGCTAATTTAGTAATAAATTGACCGAGTAGAGAATGAAGGATCTGTGGGAAGGTCCAAACCACACTCTCATCACAAGTTTTTATTTCTTCAACAAAATAAGAGTACATTGGGAGTGACATAAATGGCTAATTAGTTGTGGCATGGTCATTAGTTTCTCAGTTGAATTCACCAACACCCATAGCAAAGTATTTTATATTGCATGCAATTGAATACCTTCATTTGTCACAAAACTTTCCCCTCAGGCAGTGCCAAACACTGGTATGAGAGAGGACAAGAATTAACAAATCAAACTATTCTTTATAAAACTGTTTCAATTGAATTTTCTGCAATTTCAATTCTTCAAAAACAAAAAAAGAAATACTAGCATGTAATTAGTGAGAATTAATATACAAATATGATAAGATTTAAAGTTAGATAATAAAAATAAAAAATTAAAAATAAAAAGATAAAAAAAGAATTTAAAGAAAAATATTTACATTAGCTTTTAAAATAGGTTTAGGACATACTGCTTCAGCTTCCTTTTAGTAACGAAGTACGATAGGTGGTTTTTTAAATTATCAGGCATATCATTATACAATGATATAGCTGAAAGAATCGGGTCATTAAGGGCTCTATTGGTTCTGACTGGAGGCAATCTATAAGAATTCGCAGATCTTGTTTCATAGCTATGCATTTCTCTGGTCATTGTCAAAGAAATAGAAGATTTATTCTTTCCGTGGACGATTTTCCATATTGTTATTAGTTTTTGAAATGCTAATAGTTGAAAAAAGGTCATTTTCCCAGTTATGAAAGGTAGCTGATTAGTGGGAGTCCGTGTACTCAGATTGTGAACTGCCTTAATTGCCTTATTCAGAGTTCTGCTCAGGATGGCCAGGTTTGTTGAAGAAGATTGGCTCCAGTTAAGCATAGCATAACTAATAGATGGAATTACAAAAGCATGATAAATCAGGTTATTTGCAACAATGTTCAAGTAGCATCGTCTTCTTAAGAAACCTACAGTGGGACAGATCTTGGCTCTGATTTTTCTAATTTGATCCGACCATGACAATTTGTCATCAATTATTACTCCTAAATATTTAGTTTTTTCTAGTCTAACAATGGGTTGGTTGTTAATCGAGATGCTTAAAGATATGTCTTCCTTATTTTTCTGTTTGAAAATCAAGTAATGCGTTTTATTAACATTTATTTTTAATTTATTAGTAACAAGCCAATTAAAATATCTACCTAAGTCATCATTGATCATCCGCTCTAGTTCGATAGGATCTCTATTTGAGTTTAACATAAGGGTGTCATCGGCATAAATAACATATTTAGAAACTAAATTGAGATTATTCAGACTCTGGACATAAAGCAAATAAAGAGTTGGTCCCAAAATGGATCCTTGAGGAATGCCTATATTTATCACTCTCCTATCACTAGTTTCACCTTTGAACTGAGTTCTTATCGTCCTGTTGGACAAGTAATTTTTTATTAGTTCATTTCCCTTTCCTCGAACACCTAGTTCGTTTAAAATATGGCCTAAAATGGTATGATCAACTGTGTCGAATGCCTTTTGAAGGTCAACAAATATGGCTGAAACATATAAACCCTTGTCTAGTTGGCTGTTAATATAATGTTGCGCATCTATGAGGGCTGCACTTGTATTGCTGCCATTGAGGAAAACATATTGATTTTGATCGAAGCCTATAGTGTTGTTAATAAAGTGAACTAGCCTAGAATTAATAACTCTCTCAAAAATCTTGCTGAAGGCGCTTGCTAATGAAATTGGCCTATAGTTGTTTGGATCATCGATATCGCCGCTCTTAAAGATTGGGGTGATAAGAGAGTTTTTCAAAACATTAGGAAAGGTGCCTTCATCCAAGTGCTTATTAACTATAGAAGTAAGGAGTGGAGCAAGAAGATCTTTGATGCATTTTAAATCATCTGCCCTAATCGTATCTATTCCAGGAGCCACATTTTTAAGGTTTAATATAATCTCTTTTATTTCTTCAATCGAAGTTGGTCTTAGGAAGAGGGTCTGGTGGTTAAGTCTATTGCTAATTCTTTCCGCACAATTTGCGCGAAATTCACCATTCTACTGCCTATTAGCGAAAAGAAGTCATTAAGCTGCGTTGCTGTGAGGAGGGACACGTTAGCCTTATTTTGATTTTGATTGGCCCCCGGGTTCAATTCACTCCCAAGGATATCCCATAATTTTTTGTTGTTTCCATGTGCTTTATCAACTCTTTTATTTAACGCAATTTCTTTGGCTTTATTTATTACATTGCTAGCCTTGTTTTTCAACCGCCTGTACTTTAGCAAATTTTCATTATTTGGACTCTTGCGATAGGTGTTGTAAGCAATTCTTTTTTGCTTCAATATATTGAGGACATCACTATTTATCCAATCATTACTTCTTGAGCGAATCTTTTTAAGAGTGGTTGAAAGAGTTTTTGCAGTACAAACTATTTCGATGAGTTCTTCAAGTTCAATTTCCCGCGATTCCAGCATCAAAATATTTAGCTTGTCACGGACTAAATTCGCAAATTTATTTTTATTTAGCACAGTTATTTGAAAAACTTTCATTGGTGATTTAGGAATGAGAACACCCGTAATAGTGATGTTTTGAACCCTGTGGTCCAAATCAGGCATGTCATAAAAAGCAATACCAAGCTCATACCTACGAAGGTTAACCGAACTGACAATATGATCAATAAGCGTCGCAGACTCATTTGTAACTCTAGTTGGTTGTTTCTCATTATGTAAAGTTGCATTGTTCATTTTTAGCGTTTCCAGGTAGTTTCTGGTTATGTTATCATTACATTTAAGTACATCAATATTATTGTCACCAATCATTATAATATTTTTATATTTATGGTAGATTTCATCAATGTACTCGAGGTAATCCAAGCTATCTTGAGAAGGAGCTCTGTAATGAGTGCCAAGTCTTAGAGGAGTGTTACAAACTATTAGTTCGACAACGATCATATTATATTGCTTTTCGTTCACTAGGGTTTTGAAATTGATACTGTTCCTTATGTAAATCACTGTTCCACCTCCAACTGAATCTCGACAATTGAACACTGCAGAGTACCCTGAGATGTTATAAAAAACTGCTTCATTTTCATAAAGCCAGGTTTCGCCTAAAATAATGATATCAGAATCATTCAATACTGTAGCTGTTACTTCCAATTCGCGAAATTTATTTCTAATACTTCTAACATTTGCATAGAATATTTTTAGAGATTGCAATGTCATATGAATTATGAGGAGTAGTTAGTTTTTCTAATCAAAAATTGTACAGCTTTTAAATATTCTGGACAGTTTTTACTATCCGCCCTATGATTAGCGTTATTCTGATTCTTAGCGACACAATTCACACATTTAAGTATTTCGGAGGTACAATCCTGGGTTTTATGATCACCAGCGCATTTAGCACAAACATCATTTGTCCTAGTACAATATTTTGATGGGTGACCATATTTCTGGCATTTGAAACACCTTCTGACGTTCAGGTCTTCCTTACAAAAGTAACTGCCAAAGTCTACGTTAACATACCTGTTAACTAATTTGTGATACGTGTCCCCCGGGGCCTCAATGAACGCAATATACTTGCCGTTTTTGTAGCTTTTTTTATAGAATTTGACACGAATTTTTGGATCTGAACCCATGTCATAATTCAAAGATGAAATCTGATAATTTAGCTCTTCCTCCGAGTATTGCTTTTCTAAGCCAAACAAAACTAAAATTGGAAGTCGCTGTTTCGTGTTTTCAGCCGTATATTTTTGCCCAAGTTTCTTATTTAAGCTATCTATAAGAGTTTTATTGTTGGCCTCATTATTGGTTTTTATCAAAACACTCCCATTTTTTAGTGGCTTATTGAAAACAATGGGTGTTTTTATTTGCGCAGGACTTATTGCTTGCTTTATCTCACTTATGGTAAGCGAGCTATCCTGAGCAGCTTTGAGCCTTACTACTATACCCACATTATAATCTATTTTATTCTGCTCACGGGGGGTGGACTGAACAACACTCGAATAAGATGGCCTATTCTGTGGAAGATTGCTGTTCAACTTTGAAAACTCTAATTCAAATTTTTTAAGGATATCCGTAGTGAGATCCTTAGTAGTTGGCTGGACCTTTGAAAAATTATCAACTTTATCCCTGATTTGAGAAGTCATATCCATTAGTTCTACAAGTGGAGACTCATATTTCTTGAATTTTGCGAATTTCGCTTTACATGAGTCGCAAAACCAGAAAATATTTCTCTTGGATTTGGTTTTATGCAGGAATTCATATTCCTGGTCAGGGACCTTTGCACATCTAATGTGATACCATCTATCACAAACTCCCTCGCACTGTACTGCTTTATCGCCATCCACCACCCTAACTTTGCATTTCATGCAATCGTCTGGGTGGTCGATCTGGTTGGAAGGCATTCTTAGACCAGAAAAGCTGCTCGGTGTGCAAGCCGTATCGATATTTTTAAACCAAACAAAGACCCAATAATACAAATCAATAGCCCGATATAACGGTGTCTCTGGAAAAAATTGTTGGTACCACTAAGGAAGCCGAAGAAGTACTTACTGTGTATCAAATTATAAAAAAATTTAAGTTCACCATATACACAGCACTCAAAAGATACTTTAACAACAGTTTATGTTTTTCAAATTCAAAAAACACACAGAAATAATCAATTTCGAAACAGCTGAGATACAAACACCACACCTGTTAATTATATGTCAAATTTGACCAATTTGAATTTGCATTCTTTTCGTTTTTTGCATTTTTTCAAAAATTAAAATTTTTCGGTTTTTTAAGTTTTTTTTAAACATAAATCAGGGTAATAATAATAGTAAAAAGTAAAATAAGCTGAAAATTATCTGTGAATTGACGTTGAAGAATAAGCTTTAGTTAAGAATTCACGTAATATTTATGGAAGGCTAGGTGTAAAACATAAACCTTTGATTTGACGTGTAGATGCACTTATAAAGTACACTTCTTTTTACATACAGTCCACAACTCTCAAAAACAATACACATAATAACAAATCGACAATAAAAAATAGGCGTAGAATAAAATACGATTTGATATGCCAGTTTGGCTCATAGATTTGGAAAGACAGGGCTTCCATCCTGTTGAGGTCTTCTATTTGAAAAGTAGAAAGAGTTCATCCAAGCAAATTGAAGTACTTCTTCAAAGGGAAGAGCAAAATATGTACAACGTTCAGGCGATTTGTCACTTAATGCCTCAAATTGAACCTCAAAAGCCTTGAGCTGGTCAAGGGCAATGCTACAACTGCCAGCAGTATGGTCGTTTATTCAACAATTTTCACTCCCAGCATCAGTGCGCCAAATGTGATGGGCATCACCATCACAAATTCTGCGAAACAGCCTGAGCAAAAGTCCAGATGTGTCAATTGTGGCGGAGAACATCCCGCAAGCTATTGAGGTTCCCCCAGAAACCATAAAAGCATTAAAAAACCATTTGCTCAAGTACCCGAATCTGCTCCGGTTTCATCTACTCCTCCAATAAACATTATCAATTCAGTCTATAAGCCAATGCCTCTCGCCAACTACCTGAACCTAATGGAGTAGTTTCTAGGCGTTATGCAAGAGCAACTTCATACAACGATGAAGGACATGATGGCGAAAATGGTCCACCGCATGTTCCCTGCTCAATCTTCCCCAATACGGGGTACCTTTATTCAAGCAAAATGAATCAAGCAAAATGAATATCCATCCTTTCGTGGAACGCGAATTCTATGCTGCCGAAAAAAGGAGAACTAATGCAATTCCTAAGCGTTTACAGACTTGACACTGTTCTGATTCAAGAAACCTTTTTGGAACCGGTATATCAGCTACAAATCCCCAGCTATCACACTTACAGAAATGATAGATTAGCAGGCAGGAGAGAAGGCACAGTAGTCCTTGTAAGAAGGCATATTATCCATTATGTTTCACAGATTTCGAGCCTCAGTGGAATGGAAGCAACGGCTATTGAAATAGAAACAAGTTTCCACAAATTTCCTCTAAGTTATTTCCGCTTGCAAAATCTTATCGTAAACCTTCGTGCACTATTCGATCTCGAAGGCTATAACTTTTTAGTAGCAGAGCTGAATGCTCACAATCGCGCATGGGGAACTGTAAGAAATATCCAAACAGCGAAAGATCTTTATATCTTTGCTGCAGATAGTGTTTCATATTTGAACATTACCGATGAGCCCACTCGCTTCGGCCCTGTCTATAATCATATCTTTGGCACTGGCATATCCAAAAATACAAATCAATGTGTGTAGGGTCTTTGAAGTGTTCTATAGTATTATATATATAAGGTCTTTGAAGTGTTCTATAGTATTGAGAGGGAATCTAGAAAGAGAGTAGGGCAGCTTAAGGCCGGCAATACATGTAAACGCATGAATTTAGACCGTTTTTCAGAGGCTTATTTAAAATAGAAGGAATAAATGAATCGTTTTGAAAACAATCATAGTTATTTATTATATATTAAAATACAAGAATCTGATTTAATTTAATTTTTTTTTCAAAATGGCCGCCGTAGTAATCAATCTCCTGAGATCCTCGCGGCGAAAGGCATCATTCGGCGGGATTTTTAGCATCAGCTACAGCAATTTGAAATAAAAAAAAAATGGTTTGGAGTGTGTTTATTAAACATGTATCTTCAAGTCGCACAAGAAAAAAACACAAAAAAGTGAAAAACTCTTGAATTACCACGCCTAATAAAAAAGTACGATTTTTGACCCTTTTTTCGACAGTTATTGGGTCAAAAATGTCAAATTTTGGAATTTTTTTTTGGCATCAATGAAATTTAACTAGAAGCTTATACTATAGAAAAAACGTTTGCCAAGTTTCATAAGAATTGGTTGAGAACTTTTTGAGTTATCTTGCCCGCCAATTTAAAAAAAAGTCGTGTCGAGAAAAACGCGTAGATTTGACACACAGAAACTCTATGATTACAGCGACTAATCAACTAATCAGCGATTCCAGGCCCATACAGAAGTCCTTCAGTACGTTCATAGTACTCGTTTTTTTTCTCAGCTCTTCTTGACACGCTTGACGAGCTTTTTAAGTTGTCAAAGAGCTGCGGCGATTTTTTCGACTCACTAGCGAGGGTCGAGCGCTCCAGTACGGATCCAATGGCGCTCGAGCGTCAAGTTGAAGCGGAGCAGTAAAATGAGTTTTTATTCGATAAACAATGCAAATTTCATTCTAAAACTTTACAAACATGTATTTTAGATGTTAATTTAACTATTTATGCAAAATAATAGAAACGTGAATTTTTCTAAAGGAATGCTGTTTATATGTATTGATAGACTCAGTTACCCTGAAAACTTTGAAATTATCAGCATACAGAAGGCAAATGAATGAATAACAGAAGAAAGGTCGTTGATAAAGACTAGGAATAAGAGAGGGCCGAGAATTCAACCCTTTGCAACACCGGATCCAGCGCAAAATACGGAAGAGGATCACAATCAAATGAACAGAATCAAATGTATTTCAAAAATCGATGTAATATGATGTTCACACTACACTCTAAATCAGGTAGATTTAGGAGCTGTCAAATTAATCAGGTAAAGCGTTCACACTAGCCAAAGTGATTTAGAATGAGGAGATTTCGAGCGAGAAACGTCATTCAAATTTATGTGTACAATATCTTTTGCATGGAAATTGTTGAAAATGGTGCAGGAACATGCAAGAATATTTTCTTTTCATTTTGTACAACTCACTTTTTCCTTTTTTGTTCAATTTTCGCTATTTTAGAACGAAATTCGAATGACATTTCATTGAAATCCATTCTCACGGATGGAATTCAGCACGCTCTGAGAACAATTCAGCTGGTACCAAATTCACAATAGTACTTGATTTGTACTTGATTTTCTAAATTTTCGACTGTCAGACGCCGAGACAAATGTGTGATTAATAAGGTGGATTTGTGGTCGATTTAGCTCTAAAGCGACCAGCTGATCGAAATCGCCTGATTTAACGCCAGTGTTAACGGGCTCTAAACAACATCAATTTGTTTTTGTTGATCCAAAGCAGAAAGCTTGTTACAATGTATATGAGAAAACATCTATCACTATGTCAAATTTACACGCCTCAAATTAAGACGACTTTTTACGAATTAGTGAAAAGTTCTCCCTACAAAACACAAATTGGTGACTGGTTTGTCACATCTCTTAAGTTGAGACGTGTTAATCTAGGTTATGTGAAAACATCAACACACGTGTTGGAATTTAATCGCAAGAGCCAGAAAATTCAAGATAGAGGTAGAATCTGAACATAATATACACACACCGAGAGGCACTATGTGGGAATCAAAAGTAGAAATTAGTATTAATTAGCTTGAATAATTATGAGTGTGTGAACACATTCTGTGCCTTCGTCATTACATCAACAAAATAACGATAAATCGAACATTAAACTTGACAACCATATTCAAAGTTAATTTCTTGCAGTAAAAGTCATAAAACTTCGCATCGAAATTAAAATTAAACCAATATTTATATTGGTTTAATTATAATAATTCAACACATAAGGTCAATGAAACACCTGTCAAAAATCTAAAAATGGTAGTGTACACTGAAATTCCCGCTAAGCTTTCATAATATAATTCCAATTCTATGCAAATTTAAAATATTCACAACAAATCATTTCCATTCAAATACAAGCCTAGCCATTGGGTATTCATCAAAAACCGAAACGCTTTTAGTTCAGTCCACAAGAAATTTTCGAATACCTTCTTACCTCCTCTTCCTTCTTACCACCAACAATCCGATATTCTTCTACACTATGCATATCTACATTCCAAGCTTTATATCTGCAAAAGTTATTTTTTTCAATGAAAACTCTATCAACAATTCTAACTGTGCTTCGCTAATTAATTCAGATCATTCACATTAATTAGCGGCACCTTAGTCCAAACTGCGAACTAAATATCTCAGCAGCTCACTAAAGTTCTCTAGTCTTCACGGCGAAATTAGATTCTTTGGAAAAATGTAAAGATACACAGATACCTTCCGATGCACAAGCAAAGCCAAAATTTTCAACCAAACAAACAAACATCAAATCATGGTCGTGTTCGTATTCGTATTCATCATTATCACAATCTGAGCGAAAATTTGGAATTTCAGTAAGAGAACGGGACATTTTGTAGAGTGTTTGTATCGTCGAAGGCTTGAATTTTGGATTAATTTGAAAATATTTGGAAAAGAAAGTTTCTGTTGTGTTGAAAGAAGCCAGTACAAATGCATTTTGGGACAACCAATAAGATGCCATTGTGCGACTTTGTCGATTTAATCTAATGATGGATGCGGTCGGTTTCCGGATCAATGCGGGAGATGACTGATTGGTATTCAGAATGAGTTTTCAATGGCATTGAAATCTGGTTTATTTTTGTTTTAGTCATAATGGCGCCAACTATAGATTTATTAAAAGTAAGATTTCCGATGACCTGGTTAATAGTTGTCACCTTGTTTACCTGTTTGATTGTCTAACATTCGTTAAATGTTGCTACCTATAAGCAGAAGGAAAAGTTTTCGTTCTGATAGAGTATATTTTTGCTGTTATTTAAGCGTTCGAAATTAGCCACATTGATGCAGCAAACATTTTAATGGAAAAATAAAAAAACACAAGTGCCAAAATACTGATAGTGTAAAAAAAAAATTTAATTTTACTTCATTGTGATATGAGATATTGGGAAAAATGTAGATCATAGGCATACCACCTTCATTAGTACAACGAATCTTCTAAAGACGAAAATTTAGCATGCACAAGATCGTATTTAAAAGCAAAAGACAGCTGAGTTTAAAGGGGAATATACATGTAACTGCTAAAAAAAATAGATTTTTTTTATTACATCAAAATGTTCGAAATGCTCTTAAAATATACCAAAAAAAGTTTTGAAGCGATATTCGTATTAGTTCTTGAACTATAGTCAGTTATAGGCATACCTGCCGCGCGTCCCTACCTACTTTCTTTTCGGTGCTATGGGCGGTTTTCTAATTGTGTATACCTCCCACATTCTTATAAATCTGAAATTCTAATGAAATATAGATACAGATGTACATTTACACTTGTATATTTTTATAATATACAAAGGGGCCTGTATTCATGAGCCTTGTAGTAAGAACCGTAAGATTGACGGCTTGAAAATAGTTGAAATATCAGCTTACATAGCCGCTGGGATGTTCAACAAAGGCTATACATTCCTCTTGCACCTAATGAATGATTAAAGTATTGAAATAAGCCCCAGCTTATTTAATTATGCCAAGACAGCCGCCAACGATAGGATAGAACGATAGAACCGTCGAAGTCTTTTCAGCTCAAAAGAAGCCCGAAATGCTCGCCGTGACCTTCTAATGCACCAAAATGATATGCATGAGGAAGTTGAAGGGCTGTTGTATCGCTGTAATCGCTGCCTAACGAGTAAGTTATAGTAAAAAATTATAATCAATGATTTTTATCTAACGCAAACTTTAAACGCGTTTTTCTCAAAGTAGTACTTTTTCAACTTCCGTACAAAATATCTCAAAAAATATTAAACCGATCCGGCTCAAATCCATACCACATCTACAAAAGAGTATTATTTACTTGTTGAACTTATATGTTATTGTGATTTCAGAAAAATAATTTGTTTATCAATGTTTAAAACGTGATTTTTTTGAAAAATAATGGATTTTTTTTTAAATCTAAAATTAATGTAAAAATTTAATGTTGTTTTATTAATTTGTTTGGTTCACTCATGAATTATATATCTCGTCAGCATATTTTTTTTCTCTGAACGTTTCATGTTCCCCGGAGAAGGCGTTAAGCTGTACGAGGGAGTTTTTGATGTGTTATTTTCATTCGCTCGCATCGCCGCCATTTTTTGTTGAAAAATTATAAAAAAATATTTTCAATTACTGTGAGACATGTACTTCAAGGATTTAATATTAAAAATTTTCTGAATAAACAATATATATATTTTAAGTCAATCTGAAATTAGCAATTTTTTCCCCCCTTAAGTACGAAATTGTGTTTTCGCTGTCACTCGCTGTGAAATTGTCAGAGTCACATCATATAAGCTATTACAGTTTAAAAACTTTTACTAAATTATTTATTTGTAATCGCACTTCTGACTGTTTTTCTGGGACATCATAATTACCAAACCTGATTTGTTGAACCCAAGTTCGAAATTTCCGATCACTTATGACATTAAGACAGTTCACACATGGAGGTACTCGAAAGAAACTGATAAGTAACGAAAATTACTGGCCAGTCCGCAATGAGTCCCTTTCAATGTAACTGAATGGGTTACCACACAGGACGTTTACTGATCGATAATGCGTTGCTGACCTGCAAGTAATCAGCTGCCGGGAAACTAGTGAGTGAGATAGTGTGATTCTCAAGATAAGCGATCAACAAGTGAATATTTTACTTGCAGGAGAAATTGAATAACATCTTGTTTTGTACAATTTTACGTTTCCTGGGTATTCGGAAAAAGCCAAAACTCAAAAAGGATGAAATGAAGTTGAGAAAACAATGAATATGCCAGGTACATATGTACCAAGCTATATTTCAATGTACATACATCTCAGTATCCGTCCAAATCACTGACGAGCAAAAGGCTCGCATCGCCGGCCGCGATTCAGGCAACAGTCACGTGTGGGTGACATACGGAGAGATAACCTTTTTGAACTGCTGCCTGTCCCCAAATGACTCAATGCAGGATTTCGCAGGATGCTCTCCGTAGCATCGCCGGCAATGTCACCGTAGGGGATGACTTTAATGAAAGGACATTAGAGTGGGGTATGCCCAACAAAGACACTCGTGCACGGTCGAGATGGTATCGAGGTTGGGTTCGTCGATGTTGAATACGACGAGTTCGAAGCTAACATTCGGAAGGTCCGGATTTGGCAAATCAATTCCCGATGCCACCATGACATCGGATAGACTTGCGGCACTCGTCAGCAATTGGAGAGTGATGGAAGATTACACTGGGAGTGATCATAATTACATCACCTTCCAAATCACTGAGAGCATGCCAAGACGCAAACACTCCTCCCGTAAGTGGCGAGGCTGGAATGCCGCTAAACTTAACAGGGACGAGATGGGCACATCGCTCGTTGGGAGCAAGGTAGGAACCCCTGTGACTCAAGCAGTAGTAGAGGCCACTGCTGGTTGCACATTGGGGTAGATTCGCAGGACGTATGAGGCTTCAATGCCCAAACGGAATCCCTATCGTAGGAAGAGGACATGCGTACTGGTGGAACGAAAAAATCGTCGAACTGGGACGCATCACTTTGGCGTGCAGGCGCAGGGCGCAGCGAGCCAGGAATAGGCCGCGACAGGTTGAGCTATCTGCTGCTAATTGCGTTAAAGAAAGAGCTGACTAAGGCCATCACGAGGAGCAAACGTGCCAAATGGCAGGCTCTTTATGAGGAGATTAACACAGACCCATGGGGAGACGGCTGGAAATTGGTCACTCGCATAATTGGCTGCATGCAACCTAGCTCTCTCATGGATGCAATATCTATGGAGCGTATCGTTGGTTTGCTGTTCCCGGCGCTTCCGCCAAGGACCATCATCGTCAACCAGGCGGATGTTCCTCTTTTTACGGAAGAAGAGGTTAACAATGCAGTGCCCAGAATGAAGAAGCGGAAGGCCCCGGGGACTGATGGAGCGGACGGAGAGTCAACCGCTTCTATTATTGGATTTATGTAACTCATGTTTAGTCGCGGGAGTCTTCCCGTCACCGTAGAAAATAGCTCGACTGGTGCTTGTAGCCAAGGACCAAGCATACCACCCGCTGTGCATGTTGAAAACTGCGGGGAAGCTTCTCGAAGGTTTGCTCAAGCCGCGGCTGCTGCTGTCAGATCAGCTAGTGATATTTCTTGCAGGCAGCACAGCTTCCTGAAAGGGCATTCAACAATCGATACCTTCTCAGAGGTTGCTGGGGCTGTAGTAAGAGCGGAAGAGGCATGTCATTAAGCCAGACAGCCAGACCTTCAACTTGGCTAGGTGGACGGACATCCTCCGGGCGGACGAACATCCTCCTCCTTGAGTGGAGGTTCGGTATCCCTGCCTACTTGCCATGATGCGGAACTACCTCAGGGACCGATGGTTGCTCTACGACACTGAGGTTGGAGTCAAAAGGAGGCTTGTCGCCTCCGCACCGGGGTGTATAATGTACGATGATCTGCTGCGCGCGAAAATATTTGTGGATGTGTTCCTATTAGGTTACGCTGATGACGTGGCAGCTGTAATCACTTCTAGATCTGCCGATTTCGCTCAACTTAGACT
Source organism: Nemotelus nigrinus (assembly GCA_947369275.1). Lineage (NCBI taxonomy): Eukaryota > Metazoa > Arthropoda > Insecta > Diptera > Stratiomyidae > Nemotelus > Nemotelus nigrinus. Next base: position 185,073,859 of record OX376372.1, on the reverse strand, counting down.
TAGTAAAGTCATGGAGCGGGTGGATCAGTGAATGACTGAGCACGGCCTCCAGCTGGCAGTCTCAAAGACAAAGAGGATACCAACTGTCATACCCATGAGAGTTGACTCCGTCGAGGTCCAGATCAGCAAATCCGTCAGGTATCTGGGAGTAACCCCGGACACCAAGCTAACGTATTGGGATCATATCCGCAGGGGATATAACAGGGCTCTATTAGTCGTCACTCCACTGAGTAGGCTAATGGCCAACATTGGCGGACCTAGTGAGACGAGACGGAGGCTGCTAATTCCACCTTGCTATATGGAGCCGAAATTAGGGGAGATGCGCTTCGAGCTAAGAAGTTCCGGAATCGCATTGCCAGTGTCCAGCGCACGGTCTCATAAGAGGCTGTAATTGTTGCATCGGGAGTAATTCCGATCGATCTGCTGGCGTGAGAATGCAAGGAAAGTACCCTTCCTCCTCCTTCGCTCAGAGCTGGACAGAATTGAGGATTTGACGCACAGGCGTACGCTAACCCTCCAACTTTGGCAAAAACGTTGGAATGAAAGTGATAAAAGACGCTGGGTGGCTGTGCTAACTGGTCTTACTGAGCCTTGGCTTAACCGCAGTCACGGTGAGGTAAACTTGTACCTTTATCAGTTTTTGACAAGGCACGGTTACTTCAGGAAATACCTGAACAAAATGGTCACACCGTACTGCTGATACTGTGTGACTGAGGAGGGTTGCCTTACCGACCCATAAACCATGGTAGCTCTTGAGGTCCAATAGGTGAGTCAGAACAACTGGGTCGAAACAGTGCTTAGGCGGCTCTCAACTCGAAATTTCATGAATTTGTAGATAGTCATTTTTTTAATGAGTCAAACCTCACATACCCCATGGTGATAGGTCACCCAGTGATGTGGTAAGCAGGATTTTTTTGGCCATTTACACTGGGGGGAAAAAAGGATCCGTCAGCGTTTTCTAAATCGCTTTTGATGTTTCAATCACAAGCGGTTGACTGTGGACTCTCCTCGAGCAAAATATGCAGCAATTGATGCAAATACTCAACGAGTTCCTAAGTATCTGCAAAAATGAATAAAACTACGATAAAAACTGCATAGAAATATATAAATAAAAAAATTTGCTAATATCTTTTGCACATGAGTATATTTTATAGTTTTTATGAAGAATAAAAAATTGTAGGGTCACCACCAGTTAAAAATTAATAAATTTGTTTTTTTTTAGTTGCTGAATGCAAATAAAGATGGAAAAACTTATGTGCTGTTTTCTCGCAAAACATGAAATGTTCCAAAATTGGTTTAGTAGCGAAGACAAAAAAAGCGCACTATCTGTTAGAAGCTAAGTGGTTTAATCTCGAAGATTATCCGAAGTAAGTTTTCTGCTCAGCAAAAGCGGAGGCGCGTATCTAAATTTAGCTCTCCCGTACTTCTGGATTGTTTCGGTAGAAGTACGATATGCTAACCGAGAAACAAAAACTTTCAGTGGAGGACTTAGAACTTCTATGTCCGGTAATGTATGAGAAGCAGTTGCTGAGGTGAAAAGATGCTGAATCGTTGAGTTGCTATCCTACTGTGAAGAGGGTGCAATTTGCACTGTTTGGATAGTAGAAAATTGACTGTTGATATTGACGCGAAGTGAAACGATTATTTGAAACTGTTATGTTTACTTTTGCCATCAATTCGTTGTTCATAAGTAAATTATGAGATCACTCATGTCTTTCTGGCCCTAAATCAAACAGTCTATATTCTATATTATTATCATTTCTTAGCACAACCAGTAAAAATGATTTGGAGATTTCTCCTAGCTGAACGATGACCGGCTGCAATTCGCATTTGAAATATGAACGAACTCAAATTCTGACCATCATTTCCAAACAATAGACCAATTCATGATGACTGTCTTTATACTTTTGATTATCTCTAACCGCACTCCACAATACCACCTCATCCGCTTCATTGCGAGCTAATCGCATCTAGAATTATTATAGTGATCTATCTCTCTCTCGTATGAATTGAAATTCCTTTCATGCTCCACGCATGTAATTATGCTTTCACGCTACACATGTCTAGATCCACCCAAGGAATACCCACCAGAAAAGACAGTTCAATCTCAGCTTCTATTCATCTAATTACCGCAACAGCGCTATCCTGAATAGAAACAGTAAGCGAGCGAAGAATCTAAAGAAAAAATAACAATAAAAACGATAAACTCCGGTAACCTACACATATCCATGTTTGGGCCGGTGTGGCGTCGTCGTTGTCGTCATCGGTTCCAATAGCACCGCCACCCATCGACCGAGGCACTTATAGCGCATGAGAAAAAAACAGCTCGGAGCGGCAAAAACGAAGACTGACAAGCTCCAGCACTGGAAATAAAGCCTTCGAGAAAAAACTCCAGTTGATCCAATGCATTCTTTTGTAGATTGCTGGAGTTTGAAGAAGCTTGGCTCCGTACGAGAGTAGAGTTGTTAGTTACGTTTAGTTCGTTGGTTCGAGAGGACGGTCCGGATTCGATTTGCCTGTTGTTTATTGTTTGTTCGCAGATAAAAGTAAAACCGTGGAAAACAAGTGTTCGAGCAACGACACAACAGACGGGCGGCCGGTTGAACTCAAAGTGGAGCGTCAATGAAGTAATAAAATTAATTGTAAACGAAAAAATAAGTGAAAGAAGTCTGTTGCAGAAATAACACGAGTGGTTGTAGTAGAGAGTCGTAGTTTGCTGGTTTCGTTCACGGTTTGCTGACTTGTGGCGATTTTTTTTTGCATTAGAATTCGAGATGAGATATTAAATATGCATTTGGGATCTGATCTACAATATGGTCGTGAAGTGGAAAAGAAAACAGTGTACGTTTCTCACAGTTTCGCGGCAACCGAAACAATAGAGTTGCAGCTGCCAGTGAAATTGTTTGAAAATACAAATGAACGGAATAACGTGTCAACAGTTTGGGTGTTTGTTTTCGGCGAAATCGTTGTTTTTTTTTTTAGTTTATTGAAATTTTGTTTGGTTTGTGCGGAAAAACTGTGAATTTGTCAAGCCTTTTGACCCGCATATTGAACATCGGTCGACTGGAAATGCAGCACTGAGTACTGAGAATAACAAACCATTCAAATAAAGGTGTGTGCAAATGTTTAAGGTCCATTGTGGCTGTCACCAAAACAAGTGCTATTCAATGTTTCAAGCCCTGTTCACAATTGAATGGAATTCCTCAAGCATTTACGATGTCAATTCAAAGCAACATATCCGCCTGACATAGATTCGGCGCGAGCTAGTCTTGGCTCTGCTTAAATCTTCTGCAAGTTGGCGATTAGCACAATTAATCAGACTTGAGAATCAGTCGGAATCATTCGATTACGAGTTATGTAATCAGCAGCACTTTAGCACTAAGTGCGGTTCGATCGAGCGTGATGCCATTGTATGGGCAAAACGAAAGATTTCGATGCTGAGCCGAATAAGCGAGTAGCTCGATTTGGTGGATGTTTTTGTGGTCTGTCGAAGTATATTTGGATTTTTAAGTTTCAGCAAATTTAATTTGTGGATTGTGTGGGCTATTATTTGCTCTCTGTTGTTTTTTTTTTGACGAATTTGAGGTTTGGACAGTGATGGAAGATATTATTAGGATGACCTGAAATTTAATTGAGGGCTTTGTATTTGGTGTTCGCATTCAGTATTCGCATTCAGTATTTATTGCGAAGCGAACAAATGAACTAAGCTTTGGACTTCTTATATTAATATCTTTATTTATTAATATCCAAATCAACAGAACAAAACCAATTATAGAATAGACATAGCAAAAAAAATATATATATATATATATATATATATATATATATATATATATATATATATATATATATATATATATATATATATATATATATATATATATATATATATATATATATATGTATATATATATAAAAATAAAAATGGCACAATAATATGAGAGTTAAAAAGAGAAATTTTAAATAAAAAAATAAAAGAAAAATTAAAATTAAATGAAATTCAGAAAGGAAAAGTAATCAAAAGCGAAAATGATCAAAAAAATATACAACAAAAGACTTAATTATGACATATTTCATGTACCTGACAGAACGTTATTTTTTAAAATATTTTTAAACACAGCTAACGTTCGAGGCAGAGGACCAAAGTTAAGGTTATTATGCTGACGAAGCAAACGCAAAAGGGCAGAAAAGAAATAGGTGTCGGTAGGGGCAAATGTAACATTAAATTTGAAAAAAATGTTCTATTAGGACGGCCCGAACCTCTAACAGAAAGGTGAATGCTGGAATCCACCAATATACAGCCGTTGAAAAGTTTAAAGAGGAGGCAATCGTCGAGGAGCACTCTACGTGACTCAAGGGAATGAATGTGAAGGACGGAGAGGCACATACTGTAATAATATTGAACTTATAGAACAATGAGCGGGTGAATCTGCGTTGCACGAATCAAGTATGCGTAATGTCGACACCAAATTTGGCAACGGGATTCAAGAACACTACGAACGAAAAAACACAATAGAGGAGTGGAAAGATTAACAAAACGTTTAGAGGATCTAATGATGAAGCCGGAAAACAAGAAGCCTTGGCAGTGACGTGTAAAATATGTAAATCGAACTTCAACTAGGAATCAAAAATCACGCCAAGGTCCTTGAAACTAGCAACAACATTGAGAAGGGAGCCGAGAAGAGAATAGGGGATGTTTTGTGGGTGAAAGACATTTGAAGACACTTCGAAACATTCAAAGTGAGAGAATTCACTGCGCACCATGTAGCCAAAGTACCCAAATCTTACTGCAATCAGGAACAGTCACTAGAGGATTCTATCACTCTGTAAATTTTGAGATCATCAGCGTACAAAAAACAGGGTGAGTTAAAGAGGGAAGGAAGATTGTTAACAAACAAAAGAAACAATAAACGACCAAGAATAGATCCTTGCGGAACTCCTGAGGTAGGAAAAAAGGCTGTAGAAGAGCAAAAGTTAACAATCACAACACAAGAACGATCACAAACATAAGAAGAGAACCAAGAAAAGAGGACACCAGAGAGACCAAACCCTGCTAACTTTGACAGAAGAATAACATGGTTCACAGAATCAAAAGCCTTGGCAAAGTCTGTATCTAGTACTTTCTTGTCGATTGCGGACGCAACAGTGTTTGTAAAAGACAATAAGTTTGTAACCGTTGACTTACCTTTAACGAATCCATGCTGTTCACTGGCCAGCATAGGCTGAATAAAAGGGTACACTCTATTGTAAACTACTCTTTCGAGAAGCTTACTAAAACATGGCAAAAGGGATATAGGACGGTAATTAGGGATGGAAGAAGTATCACCAGCTTTATGAATAGGAAATATGTTGGCGGATTTCCAGAGGGCAGGAAAGGTACCGGTGGAGATGCTAATGTTGAAAATTATTGACAGAAGAACACACAAAGGGAAAGACAGTAATTTGGTGAAAAAATTCGGAATGCCGTCAGCACCGAGGCTAGCACTTCCATCGAGGGACAACATTAATGATTCGATTTCCAAAGGATTAGTTAAAACAGTAGAAAGGGTACGATCAGGCGTGGGAAAAGTTCTTGAAGGCAAAGAGCTACTGAGATGGGAGACAAAAGAAGAAAAACATTGAGCAAAGAGACTTATCATGAAGATACATGACAGAAGGAATGCCAGAGGAAGTTTTCAGAGATTTGATATAAGACCAAAAAGGCATAGGATTGTCGGAAGTAATAGAAGTTTCGAGGCACGCATTGCGTCCACAGATATAAAAGAGAATGGATTCGAAATCGAACGAGAGAAATGTGCCAATTTTCGACTTTCTGTTTACTGGTGTGAAAATGAGGTACGGGTGTGTGTCTTACACAGTTCATACGGCAAAGTCGATGTGAAAAAACCACGAGCGATCGCCATTTTGAACGTCGTTTAACATTTCTTTCCCCGAACCGACGAGTGGAGATTAAAATGCTTTTTGTGAATGTAATTAATTATGATTTCACACAAAAACTAAACGAAATTGATGCCAAAGGTTAATTTTACCTAAAAATTTTCAAATTTCATTTGACAAATTTCGACTGAAAGTCAATGTTTTCAGTCCCCGACACAAATCAAACTGACATTGACGTTTCTTTCCGTGTTGCCCCTTTTACACCGATCTGGTATTCCCAGCATTAAGACACAGCATTAAGGCTTTTCGGTTGTGAGTGCGGTAGAAAGGGGTGCACTGAGCGGAATTTTTGTGAGAGAGCATTGTTGTGCGTGTATTAAAAAAGGCACACTCACGTATGGGTACACGGATTGCCATTTGGCATCCATATTCTTTCATATCTATGATTGCGTCATTGGCTGCCTTTTTAGCAGCAGCCCGTAACCTTTGAAAATTCAAAAGGTCATTAAGAGAGCCAGACCTTTTGTATTTACTACGCGCCGCATCTTTGGCTCTAGAAGCAAGATGAGCTGTGAACCACGGAGGATCAGAACTTCTTTTACTGCGGAAGGAATGAGTATAGCAGGAAATTAAGTTGGACAAGAGAGAATAGAATTTGTCAAGAGCATTATCCACACTTAGCCCTCTGAAGAAATTATACCAGTTAGTAGCATTGATTTCGTTGGACAAAGCGGAATAGTTTGCTTTTTTAAAATTAAAACGAAGAGTAGAAATAGATTTGACTTTACACGAACGGTTTAGAGTTAATTCCATAAAAAGAGGAGGATGATGAGGATCAGGTTGCACATACGGAGACAGAGAAGGACTCAAGCAAAAGGAAGAAGGGTGAATATTAGTTAGAACGAAATCCAGAATCCTGTTGTTAGTATTCGGTACGTTGTTAAATTGGGAAATAGAGCAAGAATAAATAGAAAGAAAGTGTAATATTCGTGGTTTAGTTATACCATCAACTTTTAATAAGAATATCAGAAGAATTAATTACGGACCTCAAAATCCCTGAAAACTTATGATGAAGTGTAATTGTGTCCTGCTCATTACGATTCACCTAATGAAATGACTGTACTTCCCTTCACATATTTATTTACCGAAAAAAAAAACAAAAAAAAAAAACAACATTAAGGTTCAACTGACAACTTCTAACGCGCCCAATTTCAATTATTTATCATAGTGAATATCATCTTTGAAATACCAAACAACCATTATTCATCACAATCATCATTCAAATACATTTAGCTTGTAAAATCAATCATCTTCGGTTCACTTCATTATTCCCTGCCGATTCGCCAGCCGTATAAATTTAGCATATGATCTGATCACATCACCAAAACAATACATCCAATACAATCAGCATCAACAGCGACAGCGCAATGGCAATGGATCAGCTAGAGAAAGAAAACCATTTTTCACTATATAAGTTCAGGTGATGTGTACCAGGAGTATTTATGTAACCATCGGATTTATGTAATGCTCGTACGTATATATTATTGAAATGTTCTTATTTGATGTTTTGATACGTTTTACTGGGGTATTTTGTTGTTGTTTTTTCTACGGTGTATTGGTAGAGCTCTTTTCATCTTGAAGCCCACACTAAAACTCAGCTTCCACGCATAAATATCGATCATTTCGTGCAAATCATATTGGATTGGATCATAGTGTGGGCTAAAGTAATTAGAACCTTATTGAGAATTTTTTTTAAAGTGGTCTATATTAGCGAGCTGTGGTAGTTGAGCTAAACTAAATTTCTGAAAATAAAATGATCTTTTTCGGTTTGCATTCGATTAAGTAAATGACTTAGAAATGAAATGTAAGTAGAAGCAGTTTTTGAAGCCATATTAGCAGATTGTAATCATAGATAGGTATTAAACAATTTTGAAGTAGTCATGCTGGAGCTCCTCATTTCAAATTGAATCAAAAAAATATTTATGGAAAAGTTTTTTAAATACCTTGTTTACAATTCATTAAAGTATTAGAGCCATAAACGGAACCCGAAACACAGATCAGTTGCATGTATAATTTTTCATATTTTTAGTGACTATTTAAGATTATAATCTTATTTAACTCTACAGTCTATTTTAAGTAAAACCATCATGATATAGCTCACAAAAAGGTATCGGACTTTTGTTTCTTAGTCAATTTTCAAAAAATATTTAAAATTTAACGTAGTATTAGGTTAGGTTAGGTTAACGTGGCTGCCGATCTCCAGAGGCCTGACGACCAGCACACATAGGCACAAGAGAGGCCCGTTGTGATACCACAATATTTTAGTGACTCTCTTCTACTCACTAAAGTCAGGAAACCATTTGCTTCCTTTGAGAAACCGGACTATCCCCTTTAGCTTTACCAGGGACAGTTCCGTCAGATTTGAGAGAAAGGGTGCACCAAGTGCCGCCAGTCTTCTCCTTGCCAAAGCCGGACACTGGCACATGAGGTGAAGGACGGTTTCCTCCTCATCCTCAGAGCCACAGCTCCGACAGAAGTCATTAAACTCTACGCCCAAACGTTATGCATGCCGTCCTATAAGGCAGTGGCCCGTTAGAACGCCCACAGTGCAACGAAGGGCGCTTCGAGTTAAGCCTAAAAGCTGCCTGGTGCGATGCGCATCCATGGATACCCAGGACTGCCTTGCTATCACACAGGAAGATTCATCTGCCCAGGACTTCTTAGCGTCCTCAAGATATTTTTGCCTTATGGCCAGTTTGACCGATGTCATCGGTATACCTACTAAAAAGGAGCAAGAGACCTCAGGTTGCAAAGTTCCAAGCCTTGCTAGCTCATCGGCCTCACAATTGCCCTGAAAGCCTCTATGTCCAGGTACCCAAATCAATTGAACAACCGAATGTCTCGACATCTCCCTAAGAGATGCACGGCATTCAGCAACAATCTTGGACATTGTACAAGGACCAGCAAGGGACATAATAGCCGCTTGGCTATCTGTGAAAATACCAATATTGACCCCGAATATTCGATTACACAGAAGCCAGTCGACTGCCTGATAAATAGCCACCACCTCCGCCTGAAAGACACTACAGTGGTCTGGTAGACGGAGGGACAGCTTGAGATTCAGCTCATCTGAGTATATACCACTCCCGACTCTATTGTTTAGCTTTGAGCCGTCAGTGTACACATGAATAAGCCCATTATCAAGGGTGATACCATCACACCATTCCTCCCTGCATGGAATGCGAGTTGTAAACTCCAGATCCAGTATGCATTGTGGGGCGATGTAGTCAACAACCACTGGTGCGGGTACTCCCTCGGCCAAGATCCTCGCATGACCGAACTCTGTCCTATTCCATGCTGAGATACAATTTAGTCTCACAGCAGCAAGATTAGCTTGCTGTGAGATCAGTAGGTTGGTTGGCAGCCAATGTAGCAGCACAAAGAGTGCCTTAGTAGGGGTGGAGCGGAGCGCTCTAGTTACCAGTAGTGCAGCCATTCTCTGCACTTTTCAAGCTGCCGTTTGCAGGTAGCCTTAAGAGCAGCCTGCCACCAGAACGCCACCCCAAACAACAGAATTGGTTCCACCACAGCAGTGTAAAGCCAAGCAACAGTACGAGGCTGCAATCCCCAACTCGCCCCTATGGCCCTTTTGCAGCAGTAAAGTGCGTTGAAAGCCTTCCGAGCTCTTTCTGCCACATTGTACGTCCAAAGTAACTTCGAGTCAAAGATCAGCCCTAAGTACTTGACTTTCTGGCTCAAGTTAATGGAGACCCCATTCAATTTGGGTAACTCAAAATCAGGAACGTTGTACCTCCTTGTAAACAGCACTAGTTCCGTTTTATTAGGATTCACATTCAAGCCGCACTCACGACTCCAACGCGAAATTATGTCAAGAGAGTGATTTAACCTCTCCGATAGCATAGATAAATACTTTCCCGACACTGAAACAGCTATGTCGTCTGCATAAGCAATCACTTTGCAGCCGGCACGGTCCAGCTTTCCTAGAAGAGTATTCACCGTGATGTATTACCTTCATATTGTTCTGTTGGTTTCTGCATAGGTCAAGTTTTTGTTTCAACTTTCATTGATTTGTTGGATTTTACATGCTATACTTTAATCTGAAAATCGGTAAATGGAAAATTCACCTAAACGGAGAATGAGTGTGGTTTTTTGATAATAAACTCCAACGGATGAGGGATAAATCTGATGGAGTTTTCTTTGAAAATTTCAAAACGACTCTAATGTTAGACAAGTTTTGGCATTTCTTCGAAAATTTCAGGTTCATGCCAACATGTTTTTTCTTTCACACAAACAGAGGCTATTTCAGATTTTCTTTTCAATGATTTTGCTGCCATATTTATCAAACATACCAGCTAAGTGCTTGACCTAACATGGTTTTTTAAGCATAATTCTATCTGTGACTTCACAGTTTAACTATAGCCCATACATTTCTTTGTTGTTCAGACAACATAACTGGCCACCTTTATGATGGGAATCAAAGTCGGACGACCCTCTTCTCCGACGAATACATGAGGACTGTTAAGACCATAGTCTTGTGCAGTATTGTCAGATCTAGATTTTAAAAAACCCCCACATCAGACTCAAAAATTCCCAAAATGGTATCATATCAGTTGAAAACCCCCCAAAAAGTGTACAAGAATAACAAAACAAATCAATTAGCGATATATTTAAAGTAAAATTTACAAGATTGATCGACTTTCAGATATCGTTAATTACGGAAGTTTCCTCACTAAAATGATTACCATATCCAGTTTCCGAAAATTTTATTACTCCTATTATGATGATGACCCATATTAAGTACAAATTTTGTGCAGGGATCCTTTTTTCCGAGACTAAATAAAGCCTAAAATTTCAAAACAATAAAAAAAATATTTTGAGGGTCAAAAACAAAAGGCACTGAAAGAACACACTACGTAATATCCAACAGTAGTTGCAGTTCTAGTGGCTTAAGCTCGTGCCATACTTAGCAGCTAACCGAACAAGAAGTTTTACCCCCAATCTGGCAGCGCTGGTCTTGTGCAGCAGAAGATTAGTTTTTTCAAGGAGCATCGAACAGAATATTTCTGGTAGCCTGAAATGGATTTGTTGGTTAATAAGTGCCGTTTGCAAATTTCCTCATCTTACTTGTTGTCAGTTATGATTTTATATCCTAAATAGGTGGCTGATTTTTACTAATGATTTTAGTAATGCCATTAAGGCTGTGTTTCCAATAATTTTTATCCATGATCTAGTGTCTTCCATAGCTGCATCTTTTCCATCGCTTTTGTTCGTGTTACCCATCAAAAACCTTCTCGTTTCTCTCAGTTCCGCTTCCCTCTTTCAAGAAGATGATCTGATGGTTTTCTGCAGCATTTCATCCATTGACGACTGTTCGCGATCACTGTCAGACCAAACTGCTTTCAGTGTTTAATGTACTGACGACTCTGTTCCTAAATACCTTGTTATGTCTTTTACAAACAAACTAGCCTCTATCTGTTTTGACCAAACACTCTTTGGTAGTCTGTAAACCTTAAAGTAATTTTAATACAAAAAAAAAAAAAATTAAAACCGATTTTTCCTTTCGAAGCTAGATATATTGAATTTTGTGACAAATATCGATATTTCGAGGGTAATCTGCCCTCTTCTTCAGTGTCTATCAGTCTTATAGTAATGTTAAAATAACATAAAATTGTTTTTGCAGGATGATTAAAATTGAAAAACTTTTATTTACATTGAAAAAAAAAAAGAATCAGTGCATACTTTCGAAACCACTGTGTAAAAATAAAATTTTCAAGGTAAATAAATTTTTTTTCAATTTTAATCATCCCGCAAATCAATTCCAATTGTCCTTAAGTTTAGTCTTTTTGCTTTGTCCACTTATCGGACACATTCAAATCAATCCAGTGCAAAGTTACTCGTTGTTTACAAGAAAAGTTTAATTTTCCTCACTGTCTTTACGAAAAACGCTATCTCTTTCTCTGTTTCGTATTCGCAAATTAAATTGACTTAGGTTTTTCAAACATTCTTACTTCCTGTATTGTATGAGTGTCTGGTAATCTAACCATATTATAGTATATTTGCGTCACCATTAGGAGCTTAGAAATCATAATGAACACCAGCTTCGTTCTTTTTCCGTACTTATACTTTTGAATATTCTGGTCGCCTTTATCGATTAAATTTTCCTTTTCAACTACTATTTAGCTAACAACTGTCATTGTTAACTTGTCATATTCGATAAATTGAAATTTTCTTCGGCATATTTTTATTTTGATGTGGTCAGTTTGCAATTTGTTATTAGTTTATTTCAATCAACTGGATGCATAAAAATAAAATAAAAATGGCACAAAAATCGCTGCATAAGAAGGTTCCTCGAAAAAGATTACTCTGCCCATTGTTCCAAAAACAATTCTAATACTTATTGCTAAAACCAACTACAATATTTAGGAAATTCTAACAATAAATTTTAAGATTCCCTGAATAAAATTTCATTTTAATTATCGATCTTAATTGTGGCTACGGTTTTTTTTCTTCAGATTTAATTAAGTATATTCAATTGCAATAAGAAATAAATTTGCAAGTCAAGTAAATTATTAATTTTAAATTCAAGTAATATAGCACTTTCCAAAAAAAAAAATTGGCTTTTGCCGATGGTAGCATCCCGCATCAAAACATTATTTACTTATTGTGCTCCAAAAAGGCACCACGAACTTTTCAAGTAAATCTTCCACAAGGCCAAAATATTAAATTTTCATATTTTCAACAAAACATCATTCATACGTGAATTTATTCATCATTCCTATAGCTCACGAATGGTAATTCAAGGCCACTTCGCAGTACATATGAGGTGTGAATTGAAGATGAAACACGACAGCATGCCATCGGTGGCACACATCGCGCCACCTACTTACTTTATTTCAATCCGGAAATATCAACGTAATTTGATATATTGTCATAAATACAGACAATTTCTAATGTAAATATCGCACTAAGGAGTGCATATGGATGCATGCACAGTGCCTACATCTTTTCGCTTGACGTTTCTCGATGTACATACATATCAAGCTTAAAGTGAACTTCGAATGCAACTCATATACACATCATAACGTATCTGCCATGACAAATAAACTGCACTGCACAAATATGCATCAAGCAAAGATGCATATGAAAGGTGAGAATATCTGAGGTGAAACTAACCCATTCGTCATCAAGCAACTGATGAAGATATGTGCTTAATTTTCTATTTGCATGTCTCTATGAATAGAAAATCAGCACGAAAGTCGCAAGAGACTTTTCTGGTCTTTTTTCTTGGCTTCTAGCTTGTTTTTCTTCAACTCTTCATATTTGCATTGCAAATAGTTTAACACTGTTAAGATTATCAATCGCGAAATAACTAAGAAAGTAAAATATTGTGAAAAGAAAATAATCACAAACAAAAATCTATAGGGTTATAAGCTGTATGACATTCCACATCAAAGAGGAATTTGTTAATTTTTTTCCAGTTTAGTTTATAAGTCCAACGGTTCTAGCATACTTATGCGTGCTTGCTAATCGATCAAGGTATGCCGAGATATTTTTCATATTCGAGAAAAATTCTCTGTTTTTTTTAGTCATTGAGGTTAGTTTTTTTTTTAAATATATTGTGCGATACATGGCTAAGAATATGAATGATATTCAGAATAAAGTTTTTATTAGGTAAATAATCATTAGAGAATACCGTATGTTTAAGAAGTGATAGTCTGTGAGAAAAACTGTTTTAAAAGAAAAGTTTGATAGTAGAAAAATGGAATAGAGCTGCTATAATCAAGGAAAAAATATAATACATTTGTATCAACAGGTTGTGATTTAAAATGTCAGATAGAAATTTATTGACGCCAGTATAATTCCAACATATTTGCTGTTTTGAGCTACTAGCACATTTGTTGTTGCGTAGCGTTTTATTTGTTTGTTGCTTTTCCATGTAAGCTTATAATACAACTTTTGTTTTTAACTATTTGATGGGCTTGCAGGCAAGTTGTTTAGTGAGAGAAGGCTGAAATTGCTTGAGACACATTGGTGTAAGTGTACTCTAAATGACTTGCATCAGTCACTTGCAATTGACTTCTGTGAATAATATAAACAAGTCAATTGCAAGAGTCTTGTTGTCTAATGTTTTATCATCGATTTGCTGTCTCTAGTGGCTGTGGCTTCAACATTTTTTATCCATGATCGAAAGCTCGAACTTTTCTATTGTTTTTGTTCGTGTTACCCATCAATTACCTTCTCGTTACTCTCAGTTCCGTTTACCTCTTTTACAAAGATGATCTGATGTTTTTTTTCTGCAGCATTGCATCCATTGACGACTGTCTGCGATCACCGTTTACTTTCAGCTTTTAATGTTTTTCCTTAATATTTCTAAATACCTTGTTGTCTTTTACAAACAAATCAGTCCCTTTCTGTTTTGCCAAACACTGGCGAGTAAGAATGGCGAGTAAGACTAGTTAGCTACAAACGACTTTCATAAATAACTTGAAATTAACAGCGCTGATCTCGAAAGCAGGTATCTGCTTTCTTGGCTAAGGGATAAGAAAATCTATGAAAACGTTTCTTTACCTTGCTTACATGCACAAAGCCACTGACTCTGCGTGTTTCGAGGGTAAAACGAAGACTCATATTAAAGTCATGATTCAACAGGAAGGTCTTTCCATAGATTTTCAGGCTCTTCATACTATTTTCGTTCGGTATAATGAGCAACTTAGCATAACAGCTGACCAAGTGAAAAAGGAGCTAAGCACCTTTGCCTCACATGTCTCAGCTAAGTATATTTCCTCCCTTCAAAAATCAAGGATTGATTTTAAAAACTATCATTCCTAACAAGAAGTTTTCGTTAAACAGCCTCAAACTTTTTTACCGCAGCTGCGGGGGTATGAGAGGCAAACTGAATAGACTCTTTCTTGACTCAAAATCTTGCCAATTTAATGTACTGATGTTCACGGAAACCTGGTTAAACAGTTCGCACACAAACGCAGAAATATTAGATGGTAATTGGACTATTTACAGGAAGGACCAAAACTATCTTTCTACTGGCCAAACTCGAGGTGGTGGTGTTTTAGTAGCTGTTCGTAACTCGCTATCAAGTGAACTAGTCGAAAGCAGCTTATGTAATCTCTTCGATCACAAGATTATCCGCATTTCCTGGTCCAAAGGTTTCATTTACATCGGAATATTCTACATCCCACCAGGCTCAGACGAAGCCGTTTATAATGATGCATGCGTACTGATCTCCACCCTAGTTTCATCTCTTAATGAGGTGGATAAAATTATTCTCGGTGATTTCAATCGCCCCATGGTTAGATCTCATATTTACTAATAGCTACGACGATGTAGTGGCTAACTCAACTGTTGATGCAGAAAATTTTTTTGGCAACACACTTCACCACTCTGCGTTCACAGTTGAGTTGTTATCTACATCTGATATGTTCGCTTCCCTCTTTTACAATAACTCTATTGTATATGACTTTCGCAATGCTGATTATAAGAGCATTACGGATTGTCTTCCCAGAGTTGACTGGGCTAGTAATTTTTCAACGCTAGAATTAGATGACGCTGCATCATTATTTTATGAGCTGGTTTTTAACGCCGTTGAAAAGTTTACCCCAAAGATCAAGAGAAAAGACAAAATATCTGAACCATGGCTTGATAGCAATCTAAGGTATTTGCGGAATCAAAGAAATAAACTTTACAAAGTAATTACAACGAGCACTAATGTCAAAGATGATATCAAGGATAAACATAATGAATTAGCTCAAGAATTCCTGACGAAATCCCGTGAAGCGAATGAGGGCTATGTTAATATCATGGGCGAAAATATAATTCATAATCCTAAAAAGTTTTTTGATTTCGAAAGATCTTGCAACCTCAAAGGCCATCAAAGATCTTGCTACCTCCTAGTTTCATACTCGAATGCATGGAGTCGCTTATCTTACCCGTGTATTTAATTTTCAACAAATCACTTTCTTGTGGGGTTTTTCCTTCTTTCTGGAAATCATCTCATCTGACCCCGATTTTTAAATGTGGTGATAGGCGGTCAATTGATAATTACAGAGATATTGCAATACTATCAGCATTGCCTAAACTATTTTAAAAAATTGTCTGTGATAAGCTCACTACTCTAATAGAACCTCTTCTAAATGAACAACAACGCGGTTTTAGAAAAGGCAGGTCAACTTCTACCAACCTCGTGATTCACGTCTCAGATGTTCTCTGTGGCATGGGAAAAGGGCATCAAATTGACACCATCTACACAGGCTTCAGCAAGGCCTTTGATCGTGTTGATCATGATATTCTTCGAACCAAACTACAGAAATTTTGTATCTCGGGTCTCTTATTAAACTGGTTAGACTCTTATCTTCGAAATAGGACGCAGCACGCTAAGTTTCAGGGTATCCTATCCAAAAAATCGAAGTTTCGTCAGGTGTACCACAAAGTAGTTACTTGGGGCCTCTTTTATTCAATATTTTCGTATCGGATCTTTCTGAAGTTTTAGCAGACATCGCTCACCTTTTTTATGCAGATGATCTGAAAATGTACCACACAATTAAATCAAAATCAGACTCAGTTTTCCTTCAATCGAAACTGCTTTCTCTTGAGCAGTGGTGCAAACAAAATAATCTCGACATTAATGTCAGTAAATGTCAAGTCATTAGTTTTTCCCGCAAAACCAGTAACATAAATTTTGATTACCGCCTCAATAATGTTGCAATCAATAATGTTGACAATGTCATTGACCTCGGGGCTACTTTGGATAAAAAGCTGCGTTTTAATTTACACTATGACAAAGTTTTAAGCAAGGCTAATAAGCAGCTTGGATTCATCAAAAGACGTGCGAAGGAATTCAAAAACCTATGGGTCACGAAGTCTTTATACATAGCTCTAGTTCGGCCATTGCTCGAATATGCATGTATTGTCTGGCACCCTACCTTTGATGTCCATAGCGATAGTCTCGAATCGGTGCAGAAGCAGTTCTTGCTATTTGCGTTGAGAGATCTGTATAATCCTTACGAATTTGATAATCTACCTTCATACAGATACAGGTTAAGTCTCTTAAATCTATCAAGTCTATCTTCGCGGAGAATAGTCATATGCTCCTGCTTTACTTTTGATGTTAGTAGGGGCTTGATCAATGTTGTGTCCCTGTCCAATAAGATCACCTTCAACGAATCAGTAAGGCAGACGAGACTTAAGGGGTTACACCACAGTAGAGAGCGAATATTTAACGTTTTTCTGCGATTTTTTTTTAAGTGGAAGGAAAAGTAAAAATGTAATTCTCTTTAAGGATGTTGGTTAAGCATGTTTTGAAGTTTTATAAAAAAATGTGTTAATTAAAATATATTACAAAACGGCTGCCCAACAGCCGTTTCTGCGGAACGGTTTTTTTTGGAGGGGCTCCGCGGCACGCAGTAGAAGTGCACCAAAAATTAATCTGGAACAAAATAAAAAAAAATTTCTTAAAGAACATTAGTATAGCTAGAGAAATACGTAGGGGATTTTGAAAATATTTATTTTTGTAAAATTGGCGAGCATTTGAAAAAAAAAGTGCATTTTCCTTCAAAAAAACCGGCACTTATTTGTAGCTAGAAAATCGAGATATTTACTTATTGAAAATCGGCTACGTATTTCTATGCGGAATGTTGTTTTAAAGATGTAATATTAATTTGGAGTGAAAAAACAGAAAATTGTTTGAGTTATGCTGCGTGCCGATTTGAAAAAATGTGTTTCGAGAAAAACGCGTTTAAAGTTTTGACTCGTGTTTCAAGTATGATAAAATAAAAAATTTTGATCATTTAATTTTTTTTACCTTCAATCAATATCCAAATTTACTTTATACATCGATAACGTCAGAATCCACTTTCAATTTTTTTGCCGAAGCGCTGAAACCGGCCGAATCTTCTTCCGCCTCATATCTGTTTAACGGTCGTCGTTTCGTCACGTTGGTCCGTCGCCGCGTCTTATACGATATTTTTGAGCTTTTAGGGCTTGCATACTTTCTTTTCACTCATTGTAACTCACATAAATGTAAAAGCTACAAATAACGTGTGAGAAATTAGCACTGCAAAAAAATCGTAATTAGAATAACTTCCACGCAAAATTTACATCTTCTCTCAACATCAAAGGACACTGGACTACTGAACTTTGTGTTCAACATGCTTGAAAATGTTTCTAACGATTTATATTAGTGTATTAGAGAAGTTGGAAATCGTATGATAAGACATAATGCTGTACCAAATGAGCAGGTGTCGTATCTATCGCAGGTAGTCATTTTCGAGCAGTCGGGAAGAGTCGAAAAAGTGCTCGAAATTTCTTTGAAAACCAATTCCAGCAGGTATGAAACCGTTGGCCTCTTATTTTAGAGGTTTCAAAGGATTTTTTAAGCCAATAAAAAGAAAATCAATTTTCTGAAATTTCTACTGTGGTGTAACCCCTTAATGAATACCGACACCATACAGTTTACGCCAACAATGAGCCAACCAATATATGCTGCAAAATATTCAATAGCTTCTCAAAACACTATTCCCTAACCATTTCCCGGCCTAGGTTTAAAATTGCTCTGACTAAGGTGCTCACGTCATGAATGTCCTTTCCAATTCCCTACCAAAGATGGTTATATTTTTAAAATTCGTTCATTATTGTGTAATGTACAAATTTATATAAATTGTTAAATATTAATTGCAAGTATTTTGTACGCCTTGTTTGGTTGAAATAAATAAATAAATAAATAAATAATCAAATGATTGAAGTACATTCTTAGCGATTCCTATATGCTTGTCAGCTTTGATATTCTGGAAATGGTGTCTGAGCACTTTTGTTTCCCTTCTCTGAGCGTCTTAAGTGTCTAGTATTTTAGTAAAATACAGTGGTTAACTATAGGCTTGCGCTGAACAGTTTTCCAGAGTGAAGCATTAACTTTAGTGAAATATCCTTAACTTTAGTAAAAGATGTCACTGATAAAAACTTAATACTAGGCATTGTGAGACTTTTAGATGTCGAGACATAATGAGCCGATTGAACATGAAATAATGATACGTTTCGTTGGTATCACCAAACGGAAACTTTTCGTTAATTTACCTACTCGCGAATGACATAACAACAAGTCATCAAAGTCTTCATCAAAGTAAGCTTCTTTAGCTTCTCCAAACTGAAGATGTTTCATTGTGGGTTTTAGTTGGCTATCTATTGTATCGAAAAGTTTGTCATGTACGCATCTGTCAATTGTTTCTGATATTAAGTCTAGAGCAGCGTCAGTCTTACAATAATATAGTATATGAGGCGTCTGAAGTTATCATGAAGTCATGTGATTTGATTCATTAACAAAAGATATTTGATCTAGTATGTGTATTCAGTTTTCTTTTTACGTGGTCTTTCTTTCCAGTTGAGTTTTTTTTATCAAATGTAAGTCACATTACTTAACATCGACATTTCTTGTTCATGGATTTATATGGTAATTAGCTGTTGATTTTTTTGTCTAGTGATGAAGATTGCCACTTCTGTCGGGACTAAGTTTAGTTTTCCAGTTAAGAAAATATTTCACAAGTAGAGTTATTAAGTTTTGTAGACTCGAAGAAATTATTTGTACTGATCAGAGGGTTTAAATTGGAGTCTGTGAAGAGAACACTATTGGTGTGTCTATTGGATTGCTGAGTACAATATTGATTACAATGGTCTATTATGAGAAGTATGCTTCGATGCGTCCTTTGAGAAATAGAGGATTTGTCAGACATAAGCATCGATTCAGAAATTATTCTGAAAATATTCTGCCTTCTAGGAATAACACGGTGGCTTTCGTAAGCGAATTGGGTATTTGAAGTTTGCGTGCGAAAGATAAGTTCAACATGACAAACTTTGTCCTCCGTCATAGATAGGCAAACACTATGAGGTCTTTTGATTGATTTCTGTTGAAACTTGACGTGAACCAGTTCTGGGCTTCACTTCGAAGCTAGAGCTCACACCAATGCTCTAATTTGAAGCCACACTACTCAGTAAATAATATATATCTTTCGAAACAGGCATGAGAATAAAATTCCTTGTGCGATTTTTTCGTGATTTGTAGAGTAGGTTATTTGGTCAAGAGTATTTCAGAAAGGTGAGATCTTTCTCCAATTTGGGGATGAGAGTATTTGTCTGCTTTGAAATTATATTTCACCTGTAAATGTGAGTCTGTTCTTAAAGGCGTTTGCTTCTTGAAATGCAAATTAATTTAAAGTCAGGTTCATTTAGTTTTAATATTTTCGCCCACTGTATAATATTTTGATTCTTTAAATGCAAACCAAATATGCAATCAATTTTCGATACTTTCCAAAGATGAGAGCCGTGTTGCTTCAATCAGAATGTCTATTGTTGGTAGTTCGACCCTTCTAAGTAGCCTTTAATTGGTTGAGAATAACATGTTGTCAGGCATTTTAACGGTGAAAAATTAATTTTTTTGTTTATTTTCTCATATTCTGGTTGTCTACATGATTCGCTTGAAACCCATTAATTGTTATCGATGACATGTGGTTTCATATTTTTCACAATGTCTCATTTTGGCTTGAATGTCCACATTTCGGGCATAGTGTTTCTACAAGGCTAATTTTGTATCTACGCGCAACGAATTTCATTCCTGAATTCCAGCAAAATGGAGTAACCGGTATTTTCAGTAGCGAATAGAGCTTTGTCCAAACACTAGTTTAAAGTTTTGCGAACACTGACTTGTGGTGTCCGAAACATGGTACAATGTGACTTTTGTTCATATACAGGAACTCATCTTATTGAAATGTAAACTCAAAAAAGGCTCAAAACCACATCCAATTTATGGAATAGCTTATGTTTAAACCTAAGCTTAGGTTTCCAATTCATAAAACGAACCAAAAGATGAAATATGCACTGTCCAGAGACTAGCTCAAAGTTGTCCGAAGACTGACTCATGATGTCCGGAGACTAGAACAATTTGACTCAAGTTCATTTACTTGGAATATCAGCATACTTATTTCTTTTATTGAATTTATTGTACGAAAGACCCACAGCCAATCCTAATGTATGAAAAAGCTTGCATGTAAACCAAAAATTAAGCTTCTAATTAATAATACCGAACAAAAGTTGAAATATGCACTAACTGTCTGGGGACTAGTACATTTACCCTAGCCGAATTTAAAATTTGATAATTTTTTGATTAGAATCTAATTATTGACCGTGAATCAAGATAGCACACGGCTGTTAAATTAACTAAGGTTGTATTGGCAAACCTATAACTTCTTATGATGTTTTCTTAATTTTTGGACTCGGAGCCATCTTTGGTTGAATTTTTGGGAGAAAGGCAAAAGAAAAAGATGTTGATGGTTAAATCGTTCATAATTTTAAGAAACAGAGAACAAAGGCAATTGTGCGAAAGACTTTATAATCAATGACATATACGAAAACTTAAGAGCAGACTATTAAACGCCGGGCCATCAGTCGGAAAGGGGGAATAACATGTAGTATATGAATATATGAACGTGCCGTAACTATCTCGGCTGATAGAAACCTGAATTTAACCTCCTCGTGATGGCTGCGGGCAACAGCCCTTTTTCTCAGAAAAGACGGGCGAATATTTTCAGGCTATTCCCTTCCAAGTAAAGTTGGCAAGAGGCCGATTACCTCTCCCGTAAAATGCTTCCCAAAGCGGTTATCCCGAAACCATCAAGAAGCCTCGGAAGCGGATCACAACGGACACCACGCGAACGAAAACTGCTAAACGATTTGAAAATTTTCTCATGGAACGTTAGATTGCTGTCTCAATATAAAGCTGACATAACAGCAATACAAGAAATTATATGGGCAGAGAATGGTGTTTTGCAAAAGAAAGAAAGAAACTTATACTACAGCTGTAATCCAAAACACCATGTGCTCGGGGTAGGATTCTTCGTGAGCCATAAAATGAAGTCTACCATCATTGGCTCTAACACTTTCACTGGAAAGCTATGCACTCTTCGCGTGCAAGGTAATTGGCAAACATCGGCCTCATAAACCTTCACGCACTTACAGAGGAATCTGCTGACGACGAAAAAAAATCATATTATGAACAGGTCGAGCGGATCTTCAATGCCTGCCCAAGGCATGATGTAAAAATTATCTTTGGAAATTTTAACGCAAAATTGGATTGGAAGCCAGTATTCAGGCGTTACGCAGGCACCCATAGTTTGCATGAGAAAACTAATGACAACGGACTTCAAGTCATAGAACTGGCAGCATTCAAGAGCTTGGTCGTTGCGAGTACCAGGCTCCCGCGTAAAGATATCCATAAGGCCACCTGGATATCGCCTGATGCAGCCACTAGTAGCCAGAGAGACCACGTGTTGATAGATCGTCGCCACTACTCAAGGCTGATGACGGTACGAACGTATCGAGGTGCTAACTTAGACCTAGATAACTATCTTGCTGGTATAGCTCTCCGAGCGCGAATTGAGTTGCGTAGAAGCATTGCGTCCACGAACCAGGCTCAATCAACACGCTGCCCTAAGCAATGAAAATACCAGTCACGCCTTTAATCTTTCGTTAGGACTCGCCTTCGAAGAGCTCGATGGAGGGAGAGTAAGTCCTGGGGCCAGAGTGCCGGGCGTAGATGAGAAGTGGATACACCTTAAAAATATTGTCATTAGTACTGCTGATGCCACCCTAGGTAGTAGTCGGAAAGATCGGAGCGACTGGTTTGATGATGAATACAAACTAGCGAATGAACGTAAGAATGTTGTATACCAGGCAATGCAGCAATCTCATAGAACGCAGCCACGCGAGGAGGAATATATAGAGTTCAGAAAAACAGAGAAGAGACTCACAGACAGAAGAAAGCAGCCTGGGAAAAATATCTGATCTGTGAAGTAAAAAGAGCTAGAGAGCGAGGTCCGCACCAGGCGTGGAAGTTCTACCAAATAGTCCGAAACATGACGCAGTACACACCACTCTGCACGTACTGTAAGGACAAACAAGGTAATCTGACCACCGATCCTGAAGGTATTCTGGATCACTTTAGTAAATTGCTAAACGGTCAGCTCAACGAAGAATTGGAGGCTCCACCAATGCAAGAAGATGACTTTATGCTGTTGCCACCAAGCATAGAGAGAGCCATAAGTCGGCTGATATTTAACAAAGCCCCTGGAGCTGACGGCATACCTGCTGAGCTAATTAAATATGGAGGGCCTACATTACCCCAAGCAATTCATGAATATGTATTGTACGTATGGGAGCAAGAAGAGATGCCAGAAGACTGGCGCAAAGGTATAATATGTCCCATACATAAGAAAGGAGATGTAACAATGTGCAGCAACTATAGGGGTATAACATTGTTGAGTACCTCCTATAAAACACTCTCCTCTATCCTGCAAGAACGGATAGCCCCATAAGCTAAAGCCATCATCGGACAATATCAATGTGGCTTCATTCCAGGTAAATCAACAATTGATCAGATCTTTACTCTCAGGTAGGCGATAGAAAAATGTCTGGAATTCATCATTTCACTGTACCGTCTATTTATAGATTTTAAGGCCGCCTATGATCGCATAGCCAGAGTAGAACTGTATAAAGCCATGAGAGAATTCGGTATCCCAAATGAACTAACACGATTGTGTAGGTTAAAGCCCAGTTAAAATAGCCGGATTGCTATCCTGACCGTTCAACATTTTCAATGGGCTCCGACAAGGGGATGGTCTGGCCTGCCTCCTCTTCAACCTGGCGTTGGAGAAAACAATCCGAGACTCGGGCACATCGTCATCAAGTCCTGTCAGGTACTGGCTTATGCAGATGATATAGGCATAATTGGAAAATCGAAACTAGCTGTACGAGAATACTTCATCCAGATCGAGCGAGCTGCACAAAAACTGGGGCTGCACATTCATGAAGGAAAGACTGAGTACATGGTGGCAACATCTACAGGAAGAACACCTAGAGTTAGTCAAACCTTCAGGATAGTTGAGCATGAATTTGAAGTAGTGCCATTATTCAACTACCTTGGATCAACTGTAGCAGCCGATAACAACATGGAGGAAGAAATACGCGGACGGCTGCTCAGATCCAAAAAAGCCTACTACAGACTGTCAAGGCTCTTTAAATCCCAAAATCTCACCTGAACATCAAAGCTCCTGGTGTACAAGACCATGGTCCTGCCAGTTCTCACGTATGGATCCGAGACTTGAGTGCTCAGCAAAAGGCACTCTGACTCTTAGTCGCGTTCGAGAGGAAAGTCTTGCGGAGAGTCGTTGGCCCTATATGTGAAGAAGGGCGATTCCGGAGACGCTACAACCATGAGTTGTATGCTATCTACCTAGAAGCAGATATAATTAAGAAAATAAAGCTCGGTAGACTCCGGTGGGCAGTTCGAATGAACGATGAGGATCCGGCTCGGAAAACCCTTTGCGGCAGATTTTACGCCAGGGACCTTGCCTACGCTAGAGGGATGGCGACGCTCGGAGTTTAGGAATGCCAAATTGGATGACATTGGCTCGCGATCTTGACCGATGGAAAAAAAAACCGTTGACGGAGGCCAGGACCGGACCCCGGTTTTAGCGCCGATGATGACGATGATTAAACGAAGACTGTTTAAAGAAACCTTTTTTTGTAAAATGCAAAATTAAAGGGTCCAAGCATTGAACCTAGAGGAAATCATACGATACCACGAAACTTAACTGAATCATTTCAAAACTTGGCTAAATTTACTAAACACATACAGCATAATAATTCCAAATTCTCATTTATCCGACAAAAACACAATATAACAAATTGAAATTTTTGAACGATTATTTTTTGACTACTTACCTCCCAGACAATACAAGATTCATCAAATTAGAGCCATTCATTCTTTAAACTAAACAAACGATTTATTAAATCACATGACAATCGGAAAAATAACTTCATTTCATGTCTAAAATCCATTAAGCTTTAAGCCTTAATCACAAAACGATTACATAACATCTAAGTAAGTAGGTAATGCGATTCAGTCTTAATCTTTCTTTATACATATCTATTATTGCCTCGGTAAATATTTTTCCGCACCGTACCGCTCTGCCGCCATTCATTCCATCACGGACAATAAAATCACATAATATCAATGTCACAGTTGAAATTTGAACTTGCAATTCATGTTTGCCGGTTCGCATGGCAAAAAAACGAAACCTTAACACTTAACTTTTCCAGGTACGACAAAACGAGTACTTCATTTCTTAAGCGTTCAAGGTTAGAGTTACATATTTATATAATGTGACTTACATACCTACATATTTCTTTCATTACAAATAATTTTTGCGAGCAAAAAAAAAAATTGCTATAAAATCAGAGAAATGACTGTGACGGCTGGTATATGGATGTATTGAGAAAAAATATCAATTGAAAAACATCCAAACATAACTACGAGTATAATGGCTGCAAGGAGGAAACCCCAAGTAAAAAATTTGTTAATGTTATAATTCTTTACACTCATCGCCGTTTCGTACTTTACTGTTTTAGTAAAGGTAATTTTTTTTTCAATTTTCTTATTATACTGTATTGGTCTGCTTGCAGATAGACATCACTCAGATGGTGGTAGATTAGGTTGAAGTTGGTATGCCATCAGTTTTTTATCCACATGGCTGCACTTCAGATTTAATACAAGAGAATTAGTGATGAAGATGAGTAGGCACAAATTGTTTTTTCTCCATTGAGGGGTTTAACCTGGGGCAAGCCCAAATTTTTATGAACTGTTTATTGCATGAAAAGGTATTATTAGGTGTCTAAAAAATGACAGGTTTTATTATTAAAATAGAGCGATTAAGAAATATCTTTCATTCGAAATCGCAACTGTAAAATATAAATAAAATTCGATCTCCATTCGAACTGCAAACACCTTGACTCCAATCTCACCTACGGAGATTTTGGCTCGGTTCGCTCCAGTCTACTGACCATGAATTGTCGGTTCCACTCCATCCACTCCGTTCGGCGTTAATAGGCAATTGCATTACAGCATAGCTTCCGATTTACCTGGAAATCGGGATCATCTGTTTCACCTGTTTCACACGATGCACTCATTTCCCTGGCTTTCCGCTTTTGCCTGGCTCTATTCTCATAGTCGACGGCTTTTCGTTTTCATCGTACTTGAGGCGAAGCAGAACATTGCAGCAGAGTGCAGACTAGCAAAAGAAAACCAGCAGACCAACAGACCGAAATGGATTCACTCTCGACCGACTTGATGATGCAAACCGAGGTCTACATGTTGACTTATATGGTGAATCGTCGAGGTGACTTATGTACAATTGATGATTTAATGTTTTCATTTTCAACGTTCAATGGAATGCTAATGTTGTTGCTGTAGTTCGTGTCTGTGCAAAGTACGGCAAGTTAATTTGTGGAGAAGTCGTGTAAAGGTGAGGTAAATACACTTTCGATACTATGAAGAGTTGAGATGAGGTAGGTGCATATTTTCGAGATGATGTCACCTGAAAGCCAATGAGAAATCTTATAAGAGTTGGTTTCTTGTCATTTGATGGATGCAAAATTAATTCAACGTGATGCTTGGAATACTGATGAATGGATATTCATGAGAGAGCTTAATCGCATTGTAGGGTGAATGTAAGATATGAACTTGTTCAAATCTTATGTCTGATGCTTCATGTGGTATTGAACTTGTTCACAACGTGTTCTAAAGAATCTTACATAAATCAAACAATCTCCGACATAGGCGAGTTCCAAATTTTCTAAGAGCTTAGTTATAGCTCTTAAATCAGCAAAATTTAGCTATCAAACTGTCAACTGGGGATGTCTTTAGTTCCAGCAACTAACCCATTAATTTTTCATTCATAGTTGCGTCTTCTCATCCTTATTCAAAAAAACCACAATTGAGTGACACAATGTACACCAGATTTTCATGAACTTTAAGCAAGCATATGACAGTATTGATTGAAATATACTGCATGAAATAATACTGTATTTGTTCATCTAAGCAAAAGTGTTCGGATTAATCAAAATGACGATGACATTGATAGCATCACAGGCTAGAATCAACAAGCACTTTTGACACAAATGTCGTCCTGAAGCAAGGCGGTGGGCTGGTTTCGTTGCTGTTCGTTATAACTCTCGAATATTTGATAAGTCTACTTGTCGACACAAGGGGCACATTACTATATAAATCCAGCCAAGTAGTAGTCTACGCGTATGACATTAGCATCTTTGCCGAATTTTTCTTGCCTTTAGCTCGCTGATGATCTCAAAATATTCATAGTGAATGAATCTGCTTGATGCTGTTTGCAATGGCGAATTTAGACTCTCCCCGAGAAATAGCAAAAGTTGCCGAGTACGAGAGTGTAATTGGTCTGTTCATCTATTCGCGCCTGTTTTTCTCGATTCACGCACAAATGCTATTACATGGCAAGCACGAGAGTGTGAATGGTGTTTTCTGAAGGCTTATGAGGGTCTCGTCTTAGCTCGAGACCGCTTGAAATGTAGTCGATTTTCCGCATCAAGTCAAAGGGATTTTAAAAAAGGTATGGTGATGTGTCTGTTGATATTTAAAAATCATTTTGGTTTTCCTACGAAATCATGAACAAGATGGATCATACTGGTCCGGGTGCATGAGTACGGATAGATTGGGGGTACACTGTTCGAATATTTGTAAACGAATTTCTGAGCAGAGAAAAGTATACCGACGAAACGTTTACCATATGTGTAAACGAGGCATAAGACTAATTATGTAAGTCTGAAAGCTTCATGAATGATTTTTACTCCTAAAATAGCCCTCTTGACGTTTTTTCAATCGGTTTCCGGTGAGATCTTTAATTTTAAGCCAGAATTGGACCCATTTATTTCACACCACAGCTAGGACCACTCAATTTTTTGGATTAGGACAAAACACTCTAAACACTATATTTAAAGTTGAAGGTGAATCGTAAACTGAAAACGCTGCTTACTCTTCTTTCAAAACTTTTAGAGCTTAAAGTTATCCAGGCTAAGGCTTTTTGATTCCATCAAAGCTCAAAAAGGTTGAAATGCCATCAAATCGTTTTGTGCTGCCGTCAAAAAAGTAGCCTGTATCATTAGCTATGCTTACTTAGAACGCTTCTATTATACACAATGTTCCTAAGCTATTTTAAGGCTTCATTAACTCCCTGAAATCTTTCCCTGGTATTCCTTCTTTTGTGTAGTCGTGTGTGTAGGTTGGGAAAGAGATAACTGGTTCCCTCACCAAGTTAATTGACCCATTATACTAAAAAAAACCTCCCCTCTGCGAATCGCGGATATCTTTTTCCCGGATCCAGGATCAACAATAGGGGTAATGCTATTTTCTTCAAACGCGCTACATCCCAGCCGAAGCAATGCAAATGCTCTGCACTGACAGCTTCTGTTGAGTGGGATGGGTAAATATAATCTGGCGCAGCACCTATTTGGTACATATATCTTCCGTAATATCAGTCCGTAAGACAGTTATGGCTCTGCAAATTTTCCTACTCTTGTTTAGGAGGACTCCTGTGGTCTCATGGTTGACCTCCAAAAAGAAGACCTTCATGTGGATGACTTCATTTGAAGATAGTCATCTTTGCTTGTAGGAATCACCTAGCTAAGTCCGAAAAGTGGTATGTCCAGATGCGCTTCTTACACCGAAGCCGGATTCAGGGCCTTGTAGTAGAACTTATCATTTTCTTCAACCCCTTAGAGCTCTACCACTCCAAGCAGGTGCACCTTATTGAATTTGGCGACAAATTTCAGTCTGGTCTTCCATCACTAGGCAATTTTATGACTAATCTGGGGACTGCGTAGCACCACTGCGACTGTTAGCATGCTCTCAGAAAGAAATTATTTACCTGTCATCAAATGGGTGGGGCACTTGAGCGCCCAAAGACATCACAAGAACTGAAGGAATCTCAAGCATCGCTAATAGAGCAGTGCCTAACATCCTCGATGTTTATCCCTAGGCTACGTTGAACTCGACTATGAGCAGAGCACATTGTCATGCTTGAAATTTCGTTAAGGGTTGTACCAGGATTATTACTCATAGAACCACAGATTTAAATGCTTCTTCCAAAGAAGTAACTTGTCCAAAATTACGTTATATATTTGACAACATCTGATAATAGAAGTATCAAACCCTTTTTTATTAGAAAGTACTAGTCCTTTCAGCTTTATTTTTCCTGATAAGCAAAACAAATTTCGTTTTACCAGTATTTACTGCAAAGCCATGGCTCGAAAACCAGCTGTCAGTCAATCCAAAGCACGTGTTACATTCAGGCTGTCTAGAGTGACAATCTTATCAGCATAAGCTAGCGCCGGAAAACAATCTTGCATCCGTTCGTTTAGCAGCGAGTCTGCAGGCAAGATTCGCAGGAGTGGCGATAGGACACCCATATACGGCCTCCTTTCTCAAATAATAGTCAACTCTAGCTTCCGACAGCAACAATCTCTGAGCTACAATGACATGTATCCATTTAACTAGGATGTTGTCCACCAAGTTTTAATTTGTTCTGGTTAAGGTTCTTCTGCAGGTTCTTCTGCAGGTTCTTCTGCAGGTGCTTCTGCAGGTTCTTCTGTAGGTGGTATTGTCATCATCTGTGTTGCTCTTACAAGCTTGATTTAGGATTTTTTAGGTATTTTTTTTCCAATAAAATTAATAAAATCAGAGTCCCCAGCCGATTTTCTATTGACTATGGCGTCTTTACTTTGCCACTAAGAAACGCTCTGTCTACGAGAAGTCTGTTGAACTTAGCTCAATCAGTATTTTTTGGGTTCCTTTTCTTCACCGTTAGTGTTGCTTTTGGTTGCTTTTCTGCACCGTAGCTAAAGAGAACTCCAAGTTCCGGTGATCACAGAGTGAGACTTCATCATATGCGCACCATCCAGTTACTGATTGAACTATTAAATATGAAGATAGTAATACCTGAACAGCCGAACAATTGTTTGGAGAGACCAAGTTGGGAGAAATTTTATTGTTTGAAGCCATTAGCCCTGCATTAGCCATGTGCTGAGAGCTCAAATCTCAGCCAACCAGAAGATTCAGCCAACTCAGGTTACTAAACCAGGTCATTCAGCTCCTGTGTTAGCGGTGGGAATAAGAGAGTAAGGGAATAAGGTAAGAAGGTAAACAAACGCAATAATCACGCGTTTGAGCTTAATTTTTCCCCGGTACTGTATGACGACTGCTGACAGATCTCGGCTAGGAAACTTTCTGAGCGTGATGGCATCAGTCAGATTGGAAATGGGAACACAAGGTTCCCATTCAGCCATGTTGATCTTTCATCATAAAATATATTTGCACCCTTGATTGAAGACAGTCCGCAGATCTTGGTGCCAGAACACTCACGGCTCCTGTACAAGTGCAATGTAGGAAGAAGTTTGTAGTTTTTTTCGCTCAAAACAAATAGCAAAGCCTTGACATACTGTAAGTTGATTTGAACAAGTTTCATACCTTCAGGCATAGAAGTATCCCGCAATAATATTTGTGAGCCTTTTTGTAGGGACCTTTTGACAATGTGCGTGTGACTTTAGAGGAAGAAACTCAATAGGAGAGAGCTACCTCTGGATCTTTTTTTTTGTTTGGGAGACATATTCAAAGCCAACTTTTATAA
This sequence comes from Nemotelus nigrinus, assembly GCA_947369275.1. Lineage (NCBI taxonomy): Eukaryota > Metazoa > Arthropoda > Insecta > Diptera > Stratiomyidae > Nemotelus > Nemotelus nigrinus. The sequence goes on along the minus strand of OX376372.1, from coordinate 185,043,419 downwards.
ACCTTCATTATATGTCTGCCTCCTCTTCTGTTCGCTCAGTTCTTATCTTCTTCAGTTTTTCCACATCTACCTGTAGCCTGTCTTTGTTCTGTGACAGCCCTTTGGAACTCGAATTTTTAGTGAGCACTCATGATGCAAGCAATCGTTACGTTTTCAATCTTTTTATCAAGTCACTCTCCTTTTCTACGGAAATCCCCCAGCACATTCCGAATTCCCAAAGCCATTTTCTATCCTGGAAATCAGTGAATGTAATTCCAATCTACAAAGCTAGTGATATTTCTTACATCTCCAACTAGAGTCCCATATCCTTTGTGTCCCCGATTTAGTAAGCCTTTTAAAAGCATTGTTTTTAATATAGCGTATTATTTTATTCCGTCTTTGATAGCAAGGGGGACTAGCATGGATTCATTGAAGGGAAGTTAACGGTATGAAGCTCATTGGCGATTGCAAATACTGATATTTTCTTTATCGACCAGGAAAACCAGACAAATGTGGCATATACCGACTTTGCCAAAGCTTTCTATTCAGTAAACCAGCTTTGAAAAGTTTAAGTCAATGGCTTTCTGAGGAAACGTTTGATGTATACACGTCTCGATCTGAAAATATTGAGAACACATTGTCCAGTTAAAGATATTTACGTTTGGAAATATCTTCCACACTAATAGGCAAATTTGGCTTTGACAAAATGAAAAACGTGTCGACTTATATATTGCATTATGATTTTGTTTTTACAAAGACTTTTAATTACTACTTTCTCAGCCTATTTTGTGTATACATTTTGATGTGCGTTAAAGTGTAAATGGTTTGTGGATTTTGGATATGTATTTGTGGATGTGTAATTATGTGTTCCCACACAACACTAGCTTTTGTCAAGACGAGCTAGTCATCTCTGTGGTCTACGTCTTTTAAGACTCTCTTCCTATATTTCTGATCGTTCTTGTTTTGTAACTCTTAGCTCATGCTCTTAGGCACAATTCTTTGCCACCTCAGGAGTTTCGCAAGGATCTTTTTTCGGCATTCTTTCGTTTCGTCTGCTTACTTACGATCTTCCACCTCGCCTTAGCTCACTCTGCTTTTTGTACGCTGACCTCAAAATTTCCAGAGCTATCGAATAAACCGTCAGTAACTGTTCCCTTTGTCAAAATGAGTTGAGTGTTTTAGTTAATTATTCTCTTCCTCTGAAAGTTACGAAGATGCCAAACATCAAATGGTTTTTACCCTCACTGCTGTTCTTTTATTCGCTTCACTGTTCTTTTCTAAACGTTGCTGTTAGTTTCAAAGATAGTAGCGTCATCTTCGACTCTGAGGTGAATTTTGAACACAGTCAGAGCCTCTCGTTTTTCTGACTTCATAATTAGATCCTCAAAAATGTTTGTCAGCCTTTCCACATCTTTACATATGCTTTTCTTCTCCGTTCGTAATTTTCTAGAAAGATCTTGGCTAAATGATGTCCTAATTTTGGGGATTTGGTTGATGTGGTTGAGTCTATGCGGCACATATTCACTTGTTTGCTAATCTTTAAATTTCTAATTCCTTACTGTGATTATATGCAGTATGCAACTGTCCATCATGCAGATGCTTACCTTTAAGCCCTTCTATTTATACTTCATCCAAAAGTAACACGGCTTTCCGCCAGTTAGTTCGCTGCAAGCACCGGATCCATCAAGTGGATCAGTCAATGTTACTACCTAAAGTAGTACAGTAGTTTAGCAGTTATTTTCGTTACCCTTATAAGCATTACAAATATATTTAAATCAATTTCGTGTTACCAACTGCTCACACCCACACTGGGCGCAAAGTATATATATTAGAAATTCATATGCAAATTCATATTCATATGGTTTTTTTGCTAAAAATTCACAAACGTCACTTATTTGCAATCAATTGCATTTTATGTGTAGAAATTTTTTAATAAATATGTTCTCAGGCTTAGTTATCCGCTCAGATTCGGTACACAAACTGCCTCTTTATTCTAACATTTTCTGTTGAGATTTTAGCAATTAATTCTGAAATCACTGCATTATTGCAAATAAATTAAAATGCGTCTTTACTCGTGTGAAAAGATTCTAGGCCACTGAAATCAAGTTTCGACTCAACTTTCGACCCACCAAATAATTCTACATCAAAACAAGGTATCGCACCAAACTTGCGAGATTAAAACCAGTTTTAACTTGCACAGCTTGTTGCATTTAATCAAAATCTCGACTTTACGACTCAACTGGCATACATTTACTTAGAAGGTGTGCTGCATAACCACATAATGAGCACTTGGTGGCATACTTCATACCTACATAGTATTTATCTTAAACTGAGTGCTACGCCGAACATACAAACAATCCAACAAACAACGATTGACCACCGGCTGCTTGATGTGGTCAAGGAAGCATAAAATATTGTGACATCACTGACCAGGCGAAGCGTCCGTATTGCATGCAAGAAGAATGCCGGTGGGTGGATGCAAGCCTGTTACATCAGTACGAGTCGCTGTGCCGCCATCGCAACTGTACCAATATATCGTTTTTATTTTGCTTGTTGTGCATTATTGCTCATTAAATTAAAAACCAGCCGAAGAAAAACAACAACACATACCATCAGCAAGTACTTCGCCACAATCTTCGAAATTCGAATGGTTAAGCAAGTAACGAGGGTAATTCTCTGTATTCCGAGATTTTATGGGTGAGATATGATGGTTATGTTTATTCAAAGATACGAAACGAGCTTTGCTTACTGTTGTTTTAGTTAGTGCAGTCTTTTGTTCGGGCGGCTGCTGGTTAGCATAATCGATTTGGACGAGAAGCTAACGACTTCTTAGTTTTTTTGCCGGTGAAGTTTTGCATTTTAATTAGTTGTTGGACTTGAAATTCGCTGGTTTGATGGTAAGGTCAATGTTTGAGGAAAATGTACCGTTGAGCGTGTGAGAATATTTAGTGGAGATCAGGAGATTAGTATAAGATTCCTTGCATTACGAAGTTAGATTCCAGGTTTTGAGGCCATATGTGGCGCAAATAAGGATATGATTGTGCTTTGTTTACACTTGAGGGACATTAGGTTGGTGATTACAGGTACAGGTTTCCCTGTATTCGAGCGAGTAAACATTGCATTTTCTGTTGAAACTAGACTTTAAGATATGTAGCTACATTTGAGAAGAATTTGATATCCTGAAATATCCTGAAACAATTAAAACTGAACAAATGAAAGTCAAGTCAAAAATATTTAAGAAATCGATTTCTAGAATCGACCAATTAAGAATTAAAGTTGGGTGTAGGTACCTGCATGCACGACGTTTAAACGCAATTCATCTTCTTTCACACTTGCCGAGTATTTGTTTGGTTTGATGGCTTTGGTTGGTGAGTCATCGTTTAGAGATGAGTCTTTCGTAAGTTCGATCCTGTCACCACAATGATACAGGTTATACGATTGCTCCTAATTTATGAAATAAATTACAAAGTTGACTTAGAAGAGCTAAATTAACTTAAAGAGCAAGAATTTCTTCAGATGCAAAAACGATAATGAATGGCTAACTAACCGAAGAAATAGGAAGCATTGCATCTAGTACGTCATATGGAAGATCTCGATCTTACAATAACCATCACACCTCAATTTCAGTAAAGAACAAACACACATTTGACCAAAATTTAAAAATATTTTACAAGCATACCAGTCAGCCATATTTCCTAATTCTGTCCTTCTTAATTAAAAAAAAAAAACAAGTCATTAAAAACCAAAATGGCACGAATACCGACTACGACTCGATCACGCACAACACAAAATCTGACAAGGTGTGATTGTTAACATTACGATCAGACAGGTCAAAAGAGTCATACAAAAAGTCGTTGTGAAAAAGATCGTGCGAAAGATGACTTCATTTCGCTGGAATGGTGTTGTCTGACTGTTAGTGAGAGTATCTATATGCTGGGTTGGAATGTTCATTAACCGGCATACATTTCATATCCAGCCATTCGCAAAATTTACGATGGAAATGATGGCAAAACTTCTTGGAACTGTTATTTGAAAATAAAAAGTTTCATGCTGAATGCGATTTCGGAGTATGATTATCGTTATGCACACGAATATACGAGTACGAGAAAATAAAACCCTTACAAACTGTCGCATTTTTAGCGTTATAGTTTGAATCAAATACCTGTTCTCGTACTAGTTTATTAATTTGAAGAAAACAAAACAAGTTAATTCTAAAATATCAACATAGTTTTCTGTAGAATTACATCATAGCCCACATTGGGCGCAAACATGTTGGCATTCTTAGGTATCGTACATCTTCTTGTATTACGTCATTTATGTTTACAGTACACAAGATTCAAGATGGATCTTCTTCGAAAAAGATCAAATTTGCGCAATAGTGCAAAATATTGGATAAAAGCCGGAAAAATTCATCGCTGAGCTTGCAATGCGCGTCCTTGAAGACTCAAGTCTGTTGCAAAGATGAGTCTTTAACTCAAGGCTTCTAAGTGTCCTTAAGGTAGTTTCGCTTGAAGAAAAGTTCGACTTTTGACATCAGATATCTAGAAGCAAGGTACGAAGGTTCCCCAGTTCACCGGCCACACAAAAAACTCTAAGAGTCCTATGCCCCGGAAACCAAATCAATTACACTACAGAATATTACGACTTCTCCCTAAGAAACACACAGAATTCAGTAGCAATTCTAGACTTAAGGGCCAGTATGAGAATTCATAGCCACTTGGCTATCTTTGAAAATAAAAAATATCAACTCCGAATATTTGATTACACAGAAGAAAAACACTGAAAATCCACCTTAAACATTAAACTGACAATTACCAATAAACTATTTGGTGAGTCGTATGATTTCTTCTGGTTTATGTTTCCCGAGAATTTCCTGGAGTGAAGTTCAAAATAGAGAACCTTAAAGTCTTTCCATAAGAGAAGCATGTGTCTGACTGCTTGAGGTCGGGTGCGTAGCTAATAAAAGCGGTTAAATAGGGTTTAGGAAAATATTACAATGAAACAAAAAATCAGTTCATGTTTGTGCGAATACATTGTAAAGTGAGTGAAAAATGAAAGTTGCGAAATTTCAGTTTCAGGATTCAAAAAGCAAACTAACTCAGGCTTGAATAGCGGTGATTGTGTAAAAACACCTTTTACGGTTGCAATCTATGCCTTAAGCGAAGCAAAAGTCTGAAAATTAAACTGAGAGCTTGGGGGCTCAGCACATTATATTACTTGCCAGTCTGACATTAAGAGATATAAATCGTCTTCGTAGCACTACAGCCCTTTTCAGGTCTTGGCTTCTACCATGATACCATTGCGCTGCTACCGATTGTTGGTATAAGTAGCGCAGTAACGCACTTCGGTATCAATGGTTTTGGCGCTGCCGCTTTGCAATGCCAACACCATTTGGCTTGGCGCTGTGCTACGGCGCGGCGCAAAGATATGAGTTGAGTATACTTACCTCAAGTCTGTTTGATGGAAAGCAATATACCTACGCGTACGCACGTTTGGAAAGATACCTGAATGGGTACATGCCATAGCCTGGGTATTTTATGTCGGAAAATTAGTAAGTTCAAATGTTGGTTGCCCTCGTCCCATACAAGCTTTTTCAATCATTCTTTTTTGAGTGAATCATGTCAATTTGACTTTGTTTAAATATGATATCATCACTGAAATGTATTTATTAGGATGAGTAGAAAAAATGTTAAAATTTAGTTTTAAATTGTAAACGTAAATTTCTTTTAACTGTGCGGTAGAAATTGAAACCAAACACGTAGAAGTAAAATAATATATGTGTATTTATAAAGTAACCTTCAAAAAGCTAACACTGCGTTGAAAAAGCTAGCGTGAATCTGAAATTCATTCAATTTTTTGTATGAGAGTTTTTCTCGAACGGAAAATCAATAGCATTCCAGCTCATATTTTCTTTTCCGATCGGTTCGATTCAAGCCACTTGAGTTTTACAGGCTGCATGTGTACTTCAAGCAAGAACCGTAAAGTAAACATTATGAAAAGCGATGCGATCGTGGCATAATAGCGTCATGGTATCAGCGCAATGCTGCCAGCGCCGTATGTGAGTCCGAGAAACGCAGTGAGTATCACACATAGGCGAATGAGATCATGGTATCATAGCGCAATGGTATACCACTGCTGGCGCCGGTATCAGTGTATCAGCGCCTCAAAATTTGCTGCGTTACCCATGTCTAATCCGTGCAGTAGAAGTAGGCACCACTGAACAGCACACATAGCCGTCGTTGAACTGGATGAAGCAAAAGCGTTGAACCTAGTTTATACTATAATAAAAATTGGCTGGGTCAATGCTAGGGTAAGAATGAAGCCTGAAATTGTGCGCTGTTTCAAGTGCATGGGGTACAACCATACAAAAAAAGACTGCAAAGGACCAGACCGTAATACTAACTGCTGGAAATGCGGACAAGTTGGGCACGTTGCAAAGGTATGCTCGGCAGAGCCAGTCTGCTTGCTGTGTAATGACAAAGGCAAAACAGAAAAAGCCAAACATGTTCTGGGGTCAGCGACATGCAAAGCTTTTCGAGAAGCGCTCGATGCACAGAAGAAGTTGCTCATGAACGACTTACTCACGCAGTTTTTGCATAAATCTAGAGCTCAAATCGCAATGATCATCGAATCATATCGAAGGATAAATCCAAAAACATGGTATTCAGACACTTTGGGATATGCAACTTTATGGGTTGCAGGTACTCGGAAAGTTCAGGTTGATCGGTGTGGTTCGAGCGATGGATATGTTTAGATTGAAAACCGAGGCATCAGCTTTGTCAGCTGCTATTTTTCAACGAACGATACAATGAGGAAATTTAGTGGATCTATAGAAGCATTAGAAGACACTCTTCGAGATTGTCTTGGCAAAATGGAAGTAGCTGGTGCGAGAGCTTTGGAATGGGTGATGCCGGCAAGCGTGCGATGCGTCGATGCCACTTCGAAAGTGACTACCAGGCAAACATAAGTGGACTAAAGAGATATCGGAACTGAGGCAAAGAGCCGTGCAGGCGTAGGGCACAGCGGTCTATTGGACGACCAGAAACATTGCAACTTGCAGAGACCCACAAAATTGCAAAAAAAAAAACTAGGAATAGCTATTAATCAGAAATCAGAATCAGAAAAAGCAAATGTGGCAAACTCTATGCAAAGAAGTGAACTGGGACCCATGGGGCCAAGGCTACAAAAAACAAGACGGGTAGGCTCGGCCGCATGGGTCACGACCCACCCATGAAGGTGGATGTCCTGTGGAGAATTGTAGATTCGCAGTTCCCAGCGTACAACGTGAGAGCAGAAAACGATCACACAGCCCATCTGGAAGATATCACTTTGTTCACTGAAAAAGAACTACGCCGGGCGAGTATGAGAATGAAGAACCAAAAAGCCCCAGGCTCGGACAATATTCCAGTAGAAGTTCTAAGATAGTGGTGAAGAGACACACGCCAACATTACTACGTATGTATAATGAATGTTTACTGGCTGGTGTTTTCCGTGTGCAGAAACAGGAAGATAGATTTTGGCTGCTCAATCACGAGGAAAAACGTTTAAGCTTTGGGAGAAGCGCTGAGCTATGAGCACAAAGGGAGCATGGGCGATTTGGCTAATTCGCACCTTAAAACCTTGGCTTAATCAAAATTAATGGAATAAATTTCTACCTGTGTCAGTTCATACCTTTAAAGGTATGCCGACATACCTTTCAGAACGGAGTTCTGCTAAGGAGAGCGATGAAATCGTGCATATTTTTTCCATTGCGCCCGCTTGAGAAGGGATTGCCACATGCTTTCTCTGCAATTGGCCCTTGTAACCCCAGAGTCAATTGTGGAGATGATGCTACAGTTAGATGACGCCTGATCAGCCGTGCCAGCATAAGTGGAGCTGGTATTACGTTTGAAAAAAGCCGTATAAATTGGTTTACATTTTTTTACAAATTCCTTTTGCTTATTGGGATCTTTTTTTGATTGCATCGTGTTTTTCATTTTGGTCAGGTTGATTTTCAGATCTGGTTCTTTTGCTTTCTGGTCAAATTTTAACAGAAGTTATTTGATGGCTGTGAAGGAACGTGAAAAGATGTTAATAGACGCGTTTTTTTTGCTCCCTTTATCTATAACAGAACAATGCGAACCAATGCAGACGCATTGGAAACAATAACAACTCCTGTTATGGAAAGGGGGAGTTGTTGTTGTTCCCAATGCGTCTGCAGTGGATAGCATTGTGGTGAATATTGATTCTTTCTTAACAATATCTTTATGATTTGTAAATCAGTAATAATTAATTCTGTTATAGATAGGGAGAGCAAAAAAACACGCCTATTATCTGCTTAAGCTTCTAGATAGCTCAACGTTTATAAAAATACCGCCTTGATGTGAAAAGGTAGCTTCTTTATCACTAACTGACGATGAGGGGCCAGACCATCGCTTTGTTTTAGCCCGACATATGTTTCAAAGGTGTCAGTCAGATATTTGTTGCCTGTGACATGTGATGTTGTTGATGTTATCATCATGTGAGCAGTTGGACTAGTTTTGCGGGGATGTTGTACTCTACCATTATCTTATGCAGTAGATTTTGGTCAATACTGTCATATGCTTGTTTTTTCGAAGAAAATTTGGTGGATGTCGATGTTAAACTCCTAGCGATTCCCGACTAGTTTTTTCACTGTAAATTGTTTCACAGTCGTCAATCGTCCAGACCTTACAGCTTTCTTGGTAATCCCCAATGACATTGTCAGCGTAGACTTTAATGCTACCTTTTCATATTTTCGTTATTATATTATAGAACGTACAAAGTACTGGCATACATCTGTAATTTTCGCATCGTGATATGCCTTTTTTGTGTACCGCTTCTATGATATTCGATCTTAGTCACAGATGTGCTGGGTCATTTTGTCGATGGTGCAGCTTCCACAACATTTGATTAATTCAGCCGAAATTTCATCAATGCACAGCGCTCAATTAATTTTCTGGAATTTTATGGCATATTCAACTCCTTCCAACGTTAGAAGGGCTACTGGGCACTGTTGCCAGATTGGGCGATTTCTCGCCAATTGGGCTATCTTTCCGCTGCATTTGGCGACGAAATTTAATTTTGGGCTACTGGCGACTTTTTGGGCTCCACTGGCCAGCCCACGTTTCAACTGCTAAAAATATGTAAAGTTAAATTCGCAAAAGATTTCCTCAATCTTAAACGGAAATCTCTTCACTTCATGTTTTAACTTTCGGTTGAACTTAACTTTATTTCTAGTCTATTATTTGACCGTCTGCCTAAAGTGGTCAGCAAGAAGATTGAAATTTAAATCTGTGCTTGTAAAACTCATAAGTATGAGCAAATGATCAAAATACACTGAGCACGGAAACAATTTGGGAAAAGCCAATTAAGGAAAATCTGCTGCTGGATAGCAAATTTTCAAAGAAATATGCGAGCTCGATTTTTTACTACTATATCTTCCTGCATCTAATAAAATAGTCGATATATGTTTTATTATGATAAATAACATAAAGACTAAAATTTGAAATAAAATGCAAATACATTTTTTGACAAATTTGATGCGAATTCTAGTTCTCTTGAATTTCAACAAAATATGTTGCAACGACTATAAAATACCACCAAATATTATACAAATACTGGATTCTTCAATTTACACGTTGACTACATCAGAAAATGAAATTGTTAATATAATTTTTGACTGTATAAGAGTATATAGACAAACAAAAAATAATAGCCCATGTGAAGTGGATAAAAATTTTTTTTTGCATCTAGTAAGAAAAACTGTTGGCATAATTTTGGCCCCGACCAATTGTGTGGGAAGTGTTGGGCGCTTTTGAGCTATTTTAAAAGTCAAATTGGGCTCCATGAACGAAAATTTTCTGGCAACACTGCTACTGGGGCTTCGAGCTATTTAGCTTTTTAAACTCTGTAAATATATCTCCTTCATTGTGTTTAATCTTGTCTGGTTAAAGTAGGGAATGAGTCTTGCTTTGAGTAGCTCAAATAAACGCTGATTCTTCTTAATATTCTTAACACGTTGACTGCCAACCACGATATATCTAGTAGGCTATTGACTATCTCGCCTATTCATTACAGTACAGCTATGAGGAAACTCGTAGCATAACAGTGTAAATATAAACATATGGCCTTAGGAAAGAAAAATCAAAAATCAGGTTTGGTTTAAATGAACAGAAAATACAATTATACAAAGTATATTCATCAAGAAAAAGTTGAGTTAAAAAAACACTTTTTAAGCTTTTTGCTTATTGCTGTGTACTATTATGAAAGTTTTAGATAATATAACAAGATTAAATAAAATTGGCTCTTTAGACCAAAATCGTGAAAAATTCTGTGGCAGTCAACGTGTTAAGGAGGGGTGTGGTTTTGTTATACTCATTAGATCTTACATTGAGTTCTTTTTTTTTGTTTTCCCCAGTATAGGCGGTCACAAAGCCCATTCTAAATCGTTTTGATTGTAGTTCATGCTATTTTTTTAAATTTTCCTTTGGAGGCTCGAAAACTGTCTTCCTACATGTTTCGGACACTTTTGGTATGTGGATGGCTTTACAATTCTCCTATAAATTTCCAGGTCACGGTGTATGTGAATCGGGAAGCAGGATTTGCGCTTTTTTATTAGTAGGCAATGTTGAGAAATCATTACCGATTTCAATGGTTTCTCTAGTTTTATTATTTTGATCAGAATTAATTGCTTAACACTGCCAATCTTATTGTGGTACCCATTTTTGCCCAGTCTTCGTTACAATCTCTTTTTCGTTATACGTTACTTCTTTTAAAAATTTGCAACTTGCACTATCCAAGCAGTTTCTATATGATATTTTCGCCAGTATCCGACGACGAATATCAAAATTAGCACAAAAATTAATTGAGTTTTCTTCGTACTTTTTAGAAAAATAAACACACTCTTCTTAAAATTCTATTGGTCAGGTCATTGCGATTGATAACAATATGTTATATGTATGCAAAAACCTTAATTTTTCTTTCAGTTTACGACAGAACAGCATGAAACGCTTTTTAATGAGATTAAAATAGACAAGCCAAAATATAATCAATTTACCTACATTTAATGTGAACTAATACTGAAATGATATTCAAAAACGCAAACTTGTTTTTGCTACCAACCCAAAGCAATCACGAAAACACGTCCGCATAGTTTCAGCGCTTGATTTGAACTCTAGTCGTAGAACTAATGATGCCACAATCATATTTGTACTCAATTTGCTTTTTTTTCGTAAGAAACTGTATCGAATTTTGGCTGCATTCCTTGCACTTTTTCCGTGGCGTCAAAGTCTGTTGTCTAAATCTTAAACTAAGAGGGTTTTCTTAAAAAAATTTATGCATTTAATCGTTACCTAATTTTGTAGTTCTTGTCAACATTCTTCTCTCTTGGAAAAAATGTCTTAGCCACATACAGCGACTCCCAAAAAGATCCGCACCCGTAAAAAATGTTCCTTCTTTCTTATTTTATAAGCCAATGAAAAACGGGAAAAATATATAATCTGAGCAAAAGATAATGGCCTTACATATCACATAAATACAAAAATTATTCACTTTATAGATACCAAAAAATAGGAAATTTCGTAAAAGAAACAAAAAATTTCAGCTTTCAAAAAGATCCGCACATAGGCTAAATTGTAAAAATAAAAAAAAATTATATGAAACTAGTATTTTGTCCTTTTTGTTCAATAACACATTTTAAACGATTTGTCATACTGGAGATGGTTTTTTGCAAGTGCTCTACATCCATTTTCACCCATTCTTCGCGGAGCCTTGTCTTGAGCTTCCCTTAGAAGAAATCGGCTTGGTATGAATTCTACGGTCCAATTCATCCCAGAGGTTTTCAATGGGACTACAATCTGGTGACTGGGGAGGAGGATGAACCAATTTAGGGCAATTATACAGCTGTCATTCTTGAACAATGTGAGCCTTATTCGTAATATTTAAATGTATCTAAAATACCCATATTCGCGGCACTTTTTCGCAAATCGTCTTTGAAGAGATGTAAGTATTGACGGGAATTCATTATACTATCAATAAATACTAATTCGCCAACACCGCGAGTAGACATGCATCCCTAAACCATTAAACTGCCGCCCCGTGCTTCACTGTAGGCCTGAGGTTGTTCGGACTCAATTCGTCGTTGGGCTTGCGCCACACCATAACACGTCCATCCGAGCCAAAGACATTGAATTTGCTTTCATCGGCAAAAATAACGTCATCCCAATAATCAGCATTCTTCAAAACATATTCTTTTTTGCGTGCAACACGACCATTATATTGAGCATTTCTCAAAACTCGGCGCACTATTTTTAAAGTCAGCGAAAACTTCACTTACAATTTTTGGAGCACTCAATTTAGGATTTTTCTTGATTTTCCGGACGAAAGTGCGTTCTTCAAGCGGCGTTAGAGCTTTTGGACGGCCAGGACTATGCTTCAAGTTTATTCTGTCTTCCTCTTTATACCTCCGGAAAATATCGTAAACAGTTCTACGTTTCATGTTGAGGACCAAACATATTTCTGCCACATTTTCACTTTCCTCATGATTAACAACCACCAACTGGATCTTGCCTGGGGACGTGTATTGCCCATTTTGCATTAATGCAAGCACAAACTTTTTTGAAGCTACCAAAAACGCGTGGGTTCAAGAAAATATTAGACATGATGCGCCCGGATTTATGACGAATTTATCACTGAAGGTATTATTAGATAAACAAGTCTTTCACATGCGTTTATATTCCATAAACATTCACGCGTTTGCCCAAGTTTCATCGATCTGTGGAGCTTTTTGGGGCGTCTGATTTTTTGTTTTTTTATTTTATCCTTCCTATTCCTTGTTTTGCAATATATTTTCTATTTTTTTTATGTTAAATCATCGCGTAGATATCTTGTACCATAAACAATTTTTAGTTTTCTTTTCGCGTTATTGATGAAAGCATTATTTGAGAAAGGAGGGAAATTTCAAGCTTGTGCGGATCTTTTTGGGAGTCACTGTATGTATATTTCTACAACATCCGTAAAATTTCTATTAGCATTTCCTAAAAAAAAATATTGAGCTCACATCTGAATACCTAAAATAGTATCACATATAAAGTGTATCACCAATTTCCATATTCAGCATCTGATTCTAAGTCAGAATTATCGACACATGCGGTTGATTTTTTTCAAAATCTGACTCACTATCGCTGTTTCTCGATATTTTCATAACTGCACTACCAGTAAATTCTCAAAATATTTGGCGTCCCCACGATTTACCTGAACAATAGCTAATAACAAATGATTGTAAAACTGAAAAGAAGGTGTGAAATAGTTTACTCAGCTGTTTGACACACATACCATCCATCTATAGAAATTTTATCTAAAAGCCTTTTCTAAACTCAGTTTAAACTCACCGGAAACATATTAAATTTTCAAACCACAAACGACTAGACCACACCAAACATCGAAAATAACTTAACACACGTAACTACTATCCAGGAATCCCAAACTTCATTGGCAATGGGTTCCGTAGTTCCATAGCCGGCGGCGGGCTATTTGGCGGTCTGTATTTCCATGGAAAAATCAGATGGTGGTACGGCGCTGTCGCATGACGTCACTGTCTTACGCTACTACTATAGTTATTTGCACATACCTTACCAGTTTGCCAGTTTAGCGGCTTGTTGATTCCGAAATACTCGCCTGGCTTGCACTGCCTACTACTCACTACCTATCATACTAATGAGAGTACAACGTGAGATACAAGATACACGATTCTTTTTCGCTTTTCGCTTAATTCGACGCAGATCAGATCGCATTCGCATACCGCGGTAGCGTAGTGGAATAGTCGTAGTCAGTCAATTGGACGAATAATGAGCGATCGTGGTCGTCGGTAGTAACATTGGAGCTTACTAGGCTAAACCATCTAAAACGCTAATAAACTCAAGTCGGCCAATGTGGAAATGTTGAAACGCGGTTTTTCCTCTCACCGTGGAAATTGTGTTAATTATAATAAATGTACTAAGTGCAGTCGACGGATCGGAAGTTATTTTTTCTGCACGAATGGAATTCGATTCCATAACTAATTGTGTTCTTTGGATTACAGGTGAAAAAGTGCTAGATCTCAGCGATACCGTGCACGCGAAACACACATACTGCATTGATAATAGTGGAAAGTACCGAATCTAATGAAATCAAAAGTCAAAAGAATGTGAATGATGTGGTTTGGCAGCAGTGCAATTGGAAAATAGTGCAACGATAGTGTAAGTGAACCAGTGAACGTTTTATCCAAGTCGCTTTCGGTTACGATTTCGAGGAGGTGTGCAGTGTTGTAATCGTACTTCGTCTGCCCCACCTGTTTGCTCGAGAAAATGGATATAAAGGATTTAAAAGGAGCGAAAATTACGCATACTGGTCTTTTGCAACATAACAGTGATGGATCGACGGAAACGCAAAAGATCACGCATGCCGGACTGCTGGCACGCAGTCCCGAAGGAACAGCTGCGAAAGGCATGAACATTCGTGGTAACGAGGATCTGTGGGTGGAAATCCAAGCCAACACGTTTCGCAATTGGGTGAACGAACATCTTCGTGGAACTGGAATGCAGGTGAGCTATAAACATTTTTATTGATAATTTTTGTTGTCTTGAATGATTTAGGCAGATGAAAATTTTGGTGCTGTTGTTTTGAATTGATTTAGCATGATCTCAATATTCTGCGAATACTTGTTTATACAGTGTGGTTTTCGATTATTGATTTATAGGAATAACTTTACCTAACGTTTACATCATATGCTGGTTAGGAAGATATTTTGCGTAGGCTCTGCGGTCACGCGAACTAGCTTAATTACCGGGGAAATTGTTAGTCATCAATTTGTCCCTATCTACCTACTTCTAAATTTTTGTATCAAATAGGTTAGTGTTGAGTGGACCCGTATATTCTACAATTGATTCCAAACGCTTCGTTGCTCTTTCGCTTATTTAAGGTGAGCATGTAATTAAAAAAAAGTCTAGCGCATCAGAACCGCTAGAAAACTAATTTTCGAAGAAATTGTCTTTGAGTGACAAAAAAATGTGGAAAGACTTAATACACTTTTTTGTAGAATCATATCAACCATTCCTTATAACACAAATTATGAAAATGTTCAGTGCTAGCAACACTTTCCCAACGAAGCAGCAGTAAGTTAAGCATAACAAGCTCATACTTAAATCAACTTATCCTTTGAATTTCGTACTCATCGGAGGATTTCATCGAAAGCTTCAGCGGTTAAACGTTGTTTGAGCCTGCCATCCGGAAAATGTTCAAAACTCGGAAAATTTAAAAATTGGTTTCTTATTTTTATTGCAAATGCTTTGCATATGAGTACGTAATTTGAAGCATCTGTTGATGCAATATTTACGAAAATGGCCAATGCTGGTTACCCTGTGTTAGCAGCCAAGCAACATATATACCAAATCTGCTTCACGTTAAGTTAAACCCAACCAGTAAATTTCGTTTCGATTGAATCACTGCGCTGGAAGCTATACGGGTGAAAAGAACTTTAGGGCTACCACCCTCAAAATTTTTCAAATTTTTAAAGCGTTAATATTTGTTGTTAATATTCATTGCAGGATCATTCCCATTTGCAAATCTAATAGCATAATCGCTCAGTAAAGAAAATCCACAAAATTACAAAAATGATCATAGCTGGCAGCCCTTTCATTATTTTTCTACGAAATTCCGACGACGTTTGGTTCACATGAAGGTCCATTTACTGCGTGAACTTCGTTTTGATTTCAACACTGGTCCGGAAGTTATAGGGAAAAAAGCTTTATTTTGCTGAGCGAATTTGCAAGATTTAGGTGACAAAAATCACCATAGCTGGCAATTCTATTCTAATTTTTCAGCCAAAAGTAAGGTCCAAGTACTGTGTGAATTTCGTTAAAATCTGATGGCTGAATCGGAAGTTATAGGCCAAAACCCGTTTTTTTTCTCAGCTATTTTTCAAGATGGTACGACTCCAACAGGGTTGCCCGCATTTCAAAATCACTTCTATCAGACCTGGTCCTAGTGAATAATCCGGTCGTCAGTTCTCGTGAACAGAACTTTCGAGTGCTGAAAATAGAGGTAATTTGGTGATGGGTTGCCGTTCTTGTGCAAATCGGAATTTTCAAAATTTCAATTTGACATGATGAACAAAGGTCAAAATTTATCAATGATTTAAATTTTTTGTCAAAATTCAAAAATTTTTGAGGAGGGTCAATGATTTGAAGGATTTTTTTTCAGGAGCCTGCCGTAGCTACAGGGTTACCCGCACTATCTTAAAATTCCATGTGTGTTAAATCTTACTCAATATCAATATGCTCTGCAAATCTCACGATGATCCAATGTTTTTGTCAGAAGTAATGACAAATCAAAATTTGAAAAAAAATCTTTGCCTACTTTTAGGCACGCTGCACCCACACGCGGCTCAAAATTTCCATCTTTTTTTACATTGACAAGCTTAAAACATAATAGGTTTTCATTCCCAAACATTTATTTCAACAAAAATTTACACTGCTTGGAAATAAAGGAGTGCCTCAAAATTCACTTAAACGCTCGCCGCCTCCAAAAGGTTTAAGGTATCTAAATTTTAGCAAGTCATGGACCTATCTACTATATACATCTACGTCCTCCGACAATGTCAGCTCAATCGGATCGGCCACTTCAGAGATTATCTCTCCTAATCATTTTGCTGATATATATATATATATATATATATATATATATATATATATATATATATATATATATATATATATATATATATATATATATATATATATATATATATATATATATATATATATATATATATATATATATATATATATATATATATATATATAAACAAATATGAATTTTCGGCGAAACGAGTTTAATACTAGTTTTCTTTGAAAATTAGTAAAAACTACATCTGAGGGAAACCTGAGATAAAGCGCAAAATTGTTTGGACTTAAAAATTGGAGCATTGATAGTCGGAATATAAAAGTGTGAATGGTAGGGTAACTACACTAGTTTTCCGGATACTCCGACTAAAATGTTCACTTTCTAGGAAATAAGGTTAACATTCTGATATTTTTTTTTATAAGACTAACATTCTAATTCTTATGTGCCTTTCAGTTTGAGAGAACCATAAGGTTGAACAAATAAACAATCAGCAGCCAGCCTACAACGCGCTAACCGTTTGAAGTCTGCATGCTCATTGTCAAAGTCGTGTCTCACGTAATTTTTTGCTAGTGGTAAGCTCAGAAGAGAGAGATATAAGGAAATGAAAATGGCAGTGAGAATTGAAGCAATTTGCCTGAGGCTGAGCGTTGATAGTATTAAGGGAATTTGACATTCACTTACTCCGCGAACAGAAAGATCGAGTGAGATAGAGAAAGAGATGGATAGAGAAAGATAGTAGGCCATATGTACGCGAATTTGACAGTTAGTAACTCAGCAACAACAAAACCTCGTAGAACTATGGTATTGGGGAAACCCAGGGGAATATCTGAGGCAGCAATTCTCTCAATTTGTTCTATTTATAGATTTTTAACTTTGTAGTAAAATTGCTTCACTAAATTTCGTATATGTATACGGTTGTTTCATTTCCTTAGATCTCTCTGTTCTGAGGTGGTAAGTGAAATTTGTAAACGTGAGTTATTCTCTTTCTGTAGTTAAAAGTTCGGATTTTTCGGATTGCATAAAGACCATGTGTGTAAAGTTTCCTACCTTCGAAAGCAAATTTTATGGAAACATTATTGGAAATTTTTAGTTTCCGGAGACTAGAACCGTTTTTGAGCAGTTAAGCAGTAACAGCCTTAAGGGGTTACCCCCACTTGTAGCGCAATAAAATAGGTCATTTTCATGAATTTTGTTTGACAAAACTACGAAATGTTTTTAAACGACTGTTATATTTTCTTAAAGTACATACTTTGAACACCTTTCAGTAATTTTTTTATTGAAAAATATTACATGATTTAATTACAAATGGCCGTCAAAACAATGGAATTTTAATTTTCACCTTTTGCGGTGACCAAAATTGTGTCGAACTGGATCATCGGAAACAAAAAATAGCGATGGACTTAGTTAAATAACAGTATAAACTAGTGTTTGATCGAAGGATTTAAAATAATATCTATTTTTTACAAAATGGCGGCCAGTCAAAGTTAATATTTCGATTTTCACTTAAAAAAATGGTCGTCTTTTGGCTCTAAAACGGCCATTTTTTATTTAAAAAAAAAATCGAACGATCAAACACTACATTTTTATGTATTAAATAAGCCTGCTAAGTTTCAAAAAGATCGGTTCAGTAGTTTTCGAGTAATTTTGGTCACCGACTTCAAAGATGTCATTTCGAGAAAAACGCGTTTACAAGTATAAGTAACGGCTGTTTAAGTAACAGTTTCTTCTCTTTCAACGTTCATATCTCGGTCAATTATGTTCGGATCAACTTGAAATTTGAAGGACGTATTCTTAGATAGTTATACTTAAAAAACATGCAACAAAAAAAAAAACGAAAAACTTCAAAGTTACAAGTGGGGGTAACCCCTTAAAGGAGATTTCATTCCTAAATTCCAGTAAAATGGAGTAAAATGGAGTGACCGATATTTTAGTTGCCAATTAGAGCTTTGTTCGAATACAAGTTCAATGTTGTCCGAACACTGACTTGTAATGTCCGAAATGTGCCACTAATAACCTGAATATGTGACTTTTCTTCATTTATTTGAACTCATCTTATTGAAATAAAAACTCAAAAAAAATATCAAAACCACATCCAATTTATGGAAAAGCTTATATTTAAACCTAAGCTTAGGTTTCCAATTCAAAAGATTAAACTGAAGATGAAATATGCACTGTCCAGATTACAAGCTCAAAGCTGTCCGAGTACTGACTCAAGGTGTCCGGATACTAGCACAATTTGACTCAAGTTCATTTACTTGGAATATCCGCATACTTATTTCTTTGATTGAATTCAAAATTAGTCCAAAAGACCCACAACTAATGCCAATGTATCAAAAAGCTTGCATGTCAACCAAATATTAAGCCTCTAAATAGTAATACCGATCTAAAGTTGAAAAGTGCGCTAACTGTCCTAAATAGATTTACCCTACGTTGGAAATAAGTTTTTAGGCAAGTTTAAAAATCAAAAAATTTATCAAACATACATATATTTTTTCCATGTTGAAATATTTATCTTATAAATGAGCTTAGTATCATAGTAGCATATTGGAAGATGCATAAGAATACTTAATTGTCCTATAATTTTTTTTTGCGTGGATCTAGCGCAAAGCCACCTGATTGAACGTGAGATTAGTAGATGGTCGCTTATGCTCATCAATGGTTTGACACTGTTTAACTCAGTCTCTTGACTTAGGTAAGTTAAACAACTTTATCAGTTGTGCAATAAAAAGGAAACCACTTGAGCTATTTCTGAACACTTCAGTGTCTATTTTATTAATAATTAATAACAATGAAAATTCTCTTTATCACTTTCTATTGTTTTCGCAAAAGTCAGGAAGCAGCAAAAGGTAACTTGATTTTTTTACTTTCAAATAAATAGTTTCAAAATCGATCAATGACATTCTGATGACATTTGCCGCAATATGCTTGAACAGCAGAACTATCTTCGTTTTTGCCAGACTGTTATTTTTCGTGAAACAAAACTAGGAGGAAACTACTTCAGTTAAAAAGCTGCTGTTAATATTGCTTGCAATTCAATCTACAGCCATCTTTTTCTATTATTTATTTCAGTATTATTTCAGTATGAGTTCCTCAATTAATTATCAACTTAATTTTCTGGGTAATCCTCTACCGTTTTATCCAGGATCGAAAACACATGGTTTGGGTTTGGAATTAATCAAATCCTAACTGATTGTCGACCGGGTCAGCAGAAATTATTTTCTTTGGTGAAGCCCAGTTCTATCGTTACTTGTCAAGTTAACTGTTGATTTGGCACATTATTTTGCAGTGCACATCTCAAACTTTAATATCTTTTCCATATTAATAGGTGCTGTGCGACACTAGGCACAAGAAAGACGAACGATTAGAGTCCCCAGAATACATTCGTGAAAATTTGCAGCTGAACTTCTATGGGAATTTCCTCATTAAAAATCCACCTGTGAATGTTATCTATTGCTTGCAAGTCCTTACGAAACGGTTGCCATCTGCTTAGTATTTCATTTGGTACTGGAGCATGCCAGTAAGCCCTTTCACCAATTCGATCCTGAACTGCAATACTTATTGGCCGTAATTATAAATGAACCGAGCCATCCCAAAGAATCAAAGAGCCTGGCCAAGTCAGATGCTATGCTAATAGTTTGTCTCGTGAATTTTTCCCGCGGAAAATACTAGGTGTTAAAAATTTCAGTCTTCAAAATCTGTCGGCTTTTGGTAACCAGTTTAACCCGAGGATGATTATAGCTTCATCATGATCTAATAATGTTAATTCTTTTCCTCTGTCTTCCTGCGTATGCCTTTTATATGCGCGTAGTAATTGAAACATTTCATAAAATTAAAAAATTCATCAAAAAGCAGCCCCCCCCCTTTTGAATTTGCTGCATAAGTGTCTCTGATACTGTTTTCGCCAGAAATTGTCCACTTAGAAATGTTTGCTGATGGTATTTTCTCTCATCGGGTATGTGTGTGAGGTTTTTTTCTGAGGGGGTGTCAAAAACGTTCAGCACGTATCGTTCGGACGATACAAGATTATGTGAGATTCTTACACACTAAAAAAACGTCAACCACCGACCAAGGGAATCCGAGCCGAAACCGGTTTCGAATTACTTCAGCTCGGCCGTGCTACTAACACCTACCAGATATCCCACCGGCTCACTAGATGTTTCCCCGCAGTATCAAGCATGCAGAGAGATATGTACGATGATGAAGTGTTAGGGTGTTGCTTTCGCTTTGCAATCAGAGAAAGACGCGCCACTTTCCAGGGTGAGAGAAAGACACCCGCCGCTAAACATTCATTATACATACGTATTAATGTTGACGAGTGTCTTCCCACCACTACTTTTAGAACTTTCACTGGAATATTGTCCGGGCCTGGGGCTTTTCGATTTTTTATTCTGCACTGGGAGCAGTGAATATACAATATTCTTCAGTACATCTGCCCCTATGTGTGGAACGGGGCCCATGCGGCCTAGCCTACCCGATACTATTTTGTAGACTTGACCTCATGGGTCCCGGATAGATTTTGCTACATTTGCTTTTCTCCTGATTTATAGCTATTTCCAGTTGTTTTTCTACCTTTTGATGGAACGCGGCAAGTAGCAACGCTTCCGGTCGTCCAATAGACCGCTGTGCCCTGCGCATGCACGTTAGAGCTCTTCGCCTCAATTCCACTATCTTCCTCAGTCCAGCAATATGCCCTCTGTTTGCCCGGTAGTGACTTTCGAAGTGGCATCGATGCATCGTACGCTCGTTGAATTTTGCGCATGGTGAAATTTACCATCGTACCTATTTCTCCGGTGCCCATAGCTATCCTTGCTTGGTCTGCGCTGATCTTGTCAGCAAAGCTGTTGTCAAGAAATTCTAACTTATCCAACTTTGAAATATTCCATAGTGTCTGGGTTGTGGAAGAGATGCCTGGCACATCTAAGCGCCCAGGCCAAAAGGCCCATTGTACTCATATTCCCGAGCCTATATAGTTTCCCATATTTCTTAACGAAATCTAGGATCAATCATAGTGGAAAAGGGGCTATATTCTGGGGATATCTCCCGCAGTCACATGATTTGACTCTGAGACGAAGACCTTAGTGTGCCTGGTCGCATCAGAAGACATCTTTCTGTCTTCATGAGCATCAACTACCCATACTGGAAACATGGCATATGCAGATGCGTTCGGAGCACCCAAGGCGGTTTCAGGACCCGAAAGTGGATTCATCGAACCTCGCTTCATTATGGCGTCAGTAGTTTCATTTCTCACAATACCACAGCGCCCCGGTATCCAAATCAAATGCAGTTAATCTAATTTAGCGACAAAATTCAAGCGTGCCCTGTACTCTTGGCCAATTTTCGAAGTAGTCAGGGATCTAAGTAGCGCCAGCAGCGCAGCTTGATTGTCACTGCAAACAGCGATACATTTTTCCTTCCATTTTCCTTCCATTGTTCAGCAAGCAAAAACAAAAAATATGCTCTCCGATAGAAGAAGCCAACTTGTTACACGATGAATGCAGATATACACCAGCTCTTGATCTAACATATGCCTTGGAACCACGTGGAGGTTTCGAAGTATCTCCTAATCTTTCGAAGTATCTCCTCATCTGGGTAAGTGCCTCGAACATCAATTGTCAATTAGATCCAAAGCGTTTTGTGTATTCCTACATACCAGAATCAGACTCTGACTGCTAGTAAGGCCGCGTCATCATGACGAGCCCATACTAGCAGTCAACGGTTTTTTTTGCACATGTAGCTGTTTTTCTTGCAGTTCGTTTGGCAGGGAGTCAACAAGCATATTCTACAGGAGCAATAATAGCACACACCCCTTTGAGGGTTTGCCCAAAAGATTTCTCTTCAGTCTACCTGCGGGTGGTGAATCCCCTCTTTTAGCATAACCGAATTGATGCCATTCGGGCCCGGCGTTTTGATATTTTCAAAGAAAATGATTGCATCCCTGAACTTTTCACTGGTAACCACAAATGTAGCTGCTTACCACTCTTCCCTACTGCTGCGAAGAGGGGAAGATTTGGTGAGAGGCGCAAATGCCTTCTGCGTTTCAATCACCGGAGCGCCCGGAAAGTGAATTCTAAGTAAAGTATGCGGAGACTCCTTTTTGGACTTGATAAAATTACCATCTGAGTTGTTTAGAGGTTAGCTGATTGATCCTGTTCGTGAGCCTTGCAAAATTATCTAATCTTATTTGACTAGATTTCGAAATGTGATGATAGGATTCAGCCCCTAGTAGAACATTTTCTCGTCGTGACTGATAAAATGATGGTCTATTAGGGCAATATCACCAGGTTTACTTCAGCATGTGATATCAGTCTGCTGTATTAGTTGAGCTTGCATTAATGTGTTGAAATCACAGATATAAGAGAGAATGGATTAGAAATCGACCGAGAGAAATGTACCAATTTCCAACTTTTTGCTTACTGGTGTGAGAATGTGGTACTGGTGTGTGCCCTATACAGTTCATGTGGTTGCGCTCATGTGAAAACCACGAGAGATTGCCATTTTGAACGTCGTTTGACATTTCTTTCCACGCAACCGGCGAGTGGAGATTAAAATGCTTTTTGTGAATGAAATTAATTATGATTTTACACAAAAACAAAACGAAATTGATGCCAAAGGTTAATTTTACTTACCCGAAATACGATATTCCCTACGAAGCACTGCGGAAGCTAGTTTTGCAGCCTAGAACGCGGCACTTCATCATCGCACTATTTTATAATTTTTGACCGCTGATTTATTCGCGAAACCGACACAAATTATTGCGCACAAACGTAGATGTACGTTTCCACCGAACACGCCAAAAGTTTTTCAAATTTTCTTTGATAAATTTTGACTGAAAGTCAATGTTTTCAGTACCTGACACAAATCAAACTACCGTTGACGTTTCTTTCCGTGCTGCCCGTTGCACGCTTTCACACCGATCTGGTGTTCAACACATTTGTTCGTAAATAAGACACAGCATTAAGGCTTTTTGGTTGTGAGTCTGGTAGAAAGGGGCGCACTGAGCGGAATTTTTGTGAGAGAACAATGTTGTGCGTGTTTAAAAAAAGGTACACTCACGTATGGGTACACGGATAGCCATTTTGTATCCATTTTCTTTCATATCTGTGGTTGTAATTCACGTGCTTCCACATGTTGCATTTCGTCTAATTATCATTTTGTGCTGAAAGCTCGACGATGGCTATTCCCTGTAACATATAACGTTATCGATGATGCAATTCATTGTTCAAGTTTGCCGGCGAATCTACCGAACCTTGTTCCCTTGTGCAATTAGTGGCACAGATTATTGATTCTGATAGTAAAGCGCTTTCTTACTTCAACGAAGTTACTCATACATATGTATATGGTACGCAGTTTTATGAACGATTGCTCTACTGTCAATGATCGATTTTTATTGCAGTCGGATCTCACAACTTTCAGCTTAGTATATTGACTTGTTTTTTTTTTCAAATTTCATGTGAAATTTGTTTCGGAGAAAATTTAGCTTGAATTATAGCAAGAGTGGTACTCACTCCTTAGCGTAAAAACTTGCTTGAAAATTGTTTACGCTTTGAAAATGCAGATGGCATTGATACATGTATGCACTCATTTCATTCTTCTGTGCTGAAAAGTCAGCTTTGATTTCAATAAGTGTTTGAATTTGAAAATAGAAGTGTGCAGATGTTTTGTCAATAAAGAAATCGATCAAAAACTCAAATACTTGACATTTCAAATGTCAGTAATAAGCGCGTCTCTGCTTTCCTCCATTGTCAGACTTTTCACTCGAAAGAATGACCAGATAATGGAGACTTGTCAACATTTATCTTCCCGATTAAGTCAATACCAGCCTTTAAATGCATGGTGTACTCGGAGCTCACTTCCTCTCAATATACAGGTGAACCTCGGGACCGGGAAAACGCGACGTATATAGAATCCAACAGAAATGTAGTTCATAGAAGTGAAGAACGTGTCTCGTAAAACGATTTTTAATTAACGAAAAGCAACATTTAAAGTTATTTGTAAATTCAAAGACTTTTATTTACACCTTCGCAAAATACTCTAAATCGCTCTAGATCCGGATCGCAAGGCTCAAAGATATTTACCGCTTGATCGAAGAAGTTGAAGGCTTTTGACATGGCTTTATTAATGTGCATTGCCGCTCTGGTCTTTAACATGCGTTCTTCGGATTCAGCTGATTCCTCAAATATTCTAAAAGTTCGGTAGATAGAGGCTGTTCATTAGAAGTTAAAAATTCTTCACATTCGTTTCGGAAAACATTTTCATACAACTTTTTATTCTTCGGATAGCTATTGCCATCTGAATTCTTGAACAATTTTATCGGCAAATCCTCCTTCTCCGCTACTTCCTTGATAGCTTCTTCAGATTGATTCTTTATAATTTGTGTAACTGAAATATCGTCCAAGTCGGAAATTTTGTTAAAACTCCCGAACGTCCTTTTCTCAAATCTCGCACAGAACCCGAGTAGAAATACATATCCATGAATTTTACACAGCTGTGAAACAAAAAATATATTTAAATCCAAACGACTTAAATCGAGGCCCGCCTGTAGCCAAATGTCAAGTAATGTCCTTTTCTACTAAAAAAAACTTGTTATTATTTGAATATTCCGTGGCAGGTAATATTTTGTGTAAATTATGAAGATTAGCATAAAGATCTTGGTGGTTTTCACGACGCCAAGTTGAAATTTGATCAGTATGTATTTTATATTACCTTCAATAATATACTATGTACTATTATAAAATCGCCTGCTTTCATTTCTATATATTTCTTTCTTCGTAGTGGATCTGATAACCAAAAAAGAAAAAAAGAATCAGCTTTCTTTATTTTATCAAAAATAACATTGTTTCCTTAATTTCATATAATTTCACCAAATAATCAAATAATAATTTCTGTTCCAAACAAGTTCTCAAAGCGAAATTTTTTGTCAGCTTTTAGAGGATATTTATATAAAAAATATTACTAATTACATTTACTAACTATTCTGAAAAATGACTTATTACGCACATCTTAAATCTTTGTCGGGGATTTACAGAGATTTAAGCCAAACATACGCAGCAAGCTTTATTGTTCAGTTCGGACCATTTTGTAAATAAAATTTGCAAACTTACATGTTTTTGGAATAATTTTTTTCGGAAGTTTAGTAAACAATTCCTTTCTTTTGAAACTCGATCGAAGCTAAAATTGATGTGATTATTAAATTATATCAAATTAGAGGAATAGTGTTATTTCTGATAAAATTATGAAAGCTAATTTTTTTCTTAACTAGCTCATGCGAAACCACAAATCATTTATTGAAATAAACCGTAATACGTCAAAAGATGGCCCAATATTGAAACCGTTTTTGCGCTTCGCAGTATCGGTGGTGTGGTAGTTTTGAAACGAAAGCGAGTGGCATTTGCACTTATCTGAACTATCTCCCATCGTTGCACGTGATTGAAACTGCTAAAACCACCTAAAACTGTTTTCGTGTTCCAGCCGTAGAAGAGCGAGCGAGCCTAGCCGTTTTTGCGTTAATATCGGTGACAATTAACTTTGATGATTCGCCGTTTTGGTGCTAATCTTGGTATAATGTATGTATGTAATGTATCTCAATCTGTTCGTGGAATCTTCCTTTTTGTGTTCTTCGAAATGCTTTTCTGTTACCTTGCCTTTAACCCGGTTCAGAATTTTTTTTTGTATTCCAACTAATAACCACAAGGTTCTAATTATTTCTATCCTAAAATTGTATTCTAAATAGTTACAAAATTTACAAAAAAAAACGCAAGCGAATTTGGGTTCCACATATTTCATCGCAACTGACAAAGCTTTTTTAATGCATCCCTTTTTTTTTTTTGCAAAAATAAATTGCACACGCCAGTCTAATCAACTGTAATTAGCATCTATCACACGTTTTACAACAGCCATGTCCAATTTACTCTGAGCTCGACGAATTGCGTCAAGTGGCCGGCCATAGACCGGCTATACATACACCGGACCATAACTTTTTATTTCATTTAGACTATTAGCACTTTTTTCAATTAAACTAGAATCGAATCGAACGAATGACAACACACGAATTACATATATGACATGTTCAAATGGCATGACTTCAGCCTTCAACATTCGATAGTAATTTGTGGTCGGCATATGAGTATCAATCAATCGACCTAGTGCTGCAGAATAGTTTTAGTTCGTAGCGGAGCCATGCAACATGCGTGTATAACCTCCTTTTTGCAGTCCACAGGTCGTTTCTGCGAATTGAAGTTCATTATGGCAGATGAGTAGACATGTTCGTAGCTCAGTTCAAACGAGCTTAACATAGGCAATTTGTCAGTCAGTCAGTCATATTTCTGATAATAATAGCGCCGCCACTATACTTCTTCCGTATCTGACACAAATACGACTGCATGCCTAGATGTCTGGCTGGCGCGACAATAATCTTGTTTGTTGCAATTTTTTTGAACTTTCTCAAGGCAATTTTATTGTTGCGAAAGGTTAATTGAAAAGTTTTGACTTTTAGCGTACTGGCAGGTAGCCAGGTATCTTGCGAAGGAGCGAACGAGATGTGTACCTACCAGCAACGAATCTGCATCTGTAATGTAACATACGAATGAATAAATGATGAATTTGACTTTTGTTCTCATACCAAGTGCCGTTTCCATTTGAAGAAAGCTACCCTGTATAAAAAAATTGCACGTACACCACCGGATCATTAATTAAAACTCATTTATTTTTCAAATAAAAAAAATTCTTTTTATTTTTATTAATTTTATAAGCTCTACACAACTGAAACTATCTAAAGCAAAACGGTATTCCGTAATATTATTGTTGATTTTTAAAATTAAGCTATAACTAATTTCAAAAAATTGCACGCACATCAAAAATTTCCACATACATACATTCAGAAAATTAATTGCTTTTTCTACTTCTAATAGCGTGTGTGGTGTCCTTGTGCTGAAATAACATCTTTTAAGCAATTGTTCATTGAATGAGCTAGTTTTCTAGTAATTACAGGTGTTATTTTTCCCACTTTTCTAAAATAACCTCGTTCAGGTCAGCTGGGCTTATGATATGATAATCCCGCACTTTTTTTTCGAAAACATCCCACAGATATTCGATGGAATTAAGGTCTGGTGATTGGGGTGGCTGAGGAAGCACAGATTTCACGTTATTTATTTATTTATTTATTCAAATCCATTTTAACAGGCTGCTGCTCAGTTATAAAAATAGAAATATTAGACAAAGCCAAAAAGATATTAAAAAAGAAAAAAGAAAAATTAACAAATAATTGAAAATATTAAATAAACACACATTTAAACTACAAAAAATTAATGCCAATATGCAAGTTAATGTAAAAAAAAGTGCGAAAAGGTAAAAAAAAATTAAAAGAAAATCAAACATTATAAGGAACTTTAAGAATTAAATCTTTAATTTGTAATTTAAGGGGCCGTCCATAAATCTCGTGACGCTAAAAATGACCAAAATTGACCCTCCCCCCTCCCTCGTGACAGAATGTGACGATGTAAAGACCCCCCCTGTAGCGTCATGTGACGAACCCCTCCCCCCCCCTGCTTTATAAGTTTTCGTAAGGGAGAGAATTTATGACGCTGTATTCCAATGTGGTACCGAAATAACTTAAGCGCTCAAACTTTAAGAATGAGCTAATGTGTAAGAACTTAACGCATAAAAATAATCGATGCATAAACTCCTGATGAAGCTCAACTAAGAAGTATTTAATAATAAAAAAATGACATAAAAACTAAAAAATCATTTTCATTATGATATAAATAAAAATGCATTTTTTCAAGTAAAAAATTTTTTCCGATATATTTATTACTCGACATTGGCTGCGGTGTTAAATGAAATATTTTTCATAAAAGGACGGATATGCAATATAATCGATTTAATTCGTCACGTGACGTTTTGAAAAACCCTCCCCCCTCCGGCATGACGAATCGTGACGTTTCTTCAAACCCTCCCCCCCCCCTTTCGAGCGTCACGAGATTTATGGACGGCCCCTAAATTGTGCGAACGTTAGTGGAAAAGGACCAAGCTGAAGATCGTTGTGCTTCCTGGGGATACGCACTAGCGGCGAGCTAAAACAGTAACCACTCTTTTACCAGATGCGAGAAATGTTTTGGATCATTATCATTAGTGAAATTTCGTCGCTAATTCCAATTGTTGAAGCACTGGCTCTTTATTATTTCCAAGTACTGATGCTTGTCCATAGTGCTTTGCACAAATACCCAATTTCTAACGCCATTTGCTTTCATCGCTATCCAAACCATTTTGACTGCAACGCTGAATTGACTGTGACGAACAGATCGCCGCCCATCAGAGCCAAAAATATTATACGCACTTATAACATTTTCCCAAATTTGGTCCGATTTTTTTACATTTTTTTTTAACCAGCATTAGGCCACCAGTTTGGGCCCATTTGCCACCCTCATAGACAATCACACGCATTCACACTTACAGCCATGTCACTGGTGGGATTCGAGCCCGCAGGCCTCGTAGCACGCCGCTTTTCGGCCTGACACCTTAGCGAGCAGAGCTACCAGGCCCCCTTTTTTCCTCGAAATGAACGGTTGTTTTCTTGCAATGCATCCCATGTAACACTTTTTATTCAGAAAATATTGCACTGTTTGGACATTCAACGATACTCCGCCGTTTCTTGTAAGGTCTGCGGAACAACAGTCGACAGGAACATTGCGGTGTGATTGCGCCTATTTTAGAATTTTTGTTTTAAAAAAGAATTACTGCACAGCTCTATTGAGCATTTACAGCTACTACTTTCAATAAATGAGAATCGTGTGTAAATCTGCACTGGAAACTAAGTACCATTACTTTTCTGTTTTCACGAGATCATAAGTTAATCTTGTGTGTATGTGCAATTTTTTGATGTACGTGAAATTTTTTTTAGCTAAAAAAACTAAATACTGTTTTGCTCCCAAAAGCTTTAGCAGTATAGAATTTATAAACACCTAAATAATGAAATAATTTATTTTTGTTTAATAAATAGAAGAGTATTTATTGGAGCTAGGGTACTGTACGTGCAATTTTTTGATACAGTGTAACTGATTTCGACGCGATTTTCAGGCAGATATGAGTGTGATTTGAGTAAAGAAAACTTAGTTAGACATTGAAATTTTGTCAACAGTAGGCTACCAGGAAATAAGTGCATGTTTCAGATTTTTCTTTCTGGATATCGTTAGGTGTCGTAGTGACTTTGCTAGATCAATAAAGCAATAAGCATCAATACATAAGATTTGCTGATTCCGCTTTGTTAGCTTTTCACAAACATTTTGGATGATGGTGCTAACATTTATGTATTTATATCACGCTCTGAGTTTCACTTGCGGCTATTATTACCTTTTGATCGAAATCGCTCTCAAATACTAATCGATAAATCAATCAGCGTTTATCAGGTTGCTCAAATGCAAATCTTATCTCTGCGATTGTGAAACATGCTAATAACAAGCTATAGATAGAAATAGATTAAAATTGGCTAAATATGTGTCTTGCTTTGACGTCGATAGATCGCACATTCTTCAATTACACTATTGTAAACTCAAAACAGTTTGATAAGAATATTATTGTTGGTCTGTTTTCAAGTGTACGCGGATTAATAATTTTGGAAAGTCCAATAACCAAAGATTTGTTTTTAGAAGCGATTTATTTTGCAAGCTTTGCCAGTTTGAATTACAATCTGTAATTTGACGCAGAGTGAGCGAATCAAAAAAAGAAAGGTTCATTGAAAATGTGGTTTTCTTATGAATATTTAGAGACAATTTTTTTTTAATGTTATATAATCTTTAGTGCGTACATTTGAAAGTTTAGTATTGGCTTCCGGATGACGAATTATTATTTTTTATTGTTGCTTAGAGGTGGTTTTCTGATTATATTTTGTTAATCTCTATTGTAGTTTTTTCGAAGTTGCTTACCTGATGATACAAAATATGTAACTCTGTCGCAAAACACAAATTAGCTTAGCCGCCGTTAGTACAACAATTTGTTTGGGGTCAGGTCATAGTGTAATTCCTGTGTCAAACTCGCCAGCTAGCTCAGACCAGCGTGGGTTTTCGGGACTCTGACCTTTGTGCTATGACATATACAAAAAACAAATTAAACTAAAACA
Source organism: Nemotelus nigrinus (assembly GCA_947369275.1). Classification (NCBI taxonomy): domain Eukaryota; kingdom Metazoa; phylum Arthropoda; class Insecta; order Diptera; family Stratiomyidae; genus Nemotelus; species Nemotelus nigrinus. The sequence goes on along the minus strand of OX376372.1, from coordinate 185,012,671 downwards.
TAAAACATAAATAAAAACAACATAAATAAAAATTTAGTTGGAAAGAGAAAACTACAGGGTGGGAAGCATTGCGTCTTCAGTGTAACTGTCATGAATCTACTGTATACATAGGCAAACTTATAAATCCAATCAATTTTTTTTCTACTAACCAAAAAAAAAACGACAGCTTCTTAAGCATTATCGGTTCGACAGTTCCAACTGATTTTCGACTCTATAGCTGGACTAACTACAACGAATGAATCGTGCTCGGAATACTCTTACTCTGCATGGGTTAGAGAGCTTCACTTTTTGAATAAACTCGATCTGTCAACCTTCCCGGTCCAACTCGCTGTGAACTAAATGAATACTCTCAAGCTATCATATCGGAGATGGCATTCTTACTCTTTAAAATATACTCCAGATGACTTTGTAGATACTCTGCTCATCCAAAAGCTGAATTTCTGTTCACATTGTCCTCATCAGCTTCAAGAAGCTAGTTGATCCAATCCAACATCCTGTCGACTTCAAACGCCATGCTGCTCAAAATCCTCGCTATCACCAAAACTCTTCGCTATCGCAAATTTCTCGCCAAATCTTCAAATTCTTCGCTATCGTTGCCAGCTATTGTAGAACCGCCATGTATCGGTTCTCTCAACACCCCGTTGTCGTCAACTGACAGCGACTTAAGCTGGGCCGAATGCCATTTTCCAATAACCTCACACACAGATTTCTTTCAGGTAGCGAGGATTGAACGAATTCAAATTTAAGGGGCCACTAATCAAAAAAAGTTTTTTTTTTATGATGATGCCAAGGCTCAGGGGATGGAACATTGGCCACTATTGGGTTGTTTTTGCTTTGATATGATTTATAGGTCAATGTCAGTGGGTGCACTGAAAAAAATCCACATAGCGCCTAGAGCCATGTAACATAGCGCATTATTTATGGCTCCATACGCCATGTACATAGTACTCTGAGCCATGCAATATGGCTCCCAGCGCCATAATGTCAGAATTTACATAGCGCGTGGTGCCATGTTACATGGCGCAGCATTTATGGTGCCACACGCTGTGTACATAGTACCCTGAGCCATGCAGTATAGCTCCCAGCGCCATACTTACATGGCGCAGAAATTATGGCCCCACACGCCATATTACATACTGCCATGAGCCATGTAATATGGCGCATGGCACTACAATTATAACTCGCAGCCATGCTGTGTGAGGAGATGTATAAATATCAGCAAGCTTCTTGAATATAGGAGAGGATGTGATCATTGATTTCATTAATCCCTCGGGAATTACTTTGATAAAATTCCATCACCTAACCTAACATCAAGTGCTCTACCGCCAGATGCTCCGAAGAAGGTTCGTGGCTTTTTGTTGGATGCTAATTGGATTATCTTCAGATGCACTGAAAAAACACATAGCGTCAGACGCCATAATTTATAGACTTCTGGCGCCATGCGCATCGTCGATTTCGGTCGATTTGTGATAAAATATAGCGCCACACGCCATAGTACATAGGAGCAGACGCTATGCTTATAGCCCTCTACGCCATTTACTATAGTCCTCGACGCCATACAGTATAGTCCTCCACGCCATACAGTATAGTATAGTCCTCCACGCCATACAGTAAAGTCCTCCACGCCATGAACTATAGTTCTCCACGCCATGTGCTATAGTCCTCCACGCCATGTACATGGCGTGTAGGCCTAGGTACTTTTCGCCATGTATTATGGCGTCACAATCCCTAAATCGACTATGTACATGGCGCCAGAAGTCTATAAATTATGGCGTCTGGCGCCATGTGTTTTCTCAGTGTGGACGACCCCAGACTATGGGGGGTCAGGGCTCCGCCACCATCAGGGGCCCGGGGCTGTCTGCCTCAGCTGGGTTCCTACGAAAAGAGAGGCAGTATTTCTTCTCTTTTTCCCTCTTAAAATTTTCATGTTAGCTCCGTGCGTCGTCACGAGCGCTGGGTCTGGCTTGCCAGCCCATGCAGCAGAGCCATGGGTGGACTCCTTAACGGAATCAAGCCCCCTATTCTCTTAGGTATATTTATATACCAGTTTGGGGCTACTCTATGATGACGGATGAAATTGTAGGCAGCATCCCGTTTTCTGAGACCAAACCGACTCAATGTTTCAAGAACTAACCCCAGCTGCAGCGAGCTAGCAAAGCGGCATACCAGCATCCATTAGGGTCTGTTGAAGGGTACTCCGCTAATGCGGACGAGCGGCATTCACGGCCATTTCTAGGGTACCCTGCTCTCGGGGCAATTCATTTGTTTTTTTTTTTTAATTTGCCTCTTGAATGGCAATAGCTATTCCACTTTGGCGCCTTAGTACTCTTGGGTCTGGACTTCGGTCTGGTTCTAAGTTGTGCTAAGGCAACTCTCAATCATAAAATCCGCTACACAACATATACAAAATCCGTATTCTGGTATCCAAAACCAACATCAATTAAATCGAACCAAAACAATCAAAACAGTTTTGACACGTATTGTGCTTTTCTGAAAATTTAAATCTAATTCAATTCCCAAAAATGAAAATTCATTTTCCAAAGGACAAAAATTCCATTTTTAACAAATTTTCATACTAAAACCTGAGTTATGTGTGTCTGTTAGAAAAGGAAAAAATTAAATTCATAATAGATTCGTAGACCTGCTTGATTTTGGAAATAAAAGACGCTTGTAGGCAATAATTATTACAGTTCTTGAAAGCGATCCATAAAAATATCAACCTACCTAGTTTTTTTTCGCCAAAAATATATCTTACGTATGATGGAGCCTTGTTCCTAGTGAGCCACCGACTTTTCGTCTTTCAAAAATACGACTAGATGTGATAACATTTAAAAAAACAAACAATATGTTCCACTTATTTTAAGTTTCTCCAGAAGTATGTGATCTGAGCTTTTGCTTCATTCTATAAGATTACTATACAGTTTCAAGAAATAAAAATTAAAGGATAATTCGCTAAAACAGCCACCACAGCGTTCACAGTCAAGAACTGATCTATGAAAAAAAAAATTCCAAGATTGACACAATCAATTGACAATTTTCCAAAATTTACACTTTCCTTTAATCTAATTATTATAGTACTGCTTTCCAAAACAATTCCCTCATCAAAACTCAACACCTATGCCGACCATATGTTTCTTACTATAAATTAAACCCATGTCTACAATCTCTTCACCAGACCAAAACATTCAATTATTGACCTTCCCGCCTTTTAATCATTCCATGAAAATCCAAATCTCACTTCTAACATCTTACGCCTCATGTCTAAATTAATTCGTTACAATTCCATTCCGTTTCAATGTATCTGATTCGGAGCGTGAGTCCCACACAAATTACTTGCGTCGCTAATTTTTCTCGTCATTGATAAAATGCTAATCGGATTCGAGCCATCTGTTTATGGAGTTGTTGAACTGACAACAATGATCACATTCACATGACAACGAAAAATCATTGAGTTTTCCATCTTGGCTGGTCGTTACCAATGCCACCTGTTCTTTAGTAAAGAAAATGGGTGGAAAAACAGTGTATGAGAAATTAAAAGAAATTAAAGAAAGAAAAAAAAAACAGTGGAAACATATCACTTCAAATATGTTGAGTATCTTTGTGTACTACCCATCCATTGTCAGCTAATCTGGAAAAATCAAATGAAAGCAAAAGGGAGTGTAAATTTTCTCACATAAACTCATTCAATTGCCTTTTCCCGTTTGCATCTAATATATTTTCTTTGTTTTTCACTTTTAGGTTCATGACTGGAGTACAGATTTCTGTGATGGCACTCACCTTTGTGCGCTTGTTGAAAGTTTGCAGACACGCCCGTTGAAGCCGTCGTGGAATCGGAGGCCTGGGAACCAGCATCACTACTTGGAAAATGCGACGACGGCGCTGAATGCCATCGAAGCCGATCACATAAAATTGGTCAACATTGGCAACGTCGATATTGTTAATGGCAATGTGAAACTGATCCTGGGATTGATATGGTCTCTGATCGTGCGATACCAGATCGGTCGAAGTAAATTCCCGCCGAGAAAGCTCATGCTGGCCTGGCTGCAGGCTGCATTACCAGAATGCAAAATCTCAAATCTGACAACCGATTGGAACAGTGGAGTGAACCTGTCTGCGCTGCTCGACTACTGTCAACCAGGCTTGTTCTCACACTGGAAGAGCCTGGATCCCAGCCAAAGTGTCCGAAACTGTACAACTGCTATGGATATGGCTCAAAGGGAGTTTGGAATCCCGAAAGTTTTAGAGCCAGAATACTTGGCTTCGCCATGGCTAGATGAGTTGTCTGGCATGACATATTTGTCTTATTTTATGAAACCGGGAGGTCCTGGCTATAATGCAACTATGCGATGGGTAAATTCTCAAGTTCAGCACCCTGTTAAAAATTTCACCACGGACTGGAATGATGGAAAAGTGTTCTGTGAAATCATAAAAAACTTGGGAGGTCCTGCTCCAGCTCCTGAGAAGCTGAGTACAGACCCCTTTCATTATGAAAACAACATTCGGAAGGCGGTCGAAGCAGGCGAGAAGCTGGGGGTGAAACCTATTCTAAGTCCGAAAGACATGGCAAATCCAGATGTTGAGCACTTGGGAATTATGGCTTATGCAGCAAATCTACAATGGGTACCTCCACGACCCCCGTTATCAGATCTCATTGCCGTTCATTTGGAAAGTACAGCAGGACGTGTTGGAGAAGAGGTAATAATAGTTCAATAATTCAAACCGTTGAAGAAACTCAAATAAACATTATCATTTTTTCAGACTCACTTCCGCGTTGAGGTCCTGTCGCGAGATGTCGATATCAGTCAAGTAAGGACCTACGTTGTCCCACCATCAGGAGTTTTAAACCCAGTGCGCCTGAGCAAACATGGTGAAGGTATTTTCGTTCCAGATAAATACGGAATGCACGAGATCCTCGTCGAAATCGAAGGTGAAAAATTGGGAGGTCATTTCGTTCGAGTGCTTCCGCGTTTCTTGCAAGTTGCACCTCCTGGTATGGCGCCGTGCGCTCTAGGCAGTCTTGTTGAAGTTTTGGTGAATGCAACAGGTGCTCCAAAGACCGAAGACATTTTGGTTACTGCGTACAGCCCGTCGGGCCGTTCGCACAAATGCCCAATTAAAAAATGCGATGAGGGACACAGTGCCATATTTAAACCCGATGAAGCTGGAATCTGGGAAATCGCAATCACGTATCAAGGACGGCACATTCAAGGGGGACCTTTCACTTGTGCTGTCTTTGATCCAAATGGCGTTTCAGTTCATGGTTTAGACGGAGCTATGCCATTGCGAGCGCATGCTTTCGAAATCGACGCTAGAGGTGTGGGCGTGTCTGGCGAACTGCATGTAGATATCGTGCACGATAAACGATCGCTAGTTTGTTCTGTGGAGAAAATCGTTGAGAACAAATATCGTGTAACGTTCATGCCCAGGCAGAATGGAAAGTACCGTGTATATGTGTACTTCAACGGATACGATGTGAAAGGTTCACCATTCATTATGCGAGTAGGCACGAAAGGACGCAGTGGAAAAACTAGGAATAGTCCGCATCATGAAAGTAATTAATTCAATTTATTCGAGGGACTTGATTTTTGATGAGTTTTATTTGTAGACAAACATCGATCGGAGAGTCCATCAATGCTCTATGCAAGCTCATCGACAACACGTCACAATGACTTTCGATCGGCCAAGAAAGATCTTTTGCATCAGGAAATTAATAAACAGCGATCTTATTCACCGCAGTATTCACCAAAGAGAGATGACGATGACAAGTTTAAAAGTTCGAGCTTATATTCAACGAAACGTGAAAGTGAGGTAATAATGAAAAATATCTTATTTGAAAATATTCGTTTTAATTGATACTACTTTTGTGTCTGAAACTTATTGTTAGGAGCAAAGCGATGGTAATATATTTTACAATTCATATGAAAAATGAAATATAGAAAAAAAAAAATATTTAAGCCACAACATGTAGTCTAGTATTACCTTTTTGGGATATTAATTGTCGTGTTTTGTTCCAACTTTATCTAGTTTTTTAATAATGGCCCGATTAAAGTCCGTTAGTTGTTGATGGCATCGATATGCCATGATCTTTTCGCCAGAATTTAGGACCTCAAAATAAACTAAGTCCTAATATAAAACATCTCGCAAATCTTGCTCGGTCCGGAATTCGATTTATTCAGAGTGCAAAAAAATTTACAGGGCATACTTCGACTAAATGAAGCTTGTTGAATGTCAAAGAAATTTTGCATAGAGCTTTTTGCAGTATAAAGTTATAATGCTAGCTACGCCATATATCGGAAAAGCTATGGACATTTTTTGAAGTCCCAATATATGGCATCTAAATTTTCAGTGGTACTTCGAAAACCATAATAAATTAGAGGCAAAATATTATTTTTTTTTTGCGATATTTATCTTATTTAAATACGATACACTTTTTACATAATGTTGGTACATTTGGTATCAGTTGTTTTTCGAAAAATTTCTATACAGCCATCTAATCCTGGCGTTTTCGAAAACTCGAGATTGAGCAATAGATTCAACAATATACTATATGTAGTTCATGCGGAGGTGTTGGTTTGCATATGCTGAAAAGTTGGTGCATTCATTTGTTATTTCAGTGATATATAAAATTATATAAAATTTATATTCATAAAATTTATGTTCAGGAGATATTTAATAGCTACAGGTGTTTGTCATGTGCGGTATAGAAAGGCAGAAAGTTATCTTTTGAATACGAAATGGGAGCTACTCATAGCTTTTAAGAATTATTTGGGACTCGTGATTGAAGTATGTACTTCTCAGAAGTTTTACGCGCACAGCGAACTATTATATGTTGTATTTGCTTGACAGATGCCGTTGTACTCCTTTTCGTCTCCGAAGCCGACTTCCAAATCATTGCGACGTAAAGGATTATTTGCCGTGTGATCCTCATTTTTGGAGCCATGAATTAGCATAACTAAACAGAGTCATAAATTAGCCCTACGTATATGGCTCTTTTCGATAACGTAAATCAATTCAGTCCTACAAATCAACAGGGACAGTTTCGCTTTGGAAGTGATTTCTAGTATTACGTACTTGGCTATCACCTAGTGCTTCATTTACGTACGTAAAGATGTGCCTTTTTTTAAACTCTTCCCAAATTTACTTCTGTTAATCTCAGGATTCGAATCAAATTCTTTTGTTGCTTCTTATACCGCAGCACTGACGTGTCTGATGCTGATACTACTCGTTCTTTTGATGCACTATCTTTAGACATTAGGTTAGGATGAGTTAGTAAAGACGGCTGCCGAAAACTCGGCTTGCATTAGGCGACCAGTTTGGGCCCATTCGCCACCCTCCGCTGGCTTTTTAGAGCTGCCAAGTGACCGCTTCACCAAACTGGATCAGCTGACTCAGCGTGACGGTACTGGCCACCTCTGCTTACCCTTGAAAGTAGTAAGAACCAATAATTTTGAGGCGTTTATTATTTAGGGCCGGACAATCACAGAGAGTATGCTCGACGGTGTCCTCTCCCATCTCGCACCTCTTGCATAAATTGCTGGATGTCAGTCCCATTCTGTTCCCATGAGATGTGGTAAGGCAGTGCTCTGTGAGCAAACCGACCGTGGCTCTCAAGCAGTTTCTGCTGAGCTTGAGCAGTTTCCTGCTTTTGCTTAGATCAAGTGATGGCCATAATGTCGTGGCCACCCTGCAGTCCATCCTGTTTTCCCATTCGGACTTTAGTTTGGCCCATATGGCGGTATCAAGTTTGCTTGTGGCGTCAGCGATTGACCGTGGTACAGTGATGCAGGGGCTATTGCTAGCTCCTGAACCTTTCCTCGACAATTCATCAGCTTTTTCGTTGCCAATGACCCCAATATGCTCTGGCACCCACATAATTCGGATATGAATATGCCTTGCTTTTTCATTGAGAACCACTCTGCAAGCGTTAACAGTTTTTGAAGAACATCTGTAAGACACAAGAACGAGAACAGCTGCTCTACTGTTGACGCAAATCGTGATTGATGTGGTTGATATTCCGCTAATGGACTGAACTGCCATGCGTATAGCATGTAATTCAGACTGAAAGACGGTAGCATGGTCCGAGAGTCTACACCTCAGGTTAAGGCTCAAATCCGTAGAAAACACGCCCGAGCCAACTCCTGTGTCCGTCTTTGACCCGTCCGTGTAAATCCAGACGCCCCATCGGTGGTAGCTTCCTTTTTGTTCCAGTCTGTTCTTGTGGGTATCTTGACCTGGAAATTCCTGCCAAGGTGTATTATTTTGCTCATGTGGTCCGTGGCTTCTGCAACGAGCCCAAATCTTTTGTGGCATTCTGTAAGAATACCGCTGTGGCCCCACTGATCTGAATCGTTCCACATGCCGGAACTTTTAGCGCGTATCGCCGCTAAGCTTTTTTTCCCCTAGTGTAGATGATAACCGCCGCTAAGCTTGTGCTTCTAAAAATGAATCGATCTAGGGGCATGAGTCCCAAAATCATTTCCAACCCAGCCGTTGGGGCGGTTCTTAAAGCGCCCGTAGTATATATACAAACTAATCTTTGCAGTCTTGTTAGCTCCTTGGTATTAGTTTTACTCTCCGCTGCTTTCCACGACACGATCGCTCCATACATCAAAATCGGCCTCACTACACAAGTGAATATGTAATAGGCCGCCCTAGGTTTAAGACCCCAGGTATTGGAGTAGGCAGACCGGCACGCAAAAAGTGCTGCGCGAGCCTTATCAATTCTGTGCTTCACGTTAGCCCCCCAGTTCAGTTTCCTGTCTAGTATAAGGCCCAAATATTTGATACTATCAGCAAGTTCCAATGTTATTCCGTTGATGTTAGGCGTGGCAATAGCCCGTACCTTGTGTCTCCTTCTGAAGAGTACAAGTTCGGTTTTTGTCGCGTTTGCCCTAAGACCGACTTTTCTGGCCCAGATTTGGATATGGTCCAGCGCCGATTGCATAAGGTCCGACAAAGTTTAAGGGAACGCACCCCTCACAAGAACCATAATGTCATCGGCATACGCCACCAACTCAAAGCCACTGGCCCTTAAATTCTCCAATATTTCGTTGACTGTCAGGATCCCGAAAAGGGGAGATATAATCGCTTCTTGGTTCCGACTATTCTTTCCGCTTTGGTCTCCAAACTCCTCAATCCGCCTGCTCTTGAGCAAGTCAAATGCCCAGGTCGCCAGAGTTTTATCCACTCTGTATCGAACCAAGACATTGATGATACTCGCGACAGTGACATTATTGAAGGCCCTCTCAATGTCTAAGAAGGCTGCCAACGTGAATTCCTTTTGCCGTAAGGTTTTTTCTATTGTACCGACAACTTTGTGTAATGCCGTATCTACTGATCTGCCCGCTAGATACGCGTGTTGATCAACACAGATTCTCGCGACATCAATCGAGCTTTTGATGAAACGATGTTAAGCTAAATACGCTGCAGAATGGAAATGATGGATTTTTTTTATTTTTTGAAGCATGATGGGTGATATCTCATCAATCCCTGTTGCTTTGTAAGGTCGGAATGTGCCAATAGCACATTCAATCTTGACCTCGTCTACTACTTCTTTGATCAGCTGCTCAGACACCCGGTGGGTTCCTCGAAGTACGTCACTGCGCGGTGCCGCGCAAGCTGATTCTGGAAAGTGAGTGTCCAGTAGCATGTCCAGGCACTCAATCGGGTCCTCCACCCAATCCCCGTTTTCCTTTCGCAAAAGCGTAGGTACGCCGGGGGTTACGCTCCGGACCTTCCTGATTCTGGCAGCCTCTGTACACTCTTCAATCTTTTCACTAAATTCCCTCCATGAGTCGCGCTTGGCTTGTTTTATCTTCTTTCTGAAAAGCGACAGCTCTTGCTTGTAACGATCCCAGTCATCCACGTTTCCGGAACGCCTTGCGTTATTAAATGCCCTTCGTGTGCGACCTCTAGCCTCCTTTGAGTTCCCCATTCCACCATAAGGTAGCGTTCTTCCTTACGGGCTTTTCCGGACACCAACTGGAATGCGTTTAATAAATACACTGTTTTAAAGCTATAAACAAATTTGAAATTTTCCGTTTTCGCGAGAAAGAATACAAAACGTGATAAACGATTTTTAGAAAATTTCGTGACACTTGAGACTGGTCTAGTGCACTGAGTAAGCTCATTGGTTATAACGATGATTGACGTCTGTAAATGAAATTTCAGGAAATTAGGAAACCATTTTTTTTCCTGTCTGATTCCTCAGCTATGCACGTCTTTGGAAGTCCTCAATCAAATATATCGTCGATAGTCTCGCTTTGTTTTTCAATTAGAACCTTGCAGTGTGGCTTGATTCCCCGTAAATCAATAAAATAAGAAATATGTAGCTCGAAAAGCACTGCTCTTTCCAGTTTAGTTTATAATTATGAAACAAAGATTTTTGTTCAATTTCTTGAATTTTGATTCCCAGGGTTAAAACACCGTTATGGTCAGACGACTGATTCAGTGCGTTGGATGAATCTGGAGAGTCACTCCAACAGCTTGAGTAACCTAGTGGGTAGAGCACTGGCTTCTTGCGTGTGGGGTCCCTGGTTCGAATCCAGGTTCGGACGAGGTTCTGCGCACCAAGCTTTGAGTTCAACTAGCTCTGATTAGGTACCTGATTTAAATCAGGGGTAAAGTGAGCCGTGGAACTAATCACTCCACACTCGTATCCACAATGATTAAAAAAATTGTAATGAAGCTCTTTACCAGCTTCAACCCCTAGACCTGTACGAGGGTTGTCGTGGGATTGCTTTTACTCCGTATTCTGAAAATTGTATGTTCAAAGTTGCATTCAATATCCACAAAACGAAAAATTTTAAAATCGTTTATAGTTTTGAAACGAAGTATACTTTAGAGAGTTTGATTGGTCCGATTACTTTGCAACAAAGTACGTCAAATACAAAATTTAACTGACAATATATCGTGCGGAATACGTACCTTCATCCCACATGGTTAGAACGGTTTTTTAGAAGGCGGGAGTGAAGTGGAAGTACAAATCAACGTATTTGCTCTCTTGTACATCACTCCCGCCTTCAAAAATATCGGTTTGATCGCATGGATGCATGAACTCTGTAATCCCTTTTAATGGTTTAATTACGTATCCAAAGAGGCAAGAAGTCATTCGCATTAATAACCCGGCATTTTGAGCCCACAAACTTTATCCATCTTAGGTTTTGAGACAGGTTTACAAAACTGTCAAGCAATTTTCGCTATTCCAGTTTGACCAAAACATAAAGCAGAAAGTCCTTACAAGCTAGAAAAGAAACATTTTGCATTCTGGTTGAAAGGATCCAAAATGTACTGTATCTACTTTGCCAGTATTCGGTCTAACCTTTCTTCATGGTGGTAACGTATATACACAATCACTGAATAACGCTCACTACTTTGTTGACATTTTTGCTACAAACTTCAATTTGCTATCATCATCGCTGAACCCGCTTAACCTTCAAATGTGCGCTTTCAAATAATGGCCTTTATTTTTCTGCATAAGAGAGCTATCCAAAACACTCGCTTGGCTTGATGTCTCCAAGTCTTCAAGACCTGATTTTATTCTCTCAACTACTACTAAACCACTAAGCCCCAACTTATCTAAACCTTTGTTCGAACTTCTTTACATGTAGTACTCGACTGGAATATTCCTTCCGCACGGAAGCTTGCATATTTTCAGCTTATGCCTAAATCGCTCTCCAATTGCTTTCGTTTTGGTGCTGCCTAATATCTTTGAATCCCTTTCTCGTCACCATCTTCCGACTGTTACTTCCATACCAGGTCTGCGCATAAGTTTGTTTTAGTATCACAAGAGATATTTATCCTCTTCGAAGTAAATATGTTAAAGAGAATGGGTCCAAATATGGAACCCTGAACCCTGAAACACCGGAATTTTGGTTGCAAAAATGAGAGTTGAGGAAAAAGCTGGGGGGTCAAAAGTAAGTGTGAGTGAGGATCAAATTGGATATTCAAACTGAATAGAAAGCCTTCTCTTCATCAATTGCACATGTTTTCCTTAGTATGGAACGTTCTTATGTGCGTCACGAAAATATCGGGACCTCTTTTGAGACCACACTGCCCAATGGAAAAGATGTTCTTATCGGTAACTGCTTTGTTAAGGAGTGTCCCTTTAGAAAATTTCTCAAGGCTGGAGAGCGGAGTAAGTCTACTATTGGCAATGTTGGAACCACATGGCTCCCTGAAAATCTAAATGATTTTGAAACGTTTCCAAGTAATAGGAAAGTTTAGTGTCAAAACAAATGAGAACGAGAAGGATAAAGGAAGTTTCCTTATCATAAAATTAGATAGATTGGCATCAACTACTTACTTCTTAAATTTCAAATCAGATATAACCTTTTAAATTCAGCCGCTTTGATAGTGGCGTTGTCGTTAAGGAGAGGCTTGCAATGAATCGTGAGGTTCAAAGTACTCTCTTTTCTCCAGGTAACCCTGTTAATTTCCGGATGCATTTATAAGACCCGGTTTAGTATTCATGAGTCTCGCCTAAAATAATTTGTTGAAGTGAGAGACAAACCCAATTATATTCGCCAATACTCATCATTGAAGACGTTTAGACGTTACGACGTCACGCGAAGTGTTTTTTCAGTCATCTGGCTCCACAATGCAGGCCAAGAGTATCCAGAAGTTTACCATAAGAATATTTTCTGGCTCTTCGGCTCATGATGACATCGCAAAATCGTTGGTGCTGCTGATGGTTTAAACGATTTCACAGGTCGAAAGTTTTCTGTCTTTCTCAATGACTATGTCCCATAGTTTTGCCGGATTTTCTTTTTTTCGAAAATGTTTAAGTGAATTTCACAGCGTTCAAGTGTGATTCTGAAGAATAGAATGAATTTTGGTAAAGTCGGCTCAAGGGAAATATATAAATACTTATGATGCAAATATATGCTGAAATTCTAGTAAATTGTGCAAACAAACTAAGTGACTCAAAATAATAAGTTGTGTTTCTGATTATTTTAAACTTTCTGCCGTGATATTGTTAAAAAAATTTAACCTATTCGTTGACATTAGCATCTAAAAGTTTAATTTTTGCTGAGTCTTTATAATATAAGCTTATTCGATCTAATATTTGCTTAATAGAGTAGTTTTAAATAGTTCATGAATAGCGAATTCTGCAAATGGTCAGCTTGTGCCCAAATTTATTTCAGACATTAAAGTATTCTTTTCAATTGAAAAAAAGTGAAAAACGGTCAAAAAAGGTATCCCGAAAGGAGGCGTATTAAGCCCATTGATCTTTAATTTGTATACGGCGGGTTTACATAAAGTGATAAGTAGAAATATTAAGATAATACAATACGTGGATGACTTTCTAATTATAGCCACTAATAGAAATAAAGATTGTTGCTTTAATGAACTACAAAAAAGTATGGATTTGTTTGCGGTAGGCGCTAGAAATCTATAGTTACCATTAAATGCGGAGAAGTGCAATGGGATTATATTGAATAGAAATACAAACTACACTAGTAGAATCAAGATAGAGGACAGGGAAGTAGATTGGGTGACTGAGGTAAAATTTCTTGGAAAAATCATCAAAAACAATAGCTCTGAGAAAGAATTTGAGCTAAAAAAGATAGAACAAGTTAAGCCGGAGATTAATATGATGAAGAGAATCACAGGGGTAAAGAGTGGTCTCCCCCCAGAAAAGAGTATAGTGCTTTATAAGTCATTTATCAGAGCGAAATTGGAAAGTCATGTGTCAAGCCTATATGAAGCGCCGAAATATTTGTTAAGAAAGATAGACAGTTTAAAAGCTGGAGTGATAAAAAGATGCTTAGGGTTAATGAAACAGACTCTAAATATAATTGCATTTGATATGGCAAATGAAATCCCAACGAACTGCAGAGCTCAGATTAGGTTAGTGAAAGAAATAATCAAAATAAAAATGACTGAAAATGTAGTATTTAAAGAATTAATTTCATTTAACTCCAAAGTCAGATATTATCAAATATACTATAGATTTAGGAATGTATTAAATAGATTAGAGGAGGAAGAACAAATAGATAGACCGAGTAACCTAAAATTAGTTCCTAAGCAGAGTGGACTGTTCAAAAACATTAGTTTAAGTGATAAAGAAATAATGAGGAATAGATATAGGGAACTAATTGTTAAAGCGACATTATCTAATAAACTCAGCATAATAACGGATGGAGCTAAGTCGTGTTTAGGAAGGGGATGTGCGTTTTTGATCCAGAAAAACAATCAGGTTAGAAAGTTCAGTTTAAGTCTGGAAGGCTCCGTAGTCAACGCGGAAATGACAGGTATTCTTCTTGCATTATCTGCATGTAAAGTAAATCCTAAGAATAAAGTTGTGATCCTAACTGATTCAAATGGAGCGTGCTTAGAACTTAAAGACAATTCTCTCAATAAAAAGGTCATTAATGATATTTACAAAGTATGTAGAGAAATACCTAATAAAGAAATAGAACTGATATGGATACCAGGGCATTGTGGAATAGAAGATATGAGTAAAGTAGATGAGGGAGCGAAATTAGGAATGATGGAGGGAGAAGTCTATAATAATAAATTTGAGGCGGACGAAGCGATAGAGCAAATTAGTGAGTTAATCAATAATGAAAACAGAGAAAATTATAGGAGGGAAGTATGGAAATATAAGCAATGCACCTGGCATAAAGCATTTCTAAGTGAGAAAAATAGGTTTTGGTTTAAGAATTTAAAATTAAAAAGTAAGACAATCAAACAGTTGAATAGATTAATTACTAATAAATGCTACAATAACTTACAATTATTCAATATGAAAACTATAGACAGCCCGAACTGTACTGCATGTGATCTGGTAGATAACCTAGATCACCAAATTTTCCATTGTCAGGCATTAAGTAACCAGAGAGTGGATTTTGAAATTTTCCAACACTACAACAAAGTAGATTCGATACTGATGGTAAATAATACAAAGCACATCACTGAATTGGGAAGGTTTCTAGAGTTGGTAGAATTGAACCTGTAAACAACTTAATGTAAAGAATAAAGATAAGCTGTATAATGTAAATAATGAAGAAAAAATCTGAGCCTTGTTAATAATTATAGTATATAAAGTCAGTAATCAAAATCATAGTATAAATTAACAAAATCATAGTATAAAGAAACCAAAAAATGTTTAGTTAAAAAATAGGAATAAAGTATAGTAGTTAAACCCAACAAATGGGTGGTGTCGAACCCGATGGCTGATGCGAATCGTTATAAGCCAACCTTTTCCTCGTAAAACAGGAATTAGTACTCAAAAAGAAAGAAAGAAAAAGAACATTTGGAAACAATCGATAATTTAAGTTAATTATAAACCCTTCTTTCAGGTCTACTCTCCGCGCCTTTCATCGCCTGCTCGTGAATATTCTTCAAAAACTTCAACAGACATCTATTCCAGTACGCTCAAAAAAGAATCAAAGAAACAGGCAGAGCTCAAAACTGACTACTATTATGACAAAGAAAATGAACTCTATAGCAGGAAACGTGATCGTGATTTGACGTTAAGTCCACCACGAGAAGATCGTTATAATTCATCTTATACTTCCAGCTATGTTACAAAATCCAGAGGATCGAATAGTCCAGTTTCAAGTCCAACACATGTAAGTCAATGAGAAATATTTGAAGATGATTTTAAAATAAAGTATATTGGAATTATTTTTTTTAAATTTTAGGTACGCACCAGCTCATTGACACAGAATAGTCCCATTACTGTCAAATCGACCAGTCACTACGAGTCGACAACTTCTCGCAACATAACCTCAAGTCCCAAACCCGCTTCGCCAGTGCAACGATCGTATTCACCGAGCAACTACATCTCCTCAGCAACACATCGAATCGGAAGTCCTTTGACCGTTACTCGAACTTCGTCAGGTGGTCTATTGGAGAACGTTCGCCAAGTTGAAAAATCGACAAGCTACAAAACATCATCGAATTACTTGTCGGAGAGTAATATTCGAGCAAGTCCGGTTACTGGTGTTGGGAGAAGAACTGCTAGTCCCGAAACCGTGGATCATTCATCGAACGTTCGAGTCTCTTCTATAAAGCCGGCTGCATCGCGAAGAGATAGTTGGGATGTCATCAATAAGACCAAAAACATTTTGTCTCATAACTCGTTGGAGTCCTTGGCTAATATGACAGAGACTCAATTGAATACGGATTTGTCGTATGTGCGACCAGATATCGACAACGAGACTCACCGGAATACACAATATAATAAATTTTCGCTAAGCGAGTCCCGACTTCGTTCGGAACGTCATGGATCGGATGATTCGGATAAGTACAGGTTAGTAGGAGATCTCACACAAGTTACGGAGAATTCACTTATTTAATTTTTTTAGACCCAGTGCCATTACTGTGAAAAATTTAGAAAATTCATACAGTGCTAAAGGAAACTATTCCACAACTATTAAAGAGACGGATGAACGCTATGGGTCTACCGAGCGCAGTAGTACGGACCATGCATTATACTCAAGTCGGTTTCGTCCCATTGATGATAGCTTGACAGGGGCGAAAGCGATTCGAGTTCAAGATATTCCCAATGGAGTGCTGGCAAGACCCGTTGAGTTTGAAATCGATGGATCGCGAGCCGGGTCTGGGAATTTAGAAATTCTGGTGAATGGCGGTAGAGTGACTTCGTCAGTGCGTTCGCTTGGTGGACAGCGTTTTATTGCCAGCTTTACACCACATGAACCTGGTACACATACCGTTCAAATCACTTTCAATGGAGAAGTAGTTGAAGGTAAGTGTTCTGAAATTATAAATGTATAATTTTTTAGAAAATATTGGAAGAGATAATGTTGTAATTATAATGGACGTTTTTCATAAATTAGGTTGCTGGCCTAAGTCTTTTGTTTTGCTTCCATTGAATATGTGTACTATAATTCGCTTTATTTGTATTTTAGGCCTTGACATTAATTCAATGGCATTTCAAAGCAAAGATTATACATTTAATGTTAACCGCACTGAGAGTTGCTGGCAGCGAATCAAATTAATTCTCACCTTAAAATCCCTCAGTATGACAAGAGGTTATATATGAGAATTTAGATATAGAGAATTTATAATATAGAGAATTTAAATTCTTTTTGATAACTGCAATGAGTTCAAGTTTTTTCAATTTTGTCGTTCATTGTCTGATTGTGATAGTAAATAAGATATTTTTGAATTCAATTCATAATCAAATTTAAGGCCATCGAGCCAAGGCAGGAAGAGTAAGACTTCAGATAAATTGATTGTTATGACTTGAGGTACATTTCTTTGCAAGGTTTGTTTCATCAAATCAACTTCTTTTATTAGAGGAAGTATTTACGGTATTATAAATTTCGCGAACGACTTTATTAATTTAAAAAAAAATTATACCAATTGAACTGATTACAGTTACTAAACTACATATAATAATTCCTATAGCATTAAATAAATATTTTTTAATGATGGATTTATCATATCTGCGACATACTATCCTTCCTATGCATGGATTATGTTACGAGTATGTGTACTCATGACATCCAACAAGTATCTACCTTAAATTGTCCCGAATTTCTACTGAATAATTTTTTTTCTGCTATTAATCAGCTTTTCTTTTTGAACAAAAAATTTACGATACTTGGTTTATTATATCGATCTTTATGCTTAGTATGAAAGCGATTGAAAAAAAAGGTACTTCGTACTCTCATCTTTACCACTTTAAAATTATTACTAATTTTCGATGAAAATTAGTATTAAACTTGCTTCGCGAAAATTCGTCATATATATATATATATATATATATATATATATATATATATATATATATATATATATATATATATATATATATATATATATATATATATATATATATATATATATATATATATATATATATATATATATATATACACATATATATATATATACATATATATATATATATATATATATATATATATATATATATATATATATATATATATATATATATATATATATATATATATATATATATACCAGCAAAATGATTGAGGGAGATAATCTCTGGAGTAGCCGATCCGATTGAGCTAAAATTTTCGGAAAACATAGATGCATAATATATAACAGGTAGGTCCATGGCTTCCTAAAACTCATTTTTGTGAATTTTCAGATACTCCTATATTTCCAAGCAATGTAGATTTTCGTTAAAACGTTAAAAAAAGTATTGGGAATGAAAACTTATTACACTTTTAGCTTGTTTATGATAAAGAATTGGAAATTTTGAGCCTGGTGTAAGCGCTGACTGCCTAAAAACAGGCAAGGATTTTTTTTTCAAATTTCGGTTTGTCATAACTTCTAAGAAAAACAATGGATTTTTTAAAATTTTTAGAGCATATTGATGTAGATTAGAATTAAAGACACGTGGACTTTCAAGATTGTGTAGCATGCTGTAGCATGCTCCTGAAAAAATTCCTGAAAAATTTTTAATTTTTGAAAATAAATTCAAATTATTGATAAATTTTGACTTTTGTCCACCAAATCAAATACAAATTTCCAAAATTCCGCGGTAAACAAGAACGGCAACCCGTGGGCAAATTACCTCTATTTTCAGCTCTCAAAACTTCTGTTCATGAGAACTGACGATCGCATACTGCGATCAAAATGAAATTTACAGGACATGTTGGTATTAAATAGGACCAGGTCTGATAGAAGTGATTCTGAAATACGGACAACTCTGTGGCAGTGGTGCTATTTGGAAAAATCGTTGAGATAAAAACTGGTTTTTTGCCTATAGCTTCCGATATAGCCATCAGATTTATTTTAGCCACCGCAGTAGGTGAACTTTACTCTAAGATAGATTTCATATGATTTTGGTTGAAAAATTAGTATAGGGTCGCCAGCTATGGCAATTTTTGTCTCCTAAATATTGTAAATTTGCTCAGGAAAATAAAGGTTTTTCCCCTATAACTTCCGATGCAGTAACGAAATCAAAACGCAATTCATGTGATAAGTGGACCTTGTTGCATATCTAATTCTGTAGAAATTTCGTTAAAAATTATGAAAGGGTTGCCAGCTATGATGAATTTCGTAATTTATTGACATTTCTTTATCGAGCGATGTTGTCATAACTTTTCCAAATGGGAATGATCCTGCAATGACAATTAACAAAAAATATTTACGTTTCAAAAATTTAAAAAGTTTGGGCGGTGGTAACCCTAAAATTATATTCACTCCTATAACTTACAGCGCAGCCATTCAATCGAAACGAAATTCACAGGGTGGGTTTAACACAACGTGAAGCAGCTTTGGTGCTAGAACATGATTGCCAGCACCAGACGATTTCGTAAATATTGAACCAACAGATGGTTCCATTTTGTATTCATAAGCAAAACATTTACAATAAAAAAAGCAACCGATATTTAAATTTTGCGAGTTTTGAAAATTTTTCGGATGGCAACCCCAGACATAGTTTAATCGCTGAAACTTTCGATGATATCCTTAGATGAAAACGAAATTCAAAGGATAGGTTGATTAGGCACGAGCATGTTATGGTAGATTTATTGCTGCTGTGCTGGACAAATGTTACCAGCACTGAACATTTTCATCATTTGTTTTATAGGAAATGAGTAAGAAATGGTTGATGTGATACTACAAAGAAGTGTATAACGTCTTCACATATTTTTAAATCCCTCGAAGATAATTTCTTCGAAAATTAGTTTTCTAGCGGTTCTGATGCGCTAGACTTTTTTTTTATTTTAAATTTTTGGTGATCATTTGAAGTGAAAATTGCTATTTTTCACAAAAAAAATTGGCCTTTTTGTGGG
Source organism: Nemotelus nigrinus (assembly GCA_947369275.1). Lineage (NCBI taxonomy): Eukaryota > Metazoa > Arthropoda > Insecta > Diptera > Stratiomyidae > Nemotelus > Nemotelus nigrinus. The sequence continues at coordinate 184,992,923 of OX376372.1, read as the reverse complement.
TGGAAAGCCTCGTTAGTAAAAAAAAAATTCTAAAAATTATCGTTGGTGGGAAGTATTTTACATATGAAATGAATCGAAAATGTGGTTTTTAAATGGCAGTGAATACTGACTTTTAAAAAACTGTTTTGAGCTACAATGGTAGAGGAGATGGGACTAAGTATTCAATAACTTCGAGACTAAATTTCTAAAGGTTAAAATTTCTAAAGCTATGAATTATTTTTATAGCAAACTGTAATGGCTCTCACAACTCTTTTGAGCTTTAAATCATATTCTTAAGCTCTATTCAAACTTGAGACGTTCTTCGTTTTAAGGGCATCTAGTGATAAAATAATATGTTTATTGAGTTTTCGAAAAAAAACCATTCATTTGTCAATTGACAGTAAGATTAATCCCAATTATAGTTGCAAAACCTGACGCAGCCAACCCGCTGTCAGTGCAAGTGTAGTCTACATGCGTCCCGTGTGCTAACTCCACCGGTAGCTCAGACAAGCGTGGGTTTTAGGATGGATCCAACCTTCGTTTCACGGCACACATTTTACGGGGGGAAGAAAAATGAGCGAGTAAAGAATCATTACCTTCAGGATTCATTCAGCTGGTTTACTCACCGCGCTAGTACTTTTCTGTTTAACCCTTTACTGCATGATATATCAAATAAATAATTTTTTTTTAAGTGAATGGCATTATTGGAGCTTTAAAATTAACAATCGGTTTTTTCTTCGAAAAGTACCTCGGTTACAGATTTTTTTTCAGAAACCGTATATGGGTTCATTTGCATCAAAGCCTTAAACCCCTTGGACATATATGGTTTTGTATGCAGACTAAGCAAATATGATAAATGGTATCAAAACCTTATTATATCTGAAGAAAATTGAGTAAAAAAAATGTTATCCAAAATTATTGATGAAACTTAGGTAAACAATTTCTCTTATCATTATAACATAAATATATCTTAAATTCGAGACATAGGTTCTCATTTAACAAACTTGAAAAATTTGTCGATTTTTCTACCACTCTGGCAAGTGTCCAATATTGTCAGTCCGCTCAGAGGCCAGGGGTGGGTCCTGATGCTTTTGTGGAGCTTTTCTCATCTTTTTCATTTGGGTTGGTATCCTAGGGCTAGAACGAATTGACGGACTTGCTTGGCGGCTCATAGATGGTAAACCAATCACTGAATTTTGCAATGAACGACTCCGTTTACGAGGAAGAGCCTTTCTTGCTTTGCACAAGCGGTCCGAGATGGCTTATTTGAAGACGAACAGAGATAAATAAGAGTCTTCATTTATTATTCGCCACAAAATCCATGCATTTACAACGCATAAATATGTCATGTGGAAAAAAATGATTTTATAACACGTCTTTGTTCTCAAGTGAATGCTTTAAAAGCCCAGCAT